>CM032333.1:0-1200000 GCA_019022515.1 Quercus aquifolioides
GTCTATTATTTCTACCTAATGATCTTCCAATTTACAGTTCTTACTGGGTGGATATTGAATCTCAGTGGATATCTGAAGACTAAAAAATAACCATACCAGATAGGATGGTATTCAATGAAATCCTGCCAACCATTACAAAACCAAATGTTGTTATCAGCTTTCTTCAATCCCACTTGCCAAATACCACCATAGGGAGTAGTGAGTGTTGCTACGGTGGATAGCTCAGCACTATTGAACCCTGACCACGAGTACCCATCCACATTAACGTGAAAACACAGAGCATCTTTGAAAAGTTGATGCATCGAATTTGAGGGTGAGCTGTCCCCCATTGCTACACTGGTGTTTGCAATGTTGCATGTGCTACTCAACAGCTTCGCACTGTAGATACAGAGTCAAGTCATATCATCTACACGCACGTCAATACACAGATATGCATCCTTTTGCAATGCAGCGTTTTCAAGGATGCAGAGCATCCCTGAAAAAGTTTATGATACATTTAACATAGCTCAGCACTGTCTCGTCAAGTCAGGTCAGATGAAGCACAGGAATGCTGAATAGTCTTCACGTGAATAAATACACAACCTCCTTTGCAGTACACATCACCGGCACGCTGCTGTAGCACAAGCTATGACATATCAATTAGTTGCCTCAGCAAACCACATGCACCAACAGGTGCCACTGTATAGCCAAGTCATATTCACGGTTTTCCATGTACTCCTCAACACCTCACTGAACAATACACTATCAAGTCATATCATCTATATTCACGTGAATACTTACCCTTACATACAGTCACATCCACATGAATACTTGCCCTTGCAAAACTCCTACCTAAAGTCTCATTTGCATCTACCCTTACAAAACACCTACGCATACCGAAGTCCCATTTACATCTACCCTTGCAAAACATCTACACATATCGATCAGAAGTCACATTTTCCAATGTCAATGCGCAATTGGATGCTACCTCGTTTTCCAGATAACTATAGGAGGGAGAGAGACTCCGATGAGAGGGAATACCATGCCAGATTGCAGCGGGAGTGGGACTTTCGCGTGAACGAGTCCAACGCTCTGCATGATGATCTCGTGCGACTTGAAGCGCCTCTTGTCGACCGTATCTCGGTCACACTGCCAAGGAAAAACATGCACCAATATGAGCGTGTAGTGACAGCAATTAAAAAAGAGAACAATTTGATGATACTGCGTAGGTCCAGGTATCACATGCTACAACTGGCAGAAGAGCAGGCCGCCGCAACGAACAGGCAACTCACTCCGGCGGAACATAACAATGTCCTAAACTACGAAGACTACCTGTCAGAGTGAATGCCTAAATGGTATGTGTGTTATGTCTAGGGTTAAGTTAATAATGTTAGTAGTGTTAGTGTTCAATATGCAATGCATGCATATTGGTGACATCGTGTAAGTTATTTTAAGATTTATGTGTTATGTTCTAGGTGCTTATTGAAAAATATTATGTGTGGAAATATTTAACTTTTATGCGTTATGTGGGAATAATCTATATTACGAATAACGTGCGTGCGTGCTCCTTACAATCAATAACAAGGTTTACATAGTACAAATGCAACAACAGTGACACACATACATTTAAAACATACTTAAGCAAAATAGTTCTCCAACGAAGTCTAATTACACCACGACACGATTACTCTTCATCTGACATCTCCACGTCTGACTGATAAATGGGATCAGCAAGAAGTGATTGTATGAATTGTGCGTGCTCGTACCACCCTCCCTCCATTGACTCTCGAATCTCAACTTAGGTCCGATATCGATTAAGACGTATCTTCATTCGATTATTTTCTTCTCTTATGCGGTTCAATGTTTTACGAAGTTCGTCGATCGTGTCTCTAGGCATCTGCGATGCGAGTCGCCGAGGCACTAGTAACTTAAAACCAACCAACTCATCATAAAACATTTGTTGTTCACGAAATAACCAAGCCCACTCTTGTCTCATGGTATTGTGAACGTAAGCACTATTTCGCAGATTCAGATTGATTGGATAACTGAACTCATCTTCCAATACCCAGCAGCGACCCATAGCAGTGAACACATCGTGAGGCCTATAAAGTTGTGGGTTGCCAGAACCAGACATTGACGCTAAATGCAATAACATCAAATGATCAAATTAATAGTGTGCATCAACTGTTGATAAATAATGTAATGCTGCATAAGATGGTACACGACAAAGACATTCATAAATTTGTGTACTATTACATGCTAAAAATGAAATACTAACACTCAAATTTGACCATAACCATTAGACATTGTTGTTAATGTCTACACGTTGTGTGCAATAGAAGATGTTGTTGTTAATGTCTCAACCAATGATGAGTATGTACATTCAACTTTTGCAAATCTAAATATTAACTGTTCATTAGTTTTAGCAAATCTAACAAATTTTTTTTTTTTGTCAATGAAATTTACACCAGCAAATACCCAATATAACCCAATGTACACACATAACATTTATCACCGTTTCTATAGATTATTGTACATTTCTTGTAGCATCAAACAACACCAAACAACTAATATAACCATAATCTAATCACATAACACTCATTTAAGAAAATACCAAACCACAAGTAATACAACCTATTAAATGAAAATTCTTCCCTAACAAAAACATACATTATGGTTGATAAACTTTTATAATATCTACAACTACTTTTACTTACACAATAAAATTCTCTATGTATTTTAAAGAAGAAAATGAGTTTCTCACCTGAGATGATAGAGAGATAACACCAATTTCTGACAGAAAATTCTGAAAATGTGGAGAAGCTGATCTGAAAATGATGAGGAGAATTGCATGAGAAGCTGATTTATGGAAGGCAGGAGTAAATATCAGAATAACTCGATTTTACTAGAACCGAGTAAAACTAATAACTCGATTTTCCATTCATCGAGTTAAGCTTCACATGCAACCAGGGGCGGAGCTAGGGGGGGTCGAGGGGGGGCAGTTGCCCCCCCTGGCTCGGCAAAAAAATAGTAGGGTGGCTTTTAAATTTAGTAAGAAGAAAGTTTGTATTTGGTTTGACAATATATCCATCTCAAAGTTGCATCTCTTTCATTTTTTTTGGTAGTAAAAGGTGCATCTCTTAAGCCTTAGAGAGCAAATAATTGCCACGTAGCTTTGGCTTGGGGCTGGTCTAGCATGCATAGAATAGCCAACTAGCTTTGGCTAGGACTTAGTGTCAATTCTCCACTTCACCATGTGGATCCTTACTAAAAAAATTCTTTATGTAATAATTATCCTACTTCATAAAATTTTGTATAATAAACCAAAATTTTGAGATAATTATATAATAACACGAAAATTACGTTAGTTGTATTTGGTGTTTATACTTAATTACTAAAAATATTTTCATTTATAAGTGGAGTTTTTACTATATAAAAAAAAAAAAAAAAAAACCTTTACAACTACCCAACATGTATGTAATATGTGTGTGTTTTAATATACATGCATAGTGTATATAAATTTTGCCCCCCCTGGAGTCAAATCCTGACTCCGCCACTGCATGCAACTACATGATTTGAAATCAGGTCAGAATGTAGCAGATGAACTCGCTTATATAAGAGCCGAGTAATACGAGTAACTGATTTGAAATCCCGTCAGTAACTCGGTTTCTCTACTGCCGAGTTATAAACAGTTACCGGGAATATTTTATTGCCCAAAAGCCACGCTGGATTGCCACTGTGGCACGAACCTGCCCAGAACTCGGTCTTTCGATAATTGAGTAATTTAAATAACTCGGTTTTATCATTACCGAGTATCGAAACAGGGGCACGCCCCTATATAGTTTCGAAACAGAGGCATAATGCCAAATATTTTTGCCCAAAGGGGCAAAAGGCCAGATAGTCCTATTTTCCTTTCCACTCTTCGCCATTATTAAAGCAACCTTTCACCTTTGTCAGTTGTCATATACACATGCACTACTGACTACTGTAGTTTTTGACTTCTATCTTTCTTTTTGAACCTTTTATGAGTTCACACAGAAATTATATACTGTTCTTGTTGATACGTACTAGCTAGGTTGTCCGAAATTGTTTCTCCAAAAAAAAAAAAAAAAAAAAAAAAGGTTGTCCGAAATTTCAAGGCCCACTAATTGGAGTTGATTCGGGAAGGGTAAAAGCTTAGTCTAAAACTTATCTTGATGGGCTTTCAGTGAGGCCTATGACTTTTTTAAGGGTTAAGTAAGGCCCATGGCTGAATTGGGGATGGGGATGATGATTTCATGAAAGTAAGAGCAGAAGCTAGGTTGTGCGAATTCGCAAGGCCACTTAGAGTTGATTCAGGGAGGGCTTGCCAAAGCTAGTCCAAAACTTCTATTGATGAACTTTGAGTGCGGCCCATGGCTCTTTTTTTTTTTTTTTTTTTTTAAATTGCTGATGGGATTATAAATAATAACCTTTTTTCATAGAATATCAGCTTTCTTCTTTGGTGAAAGAGTTTGCACCTGGGATTATTATTATTTTTTTTTTCATACGTGAACTTAAAATGGCTGGTATTATTCACCTTCATTAGTCTTTTGAGGATAAAAATATAATTTCTAAGGATTGTAATAGGAAGACAAAAATCTTACGACAATTCAATCATGTCTTTTTTCGCCTATTATGAATATGTACAATGCAATGTTGTATTTCTTTATTTAATATCTTCAATGCTAAGCTCTTTCAATCAATTAACCCTGTTTGTAGGAATTAAAGTTGGATCTCTAGAATTCTTACCGTTTCATGTGAGAAGTCATCATTAAGGATTTCTTGATGCGTGACTACCTAGCATGCTGGCATTTATCATGGGCACAATAACTAGTACACGAGGTGCATTTTTCTAAGGTCTTCTCTGCTTGAATTTGAGAAATGTCCCTTTAAATAAAATCATTTTTTCAAAAAAAAAAAGAAGAAGATACCTATACCTTGCGGTTGCTTCCACTTTTCTGGCAGCGACGCCACTTCTCCGATCATTCTCCATCTCCTCTTTGTCTTTGGTTTTCTTCTTCTTCATCTTTCGTCCAAATTTGCTCCACTTCTGTTTTTCTTCTTACTGACTGATGTTTGTTTTAACTTTCTTTGCTTTTTGTTTTTATCAAAGAGAAATGCTAACGAGTGCCCTAAAGCACTGGTTGATAATCCATTTAAAGAAAATTTTTATGAGAAATGAAAAAAAAAAAATTAATATTTTGACAGCTTTTTTCATTTCTCATAAAAGTGATATCAAAACTTTCCTTAAATGAATTATTAATCAGTGCTCTAAGGACACTCATTAACATTTCCCTTTATCTAATAAGAGATTTTACCTTTTGTTAAGTATGGAAGTGTGCCCTGACACTACCCACGTGAACTTGGACAACTTAAATTTCAAATAGATTTTTTTTTTTTTAATATTAAAAAGACACAAGTTTCAAAGGCATTTGACAATTTTTTTTTTTTTTTGGATAAGGATTTGACCATTCAAACTTGTATTACTTTTGTTAAAGCATCTGTAGCAGATGTTTCATAAAAAAATGTCATTTTAACACATTAAAAGTCTACTTTATTATTTTACCACATCGTTTTACAATATTCTATTTATCAGATATTTTATCCTACAATTCTATACATTAAAATAATATTTATTACACATTAAAATAATATTAACTACTCCCTATCATCATCATCAACAACAACAACAACAACGACACAACCACCACTATCGCAACAACAGCCACTAGCAGCTACCTACCACCAAAGCTCAGGCACCACCACCACTAACCAATCACCAAAATTGAACCAACCAACCACCCCCACCCAAATCCCAACCCACCAACCCAAAATTGAAACCCACTGCCCCCAAATCACAACCCACAGCCACCCAAATCCCCACCAAAAGTCCAAACCGCTGCCACCCCCATCGATCTGGCCAAACACCAATCCAAACCAACACCCAAAGACCCACTGCCCCAAACATCCACCAATCCAAACCACCAAAATAGCCACCAAAACAACACCCAAAATCCACCACACCAACATCTAAAGCCACCCAAACACCCAGCAACCACCGACCACCAAAAACAACCCAAGACCCACAACCCATTCAAATCCAAACTCAAAACCTGTTCAAACCCAAGCCTCAAACATTGATTCAACAAACCCATGCCCATGACGACAAAACCCAGACCCATGGCGAGCAAAGCCCACCATCCACGGCGAGAAAATCTCACCCATAACACACGGCGAACAAAATGAAGTTTGCAACCGGCGTGGCAATATTGACGATGGCGAGATCGGCGTGGCGAGAGGGCAATGAGAGAACCAAACAAAGAGAGAGAGAGATGTGTTGCAGTCAGAGAGAGAGATATGTGATGGGAGGAGAGAGAAAGATGAATAAAAAAATAATAAACACATTTGCCATTCTCGTCCGTATCGTGTCAAAGATGCAACGTTACTGTAGCATGTTGCAAAAGTTTGACACATTTAACACATCTGGTAAATCTCCGTTTTTGTGTTTGGTGTGCCAAATGTGCCAAATATTTGGCATTTGGCACATTTGGCACATCTGCTGTGGATGCTCTTAAGGATACAAGTAATCTGCCCTTTACAATTACAAATTTGTATTATTACTCTTATTAATATAAGGGAAATGCTAAGTATTTTCTTTTAAGAATTATCTAAGTATTTTCTTTTATTTATTATTAATGAGCTGACACTTTAATCAGAAGGTTCACATATTAAAGCATACATGTAAATTATCATTTTAAATATTTGTAACAAATTTTATAGATTTTGAATTATGAAGATATATATATATATATTAGCAGTAATCCCGAAATAGTATATCGATGTTAACTGGTACCGAAATATTTCATTTTCTTGACCAAACTAAAACGGCTTCTAGTACGGTATTGACTCTCTTGTTTAAGCTATATGTGTCTTTCACTATCTTTTCTTTTTCTTTTTTTTGATAAGGGTGTCTTTCAAATTTGACTGTAAAAATGATATTCTATTATAATTTTTTTAATGACGGTTTCAAATCCTACTCTTCTTATTATTGAAATATCAAAGGTTGAAAAAAAGCTACAGTCAAGAATAGAAGCACTGAAGATGCACATTATAGTGAAGAACGACATTCGTTTTATATGTCTACTTGTATATGAATAAAATGATAAGCTACAGGTCGTTCTGCTTATGATTATATTAGCATTAGTGTAGGTGACAGGTGTTTGTTTTAATTGGTTTCTTGTAAGGTGGTTAGTTTGTATCGTTTCCTCTTACTCTGTTCAGTATACATATGACAGAATCTCTAAAACTTAGTTCATCATGTGAATATAGAAATCATTTTCCAAAGTATTGGATCATCTTCAAGTTCTATGGTTTCCTCAAGCAAGTTTAATATTAATAAAAAAGAACAACTCATAAAAATAATTTAAAATTTTTTAATGCACCACACTTGTGAAGGTTGTTGCGTTTGTGTGTGATAATTGAATGATGAACGGTTGCTAAGAAAATTAAGACTTGGTTGTACAATATGTATGTATTCAAAAGATATTAGTTTTGAGTGTGTGTATATAACTATATATATAACTTTTGGAAGTTTTATTTTATTAATTTAAGAATTGTGAATTATTTTGTAGCTAGGTTTCTGTAATTATAAACCTGCACTGAGTTGTTGACAACATAAGCACATATGTCTAGTATTAACAGTTTATATCTCTAGCTCCTAACAACCCAATAACGTTCTAGGTTAGACAACACTTCTAAACCATGGAAAAGAATAGAAGTTAAATACTTCTTCCCATTGTATTTTATTTTATTTTATTATGAATGTTTTTTTTAATAAATGCTATCTTGCAAAATATCTATAATATGTGTATTATTAACTCTAGTGCGTCACATGAGTTTGCATGTAGCAGTAGTATTAGTATGTGTGTGTGTGTGTGTGTGTATGTATATATATATATATTATATTTTGAGAACTCTTATTATATTATGGGTGTAACGAATGCTCAAAGGCAATTGTTAACAAACCATTATAAAAAAGTTTTGATACCACTTTTATGGGAAATAGAAAAAGCTATCAAAACATTAATTGGTTTTTTTTTTTTTTCTTTTCTCATAAAATTTTTCTTAAAATTGTTCATTAACAAATGTCCTTAAGTCATTCATTAACATTTCCCTTATATTATTACCACATGTCAAAGCTAACCCTTTTTCAACATTTGGATCTCAACTCTCAACTAGTTCGCCAATTATAAAATATTTCTTTTAATAAGTATTTTAAAAAATAAACCAAGAAAAATTGTCAATTGACATGGGATTATTATTGATATTGCCTGAACAAATACCCATCCCTTTGCCGAGTCATCATCTTCAGTATCAGTTTCATTAATCCAACCCCACAAACTCGCCTCTCCTTTTTCGGGTCATAAATGTCTTTGATGCATACTATCTCTCATTATCATACTTCAACCGAAGAGTGAATCCAATTAGATTATAAATTATATATATATATATATATATATAATTGTTTTTAAATGTACTCATGCATATGCACGGGGTTACACACTAGTACAATATAATAGACCTGCGAGCACACAACATTTATCACCTTCTACTTCTAGTGTTAAAAATATTTCTAATACAATAAAAAATTTTATAGTTAAAAATATTTCTAACACAGTAAAAAAATTTATAATTTAGTGATGTTGTTTTGAGTTCAAATTTTCAATTCATCCCTACTTATTGCCGGTTAAAAAGAAAAAGAAAATATAAAATATAAAATATTCATATGAATTTAACTTCATCATAGCCAAACGGCCCAATTATTTTATCCATACTCCTATAGAAAAATCAGATTTTTATTTTTAATGGATCTTATTAGTCATTAATAAACCAATAGCAATTTTTTTTTTTAATGAAAAACCAATAGCAATTAATTATTTAGTTCATGATTGATTTATAATATGTCTACTAAATCCGATCCTTTAATGATAGATCCGAATTGTATTTTGTAATGTGAGTGATATGACTCATGGTTACATTGGATACGATGCAATAAATGAATCAATCATCGTGCCTAGGGGTGTTCACTAAACCGCACAAACCGCAAAATTCGCACCAAACCCGTTCGTAAAATAGCATAACCGCGCCGAACCGCAAGTAATAGTGCATCACACCAAATAATGCAGTGCAGTTTGCAATTTTATAATAAGAAAACCACATCCTCTATATATTAATATGTTTATTTTTTTAATATTAAATATATTATTAATAGTTTAATAACCCTAGTTTTCCAAAAAAAAATAATAATAATAATAATAACTCTAGTAAGTGTTGATTAGGAAAACCAACCCAAAATATAGAAAAACTAATTCAATAGTTTAAAACAAGCCCAAAACAAAGGGAAAAATCAGTTTTGGGCTGGGCTGAAAAATCCCAAAATTTGAAAAATATACCTGCTTTAAACCGCATCTTATATACTGCACCTCACATGTGACTGCAAAAATGAGCTGCGTTGCGATTATGGTTTTAGCTAAACTTTAAACCATACCGCATATGTGATTGCAAAAATAAGATGTGATGCAGTTATGGTTTTGGCTAAAATGTACCGCAAAGTACGGTGCTAAAAATGGCCAAAACCGCAATACACCGCGCCATGAACACCAGTAATCCTGCAAGCCAGAATCCTGTAGAACCAAATCACACCCTCTATGAAGAGCCAAACTAGTATCATCCTTGTCATTTTAATGCTTTAAAATTTATAGACCAGATTGTGTACCAACAAAGAACCAAACCTTACCAAGAAGTCAAAAAAATAAAAATAAAAAGAATTTGATGGTTATGTTTGATTGCTAAGAAAGTGTACGAAGATGCAAGAAAAACAAAGTCCCACATTTTTTTCTCTCTCTTTTTAAAATTGAAATTGAAATTTAGCTGCTGACATGACATTTTTTTTAAATTTATTAATTATTTTATTAGCTATGTCAACTTAAAATTTTTTTTTTTTTGGTGATAAATGTCAACTTTTAAGTTTATTTGCATATAGACATTTTTCGTCAAAAATAAGGAACAAATTAATTAAATTAATTTTAAAATAATAATAATAACCAAATTGATCATGATCAAAACGTAGGACTAAAAATTATAATTTTTGTAAAAGGTAAGAAATAAAATCGAATCAATCAATACATGGTAAAAGATCCCTCAAAATTTCCATCTCCCGCACGGCACCAACTATTCCTAGAAAATTTCTCCTCTCAAATCTGAAACGAAAATTAGGAAGTTCAAATATATATACCTTCTCATCTCTCTCTTGCTCTGGGTTTTGTGGGTTTCATTGGGTTTGTGATTTTTTGATTTAACTAGGTTTTGTAATTTTCTGATATCACTACTGTGTGTTTGGTTTCAAATTAAAAAGCTAATTTAATTTACTATTTAGCTTATTTTTGCTACTATTCATGGACCTCACTGTACTTTTTAGTACTATTTATGAGTCTCACTGTACTATTTTAGCTAACTTTTATCTTTATCTACAGTACTTTCAGCAAAAAATTTTCAGTTTCAACAAAATAAGTGGATCCCAAACAAACCGCAATTGATTTGAGTGGTGTTGTTGAAAGGTACTCTTCTTCCATTTCCTTTTACTTTTCGTGATTTTGAATTTGGATTCTCTTGTAAAAATTTTTAAGATTTTGATAGTGTGCGTAGTATTAAATTTTTAGAATATCAATGATAGATTAAAAGCCAATTTGGCATTCGGTTCAACTTTTAATTTTTTATGTATAGTTTTTTAAATCCTCAATTTTCTTCCGCTTTTTCTCACTATTTTTTTTTTTTTTTTTTTTTAAAGTTGTCAACAAAAAGCTAGATAGGCTATTTCCAAACAAATACTTTAAAAAGAAAAACGTTTTGGTGTGTGTGTGTATATATATATATATATATATATTCTTCCCATTTAATTTCAACCTTGAGGCAAAGTCTGGAATTTTATGTGGTAAGACACCTAAGAAGTACTAGCATAAGGAAGAAGCCAAAATATTTACAAAAATGATAGCACAAAAAATAGGTTTTCATTAAATCGCTTACAATACAACCAGTTTTGTGCAAGCCCAATGCAATGCAGGGCACAACCAACAACTTTTACAACTGGTGGCAAATACCAACACACTTCTTCTCGTTTTAATTATTTGGTTAAAGAGATAATTTAGTATTTTGGTTTATGTAGAGAAAAGGGACACGGCAAACAACAAAGTATTTGCTCTTGAATTAATTCAGTTTCTTTACTACAGTTTTGTTACATTGCATGATTTATATATAAACCTTTGGTTTTTTCTTTGAATGACACCTAGCATGGGAGCCTGGGAGGTGTCTATAGGCATGTTTCTTGAATTTCATTTTGCAGCCACTTAGTTCTACAATTGGCTAGATTGTTGACATCTAGTTTTCAATTGCTTCTTTCTTTGATTAGTAGCTACTTATCAATTACAAATTTTACATTTTAATAACTTCTATAAACTTAAAAATTTTACAACCCGACTTCCGCAGAAGAAACAGAGAAAGCCTCACTTGTGCAGAAACTACAAGTCAGTTACAGAGAGAGAGAGAGAGAGAGACCACCTTTAACATTAGAATGCTCACATACTCAAAAACAGGATGTTACAGACTTACAGTAACCATCGGCTAAGGGCTCTCAACTAAACACAATCTGTCCTCCCAATACCTCAAATTAGCACACATAACTTTGTTTAGGATGGACCTTTTCATTTAACTATAAATTTTAATGTGTTACATTCCTAATTACAGGGTTTAGAATGTAACTCTTTAACCATTCTTTTTCTTATATATTGATTATAGAGAGCCAAGGACCTGAGCTGAAGTATGAGAATCTGCAAGGCACAGCGATGCAGCTATATTATACCAAATGACCTCGTCGAGGAAATTCTTTCAAGACTACCAGTGAAGTCTCTAATGCGATTCAAGTGCATATCCAAAGCATGGCACACTTTGATCAGTAGTCACCAATTTGCTAAATCCCACTTTCAGAGAGCATCTCAAAACTCCAACCGCATGAGCATCCTTGTTTTGACTGACAATTGTGTTCTATCATCAGGTTATAGAGCACTGTTTCGAAGCTGTGCTGTTCTTGGTCAACTTGGTGATGTTGATTTTCATGGTTTTCCATTGTGGGGTGAAAAAGATGTCGAGACAAACTTGGCTTCTTGCAATGGCTTGTTATGTATTGAATTATATAATGTGCACAAACGTACATCCCAATATTTGGTTTGTAACCCATCTACCAAAAGTTACAAAAACATACCAAGTCCAACATCAACACCTGATTCATTTTCTTGTTGGTTTCGCCGTTTTGGCTTTGGCTACGATTATTCCACTGATGATCACAAGATATTAAGCCCTACCAGACTTTCGATATTGATATATTGCAGATCGAGATCTTTTCACTCAAGACCTTTACTTGGACAACAATTCTGGTGGATGAGGACAATATTTTTAACCGCAGCGTTCCATTTAGCAAAAATACCATATACTACAATGAGGCAATTTATTGGAGTGCTAACCATTATATGAAGCCGTCAATCATTTATTTTGATTTAGCTCATGAGATATTTCATGAGCTGCCATGGCCAAAATCTGTTTCTTATTACACGAGAGATGAATCATTAGGAAAATATTACAGTATGTCAGAGTTATGGGAGTTAGGGACTTTTGGAGAACACCTGTGCCTATCTGTGTGCACCGGTGAATCATGCAATGATATATGCATTCAGCCATGGGTGATGAAGGAGCCTTGGACTAGATTGGCAACCATTCCAGATAGGGGCACTTGTCCGAGGCCTATATGCATGTCAAACAGTCAAAGAATGGTGAAAAAGTTTTATTGCAGGAGACGCAAGTTAAAGGTGTTGGACTGAATTCAGAATGCAATTTCAAATTGATAGTCTGTGATTTGATAAAAAAAGGTATATAGAAAAATACCATATGATCTCAAGCCAAGAATGGAGGCAACTATATATGTGGAAAGCCTTTATTCACTTGATTGCAATGATGGGCTTGATCAGGTAAAATATATTTATGTGAATAGTATGTGATACTTTTTAACTTTAGAACAAAATGATATTTTAGCTGTCAAAGTTGCACCTGATCTAGTATCTTGGAATAATATAATATCAATTTAGAATTCTAGTGTCCAATAGTTCTTAAAAACATAGAGCACAACACAACAAAATGAAGGAAGGATTGCCAAACACTGAAAGCTGAAAGCTTTCCACATGTATTTTAGTAAAATTGATTCACTTCATTAAGACATTATGCATGCTATGTTCTTTTCGTTTTAGCATTCTTTCCATTTGAAGTGATTCTATTTCATGGTTTTATTAAATATTACAAATTTAACGGTGTGTATCTAGTGCCGTTTAAATTATGACTCATTGTACATTTTGCTTAAAGTGGAGAGGATCCTAATCTCTGTTCTTTTGGTTTGTTAAGAATTTGAATTGAGATATATTAAGATAAATTGATAATGTTCCTAGTATATAGAATAGTGTATGTGATTTTTGTTTAGAATTTGGTGTTATCCCTCGTAATAGCTATTTATCCCTTAAATGAATTAATGTGGTAACCATTATAAGGGATTTTTGACATAACAAAATAATTATATATTTCTCTTGTGTTGTTAAGTGAAAGCCTCTATAATACTATCGTTTATCTTGATCTATCCAAAAAGACATGCCTAGAAGTGCGACTACCTAACTATGATGATAATTGTTCGTGTATTTGGCCAGAGTACCAAATATCAGAGTTGATGGTTGTACAAGGATCCCTTTTTTAAATTGTCACAATATGTGTAACGATATTTTTAGCCACATTAATGTGTGGAGAACGAAAGAGTATGGAATAGGAGAATCTTGAAAGGAATTGATTACATATCCGCAAGAAAACCAATTGATTTGTACAACTCAAAAGATGGTTCATTCCAACACCTTCCCATTCATGTTGGTGAGCTTCTCTTTTTTATGAGTATATTGATTATTTGTTCCAAATCTAATTTTCCGCTTCTCTCTTTATTTGTTTCTCTGTTAAACAGTAAAACCCAGATTTGATCCCTCTCCAATTTAAATGTTGACACATTGTAATTTTTAATGTTTATTAAAAAATTTATTATTATTTTATTAGCCACATCATCTTTAAATATGCCAACAGTGCACAACGTTTGCCACATAAACAATTCCGTTAGTATGTTAACAGTAGGGACCAAACTAATTGTAATCAAATTGGCTACTACAAAAATGTAAGGACCATATTGACTATTACCCCAAAATGTACGAACCAAAATGATGTTTTCGCCTAAATATTATTTTATATTTTCTCTCCTCTCTTCTTTATTTAATGAATTTTCTTCTCTCTTCTCTTTCTTTATATTATTTTATTGCATAGTTATATTATTTTAATGCGTTGGATGTTAAATTAAAAACTGAGATGTTAGATGTACTGTAAAATGAAATTGTATAATAAATAAAATAATTTGTTAGATGGTAAAATAATAATTTGTATGCAAACCCAGATGTGAATGCTCTAATGAGTTAAAGTTCTTTGGTCATTGTATCAAATGCCTGTATTTCTTATGAAGTAGGTACCTTCTTGTTTAGTTCATTTATTTACAAGTCTAAGGGGATACCAAACTTGCAACTTCATTGGCCATTACAATTTGGATCGTTCCCTCATCGACCCCAGTATACACACAAATATGGTTATGGAACTTTTGATTGGTTTTTTTTGGTTATGGAACTTTTTTCTTTTTCTTTTTCTTTTTTTTTTTTTTTTTGGGAGAAGAAAACCTCGGAACTTTAAACTAAAAAACTCATTCACAATCGACTAGAAGTACAAGATGAAGGTGTGGAGGAAAATCCTCTGTCCACACAGTTAAACCACTAACATGTCTCGCATGCTTAGCTAGGTTATAAGTTACAGAATTACCTAGTCTACGAGTATGGGAAAAAGATATACTACGGAAGGCAACGGTAGATTGTTTTGCAGAAGCAACCAAATGACCAAAGGAGGAGAGAGATTCATCTACACTTCTTAGAGCTTTGATGATGACTTCTAAATCTCCCTCAACAATAACAGAGGGCTAATTGGATTTTACATCTCGGAAACCCTTGGTTTGTGTCCATGCTAATAAGAGTTTATTTATTCAATTCATAAAAAATTAAAAAATTAAAAAAAAAAAAATTGCATCATATCATATACTTCTATATTATAAAAGTTGGTTCCTAGAAACTATCATGGGCAAATGGCAAATGCCTGTCTACAAACTATCATGGTGTCAAATTATGTTTGAGCTCCAAAATAAGATTGTATAGGATGTGAAAATGGTCACTTTCATTTGGATGGAAAAGCTAGTTCAACAACATTTATATAGTTTTGGGCCAATAGCAAGCAATTCCACACATTTCTTTTGTATAATAACTAAACTCTACAAGAAAAAAAATATCCCACATGGCAACTTCAGAAATTGCATGCTGGAAGGATACATATTCATGCATATCAGGAAATCAATTGAAAAACCACAATCATCTTCGTATTTTAATAAAACAATTTTCACAAGAAAGAAGTAAACTGAGTACCATGCCATTAAAGTGTTACTTTAATAGTTAAAGAATGGACCACAAGAAAGCAACTAATGGCAGCTATTACCTCCATGACAAGTCCATATGTTGTAGAAGAGGGCTTTTGGCCTTGTTGCTTTAATTGCTGCAAAACCCAGAATGCTCCTCATTTTTTCTGCTGGACACAGGCGTTTAGGACCTGTAATGGAGAGACATATAAATCATATAAGTGAGATATTTTCGTAAAACTATTTTATAACTAAAGAAATTCGTTTAGGCAATGCTAAGGGGTTGATCCATGAGTATGAAGAGAGGACCACCTTAGACTGGAAATTTCAAAAATCAAGGAATCGTTAAACTCAAGAAAAGAGAAAAGATAAATATAGGCAAATTTAATCATCCGTGAAATAAAAAGAATGCAAATATGTCATCTTAACCTTGGCCAAGGATATCCCCACCCCTTCAAATAATAGCTTTTCCTCCCTAACATAAGAAGAGCAAATCAAACAATACCAAAAGTCTTTTCAGATAAAGCTCTTTATCTCAAAACTCTACCTAATCTCTACTTCCTACAACAATACCAAAAGCTGGTTGTCTTTTTCTACTCTCTTAGATCAGATGAATCATTGCACTTTTAGAATTTAATTGTGGGTATAACTTTACTATACTCCCTATAAACTTGGGCTATGCCTCAATATATTATCATTTACTTTATCTATAAAAAAAAAAAAAAAAAAAAAAAAAAAAAAAAAAAAATTGGGCTATGCCTATGCCTTTATATTATTGATTCAACAAAATCGATTACTTATCCCAAAAAAAAAAAAAAAAAAATCACTTACACATTAGAAAGTGTAGAATCAATGAAATAAAATTACCATCACACAATTTCAAGAATTCTGTCATACTTTAGTTGCAGCTCACAGATTTAACCATTTCTAAAATAATTATAATTTTTAATTTCTATCTTCAAAAGTATGTCACGTAACAGGTATAGAAACTATCCAATCATGCAGGTATACACCATTGAAGCAAATATAGACCATTATCTTTTGCATATTGAATTCAATCAAGTATTACTCACCGCATTGTAAACCATGATATCTGGTTCCAACTCTGGGTCCCACTTCCCAATTACTCAGGATATGTAGACACTTGTTGCTAGAGAGAAATTAAACAAAAATAAATAAAAGAATTGTATTTTCTCTCAAAGCTTTCTCTTTCCTCTTAGCAAGGTGTAGTGCACAAGCAAAAAGCTATATGCAATAAAAATAAATGTATAATACCTGCATTGAATGAAAGACATTGAGTGCCTCCACAGGTCTATTCGCCTTTCCAAGTACATCAAGTGCAGTCGTGTATATAAATCTACAAAATGAAGAGGAAATGTAGTCAAAAGACCCTTTCTATACAACAACCATGGTCTTAAGTCACTAGAGCCAAATAGTATTGATTAACTACTTTGAAATTATAAATACTCAAACAAGCCAAAAATTGGTTGAAGCAAGTTCAATTCCAACGTGGAGAAACACAATAAAATCCAATAACCACAATAGTGTCGGAAACTGGATTTTAAAAGGAGATAAGTACAAAACTGACAACGGGCACAAAAAGAATTAAACCCATTTCCTGGTCAAAGCAACAAAAGAAAATATTCTATTGTTTCTCTAGCAATCAAACAATAGTATAATTGTATAATTCATACTTGCAATTTATAGGATTTCAAGGTGACATGAAATTGAAGATGGGCAGGATCAGTTCCAACTCTGAAGAAATTATGGGATACTTAGATACATAATAAAATATATCAAGGGTTTACTTAGAGATGGAAGATTTCTATGATTGTGTCTTCCAAAAATTCAGTAGTCATTCTCAGGAGAGGAAAAAGGCACTAATATGTTCCACAGAAAGAAAATATCAAGAAAGTAATTCCCATTCCCCACGCATAAAATATAATAAAATATGACACCCTGTGAAGAAAGTAATCAAGAAAAGTGGCAGCATAAATACCTTCAACGCACAGTCCACTCTCGTCATCAATATGATCCCAGGATGCACTGCATCGGGTCCATTAAAAAGCCTTGCAACTCTTTCGTAATGGGGCTGCAGAAATTTATTTTCAATCAACACAACAACAAATAATAATACAGCGTCTCATTATGAATTATCGATCACAAATTTTAGCATATCATACCTTATAATTCCTGCAAGCAGGACACCTGCCAGACCAATTCAACCATGTTAAATAAAAATTGAACTCCACAAGACATACATCTATCCAAATTCGTTTTAACTTTTTTGACAAATGCATGTAATTACAACAACAAAGCCTTATTCCCAAAACCATGGGGTCAGCTCGGCTATGAATTTTCAACAGACTAATTCGAAAAGTAGTAAACCATTTCTTAATTAAAGAAAAACCCATTTGAAATTATTTAATCAGCTAATATATTTATATGGATTGCCGATTTCATAAGCTACCTAGATAACGCAATTCCATTCAAAATAATTACTTTTCAGTACAAATTTCAACACCACCAATCACCAAACACTATTTCTCACCCAAAAAAAAAAAAAATGTATTCCCTCAGAATTCACCTCATCAGAATTCATTCTAAACCATAATTCAAAATCTTAAAAAACCATGTCTTACTTGCAATCTAGTATTAAAAATAAACAAATAACAATTGAAATTTTGTGTGTGTTTTGTAATAATTGAGATCTGCGTGAAGAAGCAAATTAGCTAGTGTTTTAGGCTGAATTGTCCAAATATGAAAAGGAAATTCTCAGAATCAAAGCACGAATGAAAATTCAAAATTCCGATTAGATGGAGCAAGATGGCTTGGAAGATGGCACAAGTCTTGTACCTTCCCCAGTAAGAATCCCTAAGGAAGGCACCAACTAGAGAGAAAAGATAGACCGTTCCTGTCCATTTGCTTACATTGTTAGCTGCATCAGCATTGTCTTGACCCATCACCCTTGTCAAAAACAAAACCAAGTTCACTCCAACTCCAAAGAATGCCAATGTAGCCAGCCCTTGATTCACTGAATAATTATTTTCCAATACAACAAAAGACAAGTTAGCTTTATTATCTTTCATGATTGTTAATAATACTAGACATTGATTAAGGAAACATGCTGTTTTATATGTCTCATAAAGATGGGTCGGCTATAGTACTTATATATACACAAAGCACAATGATCAAATATATGTACTTGTTGATTAAAGAAAAAAGGTTTTTAATGACATGATATAATATAATAAGAGCAATTAGCATCCGCATCAAATGTGGAAAATGTGCCAAATGCCAAATATTTGGCACATTTGTCACACCAAACACAAAAATGAAGCTTTATCAGATGTTCCAAATTCCAAAAATTATACAACACCGCTACAGTACCGTCTCAAATATGAGACGGAACGGACAGATGTTGCAAACAATTTTATTGTTTTATATTCTCTTTTCTCTCTCCTTTCTCTTCATTTTTTCTTTTCTCTTCTCTCTCACTCACCGGTTCCCTCTCTCCGACTAGTTCGAGATGTTCACTGGCAGCGATGACGGTGTAGCTCCGACGACGACTGCGCGCTCTGCCACGCTCGATCTCACCCACGCTCAGCCACGCTCGATCTCGCCGATCTCACCCTGAGGCCGCCCTCGATCTCACCCTCTTCCCTCTCCTCTCTGTCCGCCTTTCACTCTGCCTCTCTCTGGTTGTGGGTTTTTTTTTTAATTTTTTATTTTTTGCTGCAATTTGGGTTATGGGCTGTGGTGGCAGGTGGTGGTTTAGTTGATCTGGGTGGTAGTGGGCTGTGGGGGTGATGGCCGGTGGTGGCTGTCGGTGTTGTTGATGATAATGGGAGAGGGGATAATATATTATTTTAATGTGTAGTAAATATTATTTTAATGTATAGAATTGAATAATAAAACATCTGATAAATGAGATGTTGTAAAATGATGTGGTAAAATAATAAAGTACGTCTTTAGTGTGGTAAAATGACATTTTTTTTGCAACATCTGCTATGGATGCTCTTAGATATATGTCATGTACTTGTAGCGTTGGTGGTGTATGTGATATTTATGCCATTTATAATTAAAGGAGCTTTCCTTAGCTTGCTTTGAAAAGTTGGAAACTAAGGTTATTTTGGTGGCTATGAAGATGTGCAAAAAGAAATTAGTTAGCTTCATTTTTACCCTAAACTGTTACTTTCTTATGTTTGCATCATTTCTTTTCACAATTTTTCTCCTATTGCCTCTTGAAAGTTTTAATGCATCACTCCAAAAGAAAAACAAACAAACATATAAATGAAAGGTTTTAAAGCATTAGTCAATAAAATTAGATACAATTTGATACGTATTTTATTTTAGGTTATTTAATTAAATTTGACCATATAATTTCCTTAGTCAATAAATCAAATGATGGTTGAATTTGATTGTCCTTAAAAAGATAACATTGTTTTCACTGTATATCCATTTAACCATAAGATCAAATTTACAATCAAATAAGTATTTTTTATCACAAGTATTTGAACTTTGAAGGAATCTTATTTTTATTCTTTTTCCTTAAATTGAAATAATAAAAAATTCATCACTAGTGTTGGTAAGGGTTAGTTGAGCAACAATTTTATTCAAATTAGTATGAAGAAATCTTCCATTATATATGTTTTTTTTTTTTTTGATAAGTAATAAGAATATATTAAAGAAGAGGGGTGTCACCTGAGTATACAGGAAGTATACATCAAGGACAAAAACAAATCAAGTGCATAAAGTACAAAAGTCCATGAAACCATGGACTGAAGAAAAAGAACGAAAGCCAAACACTATAACCCAATCCATAAGAGTACTTTTAAGGAAGAAGAGTTTAAGATCTGCAACTGATCTCTCTAATCATATGTTTTATTAAGTTATTTAAATAATTATATAAAAAATTAAGTTTTGTAGATAATAAAGCACGTGACTGGTAAAAATTATGTGGAAAAAGATACATCTAAATAATCATTTGAATTTGGAAAAAAGAAGAAGTTTAAGAGCCAAAAAGGTAAATAGAAAAGAACAGAAAGAGATAAAGTAAAAGAAGAGAAAACCAAATTTCAGGTTTTAGTGGGTCATACTTTTTTCTTTTCTTTTCCAAGAATTGAAAACTAGGAAGAACCAACCGGATTCAACATGCATGTTTTGTTATGATGCTAAAAGGTAAAATAGGTTAAAAATCCAAAAAGGTAAATAGAAAATGATAGAAAGAAATAAAGAAGTAAAAGGAGAGAAAACCATTTCAGGTTTTAGTGGGTCATACTTTTTTTTTCCTAGGATTGAAAACTAGGAAGAAAAACCGGATTCAACATACATGTTTAGTTATATAAAAAAACAATTTTTATAGAGTAAATGCCATAGTTTGTAAAAACTATATCATATGTGCGTGTATATATATTGCATTTTTTGCATACTAGGATCGACCAATCAGTGCTGATAAAAAAAAAAGTGAGAATGCATTTAAAAAATTAAAAATTTAAATAAAAAGCTTCATTCTGCTAGGCAAAGACATATAAAAATACGTATGCGGAAACTTTTTTTATATTATTCAATTTATTTAGTTTATGAACAACTTTTTAAACTTTTACATCTTTTACAAATAAACTGCATGTCTTACTCTCCTCTCTTTATATTATATCCCTCCACCCTCCTTAGAACAAAATACGAAAACGAAAAAGGTCCTTCGTTCTAAAGGAATGTCCAATTTCATGATAGATTTGCCATTTTCCCATTAGTGATAGATGAAGACCATGGAATGAGCTATGAAGCTGGTGACACAAGTTTATTAGCTAGTTAATAATTTACTCTTATTATTAGTATTCTACGTGAGATGTCAAAACTTGACTAACCACGCCATTCACTTATGAATATTCTAACAAATAAAACAATAATATTCATCAATGAACAACAAGTAATGGAATCTAAACATTAATTAATAGCAAGTAATATTTGATGAAAATAGATTTGTTTGTATGCATGTCATATGCATACAAACATATGACGGTTTGGAGTTGAGGAGACAAGGAAATTAACTACTTTTAATAAAGCCTTACTAGGGAAATGGTTATGGCGGTTTGGGGTTGAGAAGACAAGGTTCTGGAGAAGAGTTGTAGCTTTGAAGTTTGGGGAAGTGTGGGGGGGATGGACTTCCAAGCTAGGTAGAGGTGTACATGGGTGTGGTTTGTGGAGAAGTTTCGGATGGGTTGGGAGGTTTTTAGCAAAAATATTTAGTTTGAGGTAGAGGTGGGGGATAGTGTGAAGTTCTAGACAGATTGGTGGTGTGGGGATTCACCACTCCAACTAACCTTTCCGGTTGTGTTTGGGATTTGCTTCCAATAAAGCAGCCTCTGTGGCCTCTTGTCTTGAACGGTTGGGGATAGAGGAACAGAGAAGTTGGGAATGTTCGTTTCATTCAGAGACCAAATGATTGAGAGATGGGTGTTGTGGATGAATTTCTTCGTACTTTGGGTTTTAATTTACCTCCAACTGAGACTGGAGACCGTATGAGATGGAAGTTGACGAAGAATGGGGATTTTGATATCCGCTCGTTTTATAATAAACTACAAGGTCATTTGCCCATTATCTTTCCTTGGAAAGGTATTTGGAAGGTTAAGGCTCCTTGGTGTGTTTCTTTTTTTGTTTGGACTGTTGTTTGGGACAAGATTCTTACAGGTGACAATCTGGGGGGTAGAGGGTTTGATTTTGTTAACTGGTGCATTATGTGTCGTTGTAATGGGGAGACGGTGGATCATTTGCTACTTCATTGTGGAAAGACTTATTGGTTGTGGAGTTTAGTTTTTAGATCTTTTGGGATTTCATGGATTTTGCCAAAATCGGTTGCAGATACTCTTTTTGGTTGGTGGAATTGGTTGGGAAAGCATTCCTCTAGCATTTGGAATTTGGTTCCATTGTGCTTAATGTGGTGTATTTGGAGAGAGTGAAATTGGCGGACGTTTGAGGACATGGAAAGCACTGACGACCAAGTGCTTGCTTCTTTCAGTGGCTCCCTTTTCAACTGGTCTAGGGCTTGGGGGCTTATCTCTAGTGATTCTCTCTCTATGTTTCTTAGTTCTCTCTTTGTAATTAGTATTCTCTTTGTTTTTTCTTTTCTCTTTTTGTAATCTTTGATATGCCTTTTGCCGTTACGCATGAGGTAGTTTTTTGAATATAAGTCTTTATTACTTATAAAAAAAAAATGTCATATGCATTTTCATGGAAGGGCAGCAATGGATAGCATTGCTGTGTCTGTACATGTACTTGTCAATAGAGGCTTGTTTGTTGGTTGCATTTTCTTATAGCTGAAAAAAAAGGATTCTGAGAAGTTCATCACCACACCCCACATAATGCCAGAAAAATATGTGACTGCTGACTAACATCTCAAACTAAGAATTTCACATTTCATTTAAACCATTTCTGATGTGCTTCCATACACACACAGCTTGAGAACCCCTGGCAGAAAACAATTAACCCACCAACTCTCCGTATTATTTAGCCCCCACAGATTTTCCCTTTCCATGGCATATGATCAAAGCCATATCCATAAAAGAAATTGATTAACAATATCGAGCCTTTGAATTCCTAAACCACCAGATTGAATAGGAGAGAAACTATACTCAAATTCACCAAATGGAAAACTTCCTTTCATCCCCTAAACCAGGTCCATAAGAAATATCCCTTTGCAAACTTCTCTAATTTTATAGCAACCCCTATAAGAACATGAAAGATAGACATAAAGTAGGTGGATAAACTTGAAAGAGAGCTTTCGATCAAAGTGACATAACACCTTTCAAAAAATACAATTTTTTCCACCCAACCAGCCTCCTTTCCATTTGCTCTACTACTATAACATCTCGAGGAGATCCAGTCTTAAAAGGTGAACCAAGGGGAAAACCCAGGTAAGTTATAGGCTAGGAAGCACGGGTGCGTTTTAGGACTCGGGTGCGGGTGCGGGACTTGGCAATTTTTGAAAAAGGTGGGTCGGGTGCAGCGGGACTCGGCGATTAAAAAATTATTAAAAATATTTTTATTTATATTTTTAATATATTGCTAAGCATACTTTTTCACATTATATAAACATATACCATACTTTTTCACATTATATAAACATATACCAAATTCAATAACTAAAGTCTAAGATTAAATACGGTACCTGAGTTGAGAATGTGTGAGAGAGAGCTGTTGAATGGTTGTGTGGCTGTTTGAAGGCTTTAGAGTGGCTGGAATGTGGCTGGTCAGCACAGAGAAGAGAGAAAGAGGCGATGGAGTTGAGGGAGGGGGCTGTTAGGAGTTCTCTGGACGAAGTGTGAGGGAGTGAGGAGTTCTGAAGGGTTAGGGTAAGTAAAACGGTGCGTTCTGCACCGTTTTCTTTTTTTTTTTTTTTTTTTTTTCGGCCTGAACCGGCCGTATCGGCCGTTTCGGCCGATACGGCCGATACACGGCCGATACGGCCGATACACGGCCGGTTCAGGCCGATATACGACCGATACGCTCCGAATCGGCGCGAATCGGGCCGATTCGCGCCGAGTCGGAGCCGCGTCGGCGCTGCCACGTGTCCCGACGCGGCCCGACGCGTGTCGGACGCGCGGTCAACGGCGTCCGACGCGCGTCGCCGCGTCGGGACGCGTCGGACGCGGGTGCGGCGCCTCTGGCGCCGCACCCGTGCTTTCCAGGTTATAGGAAAAGAACCCACACAGCAACCCAAAAACCTAACAAAGGTTTCCTGACTTTTTAATTAGTCACGTAAGCATGAACTACTAGAACCATTAGCTTATATCAGAATTACTGGTTGCCGTCTTTGCTAGGGTAACATTATATTGTTTTATTTAAGGGTTTGCTTGAGTTGTAACAGCAGCTTTTTGAGAAAATTATTGAATGAAATTTCCCTTCTTAAATTCCTTTAATATAAACTTGATATCTTTTTTCTTTATTCACCCTCAATAATTTCTAAGAAAGACAAACACAATTTGAATATTGATCCAAAAGAGTGGATTCAAACCTTGGAATATGGTGAGTGAAAAGAAAGACAGGGTCAGTAGTTCCTTTGGTTTTAAGGATATAAATAGTCATGCTTCACATTTACTTCATAATTTGCTCCATAAATTACTACAGTATTTGCACCGTTAATAGGGTATAAACTTTTAACTTTACAGGATGTGAAACTTTGTGCTGTTTATCATTCATGAACTGAAAAACAAGCTTTGATACAACTGTTTGCGGTTCCTTCTCATTCAAACTGCAAGTTTCTTGGGTAGGGAAAATGCAGTGACACCAACTGCACCAAAGAAATGCATTTTTAGTATTAAAGACGAGATCATAACTAACCACAAAAATGAAAATCAGATAATAAGAATTGAATCATAACTTTAGTGGATTGCTCATGCAAAAAGGTAAATTTGGGGCATCAATAAATGACTACCTAAAAGAAACGCAATAAGTAAAAAAATTAAAGGATTAACATATTTACTGCTCATCAGACAAAAATTTGCATATGATGATAAGCATACCCATAGTGACAACTTGAACACCATTGCTGAGAGAATGAGAGAAAGAGTGATGGAGGCCGGTGTGTGTGAGAGGGAGTGATGGAGGCTGTGTGTGAAGAGGGAACGGGGCGGCTGAATGAGAAAGAGATGGGGTTTTAGTTTTAGATGTTTAGAAACTTAAAAAAAAAAAACAAAAAAAAAGAAAAAAAAAAAAAAAAAAAAAAAAAGCTGTTTTGAAGGTTAGAACCTGCGACAGGAACTTGAAAAACACACCTGCTTACCACTGAGGCAACTTACATAAAACGTGATTTAATAAATAAAAAATAAAAAAAGGGGCAAAATGAATGACCAAATATACCCCTTAAATCTAAAAAATGACCGAAATACCCCCTAAGCCTATAAAAAGACCAAGATGCCCCCTAAACTTAGAAAATGCCCAAAATACCCCCCAAAAACTAAAATATGACCAAAACACCCCCCAAAACCTAAAAAATAGCCAAAATACCCCATAAACATAAAAATGTCCAAAATACTCTTAAAGCCTTAAAATGACCGAAATATCCCCCAAAACCTACAAAATGACCAAAATACTCCCAAAACCTAGATAATGACCGAAACACTCCCGAAACCTAAAAAATGACTAAAATACCCTCCAAACATGGGCTGACTGGTGGGAATGTGCGTGTCCTTGCTGCTAGGATACCCGGAACTTTCTTGATATAATTTGTACAAATTAATATTTAATATCTAATGTAGAGATAGTAATAAAAAGCTCTTACTATGGTTCAAACCTGGGCAAAATATTATCACATGCATGTCTTACCACTAAACTAGTGTAATTGTACATAAATACTAGTATTATGCCCGTGCGATGCACGGCTTAATTAAGAATCATATGTAAATTAATGAAAAAAATTATTTTAAATAAAATAAAATTGATAATAAAAATAAAGTAATCTTTTACTCTATTTTTTTAAACAAAGTAACATTTTACTTTAAACAAAATTTCAACCCAAAAAAGTTGATATAAGCAAAAAAAGAAAAAATCAAAATTAAAATCCAATACCTTAAAAATCAAGTTGTTAACATTAATTAAAAAAAAATTATTTTCTGTTATACCATAAAAATCATGTTGTTAATTAAGGTTATTAGCTTTTTGTATCCAAAATTTTGATATTTATCCAAAACAATCAAATTAAAAAAATATATATTTGGAACAAAGTAGATAAAAAATTTATTATCAATTCCTCCCCATGTGTATATCCTCCCAATGAAAGTTGTGATGAAGTTGATATAAGCAAAAAAGGAAGGAATTTATTTAAAATCAAATACCATAAAAATCAAGTTGTTAACGTTAATTACAATTTTTTTCTGTTATACCTTGAAAATCATGTTGTTATTAGCTTTTTTTTTAATCCAAAATTTTGATATTTATCCAAAAAAAAAAAAGTAGATAACAAATTTATTAGCAATTCCTTCTCGTGTGTATATCCTCCCAATGAAAGTCGTTTTTTATTTTTATTTTATATAAATGTTTTCTTTATTAAAATAACTCTACTATATATATAATAATTTTTTCAAATATTTTTGGGGGGGGGGGGGGGGGGGGGGGGGCCAAGGCCCCCTTGGGTCCCAGTGTGGCTCTGCCAGTGTAAAAGCTAACCAAATAAATGAGGGTCCTAGTGCCAATGGACATTTAAGGTTACAACACAATAGTTTTTAGGAAAATATATAGTTTCCATAAGTAGTTTCCAAAAACGTGTCTAACCCAAAAACAACATTTATGAAACATGATTATTTTCCAAAAAAAATCCCATTAAAAGCTACTTACCTCGGAAGACCAACCAATTTTACCTCAACTGGGCATCACATAATTGACCAATCCAGTCAATAGGTCTATCACCAAGAATATCGGAACCTAGAAACACAATGATCAAGCCTATCAATAACAAGGACCATCACATTTATCTCCATAAATCGAAACAACCCCCTAAAATCAAACCAAAGACCCTAAAGCCTAGCTTGTCAGTCCTAAGACAAGCACCCTTTCCCAAGCGGGAACCAAACAAGCATACAAGAACTCATAGTGCCACAACACAAAGCTAAAGCATTTTAATTCTCTACTACAAGCAAATGTGCATATATAAACACAACATAAGACACATCACTTCAAAATAGAGGTAACATATCTCATGAGTTACCCTTTTGAGCACCAAATGATTAAACCAAACCATTATCAAAATTGACCAAGTAAAACACATGTCGAAGGAAACACATGAATTTACAAGCCAATCCATTCAACAAAGGTTTCATGTAAATTGCACAAAATCCCAACATACTCGTCATACTTTTAGATTCACTACACAGCAAGTCAGCCTTTTTTGTAAAAATCGTTTGGTCCATGAAAAGTTATCTGATCAACTTGAAATTAAATAAAGATAAGCTCTTATATGTGCAGTATATACTATCAAAAATTCAGCTTAAAATAATTTTTCTATAATTTATTAAAAATCACGCATTGCAGCTGACTCAAATCTGTCCATGACATTTTTAAGATCCTAAAAGAAAGTTGCTATAGTTTTAATAATAGCCCAGATGCTTTGAGACTTTATTCACATCAAAACCACATGTCTTAAAGCATATTAAAAACCATTAATGAACCCTTTAATCTCATATAAACAATTATGACAACAAAAAAATCAAGAAACCAAAACTTATAACTTACAGAGACAATTGATCAAATTTCTTAAATTTCTTCTACATGAATGTTGGGCTTGGGCTTCAGTCTTTAGGTCATTAGTTCAAAGACAAAACCCCCCACACACGCATCAAACATTTTCACAGCCCATATCTTTTCACGGTTAACTCTCTCTTCCAAACCCAAACCTTAGCCGCCGCCACCACCACCACTCTTTAGAAATCTGGTTGCCACCACCTCTTGAATCTTGGTTGCCATTGAGACTTTGGATGAACCTAAAGCATCTCTTTTTCATTGTGGCTAACTGGGTATAGATTGTTAAGGTATTTAGTTTACTTTCTTCCTTTGTGGTTTTCAACTTTGGTTTTTCCTGGCTTTGGGTAAAATTTTTACCAATACCTCTACCAATGTATCACACTTTTTGTGGCTGTACATTGTAGTTGAGTAAGTAAAATTTTTACCGACTAATGTATTACACTTTTTGTATATGATAGTGCTAAAAATAGCAATATAGCTTTTTAGTACTATCAATACTAATGCTCTAAACTAGGGAGCTGTTAGAGCAATATGGGCAAATATCTTGGGGAGGGGATTACAAAAATACCCTCACTCAATTTATAATGCCATAAGTGTTTGTTGTGGTATTTAAACAAGTTTACCAAAGGAGACCCTACTTATTGCTATAGTGCAATGATGTTGTTTGTATGACTTTTTGTTTCCTAGGTTATGCATTCTTGAAGGTGTCAAATTAGTGGAATTGCAAAGTTTTTATGCGATTTCTTTTTGCAATTCCACTAAACTATCTTGGCAACGAAGATTGCTAACCTGTTGTGGAACACTACACATGTTAGCAATCTAAGTTGCCAAGATAGTTTGGTTGACTTGTTATGTAGTCTGTAGTCTAAAGGACTCAATGATACTTTCTATCTTTATTTTCCCATACTTTTTTTCCTTTTTGGTGTGGGGAGCCATTGCATATGACAGTATTTTGTATACTTTAAATTGCATCTGGTTTGTTTATCATCTTTTATTAAAAAACTGCATGTGGTTTGGTTGGGGGGTTGTTTAAGTTGCTGTTCCAGTATGGACAGAAATTCACATTTGAGTGCATGTTATTGGCGTTAGGATAGGACTTGTATTTTGAAATTGCATTTTATATCAAAACTGAAAATCTTGAGTCAGCATATTGTGTTTATTCTATGTTGTGATTTGGAGTAAATATTCTGGTTTCTATGTTTTCGTTTTAAAATTAGCAAGCAACCATTTTAGTATCATAGTTGAAGTTTGTTAAGTTCCTTTCCATATTAGTGAATGTTTTAATGTTCTGGTTTAGATTAAAATTAGGTTTCTGTGTGTTTATTTTAACATAAGCAAGTAGCCATTTTTCTAAAATGGATGAAGTTCCTTTCCTTATTTGTGAATGTTTTTATGTCGTGTTTTAAATTAATTATTTTGGTTTTTGTTTTAATTTAAATTTAGCAAGTAGTCATTTTTCTATCATGATTGAAGTAAATTAAGTTAGTTTCCTTATTTGTGAATGTTTCTATAATGTTGTTTGGATTAATATATTTTTCTTTCGGTGTTTTTTTTTTTTGGTGGGTGCAGTGAATTTTCTGATATATTTGATTTGGAGCACTTCAAGAGATTGTTTCGGCATTGCCATCAACACATCTAATGACAAAGCCAGTCGACGGTAGTCCTCTACCTCATGCCACACCACAATGGATCCGTGGACATTCTCTCAGACGGGTATGAACAATTTCTGTTTATATGCTTTTGAGTAGTTGTGCTAGCTCCTCTTGATTGCTTTTTACTTATAAAACCCGATTTAGTAAACAAAAAGAAAGATGGAGGTAAGCCACAGAATTAGCTGCTTCTAGACATGGTGAATTAGTTGGGGGCCTTTGGCTTTTACTGTGTATCAGAGTCATGAAAGTATGTCTTATGGCAGTTAGATAAGAATCTTATTACTCCCTTCTGGAAAAGATGTCAACTGTTAGTTATAACTGTAATAATCTTGAGCTATTATGACAATTATAATGGTATTAATCACTTTAAACGCCATCAATTTATTGGCTTCAATTCTGTGCTTTTGTTGTAAACTATTTTAGTTGTTGCCATGTTGGATGGACCTTCAAAATGAGTTGTGCTGCTTACCAGTTTAACTGATTGTCTCAATATTCTGATCAATACTAGTTTTGTGGATGTTCAAAAGAAAAGAAAATTGTTTTCATTTTCTCTGTTAATGACTCTCTCTCACAGATGGAAATTGTTCAGTTGTATATGGTGAAGAGCAGTCTTTTTGTGGATGCTAATTGGCCAAAGGATTATCTAATGCAATTTCTGTTGGCCTCTGCAGTTTAACAGAGAAGGGGTTCTGCTGTTACGTAGCTTGGATTCAAGGCTTACTAAGGATCTTCCTTCTGATCTGCAGAAGCTTAAATGGAAGGTATTTACAGTCTCATTTTCTCATATCCTACTATCCTAGAACCTGTATGTATATCTTTTCCTCACATTATGTTTGAAAGCACTCACATTTTCATAAAGTAATAAACCTGATAGGATCATGTAAGATTGTAAAATAATTTGCTTATTTTCAAACGTCCCTACTTAAATCATACTGATAGCACATTTTATTTGTTTCTATCCATATATTCTCAAATTTCAAATTTGTGCCTGTGCTAATCAATACTTGGCTGAATTTCAGTCCACCTTTGCCCTTTTGATTTAGCTAAGGTTCTATATTTAGCTGATTCCTTTGCCTCCTTTGTTTGACTTCAGGTTACTTTTCATGCATTGAGGTTTGCCCCACCAATTTTGGAACTTGGTAACAAGCTTGCAGAGAGGATGCGAAGCAAGGGACCCTACCTTGGTCTTCATTTAAGGATGGAGAAAGATGTATGGGTTAGAACTGGTTGCCTTCCTGGTTTGAGCCATGAGTACGACGAGATAGTGAACAATGAAACTGCAAAATCAAAAATGACCTACCATGAGCGGAAGCTTGCAGGTCTCTGCCCCTTGAATGCCTTGGAGGTAACCAGGTAAGAATCTAAGTCTAATATGTGCTCCTGTACTTTTAACCTTCACTAGTGCAATATTGCAATATGCTGAACTGGTTACATTTTTCTATAATTGACAATTCTTTAATAGGCTGAAATTCTTTTTGTTTTGTCATTTAATGTTTTAGGCTGCTCAAAGCTCTTGGAGCCCCAAAAAATGCGAGGATATACTGGGCTGGAGGGCTGCAATTGGGTGGGAAAGAAGCCTTGCTACCATCAACCCAAGAGTTTTCTTATCTATATTTATATCTATATATTACTAAAAGCTGAAGCGTAGTATTTAATGTTGTTACGCTCCCGTTGAGCCACATCAACCGCCATGTCATTTCTAATTTTTTTTCTTGAATTTTTCCTATAATTTTAAAATACTTTTACTCAAATTTTCCCTAATTTTATCTATATATATATATATATATATTACTAAAAGCTGAAGCGTAGCATTTAATGTTGCTACGCTCCCGTTGAGCCACATCAGCCGCCATGTCATTTCTAATTTTTTTTCCTAAATTTTTTCTATAATTTTAAAATACTTTTACTAAAATTTTTCCTAATTTTAAAATACTATTAAGAAGAAAATAATTTCTAGCCATATATCTCCACCAGAAAACCCAATCTTAATAGCTTTAATTATGTTAACCTTAACGCCCAAAAATGAATGTGAAGTTGCTGTCCAACATTAAGCCCAAATCCAACCCTTTATTCTTTTAAACACCAACCCTTTCTCCTTCTTCAGACCTTTAGCATGACTGTCCACCGTTAAGCCCAAACCAACCCTTTAATCTTCTAAATGCCAACCCTTTCTTCTTCTTCTTCAGGCCTTTAGCATGACTAACTCAGACGTTCCCAACCTTTCTCTCTTCCAAAGACAGATTCAATACTTCAGACGTTCGGCTTTCTAACTCCAACCTCTCTCTTCCCTTCTTCGTCTCTTCCTCTCCTTATTTAAGGGAATCACTCCTTCATACCTCATCACTATCTCCCGTCCTTTTGCTCTTCCTATCTTTCACGGTTTCAAAACTCCTCATTTAATTGAATAAGAAAACAGCATATTTAAAGAAGAGCTCAGAATGGATGATTCACTTCAGGTATTTCACCTTTGTTCATGTTTCGTTTGGGACTATTTCTTCTGAATGATTTGCTCAGATTGATGGGTTTGGAGCCCTATCGTGGGTTTTGCTAATTTCAATTATTGGACGCATTGCTCTCTCTTTTGTGTTTCAGTAATTCAATCAACATTTCGTTTCCTATCCATATCCTTTTGCGAGAGGCAAATTGATCCGACCACAGGCCCAAGTTCAAGGCCATCGTCAACTTTAATGGCAAGGAGTTGTTAACTGCCTCCTCTGTACGAGCCGTCGAGGTATACTTAAATTTTATTTTCTATGTATATTTGAAATTTTTAGGGTTAATTCTTCTATGTTTTCCTGTTTGGGTATTGAGTTTATGGTCTGCAATTTTTTGTATTTTTAGTTGTTGCTGTTGGCTGTAGAGAAAAGCTCAGAAATTAGGGCAAGGAAAATTACCCCAATCTGTGATTATTTTTATTAGGCTTATATCAAGTTGAGGCTATACAACTTCAGGGGGATCAGAGGAAGCATGTTTCTACCTTCCTTGTGCAGGCTGGCATTGTGAAGAAGGAACATATCAAGATTCATTGTTTTTGAATAGTTACAGCCTGCAGGTCAATCTCCATATGTGGTTTACATTATTCTTGCCACGCTATAGTGAATAGTTTATGATCTGAACCTTAGATTGTAGCCATAATTCATGTGACTTTGTTATATGTACGTCTATCTTCTGTGTCAATTTGGTAGTTTGCCTACTTGCTGAGTTGTGTGGGAGAAAAGGCACGGATTGTACCAAAGCCTTCATCTGTACCTTAATCAATAATACTAATTTCCTGTTTTATATAGATGATTTTGCATTGATTGGATGTATTTAAATTTCTAATTGATTTAATTGTCACATAATTAGGTATTGCCACATTCAGCTATGATAAATTGATAATAGAGTAGATAAACTAACAAAAAAGGTCAAGAGTTATTTAAACAAGAGATGAACACCTTAATAACTTATTCTTTCGTTGCAGATGCTTGCATTTTTTTTTTCATGTTTGTACTTGTACATCATTAAGCAAGGGTTACATATGATTCTTTATTCATTGTTTATTTTTTTTCCTTTTTTTTTTTTGGTAGTAAGCTTAATTTAATTACTGCATTCGAAGTTTTTTTCCTCCTTTGTTATTTCTTATGTTTTTTTTTGTTTGCTTCAAAAGAATGTACTATATATGTAGTATGTTAGTTGGAGTTGTTATGCTTGGTTAAATGAGATTTTTACTTCTTTTTTTTTTTTTTTTTTTTTGGGTTTCAATTTTTATAATTTTTAGCTTTAAGTTCCTTAGGGCTTGAGTTTCTTAGGGATTTTGTGCATGATAAGTCTCTCTCTCTTCCTCTTAAATTTGCTTATTTTATAGAGTTTAACCCAATTTTTTTTTTTTAAAAAAAAATCAAAGAATTTTGATTTTGTTAATTTTTAAATTTTGAGCAAGTTATTGGGGTTTTAGTTCATAAATTTTGCATTTAGAATATTGTTTCAAATTTGGTGAATTTTGGGGAATGTAATAGTGTGAAAATTTTATAAACTTTTACTACCTAGGAATCCAACTTGAGTCTAACAAGAAAGCCACGAACAACTTAAGTCCAACATCAAGGCTATGACCATCCAAGTAGTCTGTAGGCATGTTTTTGTTTCAATTCTTTTCCCTCCCCTAATATAGCTTTGCCGTTTGATTTGTTAGTTGAAATTGAAATAACACAATTTTCTTATTCTAGATGAAATTGTTTATGGTTTTTTATTTTATGTATAGTTTTCAATGCAACTAACATCAATTCAATACACAAACATGAAGGTGAAAATGAGAGTTCTTGATGCTCTTTTTTAAAGCTCTCTCTGATTTATTAATTTTTGTTTCTTATTGTTTCAATGTTAAGGATTCATTGACAAACTTATTTTGCATTTGTACTATAGTTTTACTTGTGGGGAAAATTTTATGAGTTTTCTATGTTTGTGTTTTGTAGTTCTTATTGATTTGCTGGATGTGAATGGTGATGTGGGGGAACTTTTTTTTTTTTTGATGTGGGGGAACTTAGACGAAGATAATGAGCTACCTATCTTCTATGTCAAGGTTTTTGTTTTCCTTTATATTAAGCTGTAAATGAGTAATAGTTTCTTTGAAATCTTATATAGATTGTATTTAAAGTCATAGGTTCAACATAATATTTTCAAAGAAACTCCTATTAGTTATTTTTTTATTGAGTTATTGAATCAAACATGCATTCAAAATCTGTTTTAAATGAAAATAATTCAACTGATGATTATTTACCTTTTTTTTTTATTATTATATATATATATATATATATATACACTAGAGATGAAGGCTTACATTGAATTGTGTACCTGATGGTGCACTCTTACACATAGAGTGGAAGAAAACCATAAACTAGAGTTCTATGGAGTTCTTGAAAACTTGCCTCAAGTTATGATTAGGAGTTCTATGATAATTGTATGTAACTTATTATAGAACATGGTGGAAAAATTGAATCAAAAGGAAAGAGGAACCATTTTGGATTAGCACATGTTGACAAGTTTGGTGTTTGATGCTGTCATAGAAGTTTCAGTGGAAGCCTTCTCTTAGTTGCTAAGCTGTGTATGTAAATTAGGTTACTTATTGAAAAAAAAAATTGTAAATTAGGCTAGATATTGAAAGTTCTTGCTGAATGATATAGTTACTAAAAGCTATGTTTAGCTACTAAACTACTTGAGATGTTCCTTAAAATTTTGGGATATAAGTCTTAAATGGGGTTTTGCATTTTAATAAAATTTAATGAATTCAAGGTGGAAATTTGTTAGATACCACCAATTGTGTTTTCAACCAAGTGAATATCAAAAAACATTTGACATTTTTTTTTTAGTTTATATAACATGCCTCATTAAATATATCAATCTTCAAATATTTAGAAACAAATTATAAGTAGTATCTAACTTTGCAATATGAACTAAACATTAGACTTGCGTATCTCTTTTCCAACTACACCTGTGAGGAAGTAAACGAGAAGTTAGAAAAACATCATAGGTAAGATCAGGTAGTCCTAAACATAATGGGCAAACAGCATTATGAAGACTTTACTGGTTTAGAAAAAGAATATATGAAAGCCCATCTTAAGGGTATATCTGAAAAATGAAAATAGCTCACTTAGAATTGGCATGTGGTCCAAATCAGGAGTCATATCCTAACACTTTTACAAGTTAAACAAATATATAACTTACTTAATTGATGCTGATGATCTGTTGTTATGTTGGATTAAAAGAGCAGAAATTGAAGCTTTAATGGCATGTTAAGATAACTTTTGCAGTTGGTCTGGGCAGAAATTCAGTAAAGAGGTAATCTTTTTTTTTGGTTGTGCATGTCTAAAAATGTGAGCAAGAGCACTGAGATAACTGAGGAGTGGGTAACAGTTCCTACTGATTTAAAATACCTGGGCTCTCCTTTGTTTCAATCTAATCACAAAACTGTTAAGTTCAAATAATTAGAGGAAAAGATGGAAGCTAAATTGAGTGGGTGGAGGAGAAACAGTCTTTATTGGGCAGGCAGGAGCACCTTTATCAAGTCATTTGCACAAGACTCACCTCCTTTCTTCTATGTTATTTTTCAACATTCCCAATCAAGTTTGCTCTAAGCTTGACAGTTTTGTAGGTAGATTCTGTTCGAATACAAGGCAGTTCGTGGCCCTTAAAGCTTGGGACAAAATATACCAGCCTAAATGTTAGATTTTAGACCTCGGTTGATTGATTCTTTCATGGCCACTTTCATTTGTTTTTTATATTTATATTTGTTAGGGAAAACCACACCAACCACAGTTGAGGCATAAGAAACTGGCACTCTCTTAAGGTATATTTACTCTTGGCTTATTGTTAAAATAATCATTTTGTCCATGCAAACTTTGACTGAGGATTCTAAGGTATGATTGGGCACCTATTTTAAATGGTTTCAGCCATAATTATTGGTTTTGATGGTCATAAGGTCCTCTAACGAAATTAAGTAAAATCATGTCTCGAACAAGAAACACAAATAAGGAGATATAGTTACGCATGAGGAAGAAATTAAGCACCCCACAACGTCTATCAAAAGAGGGTACCTAATTCTCACTATCCTGTGTAGTGTAGTTCAATGTTTTCTTTTCTTTCTTTTTTGGATAAGTAAGAAAGAAAAGAAAACATTGAACTACACTACACAAGCAATGTACTCAAACACCTACAGGAGCATAACCTAAAGAATAAGCTTAACTAACCAGTTCAGCATAAGAATGACTACTCCAATCTTGCAAGCTGCGGAGCAAGATAAGTGTTGTTAAATGTAAAAGAAATAAAAGCATTCAGTTTAGTTTTGGGAACGCGTCCCATGATACCATACATGCATCAAGAGTAATATAGATGGATCAGGGATAATATCAGTAGTTTTGTTTTGATTGGGGGTGGGATGAAATAAAAAAATGTGTTTTTGTTTTTAGCCGTTTGAAAATATTGAGTCGTCAAAGAGTTAGGGTTAGAATGTACCTTGAATTCCAATGTAACTTTAAGTATGTACACATTTTATTTCTCTGCTCATCATTTAGATCTCACAATACTGTATTACTCCTTTACGTTGTTTTGTGGCAAAGATTTGACAACATATCAACTTATTTTCCAATAAAAAACTAGACAAAGTTTTGTGTTTGGTGTGTATCAACACATCGGTAGAGTTCCACATTTATGTACACAACACACCAACAGCACTCTGTTTCTGGTGCTCTAGCATGTGCTAGCAACATTCCGAGTGGATGGGTGTCATGCACACCGAGACGCAAACATGGGAGACATGTGGAATGGTATTCTCTTTAAGTTTTTTGGCATTATTGTAGCATTTGTCATGAGCATATACACAAGCCACGCTGTGAGGAATTCCTTACCTAATCCATTGTTCAACTTCATAGGTTTGGATTAGCATTGCAGAAAATGTGTTGTTTGCTCAAGGAATTGTGAAGGATTACGATAAGGATAAGGGCCAGGCCAGGTGTGATATAAAAGCAGATTAAATGAAGGCATATGACTCAGTTGGTAATTTAGTCTATAGTGTTTTGTTGCTGTTAGGGCTCCACCAAAGTTTGTGCCATGGGTCTGGACATGCCTTACTACCCCTACATTCCAGTGGGTTGTTAATGGTAGCCTAGCTGGCTATTTTTGACAAAATAAAAAAATATGGGATTAAGACAGAAGGATCATTTGTCTGCCTATATAAGTTGGCAATGGAAGTATTTTCTAGATTGACACAATATGCTATAAATGATGCTAAGTCCTTCAAGTATCCTCCTAAATGTGCAAGTTCATCTCATTCATCTAGATTTCGCAGATGACCTATTGTTTTGCTCTGCTGATCTAGGCACGATTAACCCTATCAGGAAGGTATTACAATTTACAAGACTTGGACTTATTAGGATTTCTTGCTAATCCAAGAAAGAGTGAAATATTTGATGCAGGGGTTCCCCAAGCTATTTAAAATCAGATTCTTAGCCAATGAGGTACCTGGCTGTTCCCCTAATCCCAAGTAAATTGTTTGTTGAAACCATTGCTGGATTAAATCACATCTAGAATTAATTCTTGGACTTTAAAGAACCTGTCCTTTGCTAGAAGGCTATTATCCTCAATTTTATGTAGCATTTGAGTCTACTTGACAAGCCTTTTTGTCCTCCCCAAGAAGGTTATCACTATGATAGAGCAGAAACTTAATTGTTATTGTGGAATGGTGTAAGGGTTAAGGTGAAGGGATTTAAGCCTTGAAAAGATAGAGGATTGGAAAGAGGCAGTCATTGTAAAGCATATGTGGAACCTCTTTGTCCAAGCTGATACCATTATGGTAGCTTGGGATTAGGGAGAAACTGTAGAAAGCAAAGAGTGTCTGGAGTGTAAAAGTTCCACAAAGTAGCACAAGTGGATGGAGAAAATTGCTTAAGCTAAGAATCAAAGCAAGATCTTTCTTAAGGTTTGCAATGGGAGATGGGAGTAGAATTTCTTGGTGGTTGGATTGGCAGCATCCTATGGAGTTCTTTACTCCAGGTATGGTTATAAGGCAGTCTATGATACTGCTAATAATATTGAATATTAGGAATTAATCTTATAGCTTTCATCAATCTAGAGGAAGATGAATTAAAAAAAAAAAAGAGAATTTCTTGAACATTTTTCTGAATTTTCCCGAGCATCGCACGGGTTAGCGACTAGTTTTTATAATAAGGAAGACCTTGCCTTGCCTGGTGAACTAGAACCATTTGCAAATCGGGCATCTCTTATGGCTGTCATTGATTATATAGTCTCAGAGAACAGTGATGTTTTCATGCCATCCAGGTATCACCATCACCATTTTCCCTAAGTATATACTGCATTATTTGTATCAATTTTGTAGAACATATAAATTCCCTGCATTAGAAATCACAAGAATACTTGCCATATTGTTCTGGCCTTATCAAATAATATCAGCCAAAGGTTAATCATATAACACATGTAATGAGGGAAAACTGTAATTACTGTGAACACAGTGAAGTCCTTGAGACATTTGAGTTTGGAAAGTAATAATTAAGCAAACTTTTAAGCTCTTGTACTTCAATTTCCTTGAGAAAGACTAAAAAGTAGGCAATAAAAGTTTCTACAATTTGAAATTACAACATTGAAAGGTGCTTGTCATTTTCTTTTCTTTCCCACCCAATGGATAATTTTTTTGGAGAAAATAGGATGTATGGTTTGAATTATTTGTCCAAAGAAAAAAGGGTTTTAGTAAAAAGCTAATCATTGTGTGAGCCAAAAAAAAAAAAAAAAACACGGGCACCATTTTTGGACGTGTTACTGTTTTAGTGTCTCACTAGTTACCTAATTTTAGTTTTTGTTCAAACATGAATGTGTCTATGACTCTATGTGAACCTATATACTGCCTGTGCCTTCAGAGCAGGTGGGAGGAAAGTTTTCCTGAATTTGAAATCTTAAAAAACATCCAAAATTTATTTTCTATTTGTCCATATTTTAAGCAGCCTAATGGATCATTAATGATCTTAGATCTATAAATTTAGAACCTCAAATATAAGTTTTATGCTTCCATTTATGGAGACTGAAATTTGCTGTTTATATTATACAGGGACATCGGGCCTTTGCAGAACACAAGAAGCATATAACCCCAAACAAAAGACAGATGCCCCCTTACTTTTTGAACTCTTCTTTACCAGAAGCAGAATTCAACAGCATCATAAAGGAATTACACAATGAATCCTTAGGGCAGCCAGAGCTTAGGACTAATAAAGTGGGAAGGGATGTTATGAAGTATCCTGTCCCTGAGTGTATGTGCAATGATTCACATACTCATACCAACTAGTGATTTCATGCAGAATGCTTCCACATGATTACACTGCAACCAATCCCTTCATCGAAAGATCGAAACTTTTTGGAAATTCCATTGAATTTGAGCCCTCTAAAAACCAGCTGTGACGCCTTTTGGGGCAACAATGGTTTGTTGGAGCACTATTTTTGAAGAAAAGCTTAAGTTGGCACACATGGCAACTACACTCACAATGATTCTTGCATTGAGATTTTGAGGCAAGATACATGGCCAAGTATGACAAAAACAGTACATGATACCGTATCATTTTTTTGATTCTTTACAGGAAGAGTTCTTTTATGATATATAACATTTCATTCTTTGTATTATATCTATGTATTATAGATCCATACGTGTAAATATGTATAAAAAGCTAAATAAGCACTTCTAATAATAATTTATTACATCCATCTTTGCAAGTTTCTATTTGTAGTTCTTCAGCAAATGTATTTCTATAAGTTAAGGATAGCTCTGATTGTCCTTTTACAATGCTTATATAATACAACACCAGCAAAAGCATATTTTAAGTTCTGGCTGTCATTAATTTTGCTCATTAAGTCTAGGAGCACAAAAAATTTCACAACTTTGTGATTGGTGTTTTTAAAATGGCATAAATGGTAAACTATGTGAAAGTGTTGTTATTTCAATTATAATTTGTCTAACTGTGAAAAAGATGGTAAAATTTTTTGTTTCCCTGGCATTACTCATTTTTCATTTTATGATCACCTAATCCAGTTTGTCATTGTAAGGGCATAGAAAGTGGCTCCCGTGGAAAACCCCTTTGGTAGCGTATATGATAGTCCACACAATAAAAATGTAAAAGCGGGAAAAATGCACTCTACAATGGGAAACACAAACAGTGGATCTTTTCAACTATTATATCACTCATTCTACAACGACAAAATGCTTACAGGTGAATGGGAAAAACCCTATTTTTCCCGTGGTGTTACATACAATGCTCTTTTCACTCTTCTTTTTTTTCTTTTTCTCAGATAGGACTATTCCTCCTTTTTTTTGGGATCCCTTTCTCTTTTGGCCTCCTTTCCTTTTATAGCTTTAATACCTATTCTTACCCTTTCAACTGTTCTGCTTCCACCCAGAGTAGCAGGGAAATTTTCCCTTACTTTATTGATTTCCTCACCTTCTTATCTTCAGATTCTGTCGTCCTGGGGGTTACGTGTACTGTTCAAGCTGTCTTATGCGCCATTAATGCGGCAGAAGTTAGGTAAGAACCCCCTCACTAATGTGGAGACACAGATCTTCTTCCTTCTTGCACCTTTTAGGAGTTTCCCGTGGTTACTAGTATCTTACAGAGGTCACACACCAATTATCCGTGCTTCAAGGCTTGGATAAGTTAAAAATTTCCCTTTCCTCGGTAATGGGCTATCCACAGTAAAACACTAATAGTGATCTAACTTCCATCTCCTTCACGGATTATTACTCCTTGAGCATTCCCCTCAGCATAAAGGCCAGACCCAAATACTTTCCCATGGACCAATGACTCTTTGGGCCCCAGGTCTGAGGAGAGTCTATTTCACTCTTCACAGTCATGATGATTTGTATTTTGCGCTCCTTGGCATAGTCTAGATCTCTTTAGTATAAAGATGAGGTGGACGCAAATCTATAGCCAGATATTTTTTGAAATGGGTGGAAAGCAAAATCAAGAATATCCATTGAAGGGGGAATAATATATGGGAAGGTAAAAACAAAAGGACATTGTCACATTAGTGCTCCCAACTATGCTCTATTTGATTCCTGAGACCTTGCGGGAGTAAAAACAGAGGGAGGGGGTGGACTTTGTAGTTTTTCCAGACACTTTAGTTTCAATCTACTAGAAAGTATGGATGTTTTCTCTGTTATTTCCTTTAATATTGAAAGGTTCCCTTTGCCATCAGTTCTCCTCGCCAATATCACTTGTGCTTTAACGTTTTGTCTGTTGGGATCTAGGAAGAACCTGCATAGATACGGACACAATATAGGTATGGATATGGAACCGCAATATGAGCAATTTTTGAAAAGTAGGACACTGGTATGGCAAAGATACGTATATTAATTAATTATTAAATATTTTTTATTTATCTTTGTATATGTGGTTAAGTATTTATTTTTCTTATAATATTAAACATACATGAATTTAAGTGAAATAATGAATATTCTATTTAATTAAAGTCCAAGAGATCTAAAATATTACCCCCTTTAATAATTTAAGGTCATGTCCCAAATATATTAAAGTCCATTATGTGAGTGTCATTCTGATATGTGAATTGGAAAAAAAGAAAAAAAAAAAAAAAAGACACTTGACTGAGAGAGAAGAGAAGTGTAAAAAAAGAAAAAGAAAAATTAAGAGACGCGTGAGTGAGAGAAGAGGGGAAGTGGCTAACAGTTGGCTACTTAAAATATAGAACTTAGAAGAGGTAGATAGCAACACAACTCTTAAAAAATAAAATAAAAAGAGAGAGAGAGAGAGAGAGAGAGAGATAAGTTTTTTAAAACAAATAATGAGAGAGAGTTAAGAATGATGAAGAGACATAACATGTGAGAAATTGAAGAAGCATGAGGAAGACTGAAAATGAAGAATGAAAATGTAAAGTTATAGATATTTTTTTTCCCTCTTTTTTTTTTTCTTTCTTTTTTCAGCATACCTTGTGTCATGGCCGTGTCTAATAATTTATAATAAAAAAACAGTTGGGACACGCATGCAACTGTGTCCCATGTATACCTTGTATCCAATACATGTACATGTCTGATAGAGGCACGGTAGGCAAACTGCCATGTCCATGCGTTCTAGGTTGGGATTAAGTAATTTATGGGATATGATGCTCCCTTTATGGAAACAATGGACTTACTCTTAAAAGTTAAAAGCAACAAGTCGTAGACCAGTGCGATGCGCATAAAAATTTGACAAATTTTTTTCTTGTTGAGTGAAAATTAAAAATAATAAACGAGTCTTATTAGTGTTAGTGTCAAACCCTTCTTAAAATGATGAGATTATTTTTTAACAAGGTATAGTTAATATACATAAATCTCTATATGTCTTGAAGACCTAAAGTTGAAACATATATAAGCAAATCCATCACTTATATTAGGAAAAAAAAAACAAGACTTTAATAATATAAGAAAAATATAATTTTATCAAGAACTTTTATTAACATTACACTGAAAAGATGACGTAATTGTCAATGAAGCAAGTAACTCCGCTTTCTACCCAAACCTCTCCTCCCCAAGCATCACCGAAGTGGACGAAAGTGAACTAAAATGGACCAAATACACCAAATGGACTAAACTAACCAAAGTGGACGATAATAAACTAAAGTTAACTAAAATGTTACGCTGACGTGGGTCAACAGGAGTGTAGCTGCAATCAATGCTACACTTCAGCTTTTAGATATTGTATAGATATACTACATTAAAGTAATAGCATAATTCTTTTATTTAAAAAAAAAAAAAAAAATTCCACTACCATGTCGAGATTCAAAGGAGCTTGGCAACCAAGAATGAATGCCTAATGATTTATAAATCATCCAGATAGGTACATATTTCCTTGTACTAAATGAGAGGTCCATTGTAGTTTATTCAGTTCATTTGGTCTATTTTACATCATTTCGGTCCAATTTGGTGTACCTACTTAAGAATGGATAAATACAAGTTTGGGTTGAGAGTATTATTAATTATTTGAGTAATATCAATTGTAATTATATGATAAGTTTTGATTATCATAATAATCTCCTTGAAAGATTACGAAGTTGAATAGGGGTATTTTTGACATTTTCTAAAGACATAACTAACTTTTTCAATCCTCCATTGGCAGGTAGGGGATGGTAACTCCATTGGCATCTCGGCATATCGTTGGCTCCCACGACCTTCGATATTCCGTGTGCTGTCATCACCAGGCTTACTCCTAGCAGACACAAAGATTAGCTCCCTCATAGATTTAGAATCCGGTGAATGGGATGTTACTTTGATCAACCAAGTCTTCCTACTAGTTGATGTCAACTCCATCCTTGGCATTCCTCTAAGCCGTCACAAATCAAGGGACTGACTGGTTTGGGCCTATACCCCTAAGGGAAGCTTCACAATTAATAGTGCATACAAGGTGGCACTGTCCATGACCCAAAGCACATACTATAGAGACTTCTCATGGCGCAAACCATAGTAGTTTCTGGTGAAAGATTTGGAACCTACACATCCGAAACAAAATCAAGGTGTTTACTTGGAGAGCTTGCCGAAATATCCTCCCTATAAAAGCCAACCTCTGCCTCCAACATGTCCTTGATAATCCCACCTATGAAGCGTGTTACTCCAAAGACAACAAGACACCTTTTCTAGGACTACACCATGGCAAAAGACACTTGGAGACTCTCTGCCATACCTTTTGATAAAGAAGGCATAAGCTACAGGGACTTCATGGAATTTCTTTGGCACTTGATCTTCACACAACACATGGGTATTAAGCTTCTTGAACTCACTGTTACTACAGCATGGGGTATCTGGTTTAGCCAAAACAAAACAAGACTAAGTGCCACTCGCTAATCCTCACTTGAAATATTGGCAAAGGTTCGCTTTTTGCCCATGGAGTATCAGAATGCCCACTTTAGGCCCACTCAATTTAAGGATGCCACAGAGAATCGTTGGGTTCCACTTGTTTTTCCATGGTACAAGGTGAACGTGGATGCTACTATCTTCTCCTAGCTAGGCATGATTGGCGTTGGTGTTGTCATCCGTGATCATGAAGGATAGGTGATTGCAGCCCTGATCGAGTAAACGCCTTCCTCTTCCACTAGGCCTTTTGGAAGCTGAAGCAAAGGCAATAGACAAAGCAACTCTCTTTGCATGGGACATAGGATTCAAAGACAGTATTTTCAAAACTAACTCAAGCATTGTCTTCCATGCTCTTGAAGTCCCTACGGTTGCCCAGACTTTTATTGCTAATCTTACCAATGGGATTCGCTTTCGACTACAAGATTTTCGCTCTTTTGAATATTCACATGTGAGGAGACAAGCCAATATATCAGCTAGGGGTGTGCATGGGTCGAGTTGAGGGGATTTTTCAACCCAACTCACCATGGTGGGTTAAAAAAAATCCAACCCAACCCAACCCATTACAAGGGTTCAACCCAACCCAACCCACATGGATTGGGTTGAACCCATAGGTTGGACAAATTTTTTTTTTTTTTACTATTATTATTAAATTGAGCAAAAAAAAATATCTCACTTGCTACCTGAGTTGATGAACAAAATATATATGAACAAGTATTCCAACTCAGTTATAAACAAAATATATTCAATTGAGTTAATAAACAAAATATACATGAACTAGTATTCCAACTCAGTTATAAACAAATAAGTTGGGAAAAAAAATTAAATAAAAAATTATTAATTTTTATTAATTATATAAATAAAATTATTAATTCTATATATAATTTAAATTTTAGATATATAGGTGAGTTGGGTTGAGTTAGGCGGGTTGTGGTTGTTATGACCTAAACTCAACCTGACCCACTATTAAAAAAAATTTCATAACCTAACCCAACCCACTTAACCTTAAAAACCAACCCAACTTGGGTCGGTTTTGACGAGTTGGTGAGTTGGCTGCACACTCCTAATACCAACACACACTTTGGCTACCCTTGTTAAAGATGTTAATTCTTATGTAACATAGATGGAGGAATGTCCACCTTTAATTGAGTTGCTTGTGATTCATGATGCCATGTTATTATCTTCTTCTTAATAAAATTCACGTATTTCCCATTGAAAAAAAAAAAAAATCCAGCAACAAAATGAAAGTTCAAACAAAAAACACAAACACACGTCTTGGGCCTTGCAATGCAAACATTGAGCCTTTTATTTATTTATTTATTTGTTTATATTTTATAAACATTGGGCCTCCGGCTATTTAAAATTTATAACCCATTAACCCATTAGATTAACCAACTAACATTAAACTAATTAAACTTAAACTAATTAAGTTAGACATATAAATTTTCAGCAAAAAAAAAAAAAAAATTCAGCAAAAAAAGTTAAACATATAAATTAGTTGAAAAAAAGAAACCCTACCTACCCCACATTCGCACTCACACGCCGACCTCAACGTTTCTCTCGGTATGATTCTTCTCTTCTCTTTTCTTTCTCTGTCTCTGATTCTGAAAACTTCGTTCTGTTGCTAGCTTCGTTTCCAGCGGTTTTCGTTGTTAAAAAGCAAAGAATCATTCACAACTTATTTTTATGTCACAGTTTTTTTTTTTTTTTTTTTAATATCCTGCCATTAGTTTCCACGCCTACTTTCCAACCCTTACACCATCTCATTTTGATATCCAATTGAAATTCATAAGCACGTATACTACCCCCCACATGATCTCACATACCATTACATTTACACATAATGGACAAAAGTAGCCGAACGACTGACAAAAAATAAATTATACAAAGAAGTAAAATGACTCTCTGCTCATTCAGTTCCTTTGCAATTCACCATTTTCTATCTAGAAATAGCAATACATATAAAACACGTTATAGTACTTTTGAAACTATAAATTTTAATATGTTACATTCCTAATTAAAGGGTTTAATATCTAACTCTTTAACCATTATTTCTCATATATCGATTAGGACCTGAACTGAACTATGAGAATTTCCAAGGGACGGCGGCGGCGAAGCTTTACTATACCAAATGAACTCGTTGAGGAAATTCTTTCAAGACTACCAGTGAAGTCTCTAATGCAATTCAAGTGCGTATCCAAAGCATGGCACACTTTGATCAGTAGTCACCGATTTGCTAAATCCCACTTTCAGAGAGCATCTCAAAACCCCAACCGCATGAATGTCCTTGTTTTGACTGACAATTGTGTTCTATCATCAGGTTGTGAAGCACTGTTTCAAAGGAATCAAAGCCGTGCTATTCATGGTCAACCTGTTGATGTTGATTTTCCTGGTTTTCCATTGTGGGGTGAAGAACATGTTAAGACAAAATTGGCTTCTTGCAATGGCTTGGTATGTATTGAATTATTTAATTTGGACGAATGGACAGCCCAATATTTGGTTTGGAACCCATCTACCAAAAGTTACAAAAACATACCAAATCCAACATCAACATCAACATCAACACCTGATTCATATTCTAATTGGTTTCGCAGTTTTGGCTTTGGCTATGATTATTCCACTGATGATTACAAGATATTAAGCCCCTACCACACTTTCGATATTCATATGTTGAAGATCGAGATCTTTTCACTCAAGACCTTTACTTGGAAGACAATTCTGGTGGATGAGGACAATGATTTTTTTATCCGCAGCAGCATGCAATTGATCGAAAGGACTATATACTGCAATGGGGCAATTTATTGGAATACTAAATTTTATAGGGAGCCGTCAATCATTTATTTTGATTTAGCGGATGAGATATTTCATGAGCTGCCATGGCCAGAATCTGTTTCTTATTACGATACATCAGAGACATGGGAGTTAGGGACTTTTGGAGAACACCTGTGTCTATCTGTGTGCACAGGTGAATCACGCAATGATTTATGTATTCAACTATGGGTGATGAAGGAGTCTTGGACTAGATTGGCAACCATTCCATATAGGGGCACTTGTCCGAGGCCTATATGCGTGTCAAAGAATGGTGAAAAATTTTTATTGCGGGAGAAGCAAGTTGGAAAGAATTCAAAATACATTTTCAAATTGATAGTCATCAATTTGAAAAAAAAGGCCTATAGAAAAAAACGATATGATCCCAAGACAATAATGGAGGCAACTACATATGTGGAAAGCCTTTATTCACTTGACTGCAATGATGGGCTTAATCAGGTAAAATATATGTGTGAATAGTATGTGATACTTTTTAACTTTAGAACAAAATGATATTTTAGCTGTCAAAGTTGCACCTGATCTAGTATCCTGAAATAATATAATATCAATTTAGAATTCTAGGGTCCATTGGTTGTTAAAAACAACATACATAGAGCACAACACAACAAAATGAAACACTGAAAGCTGAAATCTTTCCACATGTATTTTAGTAAAATTGATTCACTTCATTTGAGACATTATGAATGCTATGTTCTTTTCGTTTTAGGATTCTCTCCGTTTGAGGTGATTCTATTTCGTGGTTTTATTAAATATTACAAATTTAAAGGTGTGTATCTAGTGCCACGTTTAAATTATGACTCAATAGTACATTTCGTTTAAAATAGAGAGGATCCTAATTTCTTTTTTTTGGCTTGTTAAGAATTTGATTTGAGATATGATAAGATAAATTGATAACATTCCTAGTATATAGAAAAGTATATGTGATTTTTGCTTAGGATTTGATGCTATCCCTTTTAATAGCTATTTATCCCTCAAATGAATTAATGCGTTTACCATTATAAGGGATTTTAAATTATACATTTCTCTTATGTTGTCAAGTGGAAGCCTCTATTTCACTATACAACACCAGTGTGACACATGTACAATACAGGTATAGCACACTAAGTGAAGTGTTTGTACTTCCTAGGTCATTGGCTTTTGCTTTGAGAGGCTAGAGCCTCCTGTCAGTTCAATCTCTAGCTTTTATCTATATGCATGGATATATAATTTTATAAGTATTGGGTGAGGAATGGAACTAGTATATACTTCTATGTCTTTAACAGAGGACTTCTTGGAGTCATGTATGGTTTCTCTATTTATTTGGGGTTACAATGGTAAGCAATATATTCAGTGCTTTAGTATGACTTTACAGTTGTTGAAATCCTAACTTTTCTCTCGAGTATACACATTCCCAAGAGTTGGATGTCATTTTAGTACACATTTAGATAGCCAGCTGCCCTGTGTGGCTGAAAGTTAAGATCTTCTATAAGTTCCACCGAGAAACTCTAATCTTATAAAAGATGCTACTCTACAAGGCTTATCTGTTTCTTAAAATTGTTTATGTTTTTACCATCTACTTACTGCTCTCTCCTTATTACTAATCTTATAAAATATGCACTCTACAAGGCTATATTTGTTCTTGATTTTTTTATGTATCCCAGTTAGCTAATGCTTTGTTGTTCGGACCTGCTAAGTAACCGTTCCATTTTCCAATCCCATGTGCAGCACTTTCAAGAAGAGGGCTCCAAAGGTCATAAAGGAAATCAGGAAGTTTGCCCAAAAGGCTATGGGAACAACTATTGTCAGGGTGGATGTTAAGCTTAACAAGCATGTCTAGAGTCATGGGATTCGGAGTGGGCCAAGGAGAGTTTATGTCTATATTGTGCATAAGAGAAATGATGAAGAAGATGCTAGGAGGAGTTTTTCTCACTAGTCACTGTTGCAAAGATCCCTCCAGAGGGCTTAAAGGGATTGGGTACCAAGGTCATTGAGGAAGAAGATTGAACTAGCCTACTTCCCTAGGTCATAGTTAGGATGCTCCAATGTTGGCCACATATTTCTTGTTTCCAAGATATTTTTGTTTGGCTTTGGATTTTCTCTGGAATATCTCCTGTGGAGAGAAGTATTATGGAATTTTATTTGATCTACTTGCTTGTTTAAAGTTATCTGTCGTTCATTGAGACCTAATTAATCATTTTATGTTATATTTGCATGGCCTCTGCATCTGAATTTGTAGCCAAATTCCAATGCTGTATTATTGTGAAAGGCTTAACTCAATATTTCAGATGCTTACAAGCTATTAGAAGATAATAAATAAGATAAGAAGTTACTTACAGTTGCATCAGAACATTCCAAAATTAAAGCTCATGGACTCCGAGAGGTTCTTGAGAAAAAGATTCATGAGGTTGAGGAAGGAAGAAAATTAGGAGCTCAATTATGGCAACAATTGATTGGGATAACACTGAAATATCAAAGAACAAACAACAGTTGAAGGAGTATGGGAAAGAGAAGAACCTGGTTGTGGACAAAATAATTGGTTTAAAATTGAAAATTAATGAATTGATTATAAATCATGGACGTAAGAGCAGTGAGGTAGAAGAAGGAAGGGATTCAATAACTTCACCTAGTAAGTCTCTATTGCATTTTCTTTTATGTTCAGTTTCATTATCATTTGGTGATTGATTAACTGTGGTGAAAATATAATAATCTTGTGGATTACTTAATTGAGGCCAATTAATAATTCCTCTGAATAATTAACATAGGGGTCTAAACCAGGATTTTCACTTGGTATTAGGGCATTTAGAATGAATAGAGGTCTAAAACATTTTTTTATTTTTTAATTTCTATAATTGTAAATCATAAGTAGTTGCAATAAGTTTGGTGAAGTTTTTGATGATCTTCAGGCACTTCACAAGTTCCTAATTTGTTTGAATCTACTAATTTTGTTAATGTGTGATTAAATTCAGCTTAGACTAATTTGGTCGGTTCAGCTTAGATTCATAATTGCCTATTTTACAATAATAGTATAATGATTAAATTCATTCTACATAATGGCTTCAATTTTTGGACAAGTGGCAGTTTATCATTTGATATGAGGTGTTCCAGACCAGTAGTTTATCATGGTATCAAAATAGATGTTGTGTACAAATTATATCAAACGCTTTCATTGCTTCTTAACTTTTTTCTATTGCCTGGTAATATGTAGAATTTGGAAACAAACTTTCAGATACTTCTGAAGTGAAAAACATCCGTTTTAGTGTCCCCATTGCATCAAATTTTCCCTCCAATGTAAAATCTGCCACATTAGCTGGTCCAAATCTGCATCCTGTTGGAGAGATACATGGTCACGTCAATGCCTTGTGGAAAAAGTTGATGAGCTCGAAGATGAGCTTAGAAGAAAGAGACAAAAAGTAGTAGAGAAAATTTAGTCAAAAAGATTGATTGGCTTGCCTTGGAAATTTCAGATAATCTACAGCTATTGAGAGAGAATAAAAAAACAGAAGGAATTACTTATGGCCAAATTGGAATGTTTTGAACATAATGCTAGTAAACTCCAACCGGAGCTTCAGTAAAAGAGCCATGAGCTGGATGAGAGAAGAAAATTACAAAACCAATTATTTTCAAAAGATTGATTCAACTAACTCTGATATGTTAAAGTACAAAGAGCAGTTAGAGGATAGTGAGAAAGAGAAGAAGCTGCTTGCGGACAAGATAATCGGTTTGGAAAGGAAAATTAATGACTTACAGAAAAACCATGGAGGAAGGATCAGTGGGGCGTAAGCCTGTCAGCTCTGGTGAATTTCATTATTAGACACCTTGAGTTGATTTTGTGACCTATAATGTTATGGCATTGTCATTGCAAATTTGAACTTTTAAACATTCCACAGCCATGGTGCTTGCTGCATTGAAAATCATTATCAAATGATGTATATTTTGAAATGCAGTGTTTTCAAAATGAAAGTTTGAGCTGTGTTTTTTTCCTCCTTAACCCTTCTTAGATCAACTGTAGAGAAACCAAAGTGAATAAAAAACTTTTTTAAAAAAAAGTTTTTAAATTTAAAGCTGAGATGTCAAAGTTTACTTTTTTTTTTGTTGAGGAACACAGTTTACTTAGAGTAAACACAAAACCATGTTTTAATGTCCAGTTTCAGATTCTTCCTAGAACCATATTACCAATATGATGCAGCAAAAAGTAGTAGTGAATAAGGGAGAAAGCTGGTAAATGCTTGGCAGTCTGGCATTGCTACACTTGATGAATATAGAGCCCTACCAGTTTAAAATTCACAATTTTCTGCTCTTAACACAAGTGAAAAAGAAATTAGTTAACATTTAACCTATTAGTGAGATATTCCCTTTTATCCGCAAACAAAAAACTAATCAATAAACTTACTTTTGTTACTTACCAAAAAAAATAAACTTACTTTTGTTAAAATCAACCACATAGATAACAAATACTCATAGAGATTCAGAAACATACAACCTCAACCACAAAATCCGGGCTGTTGTGTTCTTGCAATTCCGAAAATGTTCAAAGCCATCCCAAAGTTAGGAGAAAATACATTCTATTTCGGGTGTATGTTTCTCCTCTCTCACAGCTGGTGGTATCCACAACTGATGGGTCCCACCAGCTTGTGAGAGGGAGGAAGCATAGACCCCACCCGAAACACAGTATATTTCCTCAAAAGTTAGGCATAAAATCAGGTATAAAAATTAGATTGATATTCCTAATTGTAAGGCATAAATTACGTCTTTTTATATAAACTAGTCGTTAACCCGTGCGATGCACGGGATGATGAAATTTAAAATCACTTATATTTATAAGGCAAAAACCACATTTTCGTCCTTACATTTTCACGCGATTCCCACTTTGGTCTCTATCTTTTATTTTCACTGCTTTTAGTCCCTAAAATCAAAAACCATTCCATTTTAGTCATTTCCGTCAGTGCCCTAATGGCAAAGTCCTACGTGGCAGACGAAACTATTAAAATAATAATAATAAAATTTATTTTGGCATTAAAAAATGCCACGTCAGTATCTAAATTAAAAAAATTAATTTATTAATTTTAACTAAATAAAAAAATTAAAAACCGAAATAAAACCAAAAATCATATGAATTAAGATCTAAGTGTGTCTTGAACAAGAACAACAAGAACACAAACCTAGATCTAAGAACACAAAATTAAAATTCAAAAATCACAAACCCAGAAAATAAAAACAGAAAATTAAACTATAAATCCAAATCAAATTAAACATGAACAAGAAATTATACACGAAAACATAATTTAAAACCCAGAAAATTCAAACCTTAGAGCCGAAACCCAAAATTAGAATTCATGCCAACATTCTTGACAAACCCAGATAAAATTGATAAATTAAACATGAACACATTATATATTTGAACAAGAACACAAACCCAACAAATTTAAAACCCAAAAAATTAAATTCAAACCCAGTAAAATGAAATTTGAGCCTCCAAATCTCACATCCCAGCAAACCCAAGCAACCACCAACAATTGGCAAAACGCAACCCACCACCACTCCACTGACCACCCACACCACCAACAGATCGGAAAAAAACCACCCACCTCCACTCCACCGATCGCACAAATCCACGTGTTGGGGAGGCAAAAAAGAAAAAACAGCCGGCCAACCACCCATCGCAACCCACAATCCTAGCCACCACCATGTCCCAGCCACCCAACAAATCCACAAACCCAGCCTTAAAATCGAGATTGGTAAACCATAAGCCCACGTAGCACTAAAAATATAAAATCAGTAACCCCACGCAGCTAAAAAGTAAAGCCAATGAGTGAGCTATTGAAGGTGGAGGTAGAGACGATGGAGATAAAGTCGGTGGAGGTGGAAAATAACGAAAAAAAAAAAAAACCCAGGAAGTTCAAACCTGAGAATCGGTGTGTAGAGTTGACCACAGTGGAAGTGAGGCTGGTCATGGTGAGGCCAATCATGGGTGGATGTGTTGTTTGGGGGTTCATGCGTTGTTTCTATGTGCTTAGATCCTTGTTAATAGTTCAGGAAAGATTGTTTTGAGCTTGGAATATTGATCTTGTTCTTATTTAATTCTTTGTTCATGTTTATTCTGATGTGGATCTTATGTTTAATTTTGTGATCTTATTTTTTGAGTTATCTAGGATTTTTGGATTTTAATATTGTGTTCTTAGATTGGGGTTTGTGTTCTTGTTGTTTTTGTTTAAGACACACCTAGATCTCAATTAATGTAAATTTTAGTTTTTATTTTAGTTTTTAATTTTTTTATTTAGTTAAAATTAATAAATTAATTTTTTTTTAATTTAGAGGCTGACGTGGCATTTTTTAATGCCAAAATAAAATTTTCTTATTATTATTTTAATAGTTTCGTCTGCCACGTAGGACTTTGCCATTAGGGCACTGACGGAAAGGAATAAAATGGAACGATTTTTGATTTTAGAGACTAAAAGTGGTGAAAATAAAAGATAGGGACCTGTGGGTGCTTGACTCCACACAAAGGATATTTGTTCGCTTTGGGGAGCCAGGCCCTCACAAATTTGTCCTCTTCGACCGAGTGTAGGACTAATAGCTTGCTTGTAATCCCACATCGGAAGGAGAACCCTCCCACTAGTGCTTTATATGCTTCTGGAGTTTGCACTAGTATACCACTACTACACCCTTTTAATGTGGGTGCTTGACTCCACACAAAGGATATTTGTTCGCTTTGGGGAGCCAGACCCTCACGAATTTGTCATCTTCGACCAAGTGTAGGACCAATAGCTTGCTTGTAATCCCACATCGGAAGGAGAACCCTCCCACTAGTGCTTTATATGCTTCTGGAGCTTGCACTAGTGTACCACTACTACACCAAAGTGGGAATCGCGTGAAAATGTTGGAACAAAAATGTGGTTTTTGCCTCTGTATAATAATAAATATAAAACAAATGTGTGACTGCATTAAAAATAAATTAATATAAATGAATCTAAATGCTTAGAAAGGCTTTTAGAATAATTTCCCAAAAATTGAAGAGACCAATTTGATACTGTTAAGGTCTAAAAAATAATAATTGTGACTTCTTAGGATCAAGCATGCTATCTACTATAGTTAGACCTAAAACACTATTATGCCATCATAAAAAATAAAGGATTTTCAAATTTTAACATAAATATCATTCTTGAATCCCATCTATCTTTTTATTCTTCTTAAACATGCACCTCTAAATTCTAATTAACATGGAATATGAGCTTAATGGAAATCAAATATCAATAAGAGCCTTATTAGCCCATCAAAAATAAACTAAAAGAAAAAAGAGAATACAACATAAAAATAAAGATGGTAATTTTTTTTTATAAAAAAAATCAAGGCAATGAGAGAATTTTATGCAAAATCTACATTCATTTTTGCACCAACAAATCTATACTACTTCATATTACATATAAATTAATGTTATTTTCTATTATAAATTATTACATATAAATAAACCTCATTACATAAATATATTCTACGCTTATATGATTTTGGAGATCATTCACCTAACAATCTTCACCCAAGCATTCTCCTTCTAGAGTCCCATCTCTTTTCTTTAAACTTGCATATGAACAATTTTAAGTGAAATAGTTTCAGCCAATGATTTCGATAAATAAAGTCACTTTTGCCCAAATCTAAGTGCCCTTTTTTTCTCCTTTTGGAGTGTGGGTGGGTTTTGCCTTTTGTAATTTCATGCTCTTACTATGCAAAACCAAAAACAAAAGATCCTAGAGTTTCTTATGTTTCAACATCTTATAGCCTTACACATCATCAGCATGAGACGTTAATTCTATGAAGCAATGTGAAAAAGGGTTGGAAGACATTATCTGGCAAACTAACTGAAGCCATCCTGTTCATATATTCATTGCATGCATGTGTGCAAAATAAAAAAATAAGTTTTGTTTTCTTTGCTCACCATAACCAATATATATCAATCCTAATTGAGCACATATGAGTTGAAAATAAACATAGCAGTTTCGATTTTTGTCTGCAATGATATTCACTTTCATCAACCAAGACCATTTGTTATAATGAGGAGCTACGTCATTGTAGAGTTTATATATGGTATAGAATACGAGTAATGGCAACTGACAACACAGCCACATGCATCTTATTTCATTCATATATACTTTAGTTCATCTTATTCGTTCAAGTCAAAACTTACTTCTCAAAGCAATGAAGGACATCATAATGATGCAATCATTTACAGTAAACTTAATCCAAAAGTTCAAACTCTAAATCTGAGTATCATGAATAACCTAAACCTGAAACAATAGATTATCCATGAAAACCGAACAAATTGTGGATAGAATCTAAAGCATTCAAAAGCATCAATCACTACTTGGTATAATAGATATATAGAATCAAAATGGGTAAAATACTATTTTAGCCCCTAAATTTTATTAAAAGTTTGTTTTTCATCCTGAACTTTAAGAAGTTCATTTTTCGTCCCTAAACTATTAAAAATTTCATTTTTCATCCCTAAACTATTGAAATGTTTTATTTATGTCCTTAAACTTTACTTTTCATTCCTAAATTATTGAAATCAGTTCCTTTTTCATTCCTATATTTGTCTCTAAACCATTAAAAAAACTCTTTACAAAGTTTAGGGATGAAAATGAATTTTTTAAAGTTTAAGGACGAAAAACAAATTTTTGCCAAAGTTTAGGGACCAAAATAGTATTTTACCCAATCAAAATTCATGGCTATCTATAGCAGATTGCTTTATAGTTCCTATGCTACAATAAATTCCATGATAATTGTTATGCCAATTCTTTGAAGATAAAAAATCACACCAAAGTGTACTTATAGGAACTTGTTTGGACTCGTCAAACTTCATAAGGTAAGAGATATGAAACACAATTTATACATTATAAATAAATTGAAACTAAATAAAACTCACCAACATTCTACCTTTTCATACTGGAAAACCTATCAGCATCAGCCACTGCAGTTGGCTTTGATGCTCCAACAACCATTATATAGTCCTAGGACATCATTCCAAATTTAGAGGTTAGAGCAAATGGCTAATAGTTTACAAAGGGGCATAACAATCTCATAAAATCATAACTGTACATTTAAAAATATAAATAAAAAAATAAAAGCCTACCTATTATGACCCATAGCCTCAATTCCCCCTTTCTCTTTTTTTCTTTATTTTGTTGGTAATACTGCTCTTTGATGAAATCAACAATAAGAAAAATTAGTCAAAGCAAGCAATGAAAAATTTTTTTTAAACCATTTGTAGGAAGTGCAAAGCAAGCAAGAAAGAAAATTAAACCTATAAAAAATATGCACAAAATTTGTTGTATATCATAGTAAATGACATATTAGTAAATTCATGGAGTCATAAAAGTAGTTAAGTTGTCTACAATCAAATTAAATTTTTTATTTAAATAAATATATTTGGGAAATTTCTATTATAACCAAATTAATCATTTGCATAGAAAAATTAATTTTTTACAACCATAGTATAGCTATTTAGATTTATCACAACATGAGGAGGGGAAAAAACTTTGAATGGAAAGATTTCACATCAAATTTAAAAGAGATTTCATCGAGCATATGTTATGCAACACCAAAAGAACACCTATAGAATAGATTAATTCAAAGCAACCCAAAAAGACGATTCAAGAAAAAACACTTACCATTTCATCTCATCAAGCAATTAAGTTCCCAACAGATAGGCCCATGAGTACAGGATATTGGCCAACAGCTTTGATGACCTTGAACTAAACTGAATTTCTACATTTTGATTAAATAATGAGAAAAACAGTATGAGACCCAAGATAAATAAAATAAAATAAAATTTAAATTTTAAAAAATAAATTAAAAAAAAAAAACAAATTTCATCGAATAGTAGAGAGAGAAACCACCCCTTTAGAACCAAACACAATCTTGAACATCTGCTAGGTTAATGAATGACTTTAATTACCAACCTTAAAACTATTAAAGGTAGCTTCTACTTGCTTGCCAATTCAAGATCTGTCAACCAAACCAAAACTTACAATTGGAGAATGTATATGCTTTCTAAAAGAATAGAATCAAAAGAAACCTAAAATCAAGTTCAAAGAATAGGTGCCATCCATTGAAGCCAGTAATTCATTTTAAGTTGGAGAAACATAATCCAAATAAAAAAATTTGTTGGGCAACTTTTGTTATATTGCATGAAAAATGCCATTTTTAAAAAAGGTCAATGAAACATCACTTAAGAATTTTATCAAACTATTTGTGCACAAGTAACACTATGAAATTTATCCAAGTTTAAAGTAGGGGTTTAAATAGTAGCACAAAAATTATGAATTGATGCATAATTCAAATGTAACAACAAAACTTTAAATAATCAATCTAACACATCCAGTTTTCTTCACAATAAAGGATCCCATTTAACCACATATTAAAACAACTTTAAATATAACAACTTGCTAAGCATGGCCTCCAAATTATTTGCAAATTAAAGATTTATCAACCAACTAATTATCGCCATAGTCTCCATATATATTCACACATCCATTTCTTGATCCAAAAAAAAAAAAAAAACTACTTTCTATTCTCCCCATAAGTTTCGATTTGCATTTCCACGAATTGGGCTTTATGTAATACTACAAAATAAGTAAAAATTCTTAAAATCCCATGTTCAAAATTAAAACATTTCATTCATATAGTAAATTTCAACGAAACCTACCAAACAAAAAAGAAAAAAAAAGTTTTGATCTTTGGAGTTATAAACTTGTTGGGAAGCCTTTAAATCATTGTACAAGACGACTCAGTTTTTTGGGTTGGAGAAACGAACAGCCTAGGAGGCGATCATCAAGGCCACTCTCGCCTTCAACAACACTGTTGTCAATAGCTCCAATTTAAACAGTTCAGATTCAACCATCATGCTTCTTCATCGTTGTTAGATTCAAAGAAAGGCGAGAGGTAAGAAGAAGGAAGGGTTGTAGAATGAGAGAAGGTTGCTTTGGCGTTTTAGACAGAGGGACATAGAGAAGAACGTAGAGAGAGATAAAGAAAGAAGTTGAGGGAGAAGGAATATGAAAGATACAAATTTGTAACTTCCTAAAGCCGGAACATTGTGTTTGTTGGTTTTTAAGGGAAAATGCTAGTGAGAATTAGATTAAGAGTTTGAAATTGTAGGTTTTGGCAAAGATGAAGATAGAAACTGGTATAGATAAGATATAGATATATAGATATAGTGATGAGAATTATGGTGGAGATAGTGGTGGGAATTAATAAATGGGCTTTATGGTGGAGATAGTGGCGGGAATTAATTTAATAGGAAGTGGGCTTTATGGTAGAGATAGAGTTGAGATTTGTAACTCCCTAAAGCCGAAACATTGTGTTTGTTGGTTTTTAAGGGAAAATGCTAGTGAGAATTAGTTTAAGAGTTTGAAACTATAGGTTTTGGCAAAGATGAAGAGAGAAATTGATGTAGATATATATCTATATATATATATATATATATATATATATATATATATAGTGGTGGGAATTATGGTGGAGATAGTGGTGGAAATAGTGGTGGGAATTAATAAATGGGTTTTATGGTGGAGATAGTGGTGTGAATTAATTTAATAGGAAGTGGGTTTTATGGTGGAGATAGAGTTGAGATTTGTAACTTCCTAAAGCCGAAACGTTGTGTTTGTTGGTTTTTAAGGGAAAATGCTAGTGAGAATTAGATTAAGAGTTTGAAATTGTAGGTTTGGCAAAGATGAAGAGAGAAACTAATATAGATATAGATATATAGATATAGTGGTGGGAATTATGGTGGAGATAGTGGTGGGAATTAATTTAATAAGAAGTGGCCTTTATGGTGAAAATAAATGTGAGATTTATTTTATTATTTTAAAATTGATAAAATCTATTTTAAAAATTGTTGGGAAAATACAAAAAAAAATATTATGGAAATGACATGGCTGCTAACGTGGCTCAACGTGAGTGTAGCAACATTAAATGCTACGCTTCAGTTTTTAGTAATATATAGAATATAGATTAATAAGTAGCAGCAAGTAAACTAACACATTGAGAAGAAATCATACAAATTGAAGAGGAAATTCAAAGTCCATAGTTCATCCAGGATTATTCCAAAGACATACAAAGCAAAAACCATCCTATAATAGGAAAAAAACATCAACCATGGAACGAAGATTCATAAATTGAAGAAACTCAAGATAATTTGAAGTGTAGGTTCTTTAACATACCAAAATTTTCAGAACTTCTCAAGAATATTTAATCTTAAAACAAAAAAGGGGTATTACCATTATGTTTCAGTTTGTATAAGAATTTCATTTGTGGATCACTAAACTGTGAGCTTAGTAAAGGTGGCAGATCAAATGATATTGTTAGAAACTCTGAATTAGTAGAGATTTATTGAAAAATTAAATTTAAATTTAGAAAACTGAAAAATCACCTGAGAAGGAACCTTTAAAAAACAATTTAAAAAAATTTAGAAAAAAAAAAACATTACATCATAAAGAAGTATACATTGACATCTCAACCTAAATGATTTCAAACTAAATTGCACCAGCCAAATTCAACGAACAACTTCAATATTCTATGATCGACTGAGAGAGAGGGTCGCAACATCCAGAGAGAGAAATATATATATATATATATATATATATATTTACAGTTTTGTCAATTACATATATAATTGCTACGATATTTCATAAATGTTTGAATTTCCATCATTTAATGTTGATTATGTTAGTTACATATATATGATTATTTGAGTTCAGAAAGTCAATTACAAAAGCTCAATTATTCAAGAAATTTCTGGAAATGCTTAATCATTCAAGAAATCCTTGCAAAAGTTTAGTCACATTTTCAAACAAAAAGATATCTATAATGTGAATCCAAGCTTGCATAAAATAGACCTTGTATGGTGTAAAGAAAAAGCAAATCAAACTCATTTATATCTTAATTTGATGATAAAAAATAAGGACAAAGTTTAGCTATAAAATTGGTTGTAGTGTAAGGCAACCTTACATCATAAAATAAATATTACTACATATTTTAAAAATCTAACCGTTGAATTGTACGTTCTTTATACTCTTAATACACGTGATAAATTTTGTATCAATCAGATATTATATACTATATGATCTATAACCTTATATTTTATGCATAATTTTAAACTACAAAAACTAACAATTTAGCCAAAGGCCTTGTAGCTGAATTCGAACCTCCTCATGCACAAAATGCTTGGGGGTTTGGGGGGAAAGGGTTCAAGCTGCGGGGTTAGCAGGATGTTGTAATTATCTCTCAAAAAAAAAAAAAAAACTAACAATTTAAACAATTTATTAATGACATAGCTATTGATATTTAATTTTGTAGAAATTTTACAAGCATAGAAGATATTGAGTAAGGTTGTAGTTTTAACCTTATTATGAAACAGATGCCATTACTTCAAGTGTAGCATATCTGTGAAATAAATTCTGATATACTTCAAATTCAATATTGCTAGATAGAGCTCTCTATAAAGGGGCATTCTGAGCATTTAGAACACAAAACTAGCTTTGGCTTAAAGTTCTTTGTGCCAGCTTGTGCTAAAATTCTCTCCATATGTGTATTCTAAAAATAATTCTAAAGTTTTTTAAGAATACATCTTTGATGCTTGAATTGCAAGACTATTTCCAGAATGTCATTGTAAGTGAATTTTATCAATTCAAAGTGAACGATGATCTATTACTTATTTTTCAGTTTAAAGTTATTTGTTTCCGATATTTGTTCACCAATGACAAGATTACTAATTCTATTGGTTGAAGTCTTGAAAATGATGGTTAGGAATATGCATAGGCAACAAATGGGCCTAGGGCCTGGTATCCATCAAATTTTGCTCATGCCTGTTGGCTGGCCTGATTGCAAGCACGTTGGATTCTTATTTTGGTAATACTTATACTTGGATGTGAACTTAGTGTTTGTCTGGAATAGCTTATTTAACTGAAATTGAAATTTTTTCTTAAAAGTACTGTAGATAAAATTAAAAAGTAGTTGAAATAGTACAGTGTGACCCATGAATAGTACTAAAAAATGTAATGAAACTCATGAATAGTAGCAAAAATGAAGTAAATAGTAAAAAAAAAAAAAGGCTTTTTAAGCCAATGCCAAACACACACTAAAAAAAAGACTTATTTGGGCCCAATTGATTAAATGCTATTACTTGTAAGAGAAAGATATGTTATGCTAAATTGGGTCGGTAGCTGCTGGTTGGATATCTAATTGTTCAAGCTATAATGATAGTATCTGTTCTGGCCTTTGTTTTAATATTCTCTAAGACCCTGATCCATTGGATGCAAATTGTGGATTGTAATGGGTTGACTCAAGTTCTGTAATGGGCTGCACTTAGTGACTTCTCTAGGCCTGTTCCTTCTCTTTACCTGTTCTGTAAATGTGCACATTTTGCACTTGCTTGCTCCCCATCTCTCTCACTCTCAGGCACTCAGCCAGTCACTCACTCACCCTCCATCTCTTGGTTCTTCTCTCCCCCTCCACAACTCATCACCGGCTCCACCAATCTCACCACCGATCTATGAGACGTCAACATCAAAGCTTCTTTGCGAATCGCGATATTATCACCAAGATGCTCTTGATACTACCTAAAGTCCCATCTCAATTAAGATTTGTATGCAAGTCATGTAGTCTTTTAATCTTCAATCCCCAATTCATCAAAATGCACCTCAAAGTTGATTCCTCAGCTTATTGTGGTTTTGACTATAATTATTGTGGTGACCAAAAATTAGATGTGATTGGAATTGAACTAATAGCATTTTAAGTTTTAAGCATCTTATCCAACACCAAGAAAATCACGTAGGATGGAAGAGTTGTGAAATTCCTTAGTACATGAACCCAATTTTATTTACACAAAAACTGATGCTACTACCATCGCATTAGATGGATATGCTATTAGGAACTCCCCTACCAGTTCCAGTGACCCCTGGCTTTGAGAATGGCTTCAATAGCTCATATGGTACAACTCCAGCTCCAAATCTATTCTTCAGTTTCAAATTGGTGTTCCTCTCATCAATGATTCCCTCAAGCTCCTTCAGTCTGCCACTAAACTGTTCAAATGCAGCTTTTATGATAGGATTTTCTTCCCAAGATGGTTCCATATTCTCACCAAGATACTCTTCATTTGGTGAGTGATTTGATAGAACATCCAAAACAACCATCACCTTGGTTGCTTGAATCTGTGAAGGGAAGCATTTCAACAGTTCAACTTCTGGTTTTTTTCAAAAAGTTCTTGAATTCTTCATCAGATGGATTCTCAGTTGGCATGTTGGTTCGAGCTATAGTAGGCCGGTTAGGGAAGTAACCAGCAAACATATACTGCCCAAAGTTCACAGCTGCATGGTGCCCAGCAGTTACCCAGATTATGGTTGTTAAAATATGAATTAGATTTTCTGGTGTTTTCAGGACAGGCCACCATGGCTCATCCTTCTTGTCTGCATGGCCTTTTGTTCTAACTTCTGTCCACCAAGCTTGAAGCTCCCCATCAGACTGAACAAGAGATGGTTCAGGGTAGTAGTGGTTCACATAATCACTTACCCATTGCTTAATGGCATCCCAAAGGATTAGACCATCATTGGCAAAAGGGTAGTCTTCGATGGTTAACCTCAAGCCATGCTCAGCCGTTGGATCCTCAACTGCCATTCCCCTGAAAAAACAGCAAAACCAAGCCTTAGTCCCCAAATTTTGGGATCAGCCATGGAACTTCAACAGTCTAGTCATTATTGATCACATGTATTCTATTTCACCATTCTAGTCAGGGGCACCATTCCCCTGAAAGTTGATCAACATTATTGTTTTGAAATTTCATTGAGGGTGTTATGCAAAGTAATTTGCAAGCTTGACAATTCATTAAGTATCAAGAAGTTGAGAAACTGCTGAGTGAAAAAGTAGCAACCTAAGTATAACCACAGATAACTTTTCATCTGATAATGCCTTATAGGAACCATGAATAAAACTAGAACAATCTTATATTATTTTGATCATCTGCAATACCTTCTAATCAAATCTGCTGGCAAAGCTTCCATGTCACACCACATTAGTTATGACTTTTGCTTTCTCTCTCTCTAACAAAATTCAAATCGTGAAGATGAAACAAGTGTTTAGCATGAACAGCCTATGTAGTGAAATAGCTTCACTAAGTGTATACACGTAGATGGACATTGGGAAATAAATTTTTATTATTATTTAAATTCTTCTTTGTATAAGTCCATGCAAAAATGCATATTGTAACTAGTTGTATGCTATATGGGTTAAGACCAGCTAGAGTTTTCCTAGAAAATTCTTCATCCCTGAACCAAGCAAATTTATCTCCCGCAAAAGAAGATTCATGTATACAAATGAGAGACAGACAAAGACAAAGATAGAGAGAGTGAAAGTCATACAAAGAGAACAGGATGCATACTATTAATGAATGCAGGGTTCACAAAGAGCAAAAGATTCTCTTGAGTATCAGTTACAGCCTTCACTAGCCTTGGTAGTATTGACTGAAAGAAGCCGGCATTTGTAGGCGCAGGCAATGTGAGTCCTTCACAAAATAGTGAGTCTATGGCAGTGAAGTGTGGAAATCCCAAGTGGGGGTCAAGAAGTGATATCTCAAGCTGAGGCAGCAGTGCATGCATCACAGATTTTAGGGTCTTTGCTGAAAATGTCAACTGCTTCACCTCTGAGAATGCCTCGTCCCTAGGCACATATACACTGCTGCTTCTTTGTTCCGACAAAGGGTCTACATTGTCAAAATAATGAAGAGTCACAAAGCTTCAGTTATTGATGATCTTATGTAGTTGCCACTGTCCTTTATTATACAATCTCAGATAACATAATTGTATAGTACAATCAAATGGTATATGATCATAACCATTAATCATTATAGCTTTTTATTCAGGAACTACTCTATTTAAAGCTACATTCTACAACATATCACATTCCAATTCTTTTTCAAATTTCAACATGTCTTGTACTTCTTACTCTTAAAAAACGTGTGGCATTCTATTAATGTATTTTGCTGGCATAAAGTTAAAACTAGAATTTTCAGACTGTATATAAGGACAATGTCACATTTATAAGTAACATATTTGAGATCAAGTACTTAAATACTCAAAAGAAAACCAGGTCTCTTTTTTTCCTGGTTAAATTCTATATTTTGTCCTCAACTTTTGAGATATATTCTAAAACCATCTTCATATTTTAAAATGGTTCAAGAGGTCTTATCGTTATCTAATCGATAAAAAATACTATTAAAGCAATTTTGAAAATCTAAGAACAAAAGTGAAACATTTTAAAGTATAATAAGGTTTTTTGAATCAAATGTCAAAAGTTGAGGACTAAATATGTAATTTAACCCTTTTTTTAAGGAGCTGTCTTGAAGATATAACAGCAAGTTGGGTGCTTACATATAAAAAGGCTTTGATCCAGAAAAATTCCTATACAATGAGCTAATTCCAGCAGCATGGTTGCAAGATTTAATTCTCCCTGCAATATTACCTCGATATCACCTTGAGCCAAATTTTACTCAGTTCAAACAATAGTTGAAGCCCATCAAATACATCATTTCATCCAGCTCAATTTGAAATACAAAGATGCAATTTATTAGAAAGAAGTAAATGATGAAGGAAAAGTCACATTTTTCTCTTAATATGCAAAAGTCATAAATTAAGGATCAAAAATCCTAAGAGCAGATAAAGGGTAAAAAAAGGAAATGAGATAAATACCAATGAGTTCAGTCTAATAAGCCTTGGTATTAATTCCAACATCCCACAACCGCAAAGATAGGAAGTTCGCGTTTAAAAGCATCAATCTTTCTCATTTAGGTGAACAGTCACGCCTTTACCTTGAAAGTCAACTTCTGCCCAGGAAAAAATTTACTCATATAACATAATTGGAAATTTTTTATGAAAAATGAAGCAAAAGGGTGCTATTTGTGTGTAAAGACCTTATAATTTTACTTTGGAACTAAAATAATTGGATATAAAATCATTTGTTCTACTCTGTCTGATAGCTGTTGTTGTCTAGTATTCAATTTAAAAGCCGTTAGACAAGTTAGGAACTGCTGTTCTTGAGAATAGAAGGTGAAAGATTTTATTTTATTTTATTTTTGGATAATCAGGCAGAAATTTCATTGAAACCAAGCTGAAAACCAGAAGCACAAATAGAACAGCAAGTCTGAACCAGCATACAGAGCACTAAGACAGTTACAACTCAGGACAAGACAGAGCACTAACACAGTTACAACTCAGGACAACAAAAAAATGACACTTTAAAACAACAATACTAATACACCAGCAAGCCTGAACCTATCGGACAGAGCACTAGACAAAAATTCCTAGATTTATGTGATATTTCACAGGTGCCATATCTCTAAAATAACTCCATGGTATGCAAAGCAACCTTAAGAAATTAATCCAAAGATGAAATTAAGCTATCCTTAAAAGCAGGGAATACATTACCTCGATTGATGATTCACTTGAGAAAGCCTAAAGCGCATGATAAAAGCCTAAGCACTCGCAACAGGTTCTACTGTCACTATCCGTAGAAAAAATAGCTTAAAAAAAGGAACCATCTTGATTGCAATATTTCTGTAATCACAACAACAATAATTAATAGGTGCCTGATCTCTATAAAGTATATTTGGTGTTATAAAACAGGTCAGTGGAAGATTTCTTTTTCTTTTTTTCGTTTTTTTTATAGCTCAAACCAACTAACAATATTAAAATCAACAAAGTGAGAAAATTTAGATAGTTCGTTGCTTTGGTAACATATGGTAACATTTTCCTTCTAAATATCAAGCAATTTTTCAAAATAAAACCATGATACTTGAAAATTATTTTTTATTATAAAGCATGATCCGATGGAGATTTACCTTAGATAATAAATTGTGATACATGAGATTATCTGTAGAGCAGCAAATTGGAAGCTTTATATAAAATGGAACTGAAGCAACAGTATACCTGTACAATGAGCTGATTCCTACGGCATGATTATCTGATTCAATTCTCCTAGTAATATTACCTTTTGCCAATTTTGACTCTGTTACACAATGGGAAATCAAATACATCACCACATCAACCCGGTTGAAAATCCAAAGATGGAATTTAATAAAATCTAAGAAATTAATCTATGAGAAAATTATTAGCAGATAAACAAAAGAAAGGAGATAGTACCAGTGAGTGAGTTGCTGAGTTGAACAATTGCAGCACCCAAAAGCTTTAATTAAGTCCCAGTTTTGACGAGCAGGTTGCTTTGCTTCTTCATTTGGTTCTTCTTCATCTGAAATTTAATCACCAAGAAATACAGACGTTGAGAGAGAACAATGGAGAAGAAGAATTGGGCTTTTGGATTTTTTTTTTTAATCGAAGGTTGAGAATAAAATGGTGACTTTTACATACTTGGCTCTTCTTCTTGTCGAGACAGATCTCCTTCCAAATTGGGAATGTGAGAAATTTTATGCCAATCTTCCCCGATTTGCTTCTTGCATCCTCTAATGTCTAGTGTTTGCAAAGAGGTAAGGGCACCGAATCCTTCTGGCAATGATTCCAATTTAGGGCAATACCAAATTCGTAGTGTTTGCAAAGAGGTAAGGGCATCGATTCCTTCTGGCAATGATTCCAAATTATGGCAATACCAAATTCCAAGTGATTGAAGAGATATAAGTTTGCAGATCCACTTCGGTATAGCTATCAAACTAACACACCTGTCAATTTGGAGTTTTTGTAGAGAGCTGACATATTGAAGTCCCACTGGGAGAGAGACCAAATTCGGAAGACCCAAGAATTGCAAAAAGCGAAGGGTCCTAAGTCCTTGCCATTCCTTCTCATCCCAATCATTGGATAAATCAACCACCTCAGAGTTCCAAACATCCAGATGTTGAAGTGCCGTAAGATATCGCATGCCTTGAGGAAGAGGACATCTGCCTAGCTTTAGAGTACGGAGAGAAATGAGATTTCGTAGGCACTCCTCTGGGAAAGCTTCTTCCATATCCGTTATATATATGTAACTTAATTTGGAGAGAGGGGCAACAATTGTAGAAGAAGAAGAAGAGGCGATTGATGGTAGATTCCCTGAAGTCTTGTTGTTTATCATCATCCTCTCCCATGACTGCTTCAAGTTCAAGCTACGATTCCATAGGCTCAAACTTTCGAGATATGGAAACAAAGGAAAGGAAGTCAGCTGAGGGCAAAAAGAAATATCTAAATCAGAAAGACGAGGAAATGAAGGAAGAGAATCCCTCCTTCCAAGCCACCATCCCTTTAAATTAGGGCAATCCTCAATCCTAAGTCTCTCCAGAGATGGGTAGAATAAAGAATCACTGTAATCTCTCTCTGAATCTGATATGTGCTCTAAACAATCCAATCGGTTCAGATAGATAATTTTGAGAGAAGGCAATTGGTCCAACGGTGGAAGATATTGGCATTTATTACACAAATATAATTCAAATTGGACAAGATTTGTGAGCAACGCCAGCCAACGTGGAAATATCACTCCCCCATATCTGTTTAAAGTCAATGCTTTGAGATTTATATGTGGTTGCAAGGCTTCTAATGACATGTCATCATAACTAGCACCCATCTCATTAATGTCTTCTTCTACCCAATTTAAGTGCAACCTATCAATGCATTGTTTCTCTCTCAAATTTGCAGCCTTATACGCTAATGCGGCATCTTTTATTTGTTTGAGATTTACAATTGACAGATTTCCTCTTAGCTCATTTAGCCTCTCAAGTTCCTTCAATCCTCCGTTACTCTTAGGCACTGAATCAATCCTACCCTTACTCATCACAAATCTTGACAATGTCTGTAGATTAGTCAGTTGGCCCAATCCATTTGGCATATGAGTCAAACCCGAACACCTATCAATCTTAAGAAACCTGAGGTTGACTAATTTGTAAATATCTTTTGGCAATTCTTTAAGGTTTTTACACTTAGAGAGTTTAATTGCTTGCAAATTGTACAACTTGACAATAGAATTGGGAAGCATCTCAATGTCTTCATTCATAGAAAGATCAAGATATCTTAGATGCTTCAACTTTTTGATAGAACTTGGAATTGTTTTAATCCCCGTGTTATCCAAATCCAGCAAGCGTATGAACTTAAAACTTGCAATAATTTCACTATAAGTTGAATCATTTGATTTTATGGTATAATGCTGATACTTTGGTTGACATGGCAAAAGAAATGTTCTTATCCTTCTTGCTTTAAATAATGAGATTGGAATTTCCGATGATGAGTACAATGTATCTTCAAATGACACATGACGAGTTTCCTCTTTAATGGCTTTCTCTTTTGAATAAATGGTGGTGCTCTCTAATCCTGTTACTTGTATTGCTATATAATGCATGAGATCATGTATTTTGAATTTTGAAATATTGCCAAGTTCATCTTTTTCAACCTCATGAAAGAATGATCTCCAAAGCAAATCCATAAAATACTCATCACCAACATCTTCTGGACATTGATCTTCTTCATACAAGATGAAACCTTGCGCCATCCACATATTAATCAAATTTGACTTGTCAATCTTGTAATCCTTTGGAAATAGACTACAATAAGCAAAGCATTGCTTCAAGTGTGAGGCAAGATGATCATAACTCAACATTAATGTTGGTAAAATGTCACTTTCGTTCTGACGTATTTTCGTAAGTTTATTTTTTTCAAATAATGACCACTCAATTTCGGATTTTTTAAAATACAACAGACCTCCTATTGTTCTTATTGCCAGTGGAACCCCTACACATTTTTTTAAAATTTCATTCGCAATTTTTACAAAGCTTTCATTCTTCGGCTCTTTCCCCTCTTCAAACGCCATCTTCTTAAATAAAGACCAAGCATGTTGTTTACATAAACCCTTTAACACATGCAGTTGCATAGGTTGTGTAATCTTTGCCACAAGTTCACTACGTGTAGTTACTAAGATTCTACTGCCTATTGCACCACCCATTAAAATTTTTTGCAATTCATTCCATTTTTCACGATCCTCGTTCCACACATCATCCAACACAATCAAGTATCTTTTTCCATTAATTTCTTTTTGGAGATAAGTGACTAGCGTGTCCATTTCAAGGTTTTCTAGTTTCTTACTTGTTACACCTCCCAAGATTTTCTCAACAATTATCTTCACATCAAAATTATCAGAGACACACACCCACACTTTTAGCTCAAAATGTTTCTTGATTTGTTCTTCATCACGAAAGACAAGTCCAGCTAATGTGGTCTTTCCTAGTCCTCCGATACCAACTATCGCAAGGACCGAAACATTCTCTTTAGCATTGGGATCCAACAGAGATCCAATAATAGCCTTCTTATCATCCTCCCTCCCTATAACTGCTTCAGCATGTGAAAGAGAATGAGTCTCCCTTCTTGCCTTATGCCTGACTTGTATCTCCTCACAACGTTCATCCAAGTGAAACTGCCTGTCCGCAGCTATAGCAACTAGCCTCTCCCTCATCTCCTTAACCTTACGACCCATTCTAACACCATATGCAAGCTGGTTAGGTTTGGAAAATAAGATGCGTACCTTTTTGGCCTTCTTGTCACAGGTCATCACTTCCCGTCGCAGGGCCTCAGTGGAGATTTCATCCAGTAAGTCATCCGCATCAAACATGGCGTCCTTAAGCCTTTGCAGCCACAGTTTGATCGCTTCACTGTTGTGTTGCTTCGCCTCTGCATCCATAAGGACAGCTTTGATAGTGGAAACTGTCTCCTTGAGTTTGTTGATCTCGTCTTTGACACCCCAGATGAGCGCAATCTCTTGGACTACTAGGTCGCCCGCTTTCCCAATGATTCCTTTAGCAACGCCGGACAGAGCTCCTTCCGCCATTTCTTGAATTAGAGAGAATTGAATGAATGCTAATTGTGTCTTTGTGAGAACAGAGAACTGGAGGGTAAGAGTAAAACCAGAACAATCTGTGACAGTGGGTGGGAATGGACTATTCAGGTGGAATAAAAGACAAAGACCATGCTTTTTGAGTGCTTCGATGAAAGTAAAACGCGTAGATGTAAGGTACAAGGATGCGAAGAAAACAAGCACAGTTCCCCAACTTGCATCAATGATTCAAAGCAGAAAAAACACCCATTGGACCCAGCACCGAAAGAAAACCGTGTTGAACACAAGTGTTTTCCTTTCCACTCTTCGCCATTATTAAAGCAACCTTTGTCAATTGTCATATACACATGCACTACTACTATAGTTTTTGACTTCTACCTTACTTTTTAAACCTTTTCTGAGTTCACACTGAAATTATATACTGATCTTGTTGATACGTACTAGCTAGGTTGTCCGAAATTTCAAGGCCCATTTGGAGTTGGGGATGGGGATGATGATTTCATGATATGTAAGAGCAGAAGGATCTGTGATCTGTGATAAGGGATGGAAATATGTGACAAAACACCAATGGTCCCCACTGCACCGAAAGAAAACCGTGTTCATACTAGGTTGTGCGAATTCGCAAGGCCACTTAGAGTTGATTCAGGAAGGGCTTGCAAAAGCCTAGTCCAAAACTTCTATTGATGGACTTTGAGTGCGGCCCATGACTCTTTTTTATTTTTATTTTTAATTGCTGATGGGATTATAAATAATAGCCTTTTATCCCGTATCAACTTTCTTCTGAAAGAGTTTGCGCATTTTTTCACATTTTTTTCACTCATATATACATATTTTAAAAAATTACAAACAATCTTCCTCAAACTATTCTGTTAAACACTTCCTATTCTTAGGGATTGTAATAAGAAGACAATAATCTTAAGAGAATTTATATATCCATCACGTCTTTTTTGGCCTATTATGAATATATATAATACAATATTGTATTTCTTTATTTAGCATCTTCAATGTTAAGCTCTTTCAATCACTTAACCCTGTCCGTAGGAATTAAAGTTGGATCTCTAGAATTCTTACCGTTTCATGTTAGAATTCTTACCGTTTCATGTTAGAAGTCATCATTAATGATTTTATGATGCGTGACTACCTAGCATGCTGACATTTATCATGGGCACAATAACTAGTACACAAGAAGTGCATTTTTCTAAGGTCTTTTTTGCTTGAATCTGAGAAAGGTCCTAATCTCATCAATCTCTAAGTATCATATCAGATCCCTTTAATAGAATCATTTTTTCCAAAAAAAGAAAAGAAAAAAGATACCCTTACCTTGCGGTCGCTTCCACTTTTCTGGCAGCAACGCCACTTCGCCGATCATTCTCCATCTCCTCTTTGTCTTTGGTTTTCTTCTTCTTCATCTTTCGTCCAAACTTGCTCCACTTCTGTTTTTTTTCTTTACTGCCTGATGTTTGTTATAACTTTCTTTGCTTTTTGTTTTTATCAAATAAGAAACTTCACCTTTTGTTAAGTGTGGAAGTGTGCCCTGACACTATCCACGTGAACTCGGACAACTTTGAATTTATTTCAAATAGATTTTTATATATTTTGTTAATATTAAAAAGACACAAATCTCAAAGGCATTTGACAATTCAAACTTGTATTACTTTATACAAGTGATCTGGTATTTAGAGCATTCGCAGCAGTGAAGATAAAATTTTAATTATTTAGCTACACAAAAAATCACTTTATTTATTTTATCTATACAAATGCTGTAGCAGTAGATCTATTTTAATTTTCAACAGAATAAAATAATATATACATTACAATAAAAATAATATAACCACTACAATAAAATAATATATCCTATTACTAAAACAAAAACCACAGCACCAACCACAACCACTTTACCATTAGCCACACCCACACCCACAACCACCACCACCACCACCAGTCCACAACAGGAAAAAAAAAAAAAAAAAAAAACTCACAGCACCACAAAACAAACCCACGGCACACTACAAAACAAACTCATAGCCACAAATCACAACCCCGATACTAGTGCACACCGGAGCACAACCACAACCCAGCGGCAGAGTGGAGGTGAGGGAAGCCACTTCGATCCACAAGGCCGGAGGCGATCGGCGGCGTGGGTCTGAGGCGATCGGTGCTGGGTAGGGGCTTGGGTCGGCAGCGGTGAATGAGAGAGTGATGGTGAGAGAGGAGAGTGACGGTGAGGCGATCAGCGGCTTGGAACGGCTGGGTCAGGCCATCGGCGGTAATAGAGAGGTGAGAGCTTGAGAGATGAGAGCTTGAGAGAAATTTCAGATGGGAGCTTGAGAGTGACACTGAGAGAGAACGATGAGATGAGAATAAAAGAAATGAAAAAATAAACCAAGTAGTGTCCGGGGTGAATAATTTTTTTTTTTTTTTTTTTTTTTTTTAGAAGTCTGCTACAGTGCACATCTATAGATAGATGTGCACTTTAGCAATTTAGCTAAAATTTTTAGCTATTGTTCTACTGCTGTAGGGGTGTTTTTTGTGTTTGTGGAGCTAAATTTTAGTAATATAACATTATAGCTACACTGCTGTGAATGCTCTTACAACTACAAATTCGTCAACGCTTCTAAAATATTTGGCATTTATCATCTTAAAAATTAATTTTATAAAATATATAACATATCATTTTACAATATTCCTTCTATCAAAATTTTTATTTTTTTAATACTTCATTTAAATATTCTTTCTTTACTATTTTTTATTTATTTTTATTTTTCCTCTCTCTCCTCTGTCTCTCTCTTTATTAAACAAATATATATATATATATTCTAGCAGCCCACTATAGCAGGATTGCAAAATGAATAGGATTTAAGAGCTTTGAAGGAGTATGCATTTTGATCTTTTGATGCTAAAATTTAGCATTTATGGCATTTGAGAGTGTTGATGAGAATGCTCTAAATATAAGAGAAATGCTAAGTATTTTCTTTTAAAAATTATCTAAGTATTTTCTTTTATTTATTATTAATGAGCTGATACTTTAATCAAAAGGTTCACATATTAAAGCATACATGTAAATTATCATTTTAAATATTTGTAACAAATTTTATAGGGTTTGAATTATGAAGAGATATATATATATATATATATATATTAGCAGTAATCCCAAAATGGTACACCGATGTTAACTGGTACCGAAATATTTCATTTTCTTGACCAAACTAAAATGGCTTTCGGTATAGTATTGACTCTCTTGTTTAAGCTATATGTGTCTTTCACTATCTTTCTTTCTTTTCTTTTTTTCTTCATTTAAATATTCTTTCTTTACTATTTTTTATTTTTCTTCTCTCTCCTCTGTCTCTCTCTTTATTAAACAAATAATTTTTTTTTTTTTTTACAATCTTGCTACAGTGGGCTGCTAGAGCAGCCCACTGTAGCTGGATTGCAAAATGAATAGGATTTATGAGCTTTGATGGAGTATGCTTTTTGATCTTTTGATGCTAAAATTTAGCATTTATAGCATTTGAGAGTGTTGATGAGAATGCTCTAAATATAAGGGAAATGCTAAGTATTTTCTTTTAAGAATTATCTAAGTATTTTCTTTTATTTATTATTATTGAGCTGATACTTTAATCAGAAGGTTCACATATTAAAGCATACATGTAAATTATCATTTTAAATATTTGTAACAAATTTTATAGGTTTTGAATTATGAAGATATATATATATATATATATATATATATATATATTAGCAGTAATCTCGAAATGGTACACTGATATTAACTGGTACCGAAATATTTTATTTTCTTAACCAAACTAAAATGGCTTTCGATATGGTATTGACTCTCTTGTTTAAGCTATACGTGTCTTTCACTATCTTTCTTTCTTTTCTTTTTTTCTTCATTTAAATATTCTTTCTTTACTATTTTTTTATTTATTTTTTATTTTTCCTTTCTCTCCTCTGTCTCTCTCTTTATTAAACAAATTTTTTTTTTTTTTTTTTATTTTTTACAATCTTGCTACAGTGGGCTGCTAGAGCAGCCCATACTGTAGCTAGATTGCAAAATGAATAGGATTTAAGAGCTTTGATGGAGTATGCTTTTTGATCTTTTGATGCTAAAATTTAGCATTTATAGCATTTGAGAGTGTTGATGAGAATGCTCTAAATATAAGGGAAATGCTAAGTATTTTCTTTTAAGAATTATCTAAGTATTTTCTTTTATTTATTATTAATGAGTTGATACTTTAATCAGAAGGTTCACATATTAAAGCATACATGTAAACTATCATTTTAAATATTTGTAACAAATTTTATAGGCTTTGAATTATGAAGATATATATATATATATATATATTAGCAGTAATTTCGAAATGGTACACTGGTGTTAATTAGTACCGAAATATTTCATTTTCTTGACCAAACTAAAATGGCTTCCAATGTGGTATTGATTTTCTTGTTTAAGCTATATGTGTCTTTCACTATCTTTTTTTTTTTTTGATAAGGGTGTCTTTCAAATTTGACTGTAAAAATGATATTCTATTATAATTTTTTTCATGACGGTTTCAAAACCTGCTCTTCTTATTATTGAAATATCAAATGTTGAAAAAAAGCTACAGTCAAGAATAGAAGCACTGAAGATGCACATTATAGTGAAGAACGACAGTCGTTTTATATTCTACTTGTATATGAATAAAATGATAAGCTACAGGTCGTTCTGCTTATGATTATATTAGCATTAGTGTAGGTGACGTGTTTATTTTAATTGGTTTCTTGTAAGTTGGTTAGTTTGTATCTTTTCCTCTTACTCTATTCAGTATATATATGACAGAATCTCTATAAATTAGTTCATCATGTGAATATAGAAATCATTTTCCAAAGTATTGGATCATCTTCAAGTTCTATGGTTTCCTCCAGCAAGTTCAATATTAATAAAAAAGAATAACTCATAAAAATAATTTAAAATTTTTTAGTGCACCACACTTGTGAAGGTTGTTGTGTTTGTGTGTGATAATTGAATGATGAACGGTTGATGGGAAAATTAAGACTTGGTTGTACAATATGCATGGATTCAAAAGATATTAGTTTTGAGTGTGTGTATATAACTATATATATAACTTTTGGGAGTTTTGTTTTATTAATTTAAGAATTGTGAATTGTTTTGTAGCTAGGTTTTTGTAATTATGAGTCTGCACTGAGTTGTTGACAACATAAGCACATATGTCTAGTATTAATAGTTTATATCTCTAGCTCCTAGCAACCCAATAACGTTCTAGGTTGGACAACACTTCTAAACCATGGAAAATAATAGAAGTTAAATACTTCTTCCCATTGTATTTTATTTTATTTTATTATGAATTTTTTTTTAATAAATGATATATTGCAAAATATCTATAATATGTATATTATTAACTCTAGTGCGTCACATGAGTTTGCATGTAGTATTAGTATGTGTGTGTGTGTATATATATTATATTTTGAGAACTCTTTTTATATTATGGGTGTAACGAATGCTCAGATACAATTGTTAACAAATCATTATAAAAAAGTTTTGATACCACTTTTATGGAAAATAGGAAAAACTATCAAAACATTAATTACTTTTTTTTTCCCCATAAAAACTTTCTTAAAATGGTTCATTAACAAATGCCCTTAGGGTATTCGTTAACATTTCTCTTATATTATTACCACATGTCAAAGCCAGCCTTTTTTCAACATTTGGATCTCAACTCTCTACTAGTTCACCAATTATAAAATATTTCTTTTAATTAATAAGTATTTTAAAAAATAAACCAAGAAAAGTTGTTAATTGACATAGGATTATTATTGATATTGCCTGAACAAATACCCACCCCTTTGCCAAGTCATCATCCTCATTATCAGTTTCATTAATCCAACCCCACAGACCCGCCTCTCCTTTTTCGTGTAATAAATGTCTTTGATGCATAGTATCTCCCATTATTATACTTCAACCGAAGAGTGGATCCAATTAGATTCTAAATTATATATATATATATATATATATGATTGTTTTTAAATGTACTCGTGCATATGCATGGGTTACACACTAGTACGATATAATGGACCTGCAAGCACACAACATTTATCACCTTCTACTTCTAGTGTTAAAAATATTTCTAATATAGTAAAAAAATTTATAGTTAAAAATATTTCTAACATAGTAAACAAATTTATAATTTAGTGATGTTTTGAGTTCAAATCTTCAATTCATCCCCACTTATTGCCGGTTAAAAAGAAAAAGAAAATATAAAATATTCATAATATGAATTTAACTTCATCATAGCCAAACAGCCCAATTATTTTATCCATACTCCTATAGAAAAACCAATATTAGTCATTAATAAACCAATAGCAATTATTAGTAATTAATAATATGGATCTTATTAGTCATCGATAAACCTATAGCAATTATTATTTTTTAATGAAAAACCAATAGCAATTAATTATTTAGTACATGATTAATTTATAATATGTCTACTAAATCCGACCCTTCAATGATAGATCCTAATTGTATTTTGTAATGTGAGTGATATGACTCATGGTTACATTGTATACGATGCAATAAATGAATCAATTATCATGCCGAAGGGTGTTCACTAAACCGCACAAACCGCAAAATCTACACCAAAATCATTCGCAAAATAGCATAACCGCACTGAACCGCAAGTAACAGTGCATCGCACCAAATAATGCAGTGCAGTTTGCAATTTTATAATAAGAGAACCGCATCGCACTGCATCCTCTATATATTAAAATGTTTATTTTTTTAATATTAAATATATTATTAATTAATAGTTTAATAACCCTAGTGTTCCAAAAAATAATAATAATAATAATAATAACTCTAACAAGTGTTGATTAGGAAAACCAACCCAAAATATAGAAAAACTAGCTCAATAGTTTAAAACAAGCCCAAAACAAAGGGAAAAATTAGTTTTGGACTAGGTAGGAAAATCCCAAAATTTGAAAAATATACCTGCTTTAAACCGCATCTTATACACTGCACCGCACATGTGACTGCAAAAATGAGCTGCGTTGCGGTTATGGTTTTAGCTAAACTCTAAACCATACATCACATGTGATTGCAAAAATAAGGTGTGGTGCAATTATGGTTTTGGCTAAACTGTACTGCAAAGTACGGTGCTAAAAATGGCCAAAACCGCAATACACCGCACCATGAACACCACTAATCCTACAAGCCAGAATCCTGTAGAACCAAATCACACCCTCTATGAAGTGCCAAACTAGTATCATCCTTGTTAATAATGCTTTAAAATTTAAAGACCAGATTATGTACCAACAAAGAACCAACCCTTACCAAGAAGTCAAAAAAAAAAAAAAAAAATTGATGGTTATGTTTGATTGCTAAGAAAGTGTACGAAGATGCAAGAAAAACAAAGTCCCACATTTTTTTTTTCTCTTTCTCTTTTTAAAATTGAAATTTCAATTCAGCTGTTGACATAACATTTTTTTTAATTTATTAATTATTTTATTAGCTATGTCAACTTTAAATTTTTTTTTTTTTTTTGGTTGGTAAATGTCAACTTTTAAGTTTATTGGCATATAGACATTTTTCGTCAACAATAAGGAACAAATTAATTAAATTAATTTAAAAATAATAATAATAACCAAATTGATCACAATCAAAACGTAGGACTAAAAATGATAATTTTTGTAAAAGGTGAGAAACAAAATTGAATCAATCAATACATGGTAAAAGATCCCTCAAAATTTCCATCTCCCGCATGGCACCAACTATTCCTAGAGAATTTGTCCTCTCAAATCTAAAATGAAAATTAAGAAGTTCAAATATAAATTCCTTTTCATCTCTCTCTCGCTCTGGGTTTTGTGGGTTTCACTGGGTTTGTGATTTTTTTATTTAACTGGGTTTTGTAATTTTCTAATATCACTACGTGTGTGTTTGGTTTCAAATTAAAAAGTCAACTTAATTTACTATTCAGCTTATTTTTGTTACTATTCATGGACCCCACTGTACTTTTTAGTATTATTCATGGGTCCCACTGTATTATTTTAGCTAACTTTTACCTTTATCTACAGTACTTTTAGCAAAAAGTTTTCAGTTTCAGCAAAATAAGCGGATCCCAAACAGACCGCAATTGATTTGAGTGGTGTTGTTGAGAAGTACTCTTCTTCCATTTCCTTTTACTTTTCGTGATTTTGATTTGGATTCTCTTGTAAAAAATTTTAAGATTTTGATAGTGTGCGTGGTATTAAATTTTAAGAACATCAATGATAGACTAAAAGCCTATTTGGCATTCAGTTCAGATTTTAAATTTTTATGTACAGTTTTTTAAAACCTCAATTTTCTTCTGCTTTTTCTCACTATTTTTAATTTCTTTAAAGTTGTCAGCAAAAAGCTAGATAGGCTATTTCCAAATGAATACTTTAAAAAGAAAAATGTTTTGATATATATATATATATATATATATATATATTCTTCCCATTTAATTTCAACCTTGAGGCAAAGTCTGGAATTTTATGTGGTAAGACACCTAAGAAGTACTAGTATAAGGAAGAAGCCAAAATATTTACAAAAATGATAACACAAAGAATAGGGCACAACCAGTTTTATGCAAGCCCAATGCAATGCAGGGCACAACCAACAACTTTTACAACCGGTGGCAAATACCAACACACTTCTTCTGGTTTTAATTATTTGGTTAAAGAGATAATTTAGTATTTTGGTTTATGTAGAGATAAGGGACACGGCAAACAACAGAGTATTTGCTCTTGAATTAATTCAGTTTCTTTAGTACACTTTTGTTACATTGCATGATTTATATAGAAACCTTTGGTTTTTTCTTTGAATGACACCTAGCATGGGAGCCTGGGAGGTGTCTATAGGCATGTTTCTTCAATTTTATTTTGCAGTCACTTTGTTCTACAATTAGCTGGATTGTTGACATCTAGTTTTCAATTGCTTCTTTCTTTGACACTTAGTAGCCACTTATCAATTACAAATTTTACATTTTAAGAACTTCCACAAACTCAAAAATTTTACATCCCAACTTCTGCAGAAGAAACAGAGAAAGCCTCACTTGTGCAGAAACTACAAGTCAGTTACAGAGAGAGAGAGAGAGAGAGAGAGAGAGACCACCTTTAACATTAGAATGCTCACATACTCAAAAACAGGATGTTACAGACTTACAGTAACCATCGGTTAAGGGCTCTCAACTAAGTGCAATCTGTCCTCCCAATACCTCAAATTAGCGCACAAAACTTTGTTTAGGATGACCTTTTCATTTCACTATAAATTTTAATATGTTACATTCCTAATTACAAGGTTTAGAATGTAACTCTTTAACCATTCTTTTCTTATATATTGATTATAGAGAGCCAAGGACCTGAGCTGAAGAATGAGAATCTGCAAGGCACAGTGACGAAGCTATACTATACCAAATGACCTCGTCGAGAAAATTCTTTCGAGACTACCAGTGAAGTCTCTAATGCGATTCAAGTGCATATCCAAAGCATGACACACTTTGATCAGTAGTCAGCAATTTGCTAAATCCCACTTTCAGAGAGCATCTCAAAACTCCAACCGCATGAACCTCCTTGTTTTGACTGACAATTGTGTTCTATCATCAGGTTGTGAAGCACTGTTTCAAAGCTGTGCTGTTCATGGTCAACTTGTTGATGTTGATTTTCATGGTTTTCCATTGTGGGGTGAAAAAGATGTCGAGAAAAACTTGGCTTCTTGCAATGGCTTGTTATGTATTGAATTATATAATGTGCACATACGTACATCCCAATATTTGGTTTGGAACCCATCTACCAAAAGTTACAAAAACATACAAAGTCCAACATCAACACCTGATTCATTTAAATAAAGAATACCCAAAAGTCAAATTAGAAGGGAGACAATTGTACCAAAGAATACCAATAACAATGTATTCTTCAAACTCTGTGCTTTTAGCTATGCTTTATAGAAGAATCATTTCAGCTTAATTTAGCTAAGTTTTCCAATTCCCCCCCCCTCCCCTCTCCCAAAAAAAAAGAAAAAAAAAAAGAAGACCAATATTTCAATTTTTTTTTTTAATATTTTGTTTTGTTTCTGGACAAGCAAAGAGAAAATGGTTCCAAGGAAAGAATTGAAGGAAGGAAGGTGTCTAAGTTTGTGCAATAGTTTGTGTGTGTGTGTTATCTGTTATGGCAAACATCGTGTCTGATGGAGTTGCGGCGGCTGATGGCCAAGGATGAGAGCAAAGACATTGAATTTTTGCTGGCAATCAAGCGGCAGCACTGCTGGTAGTAAATGCTAGAAGAGCTTGAGGACTTTGGCTATGGAGGCCGATCTGTGCTTCAGCCATGGAAGGTTGAAGCTAGGGTTCGATTGTAGATTAAAGTCATTAGAAAGTGAGAACTTTGGGTTGCAAGTGAGAAAGAGAGATAGTAAGATAAAGAGTTTGAGAGAGAAGAATAGTCAAATATGGTACAAATTTGTTTTTGAGTTTCATGTTTTTGTGTTTGGTTGAAAAGAAAGTGAAAGGAAAATTAGGAATGATCTAAATTTTTGTTTTTCTATCTTTTTAAATTGAGAAAAAAAATTTATTTAAATTTTGTTAATTTAAATGTTGACACATTGTAATTTTTAATGTTTATTAAATTTTTTTTATTAGCCACATCATCTTTAAATGTGCCAACAGTGCACACCGTTTGCTATATAAACAATTTCGTTAGTATGTTAACGATATGGACCAAATTGATTGCAAGGTGAAATAATAGGATCAAATGGGCTACTACAAAATGTAGGGACTATATTGACTATTAGCCCAAAGTGTACAAACCAAAATGATGTTTTCGCCTGTGGGGGAGAAAAGCCCAACCCAACTTATTGGGCCCAAGGCCCTATCCGAGGACCACTGTTAGTCCGAGGAGACCAGGACGCAGTCAGGCCCATGTGAAAGGAGAATGTCCGCAGATGAGCACGTGCACTGTCCGAGGAGATGCGCATACGTCCGAGGAGACCGATACCCTCGGACCCGACGAGGTTTTTGTCCGGCACGTGTCAAGCGATCTGTTTGACAAGTGTCAAGGGAGAAAAGGGACCTCGGACACACAAGAAGGTGACAGGAACTGAGAAATATCAAGGAGACAGACTTCAACCACCGCATTCAATGCACTGCACCTACCCTCCTGGCCGCATTTATGTGGAGAAGACCCCTGAACAGTGCATCCTCAGCTACCGCCACTCAGACAGGGCTAAAGGGGGAGTGTGATGGGACATGCACTCAAGTGGGCGCCCAGATGGTGAACAAGTGGACGGTGGAGATGTAGAAAGGCAGCACTATATAAGAGAGAGAGAGGTCTCTGATAAGGGGATCGAAAAGGAAGAGAAAGAGAAGAGCATATTATTTTACTGTAGCTCCCACTTTTTGTAACCTAAGTTCATCAATGAAAATCGCCTCCTCGGACGAGACATTCACCACTGTCCGAGCACATTTTAATTCAAATCTTTCTGTCATCATTGCCGTTTAATACTGTTATTCTTCACAATTAGCTTAGCTCTTTCACCCACTCTCTACAAATTTATTGTTTTGGGTTCAGTGGGCTCCAAATCCACATCTTCTTGGGCTTGGGCTGCAAAATCTGACCCTACATCGCCTATATATTATTTTATTTTTTCTCTCCTCTCTTTCTTTATTTAATGAATTTTCTTCTCTCTTCTCTTTCTTTATATTATTTTATTGTGTGGTTATATTATTTTAATGCGTTGGATGTTAAATTAAAAACTGAGAAGTTGGATATTTTGTAAAGTGAGATGGTATAATAAATAAAATAATTTGTTACATGGTAAAATAACTATTTTTATGCAAACATGGATGTGAATGCTCTAATGAGTTCAAGTTCTTTGGTCATTGTATCAAATGCCTGTATTTCTTATTAAGTAGGTACCTTCTTGTTTAGTTCATTTATTTACAAGTCTAAGGGGATACCAAACTTGCAATTTCATTGGCCATTACAATTTGGATCATTCCCTCATCGACCCCAATATACACACAAATATGGTTACGGAACATTTGATTGGTTTTGTTGGTAATGGAACTTCTTTCTTCCTCTTCTTCTTCTTCATTTTTTTTTTTTTTTTTGAGAAAAAAACTCATTCATAATCGACTTGAAGTACAAGATGAAGGTGTGGAGGAAAATCCTCTGTCCACACAGTTAAACCACTAGCATGTCTCGCATGCTTAGCTAGGTTATAAGTTACAGAATTACCTAGTCTACAAGTATGGGAAAAAGATATACCACGGAAGGCAACAGTAGATTGTTTTGCAGAAGCAATCAAATGACCAAAGGAGGAGAGAGATTCATCTACACTTCTCAGAGCTCTGATGATGACTTCTAAATCTCCCTCAACAGTAACAGAGGGCTAATTGGATTTTACATCTCGGAAACTGGAAATTTCAAAAATCAAGGAATCGTTAAACTCAAGAAAAGAGAAAAGATAAATATATGAAAATTTAATCATCCGTGCAATAAAAAGAATGCAAATATGTCATCTTAACCTTGACCAAGGATATCCCCACCCCTTCAAATAAAAGCTTTTCCTCCCTAACATAAGAAGAGCAAATCAAACAATACCAAAAGTCTTTTCAGATAAAGCTCTTTATCTCAAAACTCTACCTAATCTCTACTTCCTACAACAATACCAAAAGCTGGTTGTCTTTTTCTACTCTCTTAGATCAGATGGAACATTGGACTTTAAGAATTTAATTGTGGGTATAACTTTACTATACTCCCTATAAACTTGGGCTATGCCTCAATATATTATCATTTACTTTATCTATAAAATAAAATAAAACTTGGGCTATGCCTATGCCTTTATATTATTGATTCAACAAAATCGATTACTTATCCCTCCCCCCCCCCCCCCCCCCCCAAAAAAAAAAAAAAAATCACTAACACATTAGAAAGTGTAGAATCAATGAAATAAAATTACCATCTGACAATTTCAAGAATTCTGTCATTCTTTAGTTGCAGCTCACAGATTTAACCATTTCTAAAATAATTATAATTTTTAATTTCTATCTTCAAAAGTATGCCATAGAGCATCTCCGATGGCTCTTTAAAGCTAATTTTAGAGCATTAACACCCCAAAACTCACTCCAACAGCTTCTCTATCTCTATTTTTTAGATTAGAGTGCTACATAGTTTCCCTATAAGTAAAGAATACGGAAACTTTTACTATTTATCCTTCAAATATTTTTTTTTTATTATAATAATTTGGTATTGAATAAAAAAATGTTAGAAGATGTGTAGTTATTAAAAAAAAGAATAAATAATGAATAAGGAAATAATATTTAAATAAGATAGAGAATAAGATAGAGAATCTGTTAGAAAATATATTTAAAAAAGTGGATAGTTAAAGGTAAAAGTCACTTTTTATTCTTCAAATAGTACAAAAATTTAGAGAATCTGCTGGAGATGCTCTAACAGGTAGACATGGCAAAACGGGCGGGTCGGGTCGGGTTCGGGTCGGGTCAATCGGGTTGCGGGTCAAAACGGGTCACGGGTCAAAACGGGTCATTTTTAAACGGGTCAAACGGGTTGCGGGTCAAACGGGTCGCGGGTCAAACGGGTTGCGGGTCAAACGGGTCGCGGGTCAAACGGGTCGCGGGACGGGTCGAGTTGACCCGTATTTTTCAAACAAGTTTTTTTTTTTTTTTTTTTTTGAAAATAGATGCAATTTGTCAATTGTTTCTAAGTTCCTTAACTGTGATTACATTTTCATTGGTGATACTATTACCACTTACCAATTACCACTAAACACTTGATACCTAAATTTGGTGCAACTCTTATTCCAGCTTTCTAGAAGTTAATCTTGGTATAATTTTTGATATGTTTAAAGTAGGAAGAGAAAATGAAGGCGGCAAGTAAAGAATGACAAACTATAATGGAGTACATAACATATTAAGTGAAGAAGAATAAGTAAATATCTTATAAGAATTACACTTCAATCTCAATCTACTCAACGTTGGTAGACGTGGAAAAACGGGCGGGTCGGGTCGGGTTCGGGTCGGGTCAATCGGGTCGCGGGTCAAAACGGGTCATTTTTAAACGGGTCAAACGGGTTGCGGGTCAAACGGGTCGCGGGTCAAACGGGTCGGGTCAAACGGGTCTGACCCGTTTTGCCATGTCTACTAACAGGTATAGAAACTATCCATTCATGCAGGTATACACCAGTGAAGCAAATATAGACCATTATCTTTTGCAGATTGAAATCAATCAAGTATTACTCACCGCATTGTAAACCATGATATCTGGTTCCAACTCTGGGTCCCACTTCCCAATTACTCAGGATATGTAGACACTTGTTGCTGGAGAGAAATTAAACAAAAATAAATAAAAGAATTGTATTTTTTCTCAAAGCTTTCTCTTTCCTCTTAGCAAGGTGTAGTGCACAAGCAAAAAGCATGCTATATGCAATAAAAATAAATGTATAATACCTGCATTGAATTAAAGACATTGAGTGCCTCCACAGGTCTATTCGCCTTTCCAAGTACATCAAGTGCAGTCGTGTATATAAATCTACAAAATGAAGAGGAAATGTAGTCAAAAGACCCTTTCTATACAACAACCATGGTCTTAAGTCACTAGAGCCAAATAGTATTGATTAACTACTTTGAAATTATAAATACTCAAACAAGCCAAAAATTGGTTGAAGCAAGTTCAATTCCAACGTGGAGAAAACACAATAAAATCCAATAACCACAATAGCGTCGGTAATTGGATTTTAAAAGGAGATAAGTACAAAACTGACAACAGGCACAAAAAGAATTAAACCCATTTCCTGGTCAGAGCAACAAAAGAAAATATTCTATTAACCCAATCCATAAGAGTTTTAAGGAAGAAGAGTTTAAGATCTGCAACTGATCTCTCTAATCATATGTTTTATTAAGTTATTTAAATAATTATATAAAAAAATAAGTTTTGTAGATAATAAAGCACGTGACTGGTAAAAATTATGTGGAAAAAGATACATCTAAATAATCATTTGAATTTGGAAAAAAGAAGAAGTTTAAGAGCCAAAAAGGTAAATAGAAAAGAACAGAAAGAGATAAAGTAAAAGAAGAGAAAACCAAATTTCAGGTTTTAGTGGGTCATACTTTTTTCTTTTCTTTTCCTAGAATTGAAAACTAGGAAGAACCAACCGGATTCAACATGCATGTTTTGTTATGATGCTAAAAGGTAAAATAGGTTAAAAATCCAAAAAAGGTAAATAGAAAATGATAGAAAGAAATAAAGAAGTAAAAGGAGAGAAAACCATTTCAGGTTTTAGTGGGTCATACTTTTTTTTCCTAGGATTGAAAACTAGGAAGAAAAACCGGATTCAACATACATGTTTAGTTATATAAAAAAACGATTTTTATAGAGTAAATGCCATAGTTTGTAAAAACTATATCATATGTGCGTGTATATATATTGCATTTTTTGCATACCAGGATCGACCAATCAGTGTTGAAAAAAAAAAAAGTGAGAATGCATTTAAAAAATTAAAAATTTAAATAAAAAGCTTCATTCTGCTAGGCAAAGACATATAAAAATACGTATGCGGAAGCTTTTTTTATATTATTCAATTTATTTAGTTTATGAACAACTTTTTAAACTTTTACATCTTTTACAAATAAACTGCATGTCTTACTCTCCTCTCTTTATATTATATCCCTCCACCCTCCTTAGAACAAAATACGAAAAAGGAAAAAGGTCCTTCGTTCTAAAGGAATGTCCAATTTCATGATAGATTTGCCATTTTCCCATTAGTGATAGATGAAGACCATGGAATGAGCTATGAAGCTGGTGACACAAGTTTATTAGCTAGTTAATAATTTACTCTTATTATTAGTATTCTACGTGAGATGTCAACACTTGACTAACCACGCCATTCACTTATGAATATTCTAACAAATAAAACAATAATATTCATCAATGAACAACAAGTAATGGAATCTAAACATTAATTAATAGCAAGTAATATTTGATGAAAATAGATTTGTTTGTATGCATGTCATATGCATACAAACATATGACGGTTTGGGGTTGAGGAGACAAGGCTTTGGAGAAGGGTTATAGCTTTGAAGTTTGGGGAAGAGTGGGGTGTGGTTTGTGGAGATGCATCCGGATGGGTTGGGAGGTTTTCAGCAAAAATATTCAGTTTGAGGTAGGGGTGGGGGATAGAGTGAAGTTTTGGACAGATAGGTGGTGTGGGGAGTCACCATTCCAACTGACCTTTCCAACTGTATTTGGGATTGCTTCCAATAAAGCAGCCTCTGTGGCCTCTTGTCTGGAACGGTTGGGGATAGAGGAACGAAGAAGCTAGGATGTCCACTTCATTCGAAGACCAAATGATTGGGAGATGGGTGTTGTGGATGATTTTCTTCGTACTTTGGGTTCGAATTTACCTCCAACTGAGAATGGAGACCGTATGAGATGGAAGTTAACGAAGAATGGGGATTTTGATATCGCCCTTTCTATAATAAACTACGAGGTCCCTTGCCTATTATCTTTCCATGGAAAGGTATTTGGAAGGTTAAGGCTCCTTGGCGTGTTTCTTTCTTTGTTTGGATCGTCATTTGGGATAGGATTCTTACAGGTGACAATCTGCGAGGTAGAGGGTTTAATTTTGTTGACTGGTGCACTATGTGTCGTTGCAATGGGGAGACAGTGGATCATTTGTTACTTCATTGTGGAAAGGCTTATCGGCTGTGGAGCTTAGTTTTTAGATCTTTTGGGATTTCATGGGTTTTGCCAAAATCAGTTGCAGATACTCTTTTTGGTTGGTGGAATTGGTTGGGAAAGCATTCGTCTAGCACTTGGAATTTAGCTCCGTGTGCTTAATGTGTTGTATTTGGAGGGAGCGAAATTGGTGGACGTTTGAGGACATGGGAAGCACTGATGACCAGCTGCTCGCTTCTTTCAGTGGCTCCCTTTTCAACTAGTCTAGGGCTTGGGGACTCACCTCTAGTGACTCTCTCCCCATGTTTCTTAGTTCTCTCTTTTGTAATTAGTTTTCTCTTTGTTTTTTCTTTTCTCTTTTTGTAATCTTTGATATGCCTTTTGCCGTTACGCATGAGGTAGTTTTTTGAATATAAGTCTTTATTACTTATAAAAAAAAAATGTCATATGCATTTTCATGGAAGGGCAGCAATGGATAGCATTGCTGTGTCTGTACATGTACTTGTCAATAGAGGCTTGTTTGTTGGTTGCATTTTCTTATAGCTCAGAAAAAAGGATTCTGAGAAGTTCATCACCACACCCCACATAATGCCAGAAAAATATGTGATTGCTGACTAACATCTCCAACTAAGAATTTCACATTTCATTTAAACCATTTCTGATGTGCTTCCATACACGCACAGCTTGAGAACCCCTAACCTTAGCAGAAAACAATTGACCCACCAACTCTCCGTATTATTTAGCCCCCACAGATTTTCCCTTCTCCAAAGATTTTCCCTTTCCATGGCACATGATCAAAGCCATATCCATGAAAGAAATTGATTAACAATATCGAGCCTTTGAATTCCTAAACCACCAGATTGAATAGGAGAGTCAAATTCACCAAATGGAAAACTTCCTTTCATCCAAGAAATATCCCTTTGCAACTTCTCTAATTTTATAGCAACCCCTATAAGAACATGAAAGATAGACATAAAGTAGGTGGATAAACTTGAAAGAGAGCTTTTGATCAAAGTGAGACAACACCTTTCAAAAACCATTTGCTCTACTACTATAACATCTCGAGCAGATCTAGTCTTAAAAGGTGAACCAAGGGGAAAACCCAGGTAAGTTATAGGAAAAGACCCCACACAGCAACCCAAAAACCTAACAAGGGTTTCCTGACTTTTTAATTAGTCACGTAAGCATGAAACTACTAGAACCATTAGCTTATATCAGAATTACTGGTTGCCGTCTTTGCTAGGGTAACATTATATTGTTTTATTTAAGGGTTTGCTTAAGTTGTAACAGCAGCTTTTTGAGAAAATTATTGAATGAAATTTCCTTTCTTAAATTCCTCCAATATAAACTTGATATCCTTTTTCTTTATTCACCCTCAATAATTTCTAAGAAAGACAAACATAATTTGAATATTGATCCAAAAGAGTGGATTCAAACCTTGGAATATGGTGAGTGAAAAGAAAGACAGGGTCAGTAGTTCCTTTGGTTTTAAGGAGATAAATAGTCATGCTTCACATTTACTTCATAATTTGCTCCATAAATTACTACAGTGTTTGCACCGTTAGGGTATAAACTTTTAACTTTACAGGATGTGAAACTTTGTGCTGTTTATCATTCATGAACTGAAAAACAAGCTTTGATACAACTGTTTGCGGTTCCTTCTCATTCAAACTGCAAGTTTCTTGGGTAGGGAAAATGCGGCGACACCAACTGCACCAAAGAAATGCATTTTTAGTATTAAAGACGAGATCATAACTAACCACAAAAATGAAAATCAGATAATAAGAACTGAATCATAACTTTAGTGGATTGCTCATGCAAAAAGGTAAATTTGGAGCATCAATAAATGACTACCTAAAAGAAACGCAATAAGTAAAAAAATTAAAGGATTAACATATTTACTGCTCATCAGACAAAAATTAACTGTTACATGCATGATGCATATGATGATAAGCATACCCATAGTGACAACTTGAACACCATTGCTGAGAGAATGAGAGAAAGAGTGATGGAGTGATGGAGGCTGTGTGTGAAGAGGGGGAGAGAGAGAGAGAGGATGGGGCGGCTGAATGAGAAAGAGACGCTAGGGTTTTACTTTTTAGATGTTTAGTTTTATATAAATTCAAAACGACGTCGTTTTGATAATGAAACTTAAAAAATGAAAAAAAAAAAAAAAAAAAAACACACTTGCTCACCACTTTTTTTTTTTTTTTTTGAGAAAACAAAGGCAACATACATTTGTTTAATGTATTTTACTTATAACAATATATATCGGTCAATTTCGGTTTGGTTCTATATAATAATATATGTAGGTCCACAATAAATTATTTATTTATTTGTTGTTTTTTTATTCAAGCTGGGCTTACATATATATATATATATATATATATATAGTTTATCAAAAATATATATAAATAAATTTCTTGATTAATTTATTTTAAAATTATTTTAGTAAAACTTAAAATGATGTTGTTATTAATATGTATTAATAAAAAATAACCGATACACCCTTCAAATTACAACTACATAAAATGTGATTTAAAAAAAAAAAAAAAAAGGCGGCAAAAAGAATGACCAAAATATATCTCATAAACCTAAAAAATGATTAAAATACGCCTTAAGCCTAAAAAAAGACCAAGATGCCCCCTAAACTTAAAAAATGCCCGAAATACCCCCAAAAACTAAAATATGATCAAAACACCCCCCAAAACCTAAAAAATGACCAAAATACCCCTAAAGCCTTAAAATGACCGAAATACCCCCTGAAACCTAAAAAATGACCGAAATACCCCTAAAACTTAGATAATGACCGAAACACTCCCGAACCTAAAAAATGACCAAAATACTCTCCGAACCTGGGCTGATTGGTGGGAATGCGCATGTCCTTGCCGCTAGAATACTCGGAACTTTCTTGATATAATTTGTACAAATTATTATTTAATATCTAATGTAGAGATAGTAATAAAAAAAGCTCTTACTATGGTTCGAACTTGGGCAAAATATTATCACATGCGTGTCTTACCACTAAACTAGTGTAATTGTACATAAATACTAGTATTATACCCGTGCGATGCATGGCTTAATTAAGAATCGTGTGTAAATTAATGAAAAAAATATTTTAAATAAAACAAAATTGATAATAAAAATAAAATAATCTTCTACTCTATTTTTTAAAATAAAGTAACATTTTACTTTAAACAAAATTTCAACCACAGTAAACTTCAACAAAAAAAGAGTTGATAAGAAGTTGTTTCTATTTGAAACAATAATTTTAAGCTGTGAAAAAGTTGATATAAGCAAAAAAAGAAAAAATCAAAATTAAAATCCAATACCTTAAAAATCAAGTTGTTGAAGTTAATTACAAATTTTTATTTTCCGTTATACCATAAAAATCATGTTAATTAAGGTTATTAGCTTTTTTTTTTTATCCAAAAATTTGATATTTATCCAAAACAATTAAATTAAAAATATATATGTAAGGACACAATTTGCAGCCCAAGCCCAAATGATATGGGGTGTAGGCCCAATGAGCCCCGTGCAATAAATTTGTAGAGAGTGGGTGAAAGAACTGGGCCTGTAGTGAATTTAACAATGGCTAATAGGGATTTAAAAGATGAACAAGTAAGCTAATTATGCAAGGATTGGATAAAATGCGTGGCTGAGGAGAAATCTTATTGAACAAGCAACTGGAATTGTGTTCTAATACAGTTTTTGGTATTACAGATATTCTTTCTCGTTTTTCTGCCCGATCCCCTTTCTCATGGGAGGACTTTCACATTATATAGTTCCTCTCTCACTATCATGATCGCACACTTGTTAACCATCTAAACCTTCACTTGAGTGCATGTCCCATCAGACATCCTCTTTAGCTTTCTGTGGGTGGTGGTAGCTGAAACTGCACTGTTCAGAGGTCCTCTCCACATTAATGCGGCCAGAAAAGCTGTTGCAAGGCATTTAATGCGGTGGTAGCAACTTTTCTTTTAGATATTTCTGAGCTCCTACTGCCCTTGTACGTGCCTGAAGTTTATCCTTATCGCTGGAATTTCCTGGAAGGTTGCCTACACTGCATAAGCACAAGTTTGATCGATATTTGATGCGTCCGAGAAGGAGGTACTCCTCGGACTATGTTTTTCCATTTTTCACTTAAGTGATTTTCGACTTTGGGGCCTTTCCATATTTTTTACTCCTCCTCGGACATATACATGTTTTCGGATAAGGCCCAAGGCCCAATATACAAATTTGGGATCTTACCCCCACAATATATATTTGGAAAAAAGTAGATAAAAAATTTATTATCAATTCCTCTCCATGTGTATATCCTCCCAATGAAAGTTGTGATGAAGTGGATATAAGCAAAAAATGAAGGCATTTATTTAAAATCGAATACCATAATTTTTTTTTTCCTGTTATATTGTGAAAATCCTGTTGTTATTAGTTTTTTTTTTTTTTTTTAAATCCAAAAATTTGATATTTATCCAAAAAAATAAATTAAAACAAAATATATTTGGAAAAAAAAAATAGATAACAAATTTATTAGCAATTCCTTCTCGTGTGTATATCCTCCCAATGAAAGTCGTTTTTTATTTTTATTTTATATAAATGTTTTCTTTTCACGTGCAGTGCAGTAATTAAAAAAATTTAGAAAGTTGCTACTTTTTTTATAATACACTTTACGTATAAAAAAAAAGGATTAAATGGATTTGATAAATAATTTAGATTATAACACACTACACTAAAAAATAAAGATTAGACGGATTAGATGAAGAATTTGAATTGTAATAAAATTAAAATTTTTATCAACTTAGAAATTATAGGAAAAGAAAAATTATATATATTTTTTAAATCTAAAAATCTAAGTAATTTATACCAAAAATTTCATGTACGACACACGTGAAATATTAGATTTATCAACTTATAAATCATATCAAAATATAAATCATATTAATTTACTAAAAATCATGTACGAAAATTATATATTAATATACTTATTAATATAATTAATATACAATAAATAAATCATAATATATACTTATTAATATAAAAATTAACGTTAATAAAAAATAGTTCATTTTTCTATTGTAATTTTTATTAATATATATTAACTTTTACAAATTAATAAATAAATCATATTAATATTTGAGGTCATATGCACGTGAAATATGATATATATTTTTTGATATAAATCATATCTTTTTTGATATAAATCAATAAAATTAACATTATAAAAAAAAAAATCAATTGACAATCTGTAACAATTCTATAAATTGGATTAAATTTAAGGAAATCAACTTAAACAAATACGCAAAATATATTCAATTTAATGAGAAAAAAAGGTTGAGTAAACAAATACGTACTTGTAAGATTGTAGGTAGAAGAAGAGAATAATAGATGTTGTAGGTTAAAGAAGAGAGGAATAGCACAAAAGCTATAATTTTAGGTAAAAGCTAGTGGAAATGAAAATTTCCAACAAGTTTAAAAGCTCAGTGGCAGAGCCAAGAATTTATATTTGGAGGGGCCAAACATAAAATTAAACAATTAATTATTTCTCTGTGTATATATTAATTATATCCATACTAATAGTAATGTACATACAATTTAATTATCAAAACCCAAAAGTGTCTTATTTTTGAATTACCATCTCCTAAACTTGTCCATGAACCTGGATTTTTCAAATTACATTATCACCCATTAAATATAATGACTAAAATTTTAAAAAATACTAATAATTTAAATATTTTTAAATAAAAGACAAACAATCATTCAAATTTCAACATATAAAAAATAGTTATAACTACAACCAAATACATGTTATATTTGGGGGGGGCCAAACATAAAATTAGACAATTAATTATTTCTCTATGTATATATTAATTATATCCATACTAATAATAATGTACATACAATTTAATAATCAAAACCCAAAATTGTATTATTTCTGAATTACCATCTCCTAAACTTGTCCATGAACCTAGATTTTTCAAATTAAATTATCCCCCATTAAATATAATGACTAAAATTTTAAAAAATACTAATAATTTAAAGATTTTTAATAAAAGACAAACAATCATTCAAATTTCAATATATAAAAAAATAGCTATAACTACAACCAAATACATGTTATATTATTTTATATATAAATTAAATGATAAAAATAATATATTTTAATCATATACATTTATGATGTTATGATATATTGATTATTTTAATATTTTAAGAACAAATAAAAATATGAGAAAAGTCAAATCAAACAAAATGAAAAATAAAATAAAAGTACACGGTAAAGTGGGAGTAGCCTACATAGCTACACACTTGCTTTTGCAGGAAATATTTTAACCACACACATTAGGGCTGTAACTGGTTCGGTTCGATCGGTTTTTTTTAATCCGGCCAACCGAAACCGAAATTTTCAGTTTTTGAAAGTTTCCACCGAAACCGGCCGAAATAGCTGAAAAACCGTCGGTTTCGGTTTATTTCGGTTTCGGTCGGTTTTTCGATCGGTTTCGGTTTTTGGGCCTGGTGTTTGGGCCAATTGGGCCTTTGATTTTTTTTCCAAAACTTTTCTGTTTGGGCTTTTTTTTTTTTTTTTTTAAATGCAGTACTCAAGTCCCTTATTTTATGGCCTTTTATGCTCTAATTAAGTGTTTTTTAGAAACTTGTTTTGGGCCTTTGTTAGAAACCATTTAAGTCTTTTTTAGAAACTTGTTTTGGGCCTTTGTTAGGAACCAGTTGTGGCCCAGATTCGGGCCTTATCTATTTTGGCAATGGCCATCTTTGGGCCTTTTTTAGCCTTCTGTTTTGGCCCTTTTGGCCCAGATTCGGGCCTTTCCTATTTTGGCCATTTTTGGGCCTTTCTACACATCCATAAAACAACTTATAAACAAGAAAAAAATCACAACCTGCTTTTACACAACATAAATCCAGAAATACACATAATAAGAATTCTTCAAAAAAAAAAAAAAACCTGTTACAGATTTGTAAATCCAAAAATATAACACATATAGCAAATTCATAAATCACAATCTCATCATAAATTCATAACCTGCTTTAGAGCTTCTATTATACTCATTAAAATATACATCACATATTCATAAATCCAAAAATAACCATTCAACATGATATAACCTGTCCACAACACATTTGCACAAACACAACCTGTCAAAACAAATTCGTAAATCCAGAAATAATCAAAGCCTCAAACTAAGCTTTAACTTGTTACAAACACCCATCAAATACAAACAAGATTAAAAAAAAAATTGTACAAGTCAAAATAAAATAACTAGTGCATATTACGTTACTTCATTAGTAATATATCAATGTCCACATATTGTCCATATGTCAATACCTACATCATAACATTATAGCCAAAGACTCAAAATAAATTGACCATATGTCAATGTCAACATATACAGTCCATATTTAATATTTGGCCAAATACTCAAAATAAATTGGCCATATGTCATTGCCTACTGCCTAATATCATATATTGTCCATATATTGTCTATGTATTATGTATAGGCCATTGTGAAAGCTCAAAATAAAAGCCCATATCTATATATACTTATGCAGGCCACTGTCTACTAGTGTTTAATAGCAAAAAGTGTAGACTATACATATCAAAAAATATACATATCATCATCAATATCACCCGTCCAAAGAGCAAAGAGAAATCTTCAACTGTCAACTTCAATAGGTGTTGGTGTGGACATGCCTAGTTCCGTTGTTAAAGCAGCATCACTCACGAGTTCTATAAACAAAAAATGAAAAAAACATAAAAATCACTTGTACAATAAAACAATAAATATGCCAAGAATTCAAGACATTAAGTTTTTTTTTTAATAATAATAGACATGCAGAATTTTTTTTAATAAATAAAGAAATAGAAAGTCATTTTTTCAATATAACAAATAATGATCAGACCTCCATCAAGCTTTTCAAACTCCTCAACATCATCCATGGCAGCACGAAGGCAAATTGGAGCCGATGAAGGACGAAGCCAGTTTTGACCACATATGAGGGCTTCCACCATAAGTGGAGACAATGAACTCTGGAAGGGATCAAGGACACGACCAGCTGTACTAAAGGCAGATTCTGAGGCCACAGTGGATACCGGAATTGCAAGAACATGTCGTGCAACTCTTGAAAGCACACGGTATCGTGGGGAATTAACCTTCCACCAAGCCAAAATATCAAAATTATCATCAAAAACATCTTCACAACTCTCTAACAGGTATTTATCAACCTCTGATTTGGTATTTGAAGAATCAATACCCTTCAAGTGCTTCTTAAATCCCATCATCCTCATTGCCTTCGCATCAACCACATTAGAATCATCTCCCTCCATTGATCCACTTGGATTTTGGCCTTGGGCTTGTGCAGCAGCACTAGCACTACTACTCCCCACTTGATTTTGAGTATAAGATTTATACAAATCCTCCAAAACAGCCTTCACTCTTACTGCCATATCAACAACCTTTTGCCTCTCATACAAAGTACCAAAACAGTACTCAAGATACCTCAACTTGTATCGAGGATCAAGAACTAACCCTACATACAACAAATGGTTCATATTATCAAAGTTCCCCCAATACTTTTCAAATTTGTTCTTCATGTAATCAGCCATTTTTCTCAACAAATAACTATCTTTTTCATGCTCTAACTCAATTGTGTCATAAATTGACATGAGCTCCAAATAGAAAGAATTGCTAGTGACATAATTGGCACCCGAAAACCTCAAGGTTGCATCATAAAAATTTTAAGAAATTTAGAAAAGATCCTAATCTTTTCCCAATCCACATCATCCATTCCCCAAGTAACCTCATGTCTATCATTTCCTTCTTCCTTTGCCTCCTCTCTAATTGTCCTAAGAAAATTTGGATCATCTTCCTCCAATCTCTCAAAAGCCTTTTGATACTTCTCAGCCTTCTCTAACATAATATAAGTGTAGTTCCACCTAGTGGGCACATCTAAGCACAACTGATTTCTAAAGTCAACTTTCTCCTTCTCCACACATAACCTAAATGTGCTTTGTCTTTGTGGAGATGATCTCACATATTTCACAGATTTCCTAACCTTCACTATTGTCTCATCCATTTCAACTAACCCTTCACGAACAATCAAGTTCAAGATATGAGCACTACACCTCACATGCAAGTATTTATGCCCTAAAACTGTTGCCTTCCTATGCTTAGTCTTTTTTTGAATAAAAGAAATCAACCCACTATTAGAAGCAGCATTATCAACTGTAATAGTTAGAATCTTATCTATCCCCCAATCAAGTAAACACATCTCAACTGCCTTCCCAAGTGTTTCACCCTTGTGATTTTCCACTAAACAAAAACTAAGAATCCTCTTGTGTATTTTCCAATCACTATCAATAAAATGGGCAGTGAGACACATGTAGTTCAGATTTTGAACAGATGTCCAAGTATCTGTGGTAAGGCAGACCCGCTGCTCTCTTAGGGCTTCTTTTAACTTTTGTTTTTCATCTAAAAACACCCTAAAGCATGTTTTAGCAATTGTTGTGCGGCAAGGGATTGGATTGAACCTAGGTTGGGTAACAGACATAAACTTCCTAAAACCATAACCCTCCACAAACCTAAAAGACAGCTCATCTAGAATAATCATCTCTGCCAATGCTTTCTTACATTCATCAAAGTTAAACACCCAAGGCACAAGTTTACTGCTACTTTCTCCTTCTTCTTTAGGTTTGAATGCTAGGGTTGATTGGTTTTTTTTGTCCTCCCTATGAGGATATTTCAAACATTGTGATTGTATGTGATTTCTCATGATTGTAGTGCCATTTAACTTAGTGTCACTAGCATAAGTTGTGCCACAGTAGTTACAAGCTGCCTAGGTTCCCCCCCCCCCCCCCCCTCAATAACAGTAAAATGACCCCAAACAAAAGATCTTTTTTTACCAGTATTACCTGCACTTGGTGGGAGTGGGGGTTTGCCTTTGTCTTCATGCACATTGGTTACACCTTGATCCGCTTCATTGTGTTGACCCTCTGGGATTTCTCTTGTCTCATTCATCTACAATATAAAATAAAACACAATAAGTCCGCAACTATAAAAAGTAAGAAATAAAAAATAAGATTTAATGCCAAAATGAGTCTAGTCTACAATAAAAAAAAAATACGGTAACAATAACAATAGTATAACACAATAAAAGTTAGCAATAGAGAGAAAAAAAAAAAGGAATGAAAAGGACTCTTCACAAAAAAGTAATCTATTAACAAATACCCGAACATCACAGTCAACTATTAACAAATCTACCAACATCACAGTTAAGCACATGGGGTTATTGATTTTCAAATCTGTAACATCAATAAGAAAATAACATCTTAACATCACAGTCACAGATTCACAGCATGTCAACAACAATAAACAAAAATATATCAACAATAAATAAATAATAAAGCAGCTAACTTTATATATAACAGAACTCAAAGGCAATCAGCTAACTTTAATAAAGAAACCAACTAGCACAACCAGCCAAACACATGTATTATCCATTTTTTCAAAACCCTAACTTTATTTGCATATAAAACGTTAAAACTTGAAAAAATAAACATCTTGATCTTATGTTGTTACTACAAAACAGAGATTCACTATTTTCAAAACCTAAAACACAAAACACACTAACACAGAGAAACACAAAACACAAAGTAACACAAAACAGAGAGAGGGTCAGAGGGTATCTAGATTTCTTTTTTCAAAACCTAAAACACCAAACATAGAGAAACACAAAACAGAGAGAAACACAAAACAGAGAGAGGGTCAGAGGGTATCGAGATTTCTATTTTCATTTTTCAAAACCTAAAACACAAAACACACTATTTCTATTTTCAAAACCTAAAACACAAAACACACTAACACAGAGTAACACAAAACAGAGAGAGGGTCAAGGTATCGAGATTTCTTTTTTCAAAACTTAAAACACCAAACACAGACAAACACAAAACACAAACAAACACAAAACAGAGAGAAACACAAAACACAGAGAGGGTCAGAGGGTATTGAGATTTCTATTTTCATTTTTCAAAACCTAAAACACAACACACTATTTCTATTTTCAAAACCTAAAACACAAAACACAAAACACACTAACACAAAACAGAGAGAGGGTCAGGGTATCGACATTTCTTTTTCTTTTTTCAAAAGTCAAAACCTAAAACACCAAACAGGCAAACACAGACAAACCCAAAACACAAACAAACACAAAACAGAGACCGGCGTGGGGAGGCGGCGTGTGGAGGACGGCGTGAGAGTGAAAGTGTGAGGGCGACGGCAGAGGGAGAGTGAAAGTGTGGGGAAGACAGAGACTCACCGTGGGAGATGAAAAGCCGATGATCAAGCCGGCGTGGGAGGGCAGCGAGGGGAGGCGACGGCAGTGGGAGAGAGTGGAAAGTGTGAGAACTGAGAAGTAGGGAGTGGAGGCAGTGATGTCTAAACGTTTGAGAGTGTAAAGTGTGAGATTGTGAGAGTGATGAGTGAAAGTGTGGGCCGGGTATGAAGGGTAGGGTTTCCACATTTTGCTTTTATAGTTCAATTAGTTTTAGATTAATTAGTTTAATTAGATAAAATCAGGAGTATTTAGTTAGTTTAATTATTGGTGATTAAAATTTAATAGGTTTTAAAATGCTGGCCGGATCATTGAATTTTGAAATTTTGAATTGATGACTGAACAGCCCACTGCAACTTTAGTTTTCTTAGTCACTTGCTAACTTAGTTTGATAACTTAGTTTACTTACTTACTGAATTAGTTTGAAATGAAGTGATGGATTGGACTTTAAAGCTGCCAAAGTATCTGCCAAAGCATCTGCCCAGCTGCAAATATTTTTTGAAAATAGCCAAGCCCAGGCGCGTATCCAGTGGGGGGGGGGGGGGGAAAGTTAAATATTTATAAAATATTTTATATTTAATATAATATAATAATATATAATAATATTTCGGTTCGGTTCGGTCGGTTCGGTGTCTTAAAATTTGACACCGAAAACCGAACCGAAATTTTCGGTTTTTAATATAATAAAACCGAAACCGAACCGAACTGAAACCAAACCGAAATTTTTGCATCGGTTCGGTCGGTTTGAAACGGTTTTTTTCGGTTCTTCGGTTTTTTGCACACCCCTAACACACATGGTTATGTAGTGGAGGAAAATAATCTAAGTACTACCTCTACAATATTTTTATAACAATTTCATAATAAATCCTAAGTGATAAGTTGTTATTAGTTCTAATTTTAATCCACAACTTAAATAGCTTTTTTGCACACCCGTAACAGCCAATAATAACTTGTCACTTAAGATTTATTATAAAAATATTGTGAATATAGCATTTCTTTATTAAAATAACTCTACTTTATATATATATATATATATATATACTAATTTTTTCAAATATTTTGGAGGGGCCAAGGCTCCCTTGGGTCCCATTGTGGCTCCGCCACCGTAAAAGCTAACCAAATAAATGAGGGTCCTAGTGCCAATAGACATTTAAGGTTACAACACAATAGTTTTTAGGAAAATATATACGTAGTTTCCTTAAGTAGTTTCCAAAAATGTGTCTAACCCAAAAACAATGTTTATGTAACATGGTTATTTTCCAAAAATCTCATTAAAAAGCCACTTACCTCAGAAGGCCAACCAATTTTACGTCAATTGGGCATCACATAATTGACCAATCCAGTCACTAGGTCCATCACCAAGAATATCGAAACCTAGAAACACAAAGATCAAGCCTATCAATAACAAGGACCATCACACTTATCTCCATAAATCAAAACAATCCTCTAAAATCAAACCAAAGACCCTAAAGCCTAGCTTGTCAGTCCTAAGACAAGCATCTCTTCCAAGCTGGAACCAAACAAGAATACAAGAACTCATAGTGCCACAACACAAAGCGAAAGCATTTCAATTTCAATTCTCTACTGCAAGCAAATGTGCATATATAAATATAACATAAGGCATATCACTTCAAAATAGAGGTAACATATCTCGTGAGTTTTCCTTTTGAGCACCAAATGATTAAACCAAATTATTATCAAAATTGACCAAGTAAAACACATGTTGAAGGAAACACATGAATTTACAAGCCAATCCATTCAACAAAGGTTTCAGGTGAATTGCACAAAATCCCAACATACTCATCATACTTTTAGATTCACTACACAGCAGGCCAGCCCTTTTGTAAAATTCGTTTGGTCCATGAAAAGTTATCCGAACAACTTGAAATTAAATAAGGATAAGCTCTTATATGTGTAGTATATATCATCAAAAATTCAGCTCAAAACGATTTTTCTATAATTTATTAAAAATCACGCATTGCAGCTGACTCAAATCTATCTATGATAATTTTAAGATCCCAAAAGAAAATCGCTATAGTTTTAATATTAGCCCAAATGCTTTGAGACTTTATTCACATCAAAACCACATGTCTTAAAGCATATTAAAAACCAGTAATGAAACCTTTAATCTCATATAAACAATTATGACAACAAAAAAATCAAGAAACCAAAACTTATAACTTACAGAGACAATTGATCAAATTTCTTAAATTTCTTCTACATGAATGTTGGGCTTGGGCTTCAGTCTTTAGGTCATTAGTTCAAAGACAAAACCCCCCACGCACACATCAAACATTTTCACAGCCCATATCTTTTCACGGTTAACTCTCTCTTCCAAACCCAAACCTTAGCCGCCGCCACCACCACCACTCTTTAGAAATCTGGTTGCCACCACCTCTTGAATCTTGGTTGCCATTGAGACTTTGGATGAACCTGAAGCATCTCTTTTTCATTGTGGTTAACTGGGTATAGATTGTTAAGGTATTTAGTTTACTTTCTTCATTTGTGGTTTTCAACTTTTGATTTTTCTGGCTTTGGGTAAAATTTTAACCAATACCTCCACCTATCACACTTTTTTGTGGCTGTGCATTTGTAGTTGAGTAAGTAAAATTTTTATCCACCAATGGATCACATTTTTTGTGTATGGCGGTGCTAAAAATAGCAATATAGCTTTTTAGTACTACCAATACTAATAATGCTCTAAACTAGGGGGTTGTTGGAGCAATATGGGCAAATATCTTGGGGAGAGGATTACAAAAATACTCTCACTCAATTTATAATGCCATGAGTGTTATTGGCGTTAGGATAGGACTTGTATTTTGAAATTGCATTTTATATCAAAACTGAAAATCTTGAGGCAGCATATTGTGTCTATTCTTATGTTGTGATTTGGAGTAAATATTCTGGTTTCTATGTTTTCGTTTTAAAATTAGCAGGCAACCATTTTTGTATCATAGTTGAAGTTTGTTAAGTTCCTTTCCATATTAGTGAATGTTTTAATGTTCTGGTTTAGATTAAAATTTGGTTTCTGTGTGTTTATTTTAACTTTATCAAGTAGCCATTTTTCTATAATGGATGAAGTTCCTTTCCTTATTTGTGAATGTTTTTATGTCGTGTTTTAAATTAATTATTCTGGTTTTTGTTTTATTTTAAATTTAGCAAGTAGTCATTTTTCTATCATGATTGAAGTAAATTAAGTTGCTTTCCTTATTTCTGAATGTCTCTATAATGTTGTTTGGATTAATATATTTTTCTTTTGGTGTTTTTTTTTTGGTGGGTGCAGTGAATTTTCTGATATATTTGATTTGGAGCACTTCAAGAGATTGTTTCGGCATTGCCATCAACACATCTTATGACAAAGCCAGTCGAGGTAGTCCTCTACCTCATGCCACACCACAATGGATCCGTGGACATTCTCTCAGACGGGTATGAACAATTTCTGTATATATGCCTTTGAGTAGTTGTGCTAGCTCCTCTTGATTGCTTTCTACTTATAAAACCTGATATAGTAAACAAAAAGAAAGATGGAGGTAAGACACAGAATTGGTTGCTTCTAGACATGGTGAATTAGTTGGGGGCCTTTGGCTTTTACTGTGTATCAGAGTCATGAAAGTATGTCTTATGGCAGTTAGATAAGAATCTTATTACTCCCTTCTGAAAAAGATGTCAACAGTTAGTTATAACTGCAATAATCTTGAGCTATTATGACAATTATAACGGGATTAATCACTTTAAATGCCATCAATTTATTGGCTTCAATTCTGTGCTTTTGTTGTAAACTATTTTAGTTGTTGCCATGTTGGATGGACCTTCAAAATGAGTTGTGCTGCTAACCAGGTTAACTGATTGTCTCAATATTCTGATCAATACTAGTTTTGTGGATGTTCAAAAGAAAACTGTTTTCATTTTCTCTGTTAATGACTCTCTCTCTAAGATAGAAATTGTTCAGTTGTATATGGTGAAAAGCAGTCTTTTTGAGGATGGTAATTGGCCAAAGGATTATCTAATGCAATTTCTGTTGTCCTTTGCAGTTTGACAGAGAAGGGGTTCTGCTGTTACGTAGCTTGAATTCAAGGCTTACTAAGGATCTTCCTTCTGATCTGCAGAAGCTTAAATGCAAGGTATTTACAGTCTTATTTTCTCATATCCTACTATCCTAGAACCTGTATGTATATCTTTTCCTCACATTATGTTTGAAAGCACTCACATATTCATAAAGTAATAAACCTGATAGGATCATGTAAGATTGAAAAAGAATTTTCTTATTTTTAAACGTCTTTACTTAAATCAGACTGATAGCACATTTAATCTGTTTTATTCTGAGGAGCACTAATCTTTCCCTTATGATAGTCTTCCATATATTCTCAAATTTCAAATTTGGACCTGTGCTAATCAATACTTGGCTGAATTTCAGAGTCCACCTTTGCCCTTTCGATTTAGCAAAGGTTCTGTATTTAGCTGATTCCTTTGCCTCCTTTGTTTGACTTTAGGTTGCTTTTCATGCATTGAAGTTTGCCCCACCAATTTTGTAACTTGGTAACAAGCTTGAAGAGAGGATGCAAAGCAAAGGACCCTACCTTGCTCTTCATTTAAGGATGGAGAAAGATGTATGGGTTAGAACTGGTTGCCTTCCTGGTTTGATCAATGAGTACGATGAGATAGTGAACAAGGAAAGGAAACAACGTCCAGAGCTCCTAACTGCAAAATCAAAAATGACCTACCATGAGCGGAAGCTTGCAGGTCTCTACCCCTTGAATGCCTTGGAGGTAACCAGCTAAGAATCTAAGTCTAGTATGTGCTCCTGTACTTCTAACCTTCACTAGTGCAATACTGCAATATGCTGAACTGGTTACCTTTTTCTATAATTGACAATTCTTTAATAGGCTGAAATTCTTTTTGTTTTGTCATTTAATGTTTTAGGCTGCTTAAAGCTCTTGGAACCCCAAAAAATGCGAGGATATACTGGGCTGGAGGGCAGCCATTGGGTGGGAAAGAAGCCTTGCTACCATTGACCCAAGAGTTGCCTTATCTATTTATATCTAAAAGCTGAAGCGTAGCATTTATTGTTGCTATGCTCCAGTTGAGCCACATAAGTGTCCACGTCAATATCCTATTTTTTTTTTCTAATTTTGTATAATTTTTTTAAAACATTTACTCTTTTTTTTTTTTTTTTTAATATTTAGACTTTGTCCAACATTTCTCCCTCTTTTACCTTTTCATGTCCCTACTATCCCCTACTTTAATATCACTCTTCATATTTCTCTTCATCTTCCCTTATTTTGTCTATTCTTATTCACACTATTTTACTATAAATTTGTCATTCTCTCTTCTATTCTTAGCATAGTTTTTCCTCACAAACAAAAGGTTATTTCTCTCTCTCTCTCTCTCTCTCTCTTAATTTTTGGTTGATTTTATTTTTCTCGCATCTCTACTTAAGGTTGATAAATTTTTGTATTCTTTAGAACTTTACTTTTGGTTGATGTGGTGCAATTTTGTATTTTAAGTTGTTTTTTTTTTCCCCTCTTTGATTTTTGATTTAATCTAATCAATTATTTTTTTTAAAAATAATCCTAATACATTAATTTAGTACAATAACAAATTTGAAAACAGCCTATGAATCAAAAAAGTATTAGAAGATTAACTGTAATTGTGTTGTTGTTCTTGGATTGCATTTTTTTAAGTGGGTTAATTTTAAAGGGCAATGTGACGGTGAGTATGGGAGTGAATTCGTTGTCAATATTATGAGGTTTGTTATTTTTGGTTTTTGCATATTATGAGTTTTGCTATTTTTGGTTTTTGCATATTTTTTTCTTGATCATAGGATTAATGGGTGTCTCTGGTTTCACCTTTTAGGTTCTTCTATGTTATTGTTGTTGTTGTTGCTGCTGTTTTTTCCATTATTTTTAATTAATTTGGTTGGTTGATTGGAATAAGTTTTGGGAGTACTGGTTGAAAACTTTGTAAATTGTTGTATCTCTGATTTTTTTTTCCCTCCCAAACTTGGTGGACTTTGCATATATGGAAACTAATTATTTGTGCGTGAGTTTTACATATGGAAAGGGGTTTATTGAAGAAGAACATCCAAGACTAATTGAAAAAAATTAAAGCAAACACTAAACTTTGGTCCTCTACTCTACCCAAAAAAAATAAAAATAAAAAATAAAAGCAAACACTAAAATGAAAAAAGTGAGCACAAGATAGAGCTGGGAATTTTATTTGATACATGTAGAGAACTTATTTTTTTTTGAGAATCAACATGTAGAGAACTTTAAATTCTATTATTTTGCAAACTAGCCGGCTCTCTTCATGGATTTATGCCATTTGAGACTTTAGGAAAAAAGTGACAAGAGGAATTATTTAGAACCTTAAAAAAAAAACCAAAGGGTTGAGGAAGCGGCAAAAATGGAAGGATAGTAGACCTGTACGTTTGAGTTGCAGAGAAAAGGGGATGGAAAGAGACTATGAGAAATTGAGAGGGGCATTTATAAAACATTAATGTTAGAAAATTGATGATGTGACCAATAGTGTATTTTTAGACTTTGATCTATTTTGAATTAATGGTATAAAAATGATGTAACTTGAACTCATCTCATATATATATATATATATATATATATATAATTCATTTACTCTATTTTACTTTAGGTTGATGAATCATTGTATTTTTTTTATAATATTATTTTGGGCTAATACAATTTGGTAGTATTTTTTTTTTTTCATCACAAGTCTTCTCTCTCCCTCTTATAGCTTTTGTTTGATTTTTTTTTTTTTTTTTTGACATAATACTTAGTTATTTTGAAAGTGAGATTTTGAATTTATATCAAAATACAATCTTGGCTATGGATTTGAATGTGATTATCAACTATGAAAACAACCCAAGATGAATATGTATAGACAATATATTTGTTTTAATTTTTCATTGATTTATTATTTAGTTATAACATCAAAATTAAAGTAAATGAATATTTAAAGTTAAAACTGCCTAAGATGAATTTGTAAAGTCAATATATATATTTAGTGTTGTTAAAAAATGAAAAGCAAAAAATAAATAATAAAGAGAATATTGACATGAAAGATAATAAAGCTCAATACGAATGTCCAGTTAAAGGCAATTAATCTTAATAATTGAAAGTGCATGTAGTCAATTTTTTTTTGTTTGATCATGTTCTCTTTATATTGTTATACAAATTATTTTCTTTCATTTCGATAATTGAAGTGTTCAATTTTTTTTTTTTTTTTAGGAGAAACTAAAGTATTCAATTTTAGATATAAAGTCTACTTTTTTATATATTATTTTAAATATTTTTAGGAATGTCTAAGAAATATGCAGTTCTAATCTAATGTATCTATATTAGCAAATAAAACCCAATTAATAGTTTGAAAATACTCCTAAGATAAGAAAAATTATAAATAATAATAATCTCTTTTAAGAAAATGAGAAATTTGAATAATATATTTGAAACTTAAATAGTTTAATTGTACTAAAAAAATTAGAAGAACATAACATACAATAACATAATTTAAAAAAAAAATATATGGTCTACCTAAAAAATGAATAATATCAACTAAAAGAGTCCAAATCATAAAATGATGATATACTTTTTGAGGTAGATAAATGAAATATAATTTTAGAGATTGTTTTATTTTTGGGGAGAAAAAATTATTTTCCACAAAATTTAGAGAGAAAAATTATATATTATACTATAACTACGAAATAATTATCTATTCCCACGCATTGCGTGGGTCTGCAACTAGTTTTTATAATGAGGAAGACCTTGCCTTGCCTGGTGAACTAGAACCATTTGCAAATCGGGCATCTCTTATGGCTGCCATTGATTATATAGCCTCAGAGAACAGTGATGTTTTCATGCCATCTCATGCAGGGAATATGGGCCATGCCATCCAGGTATCACCATCACCATCTTCCCTAGTATATACTGCATTATTTGTATCAATTTTGTAGAACATATAAATTTCTTGCATGAGAAATCACAAGACTACTTGCCATATTGATCTGGCCTTATCAAATAATATCAGCCAAAGGTTAATCATATAACACATATGTAATGAGGGAAAACTGTAATTACCGTGAACACAATGAAGTCCTTGAGACATTTGAGTTTGGAAAGTAATAATTAGGCAAACTTTTAAGCTCTTGTACTTCAATTTCCTTGAGAAAGACTAAAAAGTAGGCAATAAAAGTTTCTACAATTTGAAATTACAACATTGAAAGGTGCTTGTCATTTTCTTTTCTTTCCCACCCAATGGATAATTTTTTTTGGAGAAAATAGGATGTATGGTTTGAATTATTTGTCCAAAGAAAAAAGGGTTTTAGTAAAAAGCTAATCATTGTGTGAGCCAAAAAAAAAAAAAAAAAAAACACGGGCACCATTTTTGGACGTGTTATTGTTTTAGTATCTCACTAGTTACCTAATTTTAGTTTTTGTTCAAACATGAATGTGTCTATGACTCTATGTGAACCTATATACTGCCTGTGCCTCAAGAGCAGGTGGGAGGAAAGTTTTCCTGAATTTGAAATCTTAAAAAACATCCAAAATTTATTTTCTAGTTGTCCATATTTTAAGCAGCCTAATGGATCATTAATGATCTTAAATCTATAAATTTAGAACCTCAAACATAAGTTTTATGCTTCCATTTATGGAGACTGAAATTTGCTGTTTATATTATACAGGGACACCAGGCCTTTGCAGGACACAATAAGCATATAACCCCAAACAAAATACAGATGCCCCCTTACTTTTTGAACTCTTCTTTACCAGAAGCAGAATTCAAGAGCATCATAAAGGAATTACACAATGAATCCTTAGGGCAGCCAGAGCTCAGGACTAATAAAGCGGGAAGGGACGTTACGAAGTATCCTGTCCCTGAGTCAGGGGCGGCTTGATGTTTTTGGAGGCCTAAGGCGAAAATTGATTATGTTGTTTTAGATGCAAAATTACTACTAATTGACATAAATTACGTAGAATGTTTTCTTTTTTTAGAAATTTTATAAACAAAAAAAATTTGATAAAATTTTTCATACTTGTTGATATGGTAGATTGATAATAGTAAGTAAAAGAGTAGTGTTAGTGGTGGACTTAGACGAGAACTAGTAAAAGTTTGCTAACTAAACTCTGATTATTATTTTTATTTTTTTAGAAGTACAACATTCACAATATTTTTTTACAACAAATCCTAGGTTTTAAGTTGTTTTTTTTTTCTTTGAAAATATCACTATAATTATTTTTTTTCCATCAATAACAGGTTGTAACAACCTGCTACTTAGTATAATTGTAAAAGTGTTGTAAAAAATATTGTGGACGTTGCATTTTTCTCTATTTTAAATTTGTTTTTCATCTAGTAAAAAAAATATTATTTTATTTATTAATTATAAATATCTTTATTGGTTAAAATTTAGGGGCCTTTTTTTTACTTGGGGCCTTAGGCGACCACCTCTCTTGCTCCACTATTCAGCCGGCACTGCCCTGAGTGTATGTGCAATGATTCGCATACTCATACCAACTAGTGATTTCATGCAGAATGCTTCCACATGATTACACTGCAACCAATCCCTTCATAGCCCTCTGAAAACCAACTGTGACGCCTTTTGGGGCAACAATGGTTCGTTGGAGCGCTATTTTTGAAGAAAAACTTAAGTTGGCACACATGGCAACTACACTCACAATGATTCTTGCATTGAGATTTTGAGGCAATATACATGGCCAAGTATGACAAAAACAGTACATGATACCGTATCATTTTTTGATTCTTTACAGGAAGAGTTCTTTTAGGATATATAACATTTCATTCTTTGTATTATAGATCCATACGTGTAAATATGTATAAATAGCTAAATAAGCACTTCTAATAATAATTTTTTACATCCATCTTTGCAAGTTTCTATTTGTAGTTCTTCAGCAAATGCATTCTATAAGTTAAGGATAGCTCTGATTGTCCTTTTACAATGCTTATATAATACAACATCAGCAAAAGCACATTTAAGTTCTGGCTGTCATTAATTTTGTTCATTAAGTCTAGGAGCACAAAAAATTTTACAACCTTGTGATTGGTGTTTTTAAAATGACATAAATGGTAAACTATGTGAAAGCAGTGGCGGAGCCAGGATTTCAGTTTAGGGGGGGCAAAATTAAAAGACAAGATTGAAAGTAAAATTAATCTAAATATTATTAATCGATATTAATAACAAAATAGATATAGAATTATATACTATTAATGCAATTGTCGTACAAAATCTAATATAATATAAACTCTAATTTATTTTTTCATACATAATTTAATTCGTTCAATTGGAAGATTAGTAAAATACACCTCGAAATGAGTTTGTTTAGAATTTGAATATTAATCATTATTATAATTTGGCTTCTCCATAATCTCAATTGATTATAAGTATATATTTCATATTATTAAAATAAATAAAACAAAAAAAATCATAATTAATAACAATCAAATTAAGAGATTATTCTAAATATATAGAATTTAAATATGTAATTTGATTCCTTAAAATAAATTGAGAAAATAAATCAACATAAAAGAATTATAAAGTTGTATTTTTATTTATGCAAAATTCAGTATTTTTTACTCTAATCTTTATGTAGTAAGTAGTTAAAATTGGTTCTATAGTAAAAATAAAGTGTTTCAAAATTGAAATTATAAAAAAGTTAAAGTAGAAGAGAAAAAGATTAAGGAACGCTAAGGTTTTATTTTGATATACAATAACCTAAATATATTTTTTTATTATGGTTATGTGGGAATACCTTATTTGTGGTACAAATTGCCCTAAGAAAAGCACTCCAGGAAAAAGAATTTCCAGTGCTTGAGAACATGTGGCAAGGAAAAACAGTATGGATTTTAAGTAGGACCCACAAAACTTTGTTTTGTTTGGAAAAAGACAAAATAGTGTTCCAAAGATTTGCACCTAATATTGCTTTCTTCTCTAGTCTCTAGACGTGGAACGTTTATGTCAAGGTCAAAATATTTGATAGCCTAATATTTAGGTTGCTACTCTAGATTTTTTTTTGGAGGTCAGGGGGGGCACTTGCCCCCTCTCGCCCCCCCCCCCCCCCCCCTTGCCTCCGCCCCTGTGTGAAAGTGATGTTATTTCAATTATAATTTGTCTAACTGTGAAAAAATGGTAAAATTTTTTGTTTCCTTGGCATTACTCATTTTCCATTTTGTGATCACCTAATCCAGTTTGTCATTGTAAGGACATAGAAAGTGGTTCCCCTGGAAAACCCCTTGGGCAGTGTATACGATAGTCCACACAATAAAAAAGTAAAAGCAAGAAAAAGGCACTCTACAATGGGAAACACAAACAGTGGATCTCTTCAACTATTATATCACTCATTCTACAAGTATAAAGTGCTTACAGGTGAATGGGAAAAACCATAGTTTTAAAAACCGAACCAGACTGGCCAGTTCGACCGGTTTAACCGAGAACTGGGAACTAGTCCGGTCTGGTTAAAACCCCCAAAACCGGTCAAAATCAGGGTTGAACTGGAAATTTTTTAAAAAACGGTTCGATGCCTGGTTCGGTTTTTAAAACCATGGGAAAAACCCTATTTTTCCCATGGAGTTACATACAATGCTCTTTTCACTCTTCTTTTTTTCTCTTTCTCAAACAGGACTGTGAGGACCAGATTTGAACTTGTAGCTTACTGCGTGGATGGACCTAAGCCCAAAGAGCCCAAAACAATAAAGTTTTAGAGTGTAGAATGGAAAACTGGGCTTTAGTTAATCAGACAAACATTGGAATAGATTCAGATGATAATAGGATGAAAAGAAATGGTGTCGTCTTGAAGAAAAATAGTCCTCGGCTAGATCTGAGGTGCACTGTTCTTGTATATCAATCTCGGATGGGATTACGGGTTTGGTTCATGAATGTTACAAAGTTTTTCCTTTTCATTTTCGATCCCCACTCTATGAGGGGTTTTGTTCCTTATATAGTCCCTCTTTAAGCATATTGATCCTACACTTATTGATCACTTAAGTCACCACTTGAGTGCTTGTCCCATCAGACATCTCTCTGGTCTGATACGCCTTGGGGCAGCCAATTTTGCATTGTTCAGTGATCTTCTCCACATAAATGCAGCCAGGTAATTAGTTGAAGAACATTAAATGTGGTGGTGACAGCTTTCTTCTTTAGATATTTTAGAACTTTTCACAGTCTAATATCTCTGTAATGTCTATCCATACCGACGGAACTTCATGGGAGGTTCTCGTGCATTAGAAAACCATCTCTTCCGACCTCGGCTTATTTGGCCGAGGATACATTTGTCTTCGGCTAATCTTGTTGGACCTTTAGGGACAAAACTAATTCTTTTATTTGTTAAAACGATCTCCTCTGATGGAGGTTCTTCCTCCTCGAACTAGGCTTTATCTTCGGCTTGGGCCATAGGCCCAATGTACAAACGTATAATGAACTTCCGGGCCTAATATCCCTACAATAACCCTTCGAGATTCTTCTTTCTGACTCCTCAGGAAGAAAGGAGGAGTTCGACGTCATCAGGTTTGTCTGGCACCCATCTCGCCCCATCTATGCTCACAGATGCACTGTTATAACTGCCCAAGGCATGTTTCAACCGCTTCGGTTTACGAGACACGCTCTTCATTTAATGTTGGAGGCCTCATGTTTCCCACGTTCTACAGTGTGATGTAAATCCAATGGTTGAGGGCTTTATTGGGTACCGAGCGGGAGTTTTCCCGCTTTTTGTTCCTTCTTTGATATAAATACCTTTCAAATCAACTTATCCTCTCATTTTACCATTCCATCTGTTCTTGCGCACATACCTTGAACTTGCACACTTTTTTAGCACACTTGTGTCCTTATAAATACCAACAGCCTATCCGAGGACCCTTTTACTCTTCCTGTAAGTCCTCTCGTACTTTTCCCTTTTATTATTTTGTGCGTTCTCCATCTCTACGCATTGTTTTCTTCTTCGCATCCTCGGCCCCATTCTCCTTCCTTGATCTCTTTAGTTCTTATCCCCCCTCTATAGAAATGGGTAGATTTAAGAGTTTAGTAGATTCTGAGGAGAGTATGGTTAGTTTTAAGGCTCAATACAGGATCCCTCCCAACGTTAACCTCAGATACGGGCACAATACGGGTACGGATATGGTACCATAATACGGGCAATTTTTGAAAAATTAGGACATAGGTATGGCGAAGATACATATATTAATTAATTATTAAATATTTTTTTTATTTATCTTTGTATATATGGTTAAGTATTTATTTTTCATATAATATTAAACGTACATGAATTTAAGTGAAATAATGAATATTTTATTTAATTAAAGTCCAAGAGATCTAAAATATTACCCCCTTTAATAATTTAAGGTCATGTCCCAAATATATTAAAGTTCATTATGTGAGTGTCATTCTGATATGTGAATTGAAAAAAAAAAGAAAAAAGAAAAAAGACACTTGACTGAGCGAGAAGAGAAGTGTAAAAAAAGAAAAAGAAAAATTAAGAGACGTGTGAGTGAGAGAAGAGGGGAAGTGGCTAACAGTTGGCTAATTAAAATTTAGAACTTAGAAGAGATAGATAGCAACACAACTCTTAAAAAAGAAAAGGGGGAGGGGGGGGGGAGAGAGAGAGAGAGAGAGAGAGAGAGAGAGATAAGTTTTTTAAAACAAATAATGAGAGAGAGTTAAGAAAGATGAAGAGACATAACATGGGAGAAACTGAAGTAGCATGAGGAAGACTGAAAATGGAGAATGGAAATGTAAAGTTATAGATATTTTTTTTTTTTTTTTTTTCGGCATACCTTGTGTCGTGGCCGTGTCTGATAATTTATAATAAAAAAACAGTTGGGACATGCATGCAACTGTGTCCCATGTATACTTTGTATCCAATACATGTACATGTCCGACAGAGGCACGGTAGGCAAACTGCCATGTCCATGCATTCCAGGTTGGGATTAAGTAATTTATGTGATATGATGCTCCCTTTATGGCAACAATGGACTTACTCTTAAAAGTTAAAAGCAACAAGTTGTAGACCTGCGCAATGCGCATAAAAATTTGACAATTTTTTTTTCTTATTGAGTGAAAATTAAAAATAATAGACGAGTCTTATTAGTGTTAGTGTCAAACCCTTCTTAAAATGATGAGATTATTTTTTAACAAGGTATAGTTAATATACGTAAATCTCTATATGTCTTGATGACCTACAGTTGAAACATATATAATTAAATCCATCGCTTATATAAGAAAAATATAATTTTATCAAGAACTTTTATCAACATTACGCTGAAAAGATGACATAATTGTCAATGAAGCAAGTAACTCCACTTTCTACCCAAACCTCTCCTCCCCAAGCATCACTGAAGTGGACGAAAGTGAACTAAAATGGACCAAATACACCAAATGGACTAAACTGACCAAAGTGGACCATAATAAACTAAAGTTAACCAAAATGTTACGCTGATGTGGGTCAACAGGAGTGTAGCTGCAATCAATGCTACACTTCAGCTTTTAGATATTGTATAGATATACTACATTAAAGTAATAACAAAATTCTTTTATTAAAAAAAAAAAAATCCACTACCATGTTGAGATTCAAAGGAGCTTGGCAACCAAGAATGAATGCCTAATGATTTATAAATCATCCAGATAGGTACAAATTTCCTTGTACTAAATGAGAGGTCCATTGTAGTCTATTCAGTTCATTTGGTCTATTTTACATCATTTCAGTCCAATTTGGTGTACCTACTTAAGAATGGAAAAATACAAGTTTGGGTTGAGAATACTATTAATTATTTGAGTAATATCAATTGTAATTATATGATAAGTTTTGGTTATTATAATAATCTCCTTAAAAGAATAAGAATTTGAATAGGGGTATTTTTGACATTTTCTAAAGACATAACTAACTTTCTGAATCCTCCATTGGTAGGTAGGGGATGGTAACTCCATTGGCATCTGGGCAGATCGTTGGCTCCCACGACCTTCGACATTCCGAGTGCTATCATCACCAGGCTTACTCCTAGCAAACACAAAGATTAGCTCCCTCATAGATTTAGCATCTGGTGAATGGGATGTTACTTTGATCAACCAAGTCTTCCTACCAGTTGATGTCAACTCCATCCTTGGCATTCCTCTAAGCTGGCACAAATCAAGGGACCAACTGGTTTGGGCCTACACACTTAAGGGAAGCTTCACAGTTAATAGTGCATATAAGGTGGCACTGTCCATGACCCAAAGCACTCATACTACAAAGACTTCTCATGGCGCAAACCATAGTAGTTTCTGGTGAAAGATTTGGAACCTACACATCCGAAATATCCTCCCTATAAAAGCCAATCTTTGCCTCTGACATGTCCTTGATAACCCCACCTATGAAGCGTGTGGTCTTGCTCCAGAGACAACAAGACGCCTTTTCTAGGACTACATTGTGGCAAAAGACACTTGGAGACTCTCTGCCATACCTTTTGATAAAGAGGGCATCAGCTACAGGTACTTCATGGAATTTCTTTGGCACTTGATCTTCACACAACACATAGGTATTGAGCTTCTTGAACTCACTGTTACTACAGCATGGGGTATTTGGTTTAGCCAAAACAAAACAAGACTAGGTGCCACTCGCCAATCCTCACATGAAATATTGGCAAAGGTTCGCTTTCTGCCCATGGAGTATCAAGATGCCTACTTTAGGCCCACTCAATTTAAGGACGCCAGAGACAATCATTGGGTTCCGCTTGCTTTTCCATGGTAAATGGTGAGGTGCTTGTGATTCATGATGCTATGTTATTATCTACTTCTTAATAAAATTCACGTAATTCCCATTAAAAAAAAAAAAAAATCCAGCAACAAAATGAAAGTTCAAACAAAAAACACAAACACACACTCCCAATCACAAACACGTCTTGGGCCTCGCAATGCAAACATTGGGCCTTTTATTTATTTATTTATTTTTATTTTATAAATATTGGGCCTCTGGCTATTTAAAAATTATAACCCATTAGATTAACCAACTAACATTAAACTATTTTTTTTAATTAAACTTAAACTAATTAAGTTAAACATATAAACTAATTGAAAAAAGAAACCCTACTTACCCCACATTCACACTCACACGCCAGCCTCCGCACTCCTCCATCACTCACACGCCGATCTCTACGTTTCTCTCGGTATGATTCTTCTCTTCTCTTTTCTTTCTCTGTCTCTGATTCTGATATATATCAACTTCGTTCTGTTGCTAGCTTCGTTTCCAGCGGTTTTCGTTGTTAAAAAGCAAAGAATCATTCATAACTTATTTTTATGTCACAGTTTTTTTTTTTAATATCCTGCCATTAGTTTCCACACCTACTTTCCAACCCTTACACCATCTCATTTTGATCTCCAATTGAAATTCAATGTTCATAAGCACGTATACACCCCCACTACTTTTTACACATAATGGACAAAATAGCCTAACGACTGACAAAAAATAAAGGGTAAAATATCATTTTCGTCCCTAAACTATCACAAAAGTTTGTTTTTCGTCCCTAAATTTTCAAAAATTCTATTTTCGTCCCTAAACTATCACAAAAGTTTGTTTTTCGTCCCTAAACTTTCAAAGGTTCTATTTTCGTCCCTAAACTTTTTCAAACGTATTGATTTTCGTCCTTCCCACATCAGCACTCTGTCAAGCCACGTCAGCACTCTGTCAGAACTTTTGAAAATTTAGGGACGAAAATAGAACTTTTGAAAGTTTAAGGACGAAAAACGAACTTTTGTGATAGTTTAGGGACGAAAATAGAACTTTTGAAAGTTTAGGGACGAAAAACGAACTTCTGTGATAGTTTAGGGACGAAAATGATATTTTACCCAAAAATAAATTATACAAAGAAGTAAAATGACTCTCTGCTCATTCAGTTCCTTTGCAATTCAACATTTTTTTATCTAGAAATAGCAATACATATAAAACACGTTATAGTACTTTTGAAACTATAAATTTTAATATGTTACATTCCTAATTACAGGGTTTAATATCTAACTCTTTAACCATTCTTTCTTATATATTGATTATAGAGAGCCAAGGACCTGAACTGAACTATGAGAATTTGCAAGGCACGGCGGCGGCGAAGCTTTACTATACCAAATGAACTCGTTGAGGAAATTCTTTCAAGACTACCAGTAAAGTCTCTAATGCGATTCAAGTGCGTATCCAAAGCATGGCACACTTTGATCAGTAGTCACCGATTTGCTAAATCCCACTTTCAGAGAGCATCTCAAAACCCCAAAAGCATGAACGTCCTTGTTTTGACTGACAATTATGTTCTATCAGCAGGTTGTGAAGCACTGATTCAAAGCCGCGCTTTTCGTAGTCAACTTGTTGATGTTGATTTTCCTGGTTTTCCATTGTGGAGTAAAGAACGTGTTGAGAGAAACTTGGCTTCTTGCAATGGCTTGGTATGTATTGAATTATATAATGTGGACAAACGGACAGCCCAATATTTGGTTTGGAACCCATCTACCAAAAGTTACAAAAACATACCAAGTCCAACATCAACATCAACACCTGATTCATATTCTAGCTGGTTTCGCGGTTTTGGCTTTGGCTATGATTATTCCACTGATGATTACAAGATATTAAGGCCCTACCACACTTTCGATATTCGTATGTTGAAGATCGAGATCTTTTCACTCAAGACCTTTACTTGGAAAACAATTCAGGTGGATGAGGACAATAATTTTTTTATCTGCAGCAGCATGCAATTGATCGAAAAGACTATATACTGCAATGGGGCAATTTATTGGAATCCTAAATGTTATAGGAAGCCATCAATCATTTATTTTGATTTAGCGGATGAGATATTTCATGAGCTGCCATGGCCAGAATCTGTTTCTTATTACGATACATCAGAGACATGGGAGTTAGGGACTTTTGGAGAACACCTGTGTCTATCTGTGTGCACAGGTGAATCACGCAATGATTTATGTATTCAGCTATGGGTGATGAAGGAGTCTTGGACTAGATTGGCAACCATTCCATATAGGGGCACTTGTCCGAGGCCTATATGCGTGTCAAAGAACGGTGAAAAATTTTTATTGCGGGAGAAGCAAGTTGGAAGGAATCCAAAATACATTTTCAAATTGATAGTCATCAATTTGAAAAAAAAGGCCTATAGAAAAACACGATATGATTTCAATAGAAAAATGGAGGCAACTACATATGTGGAAAGTCTTTATTCACTTGACTGCAATGATGGGCTCAATCAGGTAAAATATATGTGTGAATAGTATGTGATACTTTTTAACTTTAAAACAAAATGATATTTTAGCTGTCAAAGTTGCACCTGATCTAGTATCCTGAAATAATATAATATCAATTTAGAATTCTAGTGTCCATTGGTTGTTAAAAACAACACACATAGAGCACAACACAACAAAATGAAACACTGAAAGCTGAAATCTTTCCACATGTATTTTAGTAAAATTGATTCACTTCATTTGAGACATTATGAATGCTATGTTCTTTTCGTTTTAGGATTCTCTCCATTTGAGGTGATTTTACTTCATGGTTTTATTAAATATTACAAATTTAAAGGTGTCTATCTAGTGCCACGTTTAAATTATGACTCAATAGTACATTTCGCTTAAAATGGAGAGGATCCTAATTTCTTTTTTTTGGCTTGTTAAGAATTTGATTTGAGATATGATAAGATAAATTGATAACGTTCCTAGTATATAGAAAAGTATATGTGATTTTTGCTTAGGATTTGGTGCTATCCCTTTTAATAGCTATTTATCCCTCAAATGAATTAATGCGGTTACCATTATAAGGGATTTTTTACATAACAAAAAAATTATACATTTCTCTTGTGTTGTCAAGTGGAAGCCTCTATTTCGCTATACAACACCGGTATGACACATGTACAATACAGGTACAGCACACTAAGTGAAGTGTTTGTACTTCCTAGGTCATTGGCTTTTGCTTTGAGGAGTTTTAATGAACTGTGATCATGTTGCGAAAATTTCCTACTTTTAGTGACATTATTTACTGCCCTTGTTTTCTTCTAGTATTCATTCATGTCTCCTGAATTCTCTGGAGAGGCTAGAGCCTCCTGTCAGTTCAATCTCTAGCTTTTATCTATATGCATGGATATATAATTTTATAAGTATTGGGTGAGGAATGGAACTAGTATATACTTCTATGTCTTTAACAGAGGACTTCTTGGAGTCATGTATGGTTTCTCTATTTATTTGGGGTTACAATGGTAAGCAATATATTCAGTGCTTTAGTATGACTTCACAGTTGTTGAAATCCTAACTTTTCTCTCGAGTATACACATTCCCAAGAGTTGGATGTTAGCTGCCCTGTGTGGCTGAAAGTTAAGATCTTCTATAAGTTCCACAGAGAAACTTTAATCTTATAAAAGATGCTACTCTACAAGGCTTTATCTGTTTCTTAAAATTGTTTATGTTTTTACCATCTACTTACTGCTCTCTCTCCTTATTACTAATCTTATAAAATATGCACTCTACAAGGCTATATTTGTTCTTGATTTTTTTATGTATCCCAGTTAGCTAATGCATTGTTGTTTGGACGCTGCTAAGTAACCGTTCCATTTTCCAATCCCATGTGCAGCACTTTCAAGAAGAGGGCTCCAAAGGTCATAAAGGAAATCAGGAAGTTTGCCCAAAAGGCTATGGGAAAAACTATTGTCAGGGTGGATGTTAAGCTTAACAAGCATGTCTGGAGTCGTGGGATTCGGAGTGGGCCAAGGAGAGTTTATGTCTATATTGCGCATAAGAGAAATGATGAATAAGTGCTAGGAGGAGTTTTTCTCACTAGTCACTGTTGCAGAGATCCCTCCAGAGTGCTTAAAGGGATTGGGTACCAAGGTCATTGAGGAAGAAGATTGAACTAGCCTACTTCCCTAGGTCATAGTTAGGATGCTCCAATGTTGGCCACATATTTCTTGTTTCCAAGATATTTTTGTTTGGCTTTGGATTTTCTCTGGAATATCTCCTGTGGAGAGAACTATTATGGAATTTTATTTGATCTACTTGCCTGTTTAAAGTTATCTGTCGTTCATTGAGACCTAATTAATCGTTTTATGTTATATTTGCATGGCCTCTGCATCTGAATTCGTAGCCAAATTCCAATGCTGTATTATTGTGAAAGACTTAACTCAATATTTCAGAAGCTTACAAGCTATTAGAAGATAATAAAAAAGATAAGAAATTACTTACAGTTGCATCAGAACATTCCAAAAATAAAGCTCATGGACTTCGAGAGGTTCTTGAGAAAAAGATTCATGAGGTTGAGGAAGGGAGAAAATTAGGAGCCCAATTACGGCAACAATTGATTGGGATAACACTGAAATATCAAAGAACAAACAACAGCTAAAGGAGTATGGGAAAGAGAAGAACCTGGTTGTGGACAAAATAATTGGTTTAAAATTGAAAATTAATGAATTGATTATAAATCATGGACGTAAGAGCAGTGAGGTAGAAGAAGGAAAGGATTCAATAACTTCACCTGGTAAGTCTCTATTGCCTTTTCTTTTATGTTCGGTTTCATTATCATTTGGTGATTGATGAACTGTGGTGAAAATAAAATAATCTTGTGGATTACTTAATTGAGGCAAATTAATAATTCCTCTGAATAATTAACATAGGGGTCTAAACCAGGATTTTCACTTGGTATTAGAGCATTTAGAGTGAATAGAGGTCTAAAACATTTTTTTTATTTTTTTATTTCTATAATTGTAAATCATTAGTTGCAATAAGTTTGGTGAAGTTTTTGATGATCTTCAGGCACTTACGGTCTGGTTTAAAAGTGGAGCTTCAGAAAAAGAGCCATGAGCTGGATAAGGGAAGAAAATTACAAAACCAATTATTTTCAAAAGATTGATTCAACTAACACTGAAATGTTAAAGTACAAAGAGCAGTTAGAGGAGAATAAAGAAGTATACACTGACATTGTTAAAAACTCTGAATTGGTAGAGATTTATTGAAAAATTAAATTTAAATTTAGAAAAATGAAAAATCACCTGAGAAGGTACCTTTAAAAAACAATTTAAAAAAATTTAGACAAAAACAATACATCATAAAGAAGTATACCTTGATATCTCAGCCTTAAAACTTTCAAACTAAATTGCACCAGCCAAATTCGACAAACAACTTCAATATTCTATGATCGACCGAGGGAGAGGGTATATATATATATATATATATATATATATATATATTACATATATAATTGCTACGATATTTCATAATTGTTTGAATTTCCATCATTTAATATTGATTATGTTAGTTACATATATATGATTATTTGAGTTCAGAAAGTCAATTACAAAAGCTCAATTATTCAAGAAATTTCTGGAAATGATTAAATCATTAATTCAAGAAATCCTTGCAAAAGTTTAGTCACATTTTCAAACAAAAAGATATCTATATTATAGTGTTGTATCCATGGAATTATGCATTGAAACAGCTCAGGTAATGCTGCTTGTTATTTATTTATCACTAATTAAATTGTAGTATAGTCACCCTCCTTTGTTAGAGTCATCTCGTTCAACTTGCCCATGAAAGATACACTCTTTTGTTTTGGGGAGCAAATCTAAAAATCTAAACTAAAATACAAGTCTTTTTCTAGAAGAAGTACAAGCTTTGTTTATGTAGATTTTTATGTCAAATGGGTTCTCTTTTTTTTTTTTTTTTTTTTTTTTTTTTTAACTTTTATTAATGGACAAATCTGCCTAGCCATTTTTTCAAGAGAACTCCACTTTCTGTCAAGTCCAGTACTTTATAAAACCATTTTTTCAAGGGAACTTGACTTAAAAGAAAGTCTGAGTGTAAGTTTGGATAGAGCTGAAAAGTGTTTTCAGCTGCGTTGGGCGTTTTCCAACGGGTCCTGTGCATTATTCTGCAAGTACGGAATTCAGCAAAAAAAACTTTAAAACTGGGTTTCACAGCACTATTCACACATTTAAATATATTTTTTTTCAAGGAACTCGACTTTTTGTTAAGTCGAGTACCGTAACATTACCCTTTTTATAACACACAGAGTATTTTATTTTTTATTTATCTATAGATTCTATACTATTATATAAAGGCTTCCCAATCCTCAATTTAAATGTCTACAATGCCTTCAAGGGTTAAACATGTAAAATTAATAATTTAAAATTTTCCTAATCTTTAGCAAAAAAAAAAAAAAGTTTTTTCTCCTAACTCCTCATTTTTTTTCTTACGTTAGTTGTCAAGTACTAATACAAATTCTTTTAAAAAAAAAAAGTAAACTGTTTTTTTTTTCCCCTCACGAATGTACCATTTCCTTTTTATAATATTTTCAAAACAAATCAGAAGTAGTTAGTAGTTATTGGTTCAATTTAAACTTATCACTGAAATTACTTTTCTACCTCACCATTAACAATTCGTAACAACCTGCCACATAGAATTTGTTGTGAAAATATTGTAAAAATGTTATGGACATAGCATTTTTTTTTTTTTTTTTATCATCCCACCTCCATATTTTTTATCTCACATTAGTAGTCAAGTACTAATACAACTTCTTTTAAAAAAATAAAAAATAAATAAAACTATCATGAGTAAAACTTGTAAAGTATCTCAATTAAGATTTGTATGCAAGTCATGTAGTCTTTTAATCTTCAATCCCCAGTTCATCAAAATACACCTCAAAGTTGATTCCATAGCCTGCAAAAGTAGATCTGATTGGAATTGAACTAATAGCATTTTAAGTTCTAGCCATCTTATATCCAAGACCAAGAAAATCACATGGGATGGAAGAGTTGTGAAATTCCACAGTACATGTACTTAGTTTATTTACATATAAACTGATGCTACTACCATCGCATTAGGTGGATATGCTATTAGGAACTCCCCTACCAGTGACCCCTAGCTTTGAGAATGGCTTCAAGATCTCATATGGTACAACTCCAGCTCCAACTCTATTCTTTAGTTTCAATTTGGTGTTCCTCTCATCAATGATTCCCTCAAGCTCCTTCAGTCTGCCACTAAACTGTTCAAATGCAGCTTTTATGATAGGATTTTCTTCCCAAGATGGTTCCATATTCTCACCAAGATACTCCTCATCTAGTGAGTGATTTGATAGAACATCCAAAACAGCCATCACCTTGGTTGCTTGAATCTGTGAAGGGAAGCATTTCAACAGTTCAACTTCTGGTTTTTTCTAAAATTTCTTGAATTCTTCATCGGATGGATTCTCAGTTGGCATGTTGGTTTGAGCTATAGTAGGCCAGTTAGGGAAGTAACCAACAAACATATACTGCCCAAAGTTCACAGCTGCATGGTGTCCAGCAGTTACCCAGATTATGGTTGTTAAAATATGAATTAGATTTTCTGGTGTTTTCAGGACAGGCCACCATGGCTCATCCTTCTTGTCTGCATTGCCTTTTGTTCTAACTTCTGTCCACCAAGCTTGAAGCTCCCCATCAGACTGAACAAGAGATGGTTCAGAGTAGTAGTGGTTCACATAATCACTTACCCATTGCTTAATGGCATCCCAAAGGATTAGACCATCATTGGCAAAAGGGTAGTCTTCGATGGTTAACCTCAGGCCATGCTCAGCTGTTGGATCCTCAACTGCCATCCCCTAAAAAAACAGCAAAACCAAGCCTAGTCCCCAAATTTTGGGATCAGCCATGGAACTTCAACAGTCTAGTCATTATCGATAACATGTATTTTTTTTGATAAGTAACGAAAATTTTATTAAAAAACTAAAAACAGCCAACCCGAGTACATTGGGAATGTACTATGGGGGCATAAATCAATAACCAAGAGTACAACGATCAAGTAAAACAGGAAGGGAAGAACAAGTAAAATGACAAAAAACCACACTCCAATCGAGGAGCGTGTGTAAAAAAAGAGACTTAATCTCTAACATAGAGCGTTCACATCCCTCAAAGCTTCTAGCATTCCTTTCGCGCCAAATACACCATACCAAGCAATGAGGCACAATTCTCCACAACTCAATATTTCTATGTCGACCAAACTTTCCTTGCCAAGACTCAAACACTTCAATAACCTTCTGCGGCATAACCCAATGAATTCCAAACAAACAAAACACCAACGACCACAACTCACAAGCAATGGGGCAATGAAGAAAAAGATGATCCACTGACTCCCCACACTTCTTACACATATAGCACCAATCAAGAACTAACACACGTCGCTTGCGAAGGTTATCTATTGTTAAAATCTTACCTAAGGAAGCAGACCATGAAAAGAAGGCTACCCTTGGAGGAACCTTCGATTTCCAAATCATCTTCCAAGGGAAGGATAATATGGTAGGAGGGTATAAAGACAGATAGAATCCTCGAACCTCAAAACCTCTATTCCTTGCTGGCTTCCAACACACCCTATCCGGACCCAATCCCCGTACCGCCGAAGAGTAGACCATATCCATAAATAGATCAAAGGATTATCGATAACATGTATTCTTTTTCACCATTCTAGTCAGGGGCAGTATTCCCTTGAAAGTTGATCAACAATACTGTTTTGAAATTTCAATGAGGGTGTTATGCAAAGTAATTTGCAAGCTTGATAATTCATTAAGTATCAAGAAGTTGAGAAACTACTGAGTGAAAAAGTAGCAACCTAAGTATAACCACACAAAACTTTTCATCTGATTATACCTTATAGAAACCATGAATAAAACTAGAACAATCTTATACTATTTTGATCATCTGCAATACCTTCTAATCAAATATGCTGGCAAAGCTTCCATGTCAAACCGCCAGAGCTGGTTGTAAGCAGCAGAACTGATTCAATGGAGTATTTAGCTGGTGAGAAGGCGCTTTCAATTATCCCACCTGCAATAATGAGGCTCTCTAGGGCAAGAGCATTGATTTCCATTGTGTATCTGAAATGAGGATTTAAAAGTCTGTAAATTGGATGCATTGCACTTAATTGTCGGTTAGTTGCAATTATGTATGGCTCTGTACAGCAGTGAGTCCGTAGCCTGCAAAAGTACAAAGAAAGAATCCCAAAAATTAATGATAACAATTGTGATTTGTCTGAGCCCAAGTAGACAACTAGCATGATATTAAGGGGAATTTTTTAACCATAGTTTCAGGGTTGTCCAAAATCATTCACAGAAGAAGTTGATTGCAATGACAATTTATCGCGATTTGAGTTCATGTTTGCATAGTGCTCACCAGTGAATGACAAGCTGGTGATAACCAACGTCATGAGCACAAACATGAGCTTTAGCCAGCCTCCACAGCCAGCAACCTGTGACATCCCACGTTGGGGTAAAAACTTGCTTCCACTAGGGTTTGTCACCAGTTGGAGGCCTAGTGAGTTCAATGGCAACAAGCCTTAGTGTGCGATCCTTAGTAAGGAATAACAATGCCCTTGAACCATACAATGTAGTCCCTTCTATCTCTCTTACATTGTTCACATAAGGTAGTAACAGATCATGATAATCTAACACAAATAGCCTCTTACTTTTCAAGGCCTGCAATCATGGAAATTAGGGGACTCATTCATCAACCATTCAGGTGGATTGCCTATGAAGAGAGGTAAGTGCAAGATGATATGGTTAGATAATCATTGGAAATTTCAGGTAAAACATGCCATGCAATGATGACGCAAGAACAGAGGCACAGGTTTTGTACAGATCTTGCGTTCGCCATTTCCGAATGTTTTTTTCTTTTTCTTTTTTTTTTTTTACAGCTTTTTTTTTTTTCTTTTAACTATGAAAATTATTGTTAAAAAAAAGTCAAAACGGTGTAGTTTTGATCTCTTAACGGAAAAAGATAACTGAGTTCTAACGGAATACCACATTGACAAAAATTGAAACTTAGAGGACTGAAATGACAAAACTGAAAGTTAGAAGACTGAAATGACAAAAGTCGAAAGTTAGAGGGTCAGTTTTACATTTTTGCCTATCTTATTTGTGTTTTTTTCTTTCCAGTAAGATTCATATTTTGGCATAACTTCTAGCAGGATTATTCCTATGGGCGAAGCCCTGCCAGGGAAAGAGATAGGACTAGAAGACGCGACTGTGATACTGGTAAAATTGATTCTACACTTCTGATTTCTGATTTTCTTCTTTTTGTTTGATATTGAATGAAAATTGTATTTATATTACAGTTCCTTGTTTTAATGTTTATTATGTAGTGGATCTATGTTGTGATAGACACCCATGTCTTCTAACAGAATGCTTCCTTTTTCTGCTAACAGATGAGCCTTAGCCTTTCTTTTTAGACAAGTTGTCTTTTTCATTATTTATAGGCATATATCTAGCTTATGTCTGTTTAGGATTGGTCTAAGTGGGCAAGGTTGGGTTTGTGCTCTTCATATTATCCAATTGCATGGTTGGTTTACATTGTACTTGAGGCGGTGTTCAGTACTATAGTATAATATAGAAAACTTCTTTCTTTTTTTGATGTGAGGAGTCGATTTCAAATTTTCAATTACTACTCTTTCAAGTTATGAGATTTTCTTCGTCAGACTGAACGGGGAAGTTTGTTTAAGTTGGTATGTAACGTTTTTTCTCCAAAAACAAAAAGAAAAAAAATTTGGTATTTAACGCTACATTTTATTTTTTTTATTTAATGAAAACGTTACATTATTATTAACTAATGAGATTTGAGAGCTCATCAAGTTTACCATTGTAAAATATTAAAGGGACTTTCAGTTTTCATATTATATTTATATGGTACGTTACACAAAGGGCTAATTAATTAATAAGATGAGTTTGGAAGCGGGTGCATGGTACAACGGGATGAAAAGCTCCTCTCTCACAAGACTAAGGGCGGGAGGGAAACTTTGATCAAACTTGTTACTCAAGCAATTCTAACTTATGTTGTTTTCTGACTTGTTTTGAGTTTCTACGTGATTTGTAAACCATGATAAGAATCACATGGGCAATTTTTGGTAGATTAGTGAGTTAGGGAATGAAAAATTTATTGGATCGGCGTATCCTCTGACCCAAGATATCAATATAGTTCACTTCTCTTTTTTTTTTCATATGGGAGGACTCTTGGGCCAAGGCCACCAATCCTATTCCTAGGTGAACAAGAAATATTAGTTACTTTTTTGACAAGGACTAAAGTTTCATTCCACATAAAGAAAATCCAAAAAAGGAAATTAAGTCAACTTTCCTTCTGCACACACTAAGGAAAGCCAAATAGTTAACCAAATCCATATAGGAATTCAGACAGTTTCTAACAATTAAATTTTATTCTTGGTGTCAGACATTTTGATTCTTTGATCAAACCAACCAAATGAACCCAACCTATCCGAGCTATAGCCTATATTAGGATAAAATAAGGTTGAGCTTGAGTTGTGTTGATAAGGATAGATGTTTGTTGGGTTGGATATTGAGTAAATGTCTGCCACTAGGGTTGATCCGTTGATAACGTAGAATGAGGTGTGGTTACTCAAGGTTATTGCCAACATGTTGCTTTGTCTGAATAGCGGCCTGCTAGTGTTTCCTCATGAGAAGTACCATTAACAGTAAGAAGATCCTTGTTTATCAGCATTGTGTTTTAAGTGTAAGAGTGAGGATATTGAGAAAAATGTCCGCCGCTTGGGTTGATAATGTAGAATAAGGTGTGGTCATTTCATCTCAAGTCTCAAGTCTCAACTCATAATTTCATTTTTCGTTTTACTTTTTTCCCTTTTTAATCTTTTACCTTCCAGCGTAAAGGCGGAAGTCCAAAGGCTGAAGGAGGCCGGTGCAATAAGGGAAATCTTCTTCCCGGAGTGGTTAGCAAATACCGTGGTAGGAAGAAGAGAGGCAAGTGGAGGGTTTGTGTAGATTTCACAGATTTGAACTGAGCGTGTCCAAAAGACCAGTTTTCCATGCCGAAGATTGACCAGTTGGTAGACGCCACGTACGGACATTCGAGGATGAGCTTTTTAGATGCCTTTTAGGGTTATCATCAGATTGCCCTGGTGCCCGAGGACCGAGAATAATTTGGGTTGTGTGTAAGTTTGAATCTGGGTTTTGCTCAAGATTTGCATATGGGAGAAAGTTGTGGATTTCGATGAGGGAAGACAAGGTCTTGGTTGTTGGGGAGATAAACACCTTGGGGAGCTTCCTTGAGTAATTAATATAACATATAGAGACACACTTTAACCCAAAAGGCCTAAGCCCAATGGGTATGTGCTCAATTATGTTATATTAACCACTCATTCTTCTTATCTTTATTCAATGTGGGACTTCACTCACACGTGTAACCCAACAATCTCCCCCTCACGTGTGAGTCTCTGCCACTCTGTGGGCTTCAAGACTTCTCTGTGGGCCATGAATAAGTCCTACTTGCTCCCCCTTGCCTAATGGGCTTTTTCACTTCATCAGCGCGTCATCCATGGGTCTCTCGTACGCCATCCATGGGAACCACGTGTCAACCCCGCACGCACATCCATGGGAACTCCGCACGTCCATGTCCATGGGAACCTCGCACCTCATCATTGTTTAGCACCATTTGCAAGCCATGAATAAGTCCTACTTGCTCCCCCTTGCCTAATGGGCTTTTCACTTCATCGACGCGTCATCCATGGGTCTCTCGTACGCCATCCATGGGAACCACGTGTCAACCCTACACGCACATCCATGGGAACCCCGCACGTCCATGTCCATGGGAACCTCGCATCACACCATTATTTAGCACCATTAGCAATATTCATTTGTTGGGCTTTTTTTTCTTTTTTTCTTCTCCAGGATTTTTGTGTGTGGGCCATTAAGGCTTTCTCTGTCCCCGCTGGGTAGGGACCATGAACACCTCACCACCTTCGCCGCACACCACCATGGGCTCTGATACCAATTGTTGGGGAGATAAACACCTTGGGGAGCTTCCTTGAGTAATTAATATAACATATAGAGACACACTTTAACCCAAAAGGCCTAAGCCCAATGGGTATGTGCTCAATTATGTTATATTAACCACTCATTCTTCTTATCTTTATTCAATGTGGGACTTCACTCACACGTGTAACCCAACATTGGTGTCTCTGCTATTTGTGGTAGATTAAATTTTGAGGCTTTTGCTTTTGCATGTGGGTTTCGGAACCAGGTTTCTTGGTTGTTTTTGTTGTTAAAAGGTTTTGTAAAATAAAATTTAGATAGAGGAAGAGAGGTCACCAATTCATTAACAGCGATGGACTGTTAGTGGAGTGCTTCTTCAGCTTCTTTGTGTCTCCGATAACATTACCGTTGCCAACATCAACACAGGCGTTCATTTATTTTTTTGTTTTTGTTTTAATGAGATTTTAAGTGGGTGTTGACGTGGCATTATGTAGTGCATAGATGATTTTAAGTGGTTTACGCCACATCCGGACAGAATTTAAGCTCATAAGATAATAAACAAAACTTTAATTTTAATTTTAATCCTTTGAGCTTTAATATGTTTTCAATTTATTCATTTAGTCTAAGTTTGTTCAATTTTATTATTAGTTTTAGTATTTTTCACTTTCTAAAACGATATTGTAGACTTAACACTACGAATTGAACAAAGGCAGATGAAGTGACTATATTAAAAGCAAATGGAAGTTAAAAAGGCCTAAATTTTTTATTAAAAAAAGGTGTAGGACTTAATTTAAAATGTTTTTAAATTTGAAATTTGTAATTTGTAATTTTAACTCATAATCTTTGATAAAGTACTAAGTCCAGTTGCTTTTACTTAAGTGTATAGTAAAATATGTGCATTTGTTGTTTGTAGACAACCAACAAGGGTCCTACAATGGCCTCCAGCAGAAACACATCAAATCCAGGTGCACAACCCTACTCTTGTAGAAGCACATCCAATCCAAGTGCACCACCCAACTCAAGTAGAAGCACATCCAAGCACATCCAATCCAAGTGCACCACCCAAATCAAGTAAAAGCAACTCAAATCCAAGGCAGAAAAAGAAAAGGGTAGTCACATAGAGACTTTGAATGCTTCTAAGAATGCATCAAGATACTTGGAAGTAATGAGATTTGCTGAGAGCCAATCATATGTGCATGGTCCAAGGTTGTGAGAGAGCAGAAGTTAAAGTTTAAATTGAGGAATGGAAACTTTTTTGTGTAATTCAGCTAATGGTTGTAACTGTTGTAGTTGAACAATGTCCTGCTCTTTAGGTTAATATTTTGGTACTTAACTATGGATTAGGGTTTTTTGTTCTGGTAGTCCAAGCAATGACAATGGCTTGTCTTATGGAGGTTGTATGGAATGACCTTTGTTTTGTTTTGGTTAAACTTGAAACCATCACGTGCTTTTGTTTAAGTTAAACTTTTGTTTTGGTTTGTTATTCTTCATGGAATGACCTTGTATGGAAGTTTATGCAACGACAAAGGTTACAATGTGTGGGTGCTGAATTAAAACATATTTGTTGGATTTGTAGGGCTGATCTGTTCACAATTTTAAAGTTTGCAAATATTGTTAAACTTTTTTTGGTCATTCACACTATTTACCATTACATAACACAACATTGCCACACTACCAATCCACACATTCAAAGAGAAAGGTTTTCATTTCATAAAATTAACGAGTATAAACTAACCAGCAGGTGTTCCATTGCTAATAAGAATCACACAAAAAGTGAGAAAAATACAAAAAGTGTACACACTGCAAGAACTACATACATTCACAACTACAACATTGTCTCTTCCCCACCTATGTAACCCACCAAAGATATTTCAACTCCCCTTTCTAACCAAACATAGAATTACACAAAGACAAATCCCACATATCACCAATAACAATGCCAAATACAGTGTGTAAAACTTCTCTCTCTTCTTGCAGTTTGCAACCTCAACTCCAAGTGTGATAATCCTCTGTCTTTGCTCTGGGATAAGCACCTTACCACGCTCACATATCTCATCATTACGCCATTGGAAGAATTTACACATTTGCCCGACTTGAAATGCAAATTAAGCTCTAAAAAATGACAATCTATAAACTATCCAACCCAAAAATTGAAACAATATACTGAAATTCATAAACTAAAACCCAGTATCTAGTAATTTGAACATCCATAAAACCTTCTACTAAGATTGTCTGCTATCCACGATACGACTAACACCGGTTTTTCATAACAGAAGCACCTCATTGGTGCTCTCCTCCTCAAACTTGAACTAGCCGAAGAGCATGCTTCCATTTGATTTGGAGCTTTGATCATGATTTGGGGAAAGGATTTATGGCAGATCACTTGGGGGGAAGGAGCTCCAATTGCAAAATTTTGGTGGTGATGAGCTGTTAGGGTTTCGGGTTCAGAATTGGAGGTTTTATTTGTTAGTTAAGTGTGAAGAGTCAGTCACGTGACTCAAAAGGGGGGCGATGACATGTTGCAATATTTATTTAATTTTTAGTTTTTCCATCAACCATGTCAACTGTTTCCATTAGTTGGCTAACGGTAGGGACCAAAATATTTCATCTTTTTTTTTTTTTTTTTTTGAAACTAAAAGTGGTAAAATGAAAATGTAGGAACCAAAAATGCATTTACGCCATTTAAAAACCAATGAGTATCCAGCTAAAAAGTTGAAAAATTAGAGTTCTAACTTACCATTTCTTTGGGTACTTTCAAAACTAAATTAGATTGCACAAAAAATATTAATCATATTACATTTTTATTTTCATTTTCATTGAATCTAATTGAATTGAATGGACATAGTCCCCCCCTCCCCACACTGTGCAGTCTGTGCTCATGGTTCCCTTCATTTTTTAAATCCCAAAACCAAAACCGTGTTGTAATTGTGAATTGTCATAAATTCTAACAACTTTTTAATTAAGAGTCAAAAGTCTAGAGTCTACCCTAGGAGAAATTATACGTCAATTTTGCTGACAGCCTTTGTCTTTCTTTTTTCTTTTCCTTTTTCCATTATTGAGATAGCATTTAGCATTGCAATAACTTGATATCAATTATTTTACAATCTATTGCAAAAATGAATATTAAGATATCATTGCAATATTAATCAATTATTTTACAATCTATTGTAATGAAAAATATGAAATAATTATCTATTACAACGAATATATCGTTGCAATAATTTGATCTAAATTATTTGCAATGTATTGCAATAAGAATTGTCAAGTAATATTCTATTACTACAAGATATTCGAAGTAGTATATTTTTTTTGCAACAAATATATATTTTTGTATCAAAATTTACATTGGAGTTTATTGCAACAAAATATTTTGTTGCAGAAATCTATTACATCAACTTTTATTGCAACAACTCACATCAAGTATTGAAAGACAATTGAAAGGTTTGGGAACTGGCAAGCACTCGCAAGCTGATTTTGTATCTGATAGTAACTGTTAAATGCATAGGAGATATTCCCCCTAGTATCTAAACTTCCACTTGAAGTCCCATATCCAAGACTAGTGCAATCAGCATGTGCACAAGCATAGCTGACACTTGGTCCAACTTGTGGATCATCAAGACTAGCTAAGAATGACAAAACACACCTTTGTTGAGCTACATTACTTGCTGCTACCAAAATATTCGAGTTTGCTATAATGTTAAGCAGGTATTTGGGTGTTCCATCAAAGTAAAACACCCCCCAATGCCGTTCAAAATTACCGAACTAAATACTTTTGGCATCTTCATCTATAAGGCTAAATAAGTAAGCATCCAAGGGACCAAGTCTCATTGGGGTCCCCTTCCCCGCCAGATAACAAGACATGAAACCTTGGTTGAACCACTGAGCATACTATAAATTTTCATTTTTATCTCCATCAATAAGCAGATACTCACATACCTTCATTTCCTAGCCAACCACGAAAACTATTGAAAGTCAAATTAAGACTTCTTAGCTCCTTGAAAGGGTGCAGTAGGGACACGTTTAATAACCAAGTGTCATCATAATTACCGGGATAATTCTCTTTTGGCCATAAATTGTTGAGAGAGAGCTCAATCACATGACCTTTGGTGGCATTACACTTGACCCCCTCCCAATCACAACACTCTCTTTGCCTCGTTAACTCATGACAAAAAAAGGTTGGTATTGTTAATATTGGATTTCAGAAATTCCTTCATTTCTAACAAACTAGTTCACTCTCCCTCAATACAACCTTTGGTCTCACGAATGTGAACAAAAAGTAGTAAAGCCCATGGCAAAGACTTCACTAAAGGCCACTCCATTGACAAAAAGAGATGCACAAGAATATATTACTTGACAAATCTTATTGCAATAGGTTGCAAATAATTTAGATCAAATTATTGCAACGATATATTCGTTGTAATAGATAATTATTTCATATTTTTCATTGCAATAGATTGTAAAATAAGTGATATTATGTTATTGCAATGCTATCTTAATATTTGTTTTTGCAATAGATTGTAAAATTATTGATATCAAGTTATTGCAATGCTATCTCAATATTTTTCATTGCAATATATTGTAAAATAATTCATATCAAGGTATTGTAATGATATCTTCGTTGCAATAAGCTATTATTTAAAAATTTCCGTTGCAATAAATTGCAAAAATAATTAGTATCAAGTTATTATAACAATTTCTTTATTTTAAGTTTTTGCAACAAATTTTTCTAGTGCAGTAATGTATTAAAGCCTTTATTGCAACCGAAAATTACAAAAAAAAAAGAAAAAAAAGAAAAAAAAAGAAGGAAATATTAAAGGAGAAATTGATTATTAGTGAAAAGAAAGAAGGTGAACTTCATACACCATTTCCACACATCTTTTGCTTTTCTTCTATATATATTTCTAGTTTTCTACACAACCTACTCTTCCTTCCCTGCCTCTCCCACTCCCATTTTCTCACTCTCTCTCTCTCTCTCTCTCTCTCTCATTGAAAGTCTCACACACTCCATGGAGTTTTTTTTTTTTTTTTCTCTCTTGCACGCAATGCCATGACGTGGTGGCGGCAGACAACTGAACTATCGTCGTGAACAACCGTCACCGGTGTCTCAACAAGGCAGTGGAAGAGGCAAAGGCACTGGTTTCAGAAGTGGCGCCGAAGGAGGAGGAGGAGGAAGAGGCCGCAGTACTGCTCCTTCTAGTTTCTCTTCAATGCCTTCTCCGACTGTTTCACAACCATCATCTGTCGCTTCACTCTCAAGTTCCGCTCCTCCTCCGCCTCAGCCATCATCATCCTCAGTGGCTGAACTGACCAGTGGTGTCAAAGAGAGACTCAAATTGCAAGATCAAGCGGCTCAACCTTCGCCTTCAAAAGCCTTGGTCATTCCGAGAAGGCCTGGCTACGGAAGCGTCGAAAAGAAAATCCAAGTCCGAGCAAATCATTTTCTCATTGAAGTCGCCGATAGAGATCTCCACCACTATGATGTGAGTATATCATACACAAACTTCTTCTCCTTTTTTTTATTTACATTTTTTCCTTTTTGCCTTTGTTTTTATGCTCCAAAATTATTGCTCATCATCCTGTTTCATATATTTTATTTTACTCTTATTTTTTAAATCTTCGTTGATTACAATTTTTATTTTCTTTATTATGTGTTCTTTGACTTTTTGGTTTATCTCAATGTTTAAAAAAAAAAAAAAATGTTTGAAGTAGATGTTTGTGTTAATGCAACAATCGGTCCAGAAATGGAGTGTTGTTTATTATTTATTTATTTTTGTTTATTTATTAGTTATTTCCTATCGAAGAATCTCATTTAAGCAAGACTGATACACAATGTTGATTTTTAGTCATTTTATAAAAATAAAAAATAAATAAAAAATCTTTGTCGATTAATTTTTTTTTTCTTCATATTTTATGTGTTCTTTGACCTTTTGGTTTTCAAATTTTTTTTATATAGTGTGTGAAGTTGATGCATGTGTGTGAATGTAAAAATGGATCCATAAATGGAGATTTGTTTCTCATTTTAGGACTAATATTGGCTTTCTGTTGATAGTAACTTGTAAAATAATGGCTTTCTTCAATATGGAGATTTGATATGATGTTATTGCAATGCTATCTTAATATTTGTTGTTGTAATAGATTGAAAAATAATTGATATCAAGTTATTACAGTGCTATCTCAATATTTTTTGTTGCAATAGATTGTAAAATAATTCATATTAAGGTATTGCAATGATATCTTCGTTGCAATAAGCTATTATTTCAAAAATTTCTTTGCAATAAATTGCAAAAATAATTGGTATCAAGTTATTATAATGATTTCTTCATTTTAAGTTTTTGCAACAAATTTCTCTAGTGCAGTAATGTATTAAAGTCTTTATTGCAACCAAAAATTACAAAAACAAAGGTAAATAAGATAAGAGAGCAACTTATGTCCGGATGGGGTTTAAAACGCCTATTTTACGCCCTTCAATCAAATTGCGCCACATCAGCTTATTGCAAACTAAAAAAATAAATCTTACTGCACGTAATCTTGCCTCTAACAATTCATATACCAACAAAATTGTATCTTCCTCTTGATTCCTAAAGAACCAACCAAATCTCCAAGCTGGCTAAGACATAGCCCCAGCCGCCGAAGATGTTGCCCAAAACCTTTGGAGATGCTGCCAAAATCCGCCATAAAATCTGCTCATCCTGAAGAACCACTGAACCTACAAGCCGCCTAAGTGGCCAGAACTACCAAAAGCCGATGGAGATGTCACCACTATCCTCTAAGTTACTTTTTTCTTGATTTTTTTTTCTTTTTTCCAATTTTCATTGTCCCAGGTACAATCTTTTCAATTTGTCTAATTTTGCACATGTGGGTTATAGAGATATATATCCAATTTGGGTTGTGTGTAAGTTTGAATCTGGGTTTTGCTCAAAATTTGCATATGGGATAAAGTTGTGGATTTCAATGAGGGAAACCAAGTCTTGGTGTCTCTGCTATTTGTGGTAGATTAAATTTTGAGGCTTTTGCTTTTGCATGTGGGTTTCGGAACCAGGTTTCTTGGTTGTTTTTGTTGTTAAAAGGTTTTGTAAAATAAAATTTAGATAGAGGAAGAGAGGTCACCAATTCATTAACAGCGATGGACTGTTAGTGGAGTGCTTCTTCAGCTTCTTTGTGTCGCCGATAACATTACCATTGCCAACATCAACACAGGCGTTCATTTATTTTTTGTTTTTGTTTTAATGAGATTTTAAGTGGGTGTTGACGTGGCATTATGTAGTGCATAGATGATTTTAAGTGGTTTACGCCACATCCGGACAGAATTTAAGCTCATAAGATAATAAACATAACTTTTGTATAAATCTATTGCCATTTTTAGAGAAGAAAAATCATCTACGCACTCTATCAATCCCAAATATATATGTAAAATGCTTTGATTTCTTCTCCCCTGCCATGTGTTATGTGTTTTATTGTATAATTCTATTGAACTCATCACTGTGCATTTATTTGTAGGGTTTGTGGTTCCAAATGTTCCTCTAGAGGAGACTAAAATTCTGAGAAGGGAAGCAATAGAGAATGGAATTGAATTGGTGTATCTACCTTTCATCCTATATGTTCCTCTACCTTGTATTTGGATTCAAAATTTTCAATTCAGAGTTTTTCCTACTATTATTGTGTTTCTTATAGCATCAAAAACCCACTTTTTCTTTATTATATATGAAATAAAAACTGTGGTCAAGTGCAGTTGGTGGCAGGTCATGGTGATGATAGATTGGTAGTAATCATAAAGCTTTTGTTCAACCAAATTTTTTTAGTAACTCTTTTGCAGAATAGTAATTAACTTACCATTAAGTAATATTTTCTTAAGATATTATAATCTATACACACACATATAAATAGGTAAAACTTAAAGAAAATTCAATTAGATTACACAATTGAAGTCCAATTTTGTGCCATGTGTCCTAAATTATTTATTTTTAAAGAGAGTAGTATTTCTTAATTTTGGAGTCAAATGTGAGATTACATCATAAATATCCATCCAAGTGAATTATTGTGTATAAAAACCAAAGAGTCTAAATTTAATGAAAACAAAACAATTTTTAAAAATAGACAATTTACATTTTCTACCTACTAATATTCTTACAAGACTTTTTAAAGAGTTAAAAAATATATATAAGAATGACTATGCATATTTAAATTATAATATGCATCTTAATGTATATATTTTAAGTATATCCATACATATGCATAAGGCTACAAGCATATTAATAGCCAAAGCTTAAAGAAAATCCAATTAGATTTTAATTGGATTCTCAATTTTGTGCCACGTGTTCCATTTAATTTTTGATTTTGTGCCAAGTGAATTATTGAATGTGTAAAAATCAAAGAGTCCAAATCCAATTAGATTCTAAATTGGATTTCAATTGGAACCCAATTTTTTGCTACGTGTCCATTTAATTTTTTAATTTATGTGGCAAGTGAATTATTGGGTGCACAAACTGAAGAATCTAAATCCAATTATATTCTAAATCATATATATATTGTGGAGTCATAAAGTCCAGTGGTATACATCCTCCATTTGTACTGGGCCTGGGGCCCATGCCGAGGCCCATAATCTCATACGAAGAAAATAGTAATGTCCATAGCAACCTAGGAAATCATGCCGAGGACAGCTCTGTCCTCGGCTAGCCAAGGCCGAGGTTAAGGAGAAGTGATTCACCAAGCAAAGACAACCTTCCAGAGCAAAAGCTAGCAAGTAAGCACGCCGAAGCATGGCGGTAGAGCAATTCCAAGAAAAGCTGCTGCCTCTACATTAAATGCTACACAACTAACACTCTGGCCGCATTAATGTGGAAATGATGCTTGAGCAGTGGCTTTTCAGACTCACAGCTACTACCTAGGAGCTCTGAGAGGAGGTTGATGTGACAAAGACCAACAACAGCAGATCTGATCTGCATGTGTACGGTGGAGATGGAGGAAACTAGTATATAAGGAATCAGAGCCATGAGAAAAGGGATCAGAGATTTGATCGGAGAAAACACTATAGCCATCTGAACTAACTCTATAACCATTGTTACTGTCACTCAAGAAATAATAAGTTGAAGCTCCTCGGACTAGTGTCGAGGATGGAATAGTTTGCCTAAATCTGTTTTTGATTCACTTATTCGTCCTTTAAATTATCTTCAACTGTTGTCACACTCATCAGGCCCAATTCTTCTACTCACTCTCTACAAATTTATTGTATTGGGCTTGAATTCATTCATCCTTTAGGAACAATGTTCAAATCAGGGTCCTACATATATATATATATATATATATATAATGAGAAACCATTACATATTTTATAATGTATGGTTTAAAGAAAGTGTAAACTAATACCATATATAATTTGAACCTCTTCTAAAAAAAAGTTATAATTTGAATTATATAATTGTGATTATTTTTAATTGTACCCGTGTATATGTACAGGGCTACACACTAGTTTAAATAATGGTATGAATTTTTTGTTTTTATAAAAATTACTAGTTTTTAGATAGTTGAAGATTGATACCTGTCAGGGTTTAGCCTAGTGATTGGAAGTTTGGGATGAGATGTAGACCCAAACATTCTAGGTTTGATCCTTATTAGGAGTTATCCTAGATTACCTTATACACGGTTTTGGTTGGTTGATTGTGTATTTGTGGTTTACTCCCAAGGGGTGGGTCCAAAGGGTCATGCTTTGGTGATGGTCCATGTCATTAAAAATGACAAAAAAATTGTGTAAACGTTTGTTCAAAATAATTTCATAGATTCAAATCCTATAGTATTTTAAGGACTTTTTATTTTAATTCTTGTCCTTATTAGTCGTCCTTTTAATTTATTTATTAATTAATATTTAGTACATGTTAGGAGTATTTATTAGAGTATTTTTGGATTTTCCTCATTGTATGATAGAAATATTTTAGGATCACATTCTATCTTTGAAACTGAACAGGATAGAAGATATGTGTCGGCCATAGATTGCTTTTTTGTTACTTGCTATTATCTTGCATGTCAATCTTACCTCAAATGCTAGTGATTATATGTGTATATATATCTACTATTTAAGAAATTTCCTTTGTTTGAAATCCTTAATTTAGATGCCCAAAATACCCTCAAATTCATCCATTTTTAAGGCTTAAATCATAGGATTAGACATATAAAATTAGTAATGTGGGGGGAGAAAAGCGCAATCCAACGTATTGGGCCCAAGGCCCAATATGAGGAACACTGTTCGTCCGAGGAGATGAAGACATTCAGTCAGAGGCCCATGTCAAAGGAAAATGCCTGGGGATGAACACGTGTACTGTCCGAGGAGATGTTCATATGTCCGAGGAGTCCAATATCCTCGGATCCGAAGAAGTTTGACCCGACAGGTGTATGGGAGGTTCAAGTGATCTTTCTGACGAATGTTAGGAGGGAAATGAGCCTCGGACACACATAAAGATAACAGGAACAGGGAAATATCAAGGGGACAGACTTCAACCACCGCATTGAATGCACTGCACCTACCTTCCTGGCCGCATTTATGTGGAGAAGACCCCTGAACAGTGCATTCCCAGCTACCGCCACTCACACAGGGCTAGAGGGGGAGTATGATGGGACGTGCACTCAAGTGGGCGTCTAGATGATGAACAAGTGGACGGTGAAGATGTAGAAAGGCAGTACTATATAAGAGAAGGGTGTCTCTGATAGAGAGGGATCGAAAAACCAGAAGTAGAAAAGGCTGTACTCCATTACTGTAGCTCCAAAAATTGTAACCCAAGTTTATGAATGTGAAACACCTCCTCGGACGTTGCATTTACATCTGTCCGAGCACATACTAGTACAAATTCACCCACTAACATTGATGTTTAATACTGTTATTTCATTGTTAGCCCAGCTCTTTCACCCACTCTCTACAAATTTATTGTTTTGGGTTCAGTGGGCTCAAAATCCATACATTCTTGGGCTTTGGCTGCAAAAATTGACCCTACAAGTAATTTAAAATTTTTTTATCTAAATAAAAAAAGAATTTTAGCCTCATCTTACACACTAAGTACACAAATAGTTTCTCTCAAAAAAAAAAAAAAAAAAGTACAAAAATAGTTACATTGCTAACAAGAGTGTGCTAATATTAAACACCTCATTTTTAAGGACTTCTATTTTACTTCTTCACATTCATTAAAAATAATTTCTTTGTCCTTATTAGGCCTCTCTTTTTTCTTTTCTTTTTTTTTTTTCTTTTTTTTTTTTTGTATTTATTAGTATTTAGTACATGTTTGGAGTATTTAAGAGAGTATAGGAAAGTTGACACTAAAAAAATCCTATATCAATAAAGATGAAGATATAACAACCACAAACCAATAAGAATTGAGGGGAAAAATTAAGCAAACAGTCAAAATGCCTTTCCATGTGTTTCAATTCCATCCATTTGGAGTTCCTTTCATGGATATGCTACAACCATGAAAGAATGGCAGTTTTCTTGTGGCAATCGTTTTCGAATAAAAAACATATCTCCTCATAAAAAAGTGATTCGAGTGAATTTTTAAAGTTTGTGCAAGTCTGATATATATATATATACACAAGAACATACCCTCCTCGGATTTGACCGAGGAGTGTTTTTCTCTCAATTATACTTCTCAGTCATTATACACTAACCAACTCACTGTGATTCATATTTGATTCATTAAGTCTTCATCTCTCTGTTTCTCAAAACAAAAAAAAAAAAAGTCTTCATCTGTTAAACCCACTCTTTAACAAATCTATTGTTGTGGGCTTGTTGGGCCATTGCTCATGTCTGTTGGGCTTTGGGTCCAGTCAGCGGGACTCAGGCTGCACTTGATCTTCGCCACACCCGTGTCCTACTTTTTAAAAAATTTCCCGTATTGCGGTTCCATATCATATCCGTACCCGTATTGTGCCCGTATCTGTGCACGTTCTTCCTAGATCCCAACAGAAAAAAATGTCGAAGATAAAAGAGAAAACTTCCATACTTTCAGGCAGAGAAAACTTCCCTCTCCTTTTACTCCAGCAAGGTCTCAGGAATCAAATCGAGCATAGTTGGGAGGAGCACTCATGTGACAATATCCTTCTGTTTTTACCTTCCCATATATTATCCCCCTTTCAATGGATATTCTTGATTTTGCTTTCCACCCATTTCAAAAAATATCTGGCTATAGATTTGCGCCCACCTCATACTAAAGAGATCCAGACTATGCCGAGGTGCGCAAAAAACAAATCGTCATGACTGAGGTGAATTATCCGAGCCTTAAAGCACAGATAATTGGTGTGTGACCTCTAGAAGATATTAGTAACCACGGGAAACTCCTAGAAGGTGCAAGAAGGACGAGAAACTCCTAGAAGGTGCAAGAAGGAGGAAGATCTGTGTCTTCGCTAATGAGGGGGTTCTTGCCTAACTTCTGCCGCATTAATGGCACATAAGACGGCCTGAACAATACACGTAACCCCCAGGACGTCAGAACCTGAAGATAAGAAGGTGAGGAAACCGATAAAGTAAGGGAAAATATCCCTGCTACTCTGGGTGGAAGCAAAACAGCTAGAAGGGTAAGAACAGGGATTAAAGATATAAAAGGGAAGGAAGCCAAAAGAGAAGGGGGACGCAGAAAAAAAGGACGAATAGTCCTATCTGAGAGAGAGAAAAAAAGAAGAGTGACAAGACATAGTATGCAATACCACGGGAAAACAGGGTTTTTCCCATTCACCTGTAGGCACTTTGTACTTGTAGAATGAGTGATATAATGGTCGAAGAGATCCACTGTTTGTGTTTCCCATTGTTAAGTGCTGGATGGAGGATATCCCGAGTTTGTTGTGTTCATTCCGAACTGTCCACGACATTCAACCGGAGAAACACCATTCTCGATGACATATGGTGCAGAAGCTGTGATACCCGGACTTAATAGAAGAAAATCGTGACAGTAACGTTGGCAAACTATCAGCAGAAACTTAGCGGAGTACATAATAAGGCTGTAAAGAGTAGAGAGTTTATTCCGGGAGACTTTGTATTTGGAAAAGTTTTGGGGGAAAAGCTTTGCCCGACCTGGAGGGGACCGTACAGGGTAAGGTCGGAATGTATCTAATTTGAAAAAGTTTCACTTTTGAGCATTCGTATTGCCTTCGAAGAAGTATGTACTGTTTTATCTCACGTTGTATTTCTAGTTTCGTTAACAAGTAGAAAGCACCATTAAGGCTAAGGGAGGATGCCAATGACACGAATTGAAAAAAATCCCGAGGTACTAAACCCTGTATTTCCTCCGGGTAAATTTTAAGCTAAGTTTATTGTCTTAGCCTGACTACGGGGTACCTTGTCTTTGCTTCGGGTACTGGAACTTCACGGAAATTAATTTCCGAGGTAACAGTGTCAAAACCTCGCAAAAATAGTCCTTTGATTCTAGGCCTTGCTATCACTTCGGGAAGAATTGAGTATCTTATCTCATTTTTGTTTTGGGGCAGTTAGGCGGGAAACAAGATTAAACTTCAAAGGAGCTCTATTTGAAAAGCAAACTAGAGAGTCTCTAAATAAATATGTAATGTACTTCATTTCCTCGGCAAGGTGTCATTTTGCCCAGTTCTACATGTCCTCGGGAATTGGAAGAGCCTTCCCAAACACTCAGCGACTTTTCCTCCACGGCCTTTCTCTGTCTGTGGCGGGAAGAGCCTCCCCGTCCACCATAAAGCCTTTTTGTAGGCTGGTGCACCCAAAACCTCCACATGGGTATAGCCCAAGTCTGGAACAGGAATTGTTTGGGCAAGGGTGACCCTGCTTCTTTGAAGTATCATCTCGGCAGAAGGATCGTCTAATGGTATAGCGGCGGGAATGTTGATTTCTTCGCCCCAAATCAACTATATCAGAAAAACCAAACTGCAATGTTTAAGCCACCGGACCCCAGTCCCTCACTAGATAATAGTACTAAAAACGGCGGTGGACATAAAATTTCACAAAGCCAAGTTGATCCTTTCGCACAATCACAAAAGCAACTCCAGTTTACTTGCAAATAACAATCTGGAACCAATGTCAATGACAATGTTTATATTAGATACTCACATCACATTTACTCAAATAAATTGAATCCATCAATCCCTAGTATACCCAATCCAACCATTTCACTAGATTAATAGGGAGTTAGGTTTCAGTCACAATAACATTTTTGTTGCTCAGACAAAAAACTCATGCATTAAAATATACAACTCACATAGACATTTCATCAAACAATTTCTTAGCAAACCTAAACCGCCCTCAGTTTACCAGACCTCACATTTAACTCAAAAAGTTGAAAAACTCAATAAACATTGCACCCCCAGCTTTTGTTTTAAGTGGACAAGAAGGGTTGAGAGACAAACCTGAACGCATCGATGGTGGTTTCAGGCAGTGTTGTGGCAGCAAGGGCGGAGAAGAGGCGAACGTGGATTTCCCAAATTCCATGGTTTGTGGGAGGATTTGAAATCCACGGATTTGGGCCATTGAAATCCAAGATGGATTTGGGCAAAATCCAAATCCATTTCTTTGAACTTACCCAAAAAAAGGATTTGGATTTGAGCCCCTTCAAATCCAAATTCATGCGATCCAAACAGTCCATTAAAGTATATAAAATACTGTCCTAGGCAATGTCTCCCCACCCCAAAAAGGAAAAAAGTATATATGGGAAAAAGGACTACAGACTACATAACAAGTCAACCCTCTCACGTCAGTCTTCGGATGGCTCAATGCTCCAAGTACCTAAAATATCCAGAACTCTCCCACACTCTCACGGAAAATTCAGGACTTCACGGTAAATTTACAAAGGAAACTAAACCTGTAAAACCCACATGAAAGGCCAAACCAAAAACTAGTACTCTTCTTTCTACCTCTTCCCTGTAACTAACGACCTATTCCCAAACCGCCAAAATTAACGACCCCTCTAATTCTAACCAAACCATTCTCAAATCTCAACCGTCCTTAATCTCAAAATCCAACGCCCCAAATTCAAATATCCCCCAAACGATCCTTGTGCTGGTTACCTCAACCAATCAGCTATCACTTCTTCCTGTAACTAACAACCCATCCCCAAACCGCCAAAATTAACAACCCCTCTAATTCTATTCCACACAATAACCCGCCCTAAACCATTCTCAAATCTCAACCGTCCTTAATCCCAAAATCCAACGCCCCAAATTCAAATATCCCCCCCCCCCCCCCCCCCATACGTTCCTCGTGCTTGTTACATCAACCAATCAGAGCTCACCTCTTTGTTATGTGAACCAATGGGATAATTCAATTCCCTCTCGTGTACTTATTCTCTCATTTTTCTCAGTCACAAAACAAACACAAACACAAGCTCAAACAAAAAACACAAACCCAAAAAATTCCAATTCTCTCAAATTCCAAAAGCAGAGCAATGGCTGGTCCAGTGGTCAACTACTCACCAAATCCTGATTCCTACGAATTGATTCGTAGAATCTATAGCAGTGCTAGTTGCACTGTTTACAAAGCCAAGTTTTCGAACAAAGACTTCGCAATCAAAATAATTAAAGTTGGAAAATCCTTAATGCGAAAGGTCGACAGAGATTTATGTGCTGAAAGGAGTAGATCAAACCAAAACAAAGACATCCTTACTCCCATATTTCATTTTCAATCTAATGATTGTATGTGGGTGCTATTTCCATACATGTATTCTTTGAGATTGATAGGATATTATTTGCCTCGTGGGTTAAACGAGCGGCAAGTTTCCATTATTTTGAAACCGACTCTAATGGCGTTGTCAGATCTTCACAAACAAGGAAAATTTCACGGAAACTTGAAGCCATCAAATATTTTGATAGACTCGAACGGAGTTAAAATCTCTGACTTACGTTCAAGTTCCAGGTACTTCAAAGACGAAGGCTCACTACCATATTGGATTGCACCCGAATCTGATACACCAGAATTTAATATCCAAAAAGCTAAGGCGGATGATATATGGAGTTTTGGGATTTGCGCGTTAGAGTTATTCCACGGTGGTCCTCCTCTAAGTTCCCTCCCTAAGTCAGAGCCTTTTCTAGAAAGGATGGGGTTACCAGATGGATATGGAAGTTATATTAAGAAGCCCAAAAAAATGTCCAAGGTTTTCCTTGATATTGTGACGAGTTGCTTGAAAAAAGAACATGCCAACAGGGACACGGCTGAAGAATTGCTAAGTAAACCATTTTTCAAAAAGAATCGCAAGAAATGTAAGGATTGTCTCCAAGAACTGGTGAATAAGGTTGAAGAAAAGATTAGTGAAACCAATGTTACTGAGTGGCAATTTGATAGCACGATAGGCTTATTTAGATCAGATGGCAGAGTTGATGATACAGGGGTACCTTCTCAAACACACACCGAGGTATGGCTATGACTTTTTATTAGAAGTCTCAAATTATATTTGAACTTAATCTATAAGAAAATGGAACATGACATTTGATCACCTGTATGTGTAATTGTATAGCTATGACTTTTTATTAGAAGTCTCAAATTATATTTTGAATGCTTTACCTCAAGAGTTAAAGCCTATCCGACCATGTTATTCAATACTTGTTTTTTGTGGGTTTGTCAAATTTGGTTGTAACATGAGTTCCATCCAACAAAATAAACGATGAGTTCTAATTCTGCTGCTTTCTTTTTGGTTGTTAAAAGCAGAATATTGCAATGACGTGGTCTAATTCTGCTTTGTTAAATGCAGAATGTTGAGCCTAACGATATGGTTCCTCAGGCTGAACCTAGTCAAACACTCATTGAGCCAACCCGAGTAAATGAGGATGCCCAGTCTCAAGGCTTTCAACCATCTCAACCCCCCACCGAGTCAACTCAGGTAAATCTATGAATTCTTATCAATAACAAAGTTTCAATAATATATGAGCATTTATCATCAGAATTTGAGGTCTATTTTGAATGCTTTAAATCCTATTAAACAGCAACACAACAACACCACACAGCACCCTTCACTGCACCACCTAGCCAAATTAGAGTACTAATAACAAAGGGGTCAAATATTTCTTTTGTGGTGTTAATTTAGTTTGTCAAATTCAGTTTCACTGGATTAGAGATAATGAGTTCCATTTATTAACAATAAATAACGTGGTCTAATTCTGCTTTGTTAAATGCAGAATGTTGAGCCTAACGATATGGTTCCTCAGGCTGAACCTAGTCAAACACTCATTGAGCCAACCCGAGTAAATGAGGATGCCCAGTCTCAAGGCTTTCAACCATCTCAACCCCCCACCGAGTCAACTCAGGTAAATCTATGAATTCTTATCAATAACAAAGTTTCAATAATATATGAGCATTTATCATCAGAATTTGGGGTCTATTTTGAATGCTTTAAATCCTATTAAACAGCAACACAACAACACCACACAGCACCCTTCACTGCACCACCTAGCCAAATTAGAGTCCTAATAACAAAGGGGTCAAATATTTCTTTTGTGGTGTTAATTTAGTTTGTCAAATTCAGTTTCACTGGATTAGAGATAATGAGTTCCATTTATTAACAATAAATAACGTGGTCTATTCTGCTTTGTTAAATGCAGAATGTTGAGCCTAACGATATGGTTCCTCAGGCTGAACCTAGTCAAACACTCATTGAGCCAACCCGAGTAAATGAGGATGCCCAGTCTCAAGGCTTTCAACCATCTCAACCCCCCACCGAGTCAACTCAGGTAAGTCTATGAATTCTTATCAATAACAAAGTTTCAATAATATATGAGCATTTATCATCAGAATTTGGGGTCTATTTTGAATGCTTTAAATCCTATTAAACAGCAACACAACAACACCACACAGCACCCTTCACTGCACCACCTAGCCAAATTAGAGTCCTAATAACAAAGGGGTCAAATATTTCTTTTGTGGTGTTAATTTAGTTTGTCAAATTCAGTTTCACTGGATTAGAGATAATGAGTTCCATTTATTAACAATAAATAACGTGGTCTAATTCTGCTTTGTTAAATGCAGAATGTTGAGCCTAACGGTATGGTTCCTCAGGCTGAACCTAGTCAAACACTCATTGAGCCAACCCGAGTAAATGAGGATGCCCAGTCTCAAGGCTTTCAACCATCTCAACCCCCCACCGAGTCAACTCAGGTAAGTCTATGAATTCTTATCAATAACAAAGTTTCAATAATATATGAGCATTTATCATCAGAATTTGGGGTCTATTTTGAATGCTTTAAATCCTATTAAACATGCAGAATGTTGAGCCTAACGATATGGTTCCTCAAACACTCATTGAGTCAACCCGAGTAAATGAGGATGCCCGGTCTCAAGGCTTTCAACCATCTCAACCCTCCACCGAGTCAACTCAGTCTCAACCTATTCAAACAACCCAAGTAAATGAGGATGGACTGTTAAATGAGGGTACTCAGCCTCAACCTTCTCAGCCATCCACTGAGTTAAATCAGGTAAATCTATAGTTTCAAGTTTCCTTTGCATTTGAACTTTATTTTTGAACTCAATTGTGTTTATTTGAATAAAATAAATAAATTTTTTGGGCGTTTCAGATTCCGAGAGACAGAGATGTTAATGAGGATGTTATGGAAGGCAAAATTTGGAAGAAATTGTTAGAATCATGGGATGCCAAATTTAAGAGGAAAAATTACATCTCTGGGCTCTCAGCTAAATTGAAAGATTTGAAGAGCTCCCTGGATGATGAAGATTTGAAAATCACAGGAATTGAAGGAAATTTAACACGTCTTTTCCCTGGTCTCCACATCGGCCGAATTCCTTCAACTGTGTTAGATGATAAGGGTCTTGGGGACTTGCTGAAAGACTTATCCGCATGCATGGCAACGCAGATGCAAACTGTTGAAACTCTTAAGGCGGTGTCAAAGGAGAAGAAGTCTGACCAAAACCGACCTTTGCTACAGCGACTAGGGGACTTGTTGTGCCAGGAGAAGGAGATCATTCAACATGTCCGGCGAAATTTTCGATTGCAGTCAAGTGAATAAAGGCTTTCCACATATGTAGTTGCCTCCATTCTTGTCTTGAGATCATAAGGTGTTTTTCCATAGGCCTTTTTTTTTCAAATCGCAGACTATCAATTGGAAATTGTATTCTGAATTCAGTCCAACACCTTTAACTTGCCTCTCCTGCAATAAAACTTTTTCACCATTCTTTGACACGCATATAGGCCTCAGACAAGTGCCCGTATCTGGAATGGTTGCCAATCTAGTCCAAGACTCCTTCATCACCCATAGCTGAATACATAAATCATTGCATGATTCACCGGTGCATTAGAGACTTCACTGGTAGTCTTTAAAGAATTTCCTCAACGAGGTCATTTGGTATGGTAAAGCTTGGCCGCCGCCGTGCCTTGCAAATTCTCATACTTCAGTCCAGGTCCTTGGCTCTCTATAATCAATATATAAGAAAGAATGGTTAAAGAGTTAGATATTAAACCCTGTAATTAGGAATGTAACACATTAAAATTTATAGTTTCAAAAGTATTAAACCCTAAAAATTCAAAAAGTAGCAAATTAAATTAAATTATAAATTAAAAAAACAGAAAAGCAATGTCCATACGTATGGTATCAAACCTTCAAGTGTGCAATCTATCTATTTATTGATGCTATTTGTTCTTAGTTTTTCAATGTATCTTTTGTTCTATTATTATCTTGTTTTGTAAAATCAGATTTAGAGATATGCTACCTATTTACCCTTGTTTCTGTATCACAGCCAGATTGTAACGTGTTTTATATGTATTGCTATTTCTACATGACAATAACAGCATATGTCCAGTAGTTTCTATCTAATAGAAAATGGTAAAATAGTATCCGGTCCAACCAAAACAAATATAAAAATTTAACGACGAAGACTGCTGGAAACGAAGCTAGCAACAGAACGAAGTTGATATATATGTATATATCAGAATCAGAGACAGAGAAAGAAAAGAGAAGAATCATACCGTGAGAAACGAAGAGGTCGGCGTGTGTGAGAGGGAGTGATGGAGGCGTGTCGATGTAGGGTTTACTGTTTAATCAATTGTTTTGTGCACAGCTCTAACGATTAATATCACCTAAATTTAAGGCTGAGAATTTTCTTTTTTTTAACGCTTTATATTTATGACCCAAAAAAAGGAAAAATTTTAACTTTCAGATTTCTCGGGTTTTACGAACCAATCAAAAAACAGCATATAATCACACTTAGAAAATAACCACAAGCTCAAACTTTTCACACAGATCACTCCAAAGCAAAATCACTATTCACTTGAAAAATCACAGTATAAACAAAACAAACACAGCCTAGAGAATGAAAATTGAGTATCATGTACTAGAATTGTTCCGCATGAGCTCTTGAAGCCATTCTCAAAGCCAGGGGTCACTGGTGGGGGAGTTGCTAATAGCATATCCATCTAATGCAATGGTAATAGTATCAATTTTTAAATAAACTAGTCGCAGATCCACACGAATAAATCAATATTTTGTAATTATAATATAATGTATAATTTGTTTTCTAAAATTTGTTGAAGATAATTTGTTCTTCCTTAAAATTAAACAATTTCTATTTGGTCCAATTTGTTCTTACATGTATATAATTTATTTTCTAAATTTTATTGTACATAATTGATTCTCCCTAAAAATTAAACAATTCCAAAAAGTAATTTCCATCACTCTATTTTTACAAATATATAATTTTATCAGTTTTTATGTTTTTGATTGATCCATATTCTTCTAATTATTGCTATTATGCATTATATTTCTTACTTTATTTGGTCTATCACCGTGTGGGCTATAAGGAATGCGCGAAACCGTATCCACTTCCAACACACACAGCCCCATCCAAGGAAGATCCTCAAGCAAGCAAATGACCTGATGGGGGAATACCAGAAACTTGTTAAAGATCTTGTGCAAAGGCAGAAAGCTTGATGTTTCCTTTCATCTCCTTGCTAAGACCATTGGTGAAACACAATGTGTCTTATTTAGTTTATTCTTATTTTATTGTTGTTTTGGTTGGTTTTCGTAGTGGCTGTCGGCCACGCTGCATGGCTTGCATGGCCTTTTGTCTTACAGTTCCTAGGCCAAGTTTCTTTTTGTATATTGTTTTCTCTTTTCTTTATTAATATATTTCTATCATTGACGTCAAAAAAAAAAAAAAAAAAAAAAAGATGTTATTATGATAACTAGAACTTATTATATAATTACAATTGATATTACTCAAATAATTAATAGTACTCTCAACCCAAACTTATATTTTCCCATTCTTAAGTAGGTACACCAAATTGGATCGAAGTGATGCAAATAGACCAAATGAACTGAATACACTACTCCCTGAGCATTCCCCCGAGCACGAAGGCCGGGCCCAATTTCTTTCCCGTGTCACAATCACTCTTTGGGTCCTAGATCCGAGGAGAATCTACTTCACTCTTCACAATAGCCCCAGGATCTTCTGTCCCTTCCTGTACCCCCTTTTTCCTATATAAGGGAGACCTCAGACCTCCTTGCTGGTTCCTTTTACATTTTTTTTCTCTCCTTAAACACTGCAAACTTTCTTCCTTCTCATCTCTTCACTACCCTCTTTTCCGACGACCCTCCGGCGATTCCCAGCTACCTTCTTTTTACTTGCCTTTCTATTATCTTGTAAGTCTGTCTATCCTTCACTCTTCAGATTTAATCTTTGCCATTTCTTTCTTCTTTATTCTTACTCTGCCTTCTACGGGGAAGTTCAAATCAATGGTTGATACACCCGAGAGATTAGCTGAGTTTAGGAAGAAGTATAACTTCCCCGATGAAGTTGAGGTGAGCTATTGCTCCGAAGACTAGGCAATACTCTCAAGAGGAGAGGATAGGGTAGTACTTCCACTTGTTGCTGTGGTAGAAGGAGTTAGGATTCCTATGAGTGACCTCCTTACCAATTTTCTTCGTCATTTTAAGATCTGTCCTGACCAATGTACCCCTAACGTCTTTAGGGTCAATAGTAGTGTAGGCACCCTAAACAAAAAGGCTCGGATTGATCCTTACCGAGCATGAGATCAATTATGTGTACAGTTTCCAAAATAGTAAGACCTCGGGGTATTACTTTAAGATCCGTCTCGGGGAAGTGAGGTTCATTTCTGGCCTTCAGATTCCGACAGAGAAACGGAGGGAGACTATTCGTTAATCTTGGGGAAGTATTAACCTTGCGGGATCCATTTCCTTATTAAGGCGGGCAAAGCAGGTGTCTAGATTTTGCAGGACTCACTCACTTTGTTGTACTCTAATTTATGCCCAACTCTTGGCTTCGCAATGGTAACTCCCAGGTCCTCGGGAGTAAAGGGTGGTGGGGAGTTGCTGCGATGTCGCCCTTCTTCTCAGGTGCATTAATCATAATAGGCAAAGCAGGAATTAAGAAGAAAGAGATGGCAGAGATTAAATCTAAAGAGTGAACGAGTAATTTTTTGCTTTTGGATTGCAAAGAAGCAACGTCTTTGGCTTGTCTTGGTTTTGATAGTTGTTTTTGCATTCATTCATGGAATTGGGTTTGAAATTATGGTAATTTTTTTTTTTTTTTTTTTTTTTTTTTTTTTTTGGAGTGCAATGTTTATTGAGTTTTTCAACTTTTTGAGTTATATGTGAGGTCTGGTAAACTGATGAAATGTATAAGTGACTCGTATATTTTAATACATGAGTTTTTTTGTCTGAGATTTTGAGCAGCTAAAATGTTATTGTGACTGAAACCTAGCTCCCTATTAATCTAGTGAAATGGTTGGGACCTTATCTTCAGCTGTTTTGAGGGCCGCCGAGTGTCGTCCTCCTCCTGGGAGGAACGAGACTTGTCACCTCCCATAGGCCTTTTGCCCTTGTCCTTCTTTTGCTTAGGATTAGTGGGCTCTGGCCTAGATGGCGAACTTGACTGAGGTGGAGGGGGAGGAAGCCTAGGCTGGGCAGAAGTTGACCTGGTCTGGGTAGGCTGAGACTTGGGTGGAGGAGGAAGCTTAGGCTGAGACTTCCCTGGCTGGCCTTTAATCGGTTACAGTGATTTTTCGAAGACGAGGATCCTTCGCCTTGATCACATACTTTGGCGCCGAGAACGACTTCTGAGTAGGATCGTATCCCAGGATCTTGTGAGCAGCCCTAACTTAGTTGTCGGCCTCGTTCACGAAGATCTCCACCCTTAGTACAGTTTCCAGGTCCACCTTGTTGACCAAACCGAAGTGACACTCAAAAGCGTGTGGATCTGCAGAGAAGAAAGCATATTCTCGTTAGCAACCAAACAAAGCAGACCATGAAGACATGAGAAACTAGACCCTCGCCTACTTTAAGTGCCCGACCTGGTGTACCCTCCACTGTAGGACAATGAAGGCCATCGTGCCACTCCCCGGACACGATGAGGAAATCCTTATCCAGCCCCTTGCTGGACGAGGGGAGGCACTAGATAAGCCGCACCCTATCATCCCTCGTCTTCATGTAGTAGGACTTGCCCTTCAGGAGCTGGAGGTGGTAACACCAGTTCACATCATGACAGGTTAACCTCAGCCCCATCTTCTCGTTCAGGGCATCAACACAGCCCAGAATCCTAAACATATTGACGCCGCACTGAGTGGGGGCTAACCGAAAATGCCTAAGGTATCCCCTCGTCACTGACCCTATAGGGATTCTCATACCGCCCTCTAAGAAGGCGATTATGGGGATCACTACCTCGCCCTCCTTCTTCCGAATGTGCCAGTCCCCTTCCTCACAGTACCTCAAACCCACATTGCTAGGTATCCTATAATCGGCGATGAATTTCTCCATCATCTCTTCAAACTCTACTAACTTCTTGAACCTACCCATCCCTAAGGACAACTAAAAGACGCAGAGAAAGACGATAGGAGGAGAGGGGTACGTAAAAAGAAGTTTGGGAGAGAGGAAGCGTAATCTAGAAAGAAAGAAGAAGACTTACATAAATGAGGAAAAGCTCCTCGGATAGGCTTTTTGTGCTGAAGAGAGTCGTGAGTTTGATTGGAGATTTGACCCGATTCAGGGTATGTGCGCAGGAGCTCTTGAATGCGAAAGTAAAGGGAGGGATCAATTCAAATAGGTACTTATACTCCCAGTTAAAAATAACTCTGTGAATTTTCCCGCCCATAAAGTCAAGGGCATTACCACCGTTAGATTGTCATCATACCGTTGAACGTGGAGAACACAGAGCGGTCAGAATTTAATGCAGACGTGCCCCGCATACCAAAGCATCAGGAACGCGCCTTGGGTAGGTGAAAAGGCTCTGGCACTGATGGTGGACAGGACTTGACAAGCTATGGCAAGGGACCGAGGATATCAAAATCCTCCTCTCCGTCCGAGGATCCTGACAGTAGGATTTTGAGGGGCTATTGTGGGGTCAGAGAATTTGGCAACCCTAACCCACTCTATGCTAAGCCCAAAGCCCACACCGAGGAGGAAGAAGTATCTAAGGACGAATCAAGAAGGCTTCAATTACCAAGAAGCACTGTCGAGGATAATCATGTCCTCGGTAAGCCGAGATCACGGAAGGGAGGAGCAAACTACCTTCAGAGGTAACCCTTCAAAGCGTCCCTAGGAAGAAACAAGTACAAAGGGTTGGTCATGGAGGCATGGAGGAGGAGCAATTCCAGGAGGAGCTGTCACTTCCACATTAAATGCCCACAACTAACGTTCTGGCCGCATTAATGGAGAAGTGACCCCTAAATAGTGTCATCTTAGTGGCTGCAACCCACAAAGAGAATGGGAAGGTGGCTGATGGGACAGGCCCTCAAGTGGTGACCTGCATGATCAACAAGTGGAGGGCCAAGATTAACCAAAATGGGGGATATATAATGTAAAAAGTCCTCCAGAAATGGGGGAAAAAAGAGGGGAAGAAAGAGGAAAACACCGTAGCACTTGTACCACCTCTGTAACCAAGCACCAAAGAAATAATAAGAAATATACGCTTCAAGGAAGTGGCCGAGGAGCCTGGTTTCATACTTCAGCTTGTGTTCTTGCCATACAACTTGCGTATTACCATGTTTAGTTGTTGCGATCCTCACTAAGGCCTAGTTCTTTGACCTACTCTCTACAAATTCATTGTATTGGGTTACTTGGGCTTGAGTCCACTCGTCCAAAAGGAAAAGTGCTCGAACTCGGTCCCTACAACGACTAATAAGGACAAGAAAAAAAATAAAGTGAAGAAATAAAATAAAAAGTCCTTAAAATACTATAGGAATTGAATCTATGAAATTATTTTGAACAAACGTTTACACAAATTTTTTGTCATTTTTAATGACATGGACCACCACCAAAGCATGACCCTTTGGACCCACCCCTTGGAAGTAAACCACAAATACACAATCAACCAACCAAAATCGTGTATAAGGTAATCTAGAATAACTCCTAATAAGGATCGAACCTAGAATGTCTGGGTCTACATCTCATCCCAAACTTCCAATCACTAGGCTAAACCCTGATAGGTATCAATCTTCAACTATCTAAAAACTAGTAATTTTTATAAAAACAAAAAATTCATACTGTGGGGGTGGAAGCCCGAAATTGTACACTGGGCCTTGGGCCCCAATTGGGATCATGACGTGTCCGAGGAGGTGTAGGTGATTAAAAGAAGCCCATATTCCAGAATTATAATGAATGAAGCAGAGGAAGACTGTCCGAGGAGAATCTGTTCCTTGGACGGGGCCAAATGCTGCTCGGCCCTGCACTTTAACAGCTTGAACGATCCTTCAGTAGATCTCTACGAAAAGGGAGACCCTTACCCACTTGCAGAAAAGATAAGAATCCCGAGATGTGCTACTGCCTCCATATTAAATGCACCACACCTACTTTCCTGGCCGCATTTATGTGGAGAAGACCCCTGTACAGTGTTTCCTTGATCACCGCAACTCACAGAGAGGCCAGAGAAGGTGGCAGATGGGACATATACTCCAGTGGGGGTTTAGATGGTTGACAAGTTTATGATTAGGATGTTCTGAAAAGAACTATATAATGTAAAGGATCTCCCATCAGAAGTGGGGAGAATGATTGTAATGCTAAGAACTATTCAAACTTTGAGAATTATTGTATAAAAGTATAACCCATCTCCTCGGATGTTTATCTCAGTCAAGCCATACATGCATTTTTAGCTTGTTCATTGTTGAGGGAGACGTTAGCCGTTACTATCAATCACTAAAGCCTAGCTCTTTAGCCCATTCTCTACAAATTCATTGTGTTGGGCTCATCAAATCATCATCCAAATCCCTTTTCGGCTTAGGCTGAAAAATTGTGACCCTACAATTGGCGTCGTCTGTGGGAAGAGCTTGAGTGATAATGAGTATAACGGCTACTATGGCACAGCCAGGCCCACAACAAGCAGAATCGAGGGGCTCTGGACGCGGGGATCCCTTCCTTAACCTTGAGCGGAAAGCTGATCGTGAAGGAAGCGTCCACGCCACACACCCCAACTGGAGTCGCCCTCGAGGAGAGAGCCACGTTTCCCATGTAGATGACAGGAAGGACATGCAACTGGAAATTAACAGGCTAAAGAGGGAGTTACGCCATGCAAAGAGAAAACGGGCTTCTCCGGACTAGTATTAATTTTGAAAATTAATTTTGGTATTAATGTGTTGATATTAATTTTGAAAATTTAATAGTTGAATTGGATATTCTTATCATATTCTTTATGCTTACAAAATTTAAAGAGATCAAAAATCAGTAACTATGTTATCAATAAAATGTTTAAATTTCAAGTTTTTGTAATTTAAAATTAAGCATAAAAAATAATTTTATTGATCAAATAGTAAATAACATCTGACTTGAATGAAATTTGATATGTATATTAAAAACATGTAATTTAATAGCTAGGAAATAAAGGAAAGAATAATATATATTTCTTCTATTTGATTTAGAAAGCAAATGGAAAGGAGAATCACAAGATCCTCTAGAGTTCCTTAAATCCTAAATATTCTTTTATGATACAAGTGTTTAAGATTATGTTATGTCAACATTGTATTGACAAAATTGCATTTGGTTGGGTGATCGACAAGTAAAAAGATAGAAAAGATTTTAGTTTTCTCGTGGTGTTTGATCGGGTAGGTAGAAAAAATGAAGAGATTGAAATTTTTTTTGTTTGGTTAAGAATATAATAGAATATGTAGATTATATAAATTTACTCTCATACTTTTATTTGATAAAAAAAAAAAAAAGTCACGCAGAAAATGTCTGGAAGGTAAGGTAGGCTTAGTGAAATAACAATTAAAAATAATAATAATTTATTATTTAATTAAAATAGAAGGTAGAATAGATATGATTTTTTTGATGAGTTAATGCAAATGCTCTAAGACTTTTCACTAGAAGGAATTTTGCAAAGAAAAATGATTCCTTCTCTCTTTCCTCTTCCTCTCTATTCCTTCCAAAATTATCAAAATAAAGAAATTGCATATTTTATTACTTATAGTGTGTGTATATATATTATGGGGCCCATGGGCCTGGTAACTTCGGCCCACCTGACGTCTGGCCCATGGCCCATTCCGAGGACAAAGGTTCGTCCGAGGAGGAAGCGTGGGTGCGTACACTCTAGAAACCCCGCCGAGAATAACCCTGTCCTCGGCGGACCAAGATTAGCTTCAGATGGGGAAGCGGGCCCAGGACAGGCTGTCACCTCCGCATTAAATGCGTTCACCTAATCCTCTGGTCGCACTAATGAAGACGTGACTCTCAGACAGGGCGACCTTGATTATTGTGAATTACTTGAGTACTGATAGTGTTGCTGATGGGACGGATGTTCAGAGGGGAAGCGCTTGGATGATCAACAGATGGAGGGGAGAGATGGAAAGATAGGACTATATAAGAAGGACCAAGACAGCACAGAAGGGGGGGGGAGCTCCTCGGACTGAAGCCGAGGATCAGTTTGAAGAAAAAAACTTATGGGCATTGCCCTTTAAAGATGATGGGTTCATGGTTGGGCTCCGTTTGCCTGCAAGGGCCAATTTCTTCAGACCTACTCTCTAGAAATGTATTGTATGGGGCCTTACAAATTGAGTCTTTACAATTGGCGCCGTCTGTGGGGAGAAATTTGGGCACTAGCAGGCGTAACGGACACCAAAAAAAAAAAAAAAAAAAAAACACTGTAGAAAAGTAGATAATTCAAAGGAGAAAACGAACATCGATATTTTATTAGATGAAGAAGAGTTACAATATACAAACAAAGGCTCAGATATGCTTGTTTTAAAGCTAACTCTACAAACAAAGGCCCAGACGGGCCTGTTTTAAAGCTAACTAAAGGAAAGGGGGCTGAGGCAGGCCTGTTTTAAGGCTACCAACAACGCCCAAGCCGATGTGGTGGCGCTGGCACGAAGAGAGGAGCAAATGCAAGGGCGCCGAGCGGCCCCTCCTTGTGTTGTTCCCTTGATTCTCTTCCAGCCCCACGGTGGTTGGCCATTGGTGACGGCAACACTCTGGCACCAGACGTGACGTATTCTTGCACGCTTCTACCGGCGTGTGGGTGCCCCGGGGAAGGGCGTTATGTACTTCAAGACCCCTCCTCTTGGCCGCTGTGCATGGCATCGTGAGGGTGACGCACAAATTTGGCTGCGCTAGAGGTCTGACGCGGGCTGGGGCTACAACGGCTCTCAGTCGAGAAAGGAGAAATTTGGGCCTGGGTACCCTCACTCCCGTCCAAGACCGCTTCATTTCTCCAAACTCTTATCACAATTTTGGCAGGGTTTTCAGGGGCTCCGAGGGTTGAGAGGCCATGTTTCTTGATGTATTAGAAGGTTCGTGGAGTGTAGAAGTACGTTCCCCCCAGGTAGCCTTAAATAGGGGGTGAAAAGTAATAGGAGTTGATGTACGCAGAATTCGAAAAGAAGGTTATCGGCAACATTAATCTTGACCAAATTCCAAGGCGCCTATCAGCCGTGTGATCTGCATCAGCCCAGGGGCATGTTAATGAAAGCGCGCCTCGTGTGTTGAAACGTCAAGCGCGGAATGCGAGCAGTCAGGAAGCGCCTCGTAACCGATGAAGGCAAAAAGTCGAACAGAAGGTGGCGTTACTGCCACGTGTAATGTCAGAATCCCAAATCAACCTCGTCCGGAACACTGCGGGTCAATGGCCCAGTCCACATAATGCCCCATTTCCGACGAGGCAGGACTGAGGTCATCATTGCGCCGAATACGGCTAAGGATAACCTTCTTCGCCCAATACCTGGGTACTAGACAGAACCAAGGTATTACATGGTCCTCGGACTCAAACCTATGGGGAAACTAGCTACTTACAGAAGAACAGAAGTGTTAGACAGAACCAAGGTATTGCATGGTCCTCGGACTCAAACCTCTGGGGAAACTAACCACGTAAATATACCTGGGTACTAGACAGAACCAAGGTATTGCATGGTCCTCGGACTCAAACCTATGGGGAAACTAACCACTTAAATACACCTAGGTACTAGACAGAACCAAGGTATTGCATGGTCCTCGGACTCAAACCTATGGGGAAACTAGCTACTTACAGAAGAACAAAAGTGTTAGACAGAACCAAGGTATTGCATGGTCCTCGGGTTCAAACTTATGGAAAATCAGATATTTGCTGAAGAAGAAAGGCATTAGATGGTACTGCGTCGTGGTATGGCCCTCAGATACAGGCTCGAAAGACAGTTGATTATCTCATGAGGTAAAGTCCAGAGCAGAATGAAAGTATTCAGCAAAACATTAAAGTGTAACAAGTAAAAGAAAACATCAACTAGCGAGACAGAAGCAAAATCATTGAATATACCTTTCAAATATAAGACATGCAGTTTCGTTACAATGTCGCCAAGGCAAAAAGCAAAGTAAAAGGAAAAAGAAAACAAATAAAAATGCTCCATGATGTCACAACGGGGTAGTCTAGCGAAACAATTTACTTCCCCAACTCATTGGGGAGTTTGTCTTGAGGATCCTGTCGAAAGATTTGGATTAACTACAAGGGACCCTGACTCGGAACAGTTCTTCTAAGGGGTTCCCCCTAACGCTCTACGGGGCTCAGCCTCCTCAGGAGGTCTGTCAGCTGAAGGTGTGTCCTCGGCAGTGTTGGTCTGGCTCTCATCGGCCGAGGGCAATACAGAACCTTCCTCGGGGGCAGTGGGGACACCCTCACATATTGCAGGGGGGTAATATACCCTCTCTACCCTCCTAAGGTCCGATGAAGCATCAACCCCCGCTTGGTTAAGAGCTTCGTTCCAGGTCTGGGAACAAAAACGCCTGCATACCTCAAGGACCTGGGTCTTGAAGGTGGCTTCGGTCTTGACCACCCCCTCAGCAAAGGCCTCTTCTTCTGCCTGTTCTAAGGAACGCTCTGCATCTATTCTGGCGAACTCAGCCAGATCTTTGGCCCTCACGGCCTCGTCTCTGGCGTATTCGACGACACCCTTCGTCCATACTGCCTCGGCTAACTTTTTCTTCAGGTCGGCAATGTCCTCCTGGGCAGACCTCAACTGACCTTCGACATCATGCAAGCGCTTGGTCTGATCTTCGGCCTACCTCGTGACCGTGACTAGGTCAGAGGCCACAATGTCCCTAGCCTTTGTCATCTCCTCGAGACTTTCAGTAGCTTTCTTTAAATCTGCCTCGGATCTCTTAAGGGTATTCGCAGCCTGCAGGAACTTGTCACGCTCCTTTGCCAAAGCGCTACCATGGTCGTCAACCTCCTCGTCCAGCCTAAAAACAGCCTGGATAGCCTGCCAACCGAAGTAAATACGCTGTAAAGGGAGAAAGAGGTATCGGGTAATAAAATTCAAACGGAATAAACTGGTATCAGACGTCTTACCATGCCGAGGTATCTCTTGAGGTTTTCAGCAACCTCTAGCCCCTTCATGCTCCCAAGCTCAGCCATGTCGGCGGGAAGAAGAAGAGACCTTTCCAGGGCGTCAGCTGTCCAAGCCCCTTCGCCTCCTCGGAAGTCCCGTATAGTAGCGTCATCCCTCAGAGGTTCTCCATGGAGCATGGCGGCAGGCAGCCAAGCCTGGGGCGCAGATGGTTGAATAATTTCTTTTCCTTTTCGCTTGCCACCCAACCTCAGTTGTTGAGAGGGTCGTCGGGTTTCATCCTCCTCTGGAGGGGGATGGGATCTGCCTACATCCACCGGATCTTTGCCCTTGGAAGTTTTCTTCCTTTTTGGTTCGGGGGACTCGGGTCGAGACTCTGAGATTGGAGGGGTACATAAAGACCTAGTCCGTGCAGGGGAAGGCTGGGAGCTAGGTGGTGGAGGCTCAGGCTGTGACTCCATAGGCACTCCTTCCCCAGACTTGCCTTCGAGCAGGTCAAGAAGGCTGGTTGGGGGCCGTCTCCTTGGACCCATCTCAGTCGGATGCCAACCCTCGGGCTAACCCGCTCGGTCAGATATACTGAGTTCATCCTTGCACGAGCTTGGTTCGATCACTTCTTTTCTTTCCTCCAGGCTTCCTTCCTCGGCCTCCGCCGCTTTATGGGATAATGCAGAGTCTACCAACGGAATGCCTTCCGAAATAGAAGATCCTTCGGAATGTGCAAAACCGTCTTCTACCACAGCGATTCACCTAAGCCGAGGATCTTTTGGGCGGCTCTAATCTGGTTCTCGGCCTTGTTCAAAAGAAGTTCCTCACTAATGGTGGTTTCCAAGTCCTCCTTGTTGACCGGAGGAAAAGGACACACGAGGGCGTGCAAATCTACAGAAAAATAACCAAACCTCCTATGGTCAATCAATCAGGGAGAATCCTGTGTTACAGAAAGTAGAAGACTCGCAGAAATGAATATGTGTATCGAATTTCGTAAGCGTGCAAACGAAAAAACCAAGCGGCGCAAACAAGTATTTGTATCTTCAATTAAGATTATTCAAATGTAACTTCCCCCCATAAAAGCGGGAGGTCCCTGCCGGAGGATTACCATCACACCATCGAAAGAGGGAAACTTGGAGCCGCCAAAATTTAATGCAAACGCGCTCTGGATCTCGAAGCGCCAAAAATTTACCTGTGGCAGATAAAGAGTCCCCAGCGCTGACGTGGATCACGGTTTGGTGAATCTTATGGGGGCCTGGGAATGTCAAAATCCTCTTCCCCGCCTGAAAGCACGGACAGCAGGATTTTGAGGGGCTATTGTGGGGCCCGTGGGCCTGGTAACCTCGGCCCACCTAATGTCTGGCCCATGGCCCATTCCGAGGACAAAGGTTCGTCCGAGGAGGAAGCATGGGTGCGTACACTCTAGAAACCCCGCCGAGAATAACTCTGTCCTCGGCGGACCAAGATTAGCTTCAGATGGGGAAGCGGGCCCAGGACAGGCTGTCACCTCCGCATTAAATGCGTTCACCTAATCCTCTGGTCGCACTAATAAAGACGTGACTCTCAGACAGGGCGACCTTGATTATTGTGAATCACTTGAGTACTGATAGTGTTGCTGATGGGACGGATGTTCAGAGGGGAAGCGCTTGAATGATCAACAGATGGAGGGGAGAGATGGAAAGATAGAACTATATAAGAAGGACCAAGACAGCACAGAAGGGGGGGGGAGCTCCTCGGACTGAAGCCGAGGATCAGTTTGAAGAAAAAAACTTAGGGGCATTGCCCTTTAAAGATGATAGGTTCATGGTTGGGTTCCGTTTTGCCTGCAAGGGCCAATTTCTTCAGACCCACTATCTAGAAATGCATTGTTTGGGGCCCTACAACCTGAGTCCCTACATATATATATATATTTTTAGAAAAGTGTTTTTTCTTAACATACATAAATAGACAGAATGAGCCCTCTCTATGTTGTACAAATTGTTGGAGCCATGGACCTTCCAATTCCACTTCCAACCAACCCCCATTAATTAATTAATTATTAATATTAAGACAAAAATGCAAAACTGACCCTCTAATATTGGGGTTCGTACAGTACAGAAATTGCAAATTGGACAGACAGAGGAATGACTTTCTTTCTTTTTTTTTTTTGGAAAATAATATGTATCATGTAAATATTCGTCAAAAAATATATATACAAGTAGAACAACACTTGAAGATGATTTCTTATTATTTCTAGACTAGAAGAATGATTCTTCTTCTAAGAATCCAAGTTTACCATTTGGTTTGCGTAAGAAATTTATCAAAATATTAGGAATGTAAAGCAGCAAGCAAATGACGAAGCAGCAGCAAGCAGTGAGGAATGTGTTCGACAAATTTCCCCATTCAAATATAAATATAATCCTCCAATGCCTCAGTTCGACTACGACGACTACTACTAGTACATGCCATGCACGACAGGCTCATGCCCACATCCTCAAAACTGGCCTATCCAACCATGCTAATCTCACCACCGAGCTCCTCTCTCTCTACGCCAACAACCATTGCTTCCATGAAGCCAGCCTCATCCTTGACTCCGTCTCCGACCCCAACGTCTTTACCTTCTCTACTCTCATCCATGCCTATTCAAAACTCAGTCGCTTTGCTGATGCGCTCCGACTTTTTTCTCGTATGATATCTCATGCCCGCCTTCTGCCTGATGCTCATGTTTTCCCTAGTGTCTTCAAGGCTTGTGCTGGAATACGGGCCTTCAAACTCGGCCAACAGGTTCATAACTTAGTGTCTTGGAATGGTGTGATTGCCGGTTTTAACCATAGTGGGTCATATAATAAGGCGGTTTTCATGTTTCAAAAAATGCATTTTGAAGGCTTCCAGCCCGATGGGTCTAGCATTTCTAGTGTTCTGCCGGCTATAGGAAACCTAGAGGATTTAGTTTTGGGGATCCAAATTCATGGTTATGTGATCAAGCAGGGTTTCGATTGGGACAGTGTCTGGTCACCGCACTTATCGATATGTATGGCAAGTGTATTGGTTGCCAAGGCTAAAGCTGAAGAGCTGCATAATGACAACAAGAATCTGCTGAAGAAGACCTCGGATGTGAAGAATAAAGTTTCGGATTATTGGTAGATTGATGAAACAGTTAATTGGGGAAAGCCATCTTTACTATTCAAAAGAATATTAATATGTATCATATTCAAAACATTGTCATGCTATTGCTTCAGTCCACAAAATTTGTATTGACACTAAATTAGTGTCAAAATAGCATTTCTCCTCTGCTGTACACCATTCATTCATTCTTTCATTTATGTTCTTGCACTCTATTTTCCATTCTATTCTACTTTAACCTTGCAAAAATCAGAATGTAACATGAGTAAATAAGGGAGCATAGGACAATGTAAAGAAACAATTTTAGCATCAGATAAAAGACTGCAACATATAATAGCTGTCTGAATTTTAACTTTCAGCAACACCATTCTAAGAAGATATGACACAATGCACATTCCTTATTAATTTTTTTTTTTTTTTTGGGTAAATACTTATAATGGGGGTGAGGGGATTTGAACTCGAGATGTCTCTATTGGAACAATATGAGATGCTAACCAATTGAGTTATAACTTAAATACTTTTTTGGTGCTTTTGGAGGGAATAATTCTGCTTTCAAATGCACTCATATCCAAATTCAATGTATAGATCCTATTCAACTAACAAAACTACATAAAAGTAAAATAAGTGTGCACTTCATGAACATATATACACGTTCTTATTGTAATAGTAAGCGGGTTCATTGGATTTATCTAGGGATATTGGCTTATATAGAAAGTGTGGACTAACATCTTGCTGATCACTTGATTTGGTTGAATTTCAAGTTGGTGACATTGCAAAAATATTTTTTTTAATATGCTGATTTTCCTAGGCAAGTTTTTAAGTGAAAACAAACAAATACATTCTTTATTTTTAATATATTTATTCCTTAGCTGTTTTCTTAGCATGTATCATGAGTAAGAAGTCCTAGTACTAGAATTTAAAAAGTTCTAACATTAGGTGGAAGGGGATTTTTTTTTTTGGCAATTATGTTTTCAGAAAAGGATTCAGTCTCTTTCCTTAAACTTTCCAGTTTGTTTGCAGAAAGCATGCATGTCTATGTATGGCCAATTATATTACAATTGGAACAACGATCTTGACATGAAAATCTTTGGTCAGATGTACAAGAAAAACGAGCTATTGCGGCGGGTGCGAAAACTGCCGCTATATGTCGCCTATTGCGGCGCGTTTTTGGCCCGCCGCTGTACATAAGATCTATTGCGGCGTTCTATATGCCCGCCGCAATAGTTCTAGTATTTTGCAGCGTATTATAGTGGCGGGCCAATGACCCGCCGCAATATGTACCCCTTTTTGCGGCGGGATGGACCGCCGCAATAGACCTATAAATTTCCAAGCCCCAAAATTTTGCCCTATTTTTGTTGCCTTCCAACTTAAAGATCAAATGGTAAATTATACCCGATTGGCATGAAAATTGGCATGCATGTTAAGAACATATAGAACATGTAATCCAACGGTTGGATTTTCAAAATATGAATTCAACAATAAGTTATTGGTCAGTGTAACATTTTTTAGAGTTACATTAAGTGTAACTTGAACCCAACCCTATATTTCTTAATTCCATGTGAATTTTGACAAATCTACCGTTAGATTACATTATCTTCACATATTTTTCATGCTTACAAAAATTTAAGGTGATCAAAGATTAATAGGCACATCATCAATCAATTGTTTAAATTTAAGGTTTTGTAATTTAAAATAACTCATAAAATATGAGTTTAAAGATCAAATGGTAAATTACATCCGATTGGCATGAAAATTGGCATGCATGTTAAGAACATATAGAACATATAATCCAACGGTTGGATTTTCAAAATATGAATTCAATAATAAGTTATTAGTTAGTGTAACATTTTATAAAGTTACATCAAGTGTAACTTGAACCCAACCCTATATTTCTAAATTCGATGTGAATTTTGACAAATCTACCATTAGATTACATTATCTTCATATATTTTTCATGCTTACAAAATTTCAAGGTGATCAAAGATTAATAGCCACGTCATCAATCAATTGTTTAAATTTAAGTTTTTGTAGTTTAAAATAACACATAAAAGATGAGTTTAAAGATCAAATGGTAAATTACATCCGATTGGCATGAAAATTGGCATGCATGTTAAGAACATATAGAATATGTAATCCAACGGTTGGATTTTCAAAATATGAATTCAATAATAAGTTATTGGTTGGTGTAACATTTTTTAGAGTTACATTAGGTGTAACTTGAACCCAACCCTATATTTCTTAATTCAATGTGAATTTTGACAAATCTACCGTTAGATTACATTATCTTCACATATTTTTCATGCTTACAAAATTTTAAGGTAATCAAAGATTAATAGGCATGTCATCAATCAATTGTTTAAATTTAAGGTTTTGTAATTTAAAATAACGTATAAAAGATGAGTTTAAAGATCAAATGGTAAATTACATCCGATTGGCATGAAAATTGGCATGCATGTTAAGAACATATAGAACATGTAATCCAACGGTTGGATTTTCAAAATATGAATTCAATAATAAGTTATTGGTTGGTGTAACATTTTTTAGAGTTACATTAGGTGTAACTTGAACCCAACCCTATATTTCTTAATTCAATGTGAATTTTGACAAATCTACCGTTAGATTACATTATCTTCATATATTTTTCATGCTTACAAAATTTCAAGGTGATCAAAGATTAATAACCATGTCATCAATCAATTGTTTAAATTCAAGTTTTTGTAGTTTAAAATAACGCATAAAAGATGAGTTTAAAGATCAAATGGTAAATTACATCCGATTGGCATGAAAATTGGCATGCATGTTAAGAACATATAGAAAATGTGATCCAACGGTTGGATTTTCAAAATATGAATTCAACAATAAGTTATTGGTTGGTGTAACATTTTTTAGAGTTACATCAAGTGTAACTTGAACTCAACCCTATATTTTTTAATTCGATGTGAATTTTGACAAATCTACCGTTAGATTACATTATCTTCATATATTTTTCATGCTTACAAAATTTCAAGGTGATCAAAGATTAATAGCCATGTCATCAATCAATTGTTTAAATTCAAGTTTTTGTAGTTTAAAATAACGCATAAAAGATGAGTTCAAAGATCGAATGGTAAATTACATCCGATTGGTATGAAAATTAGCATGCATGTTAAGAACATATAGAAAATGTGATCCAACGGTTGGATTTTCAAAATATGACTTCAACAATAAGTTATTGGTTGGTGTAACATTTTTTAGAGTTACATTAGGTGTAACTTGAACCCAACCCTATATTTCTTAATTCAATGTGAATTTTGACAAATCTACCGTTAGATTACATTATCTTCATATATTTTTTGTGCCAAAAAAATTTCAAAGAGATCAAAAATTAATAGCCATGTCATCAATCAATTGTTTAAATTCAAGTTTTTGTAGTTTAAAATAACGCATAAAAGATAAGTTTAAAGATCAAATGGCAAATTACATCCGATTGGCATGAAAATTGGTATGCATGTTAAGAACATATAGAAAATGTGATCCAACGGTTGGATTTTCAAAATATGAATTGAATAATAAGTTATTGGTTGGTGTAACATTTTTTAGAGTTACATCAAGTGTAACTTGAACCCAATTCTATATTTCTTAATTCGATGTGAATTTTGACAAATCCACCGTTAGATTACATTATCTTCATATATTTTTTGTGCTAAAAAAATTTCAAGGATCAAAGATTAATAGCCATGTCATCAATCAATTGTTTAAATTCAAGTTTTTGTAGTTTAAAATAATGCATAAAAGATGATTTTATAGATCAAGTGGTAAATTACATCCGATTGGCATGAAAATTGGCATGCATGTTAAGAACATATAGAAAATGTGATCCAACGGTTGGATTTTCAAAATATGAAATCAATAATAAGTTATTGGTTGATGTAACATTTTTTAGAGTTACATCAAGTGTAACTTGAACCCAATTCTATATTTCTTAATTCGATGTGAATTTTGACAAATCCACCGTTAGATTATATTATCTTCATATATTTTTTGTGCTAAAAAAATTTCAAGGAGATCAAAAATTAATAGCCATGTCATCAATCAATTGTTTAAATTCAAGTTTTTGTAGTTTAAAATAACGCATAAAAGATAAGTTTAAAGATCAAGTGGTAAATTACATCCGATTGGCATGAAAATTGGCATGCGTGTTAAGAACATATAGAAAATGCGATCCAACAGTTGGATTTTCAAAATATGAATTCAACAATAAGTTATTGGTTGGTGTAACATTTTTTAGAGTTACATCAAGTGTAACTTGAACCCAACCCTACATTTCTTAATTCGATATGAATTTTGACAAATCTACTGTTAGATTACATTATCTTCATATATTTTTCATGCTTACAAAATTGAAAGGTGATCGAAGATTAATAGCCATGTCATCGATCAATTTTTTAAATTCAAGTTTTTGTAATTTAAAATAGACGCATAAAAGATGATTTTAAAGATCAAATAGTAAATTACATCCGATTGGCATGAAAATTGTCATGCATGTTAAGAACATATAGAAAATGTGATTCAACGGTTGGATTTTCAAAATATGAAGTCAAGAATAAGTTATTGCTTGGTGTAACATTTTTTAAAGTTACATCAAGTGTAACTTGAACCTAACCCTACATTTCTTAATTCGATGTTAATTTTGACAAAATTTCAAGGTGATCAAATTTGATATATTTTTCATTCTTAATATATTTATCATCATTTTAATTTTTTGACCTAAATAGTATGAGAGTTTTAATAAGAGTCTCTCTCTCTTTTTTCCTTAATCTTAAAGTTTTTTTTTTTTTTTTATTTCTTATTTTTTAACGTGAGTCTTTCTTCTCCTTCTTTTTTTTTTTTTTTTAAACCTAAAGTGAGTCCTTTAAAAAAAAAAAAACAAAAATTCTAACTTGTAGTCTTTTTAAAAATTAAATACTGAGAGAGTCCTAACAAGAGTCTCTCTCTTTTTTCCTTTATCCTAAAGTTTTTTTATTTTTATTTTTTATGTGAGTCTTTCTTTTTTCTTTGTATTGAAACCTAAAGTGAGTCCTTTATTTATATATATATATATATATATATATAAAACCTAATGTGAGGTCTAATTAAAAAAAATTATAATTATTTTTTTAATCTTAATTGTAATGTAAGTAAAAAATTTCAGTTTTATATCATATATGGATAATAATAATGAACAAACTAAAGCGCATGTTGCCTTAGTGGTTGACACTCGTGCCATGCATATTTTTCAAGGTCCCGTCTATGGTTCTAACCTTCATAACTGCCTTTTTTTCTTTTTTTTTTCCTTTTCATTTTTAAAGTTACTCTTATGAAAACTACGTCGTTTTGGTTCTATTTATACCTAAACACAAAAATCCCTACACATCTCTTTCTCATTCAGCCGCCCTCCTCGTTCCATGACTCTCTTTCTCTCTCTCTCTGGGAAATTTTTTGTGCTTCGTTGTTGCGAAATTTCATGGTTTTCAAAAATTCGAAACCCTAGAAAATTCAACGAGTGAAGCTGCTCAGTCGTGCAGGTTTATTCACTCATTACTCATATATCGATCTATAAGCTATGCAAAAAACGTTCCTCTATTTTTTATTTTTTGACAATTCGTTTTTGTTGTTTCGATTGGTTAATCAGGGTTTCACTAAGTCGCTAGTCATGACTGTGCTCTCTGAGATCGGTTACAAGACCTTTTTCGCCGCCGCGGTTAGTATTATACGCTATTACTATTTATTTTATTTATTTGGATTGATTCTGTTGCCACTTCTGTTCATTGCTGGGGAATCTGACTTTTCTTTTCTGGGAAATCTTTGGGTATTATTATATTTATATGATTAATTAATTGATTTTCACTATTTTAGCATTTTGAAAGTGATTCTAATTAGATTACAGTTATTACAATATGTATATATTCGTTCAAAGGAGTTTAGAAAATTATTTGTTCTTATCAAATTGAATTCTTTTTAATAAAGCTTAGCATCTTTTTTTTTTTTTTAATTTTTAAATTAGAATTATGGAGAATTTTTCTATGTAGCTAGCACAACACTGATAATTGGCTGGCTGGGCTCAATTGGGCTGTGAAAATTAGTCCCTCATCATTGACTGAAATTTACACAGTAATTACCTACGTTGGCATCTTCGTTTTTGAATGACTGATTTTTATTCTAGGATTAATACTTTAATCCAGAACCCAGGCAGTTTTTATTGCTGTAGATAAGTTCTCTTCCGCTGAGATATTTGTGATTTTGTAACTCATTTCTCTTAAGCCCTCTGTTTATCAGTTAACACTTCACTTGGAAATTGCTGACATTTTTTTCCTTTTTCTTTTGTTTTTTCATAGAGAAGTTCTGTACTGATGAGATGTGTTTTGATTCTGCATTTATCGGTTAACACTTTACTTGGAAATTGCTGAGTGTTTTTTTTTTTTTTTTTCATAGAGAAGTTCTATACTAATGACATGTGTTTTGATTCTGCAACCCATTTCTCTTGTCCCTATGCTCTATGGCTTTGAAATTTACCCCAAAACGGCTGTTCCTTGTGGATTTTTTTCTGTAAAAAAATTCTCTTCTAATAAGATATTTGTGATTTTGCAACTCATTTCTCTTGTCTTGTTAATCTATTGTTTAACACTTAACTTAACCTGAAAAATGCTCACCCTAGTGTTTTTGCTGTAAAGATGTCCTATTCTAGCTTTTGGTTTTTTTTTTTTTTTGTTTTTAATTCCCAATAACTTCTGAGATTAAAGAGTCATCATTACCAATAACTCTAAAGTTCATTTTGGAAAAAAATAGGATGCCTAGCAAGTAGCAACACTTTTAAGATTGAAAATAGATTTAATCTTAAAGTGGAAATGTAGATTTTTTTAATAATAAAAATACTATAATTAATTGTTCTTATTTTATAAGTCTAATACTTTAAAATACTATTTTTTTAGCTTGCATCCAGTCCAAAATTTGGCTTTCCAAAACCCTTTTACAGCCTACCATACATCACAGATTTGTGGAAAGAGTAATTAATTTATGTAAAGGGAAATGCTTTTCTCGTATACAAAAGTCAAAAAGTCTTTTTTTTTTTGGGTTAAAAAAGTAAATAAATATATAGTGAAGAAAGAAAAAATTCAAAAAGTCTAAAAAGAATTGTTATTAAGAAAAGATTGTTTCCAAAATTTCTTAAGATAAAAAAAAGGTTTATAGAAAAAGTAACATACAACTCTAGTGTCGGTGTCCACGGCAGTGACAACAAACATGAGGTTGAAGCTGATTATAAACTCCAAAGCAAAAGCTTGGCCATATGGTGCCCCTGAAGGAACAGTGACACCCCCACCCATTATGGGGTGGAAAATCCCCTTTAGTGCAAATGCAGCACACAAAGATGCTACCACCTGTGCTCCAATATACATAGGTACCTGCCAAAACAACAACAAAAAATAAAAATAAAAATCTAGTGTTAGCTAGGGACTTTTGTGCAACAATTTTGTTATGGACCCAATTTATTTCATAACTTTTTTTTTTTCCTTAAAAATTTTATAATTGTTCATAAGTTTTAGTTAGTTCAACTAATAAAGTCTCTTATTATTGAATAAGAGATATAAAGTTTAAATAAAAACAAAGTAATATCTTAGACACAAATAACAATTATCATAGAGCACAGACATAATATGTTAAAATTTTATAAAACAAAGAAAGAAAGAAAAAAAAAAAAACTTTTTATGACCGGTCAATGGATCAGTTTATCCTTCATTGGGTTTGGCTTAATTGCAGTGAAGAACTAGAGGTGATATATAGACACGACATGTATCAAAACTTGACCACATGCTGGTCTCGTGGCCCATACAACCAGAACAAATAGAAAAATAAGGAATAAGTTGTGTGTGTATGGAGTTAATTGAGATTATTGTGTTTCCTGTTTCCATGGGAAGTGCTACTATATTTTATTATTTTCTTCCCTTTTTTTTTTCACTTTCTCTCCTATGCTTTCCGTCTCTCCTCTTTGCCACTTTATCTTTTCCCCTTTGTTTCCCTTTCTCTATGCCTGATTGCCTCTCGAGTTTGTGGGTTTCTGTGGTGCTGGGTGTGGCTAGGCTGCGGTGGTTTTTCATGGATCATGGGTCTCTGCGGTGGGAAGGCCGACGACTACACGGACTCTATACCAACAAGGATTTCCGCATCTCTATTCGCATCTCTACAAGGAGTGAGATTAAACATTATAAATTATTCATTGATTTCCTTATAAATTTAATAGGTGGTTGTATCATTTGAAGATATAGATGAGGTATGTGCTCTCTCGCGCTCTCTCAATTTACACACTTGACCACCTCGTTGAATGATATGTAATGCTAAGTTATGAATTTTTTATTTTTTATTTTTATGAAGATACGAAGGAGTCAGCATGCATTCATTAATCCTGCTATTACAATTATACTTTGAATGGGTGCTGGTGGACATGGTGTACCTCCTTTGGGAAGTCCTGATGGTTAGTAATTGTTTTTGAATGCCTGAAGGGCTTTTTAGTATATATCTTTCTTGAAGTTAAGATGTACAAATCTTGTGCTTGACATGAAAGTAGCTTTTCGTGATCACTCTTCTTTTTCGTTTGAAAGGAACGATTATGTTTTTATAATGATGCAGTGGGCTTAGATATATTGTGTAGGTAGTATCAAATTAAAATATGGTGCTAGAATGGTGCATCCATTGAAAAGCATTATGTTGATATTTCTATCATTTCTTAAATTTCCTTCACCATCTATAATTAATGGGTCTCAAGGAAAAGTCAAAGTCCTCTAAAGTTAAAATCTTTGCTATTGGCCGCTCTATCTCAACTTTTCTGATGGTTTTTAAATGATGAATCTATAGGTCTACTTGCTTCTTTTGTAACTTGGATTAGCCAAATGCCACAGTTCGTTCTAGAGTCGGAAATCCCAAAGGTATTGACACAAAACCCAATCTCTATCTTCTTTTTACAAGAATGATTGATTTTTTTTTATATAAAAATTTTATTTACCACTTTATTGGCATACACTTTCACAACTCAAAAAATTGTGTAAAGAAAAACTATATTGGTTTTATAGTGAGAAAAAGTGATAAGAATAATTTCATGCACTTTTTTTTTCGTGTGTTTGAATCTCATTGGTTTGTGAGTAGTGAAAAAAAAAGTAGATCAATTTGGAAGTTACAGCAATCTGTATATAATTGCCAGAAAGAATAAGATAAAAATTATGATCATAGAATAACTTAGAAATAATGTGCAAAACTCTCAAAATTTTTGTGAGTTCCACTTATGAAAATAAGACATAAAAACATTTTGAATAGATAATGTGAAATGCAATTTGCATATTATTGCAAACAAATCATTATAGATAACCAATTAACCATACATGTAGGACCATATGTATCAAATTTATTTATTTATTTTTTGCTATATTATGTTGCATTTTGTTCATTATTGTGCTCCTAGGTTCATTTCATCACCTAACCTAATTTTTTCACAACTTATTTTTGCTTGGAGCTTAGTTAGGAAAACAAATTTGGAAATTTTATTTAGGAATAAGTTTTAGGAACTTGTAACTTGGAAAAAGTTTGGGATATTTACTTGTCCTTTAAAATCCTTCTACCATTCCCAATTGGGATATAATGCAAATAAGCCAAGACTCTAGAGAGCTTGCGGCTTCTAGGAGCAATGATTGGATTAGATTTTTCTAGGTTAGGAGGTGTTTTAACACCTTGAGTTTCCAAGTTATTCTTTTTAGTATTTGGTTTGCCTAGGGTAGCACATATCCATTTTATCTTCTACTTCGTCATTTTCTCTAACTATTCTTACATTTTTTAAAGAAGCAAACAAGATTCTCATAAAAAGTTATCTGGTCTCTAATATAGGATGAATGGCATTTTATGAAGACTTGAACTTTTTCCTTTTCATTAATAATTGTGTCTTTAGAACCAAGACACTTTTTTGGGACATGAAGAGCCTATGTCATGCTACATGCTAATGGTGTTGCAGTGGAGAAATAGCTAATAAAATTAAATGAAGAAGCCCAACTAAGTACATAGAACCATGTCAAGTCCCAAACAAAATCATGGAAAAGTCCTAACAGGCTTGATGAGCTAATATTTATATGCACTTGTTGAGTAATCTTGGTTTGTATGCACTTATTGAATGAGCAAGATGAAAAGTCCTAAATCTGTAAGATTTTCTTGTCATTCTATTCTATCTATTTATATGCACTTATTGAATAATCTTAGTTTGTATGTAGGATGTTCCTCTGGTCCAACAATCTCTAGCTCTCCAAAAATCATTAGCTGCATCTCATCAACCAAGCAGCTTATAAGTTTTATGTTGGTGTTTGAGGACTTTTGTGTACAAAGAACTACATTTGAACAATTGCATTTTTTGCAAGTGTTGGAGGATATTTTTACACACTTTGAAACTTTGATTTTAGTATTAGCTTAATTTAAGCAGTTTTATTCAAAGGACCACATCTTTTTTTGTTAATCTTAAGATGGTGGTTATAGACAATGTTATGTATTTGATAATATATTTTTATGTTAATATTACGTTAGTTTCATGACATTTGTGGTGTTGTTAATTAGTTATTTTTGTGGCATTGTGTTAGTAGAGCTAAAACTATTACAGGTTCTTTGTGATAGGGCTATGAACCATTTATTTATTAGCAAACAGTGGTTTTTAAAGCCCACCAGGGAAAAAAAAAAAAAAAAAAACCTACAGCGGCGGTCAAAAAGAGCTGCTAAAGGTGCACATTTTATGTATTAAATGAATTCCTATAGCGGCGCTTATCGCCCGCCGCTAAAAGTCAATGCCACGAATCCTAAACATGTATGGCGGCGGTTTTATGCCCGCTGCAATAAACCTTCACCCGCCACTGAAAGGTACATATATAGCGGCGCTTTTTGTGACCGCCGCAATTGACCTATAGCGGCACTGCAACACTGGCGGGATAGCCCGCCACAATAGCACCCGCCACTATAGGTCGAATGTACCTTTAGCGGCGCTTCTGGGCCCGCCGCAATAGCCCGTTTTTCTTGTAGCAATAAGAACATCGCCATTACATGAAGAACAAGTATTGTATGCGTAAAAAGGTTTTGAAGCCAACAGCCTACACATGATGAAAGCCATATTTTATGAGCGCCGGAGATGACAAAAAGACATTGGCCATTGTGTTTCTTTAGTTAGATTGAAAGAACCCTAGTGGAGAAGTGGAATAATTAGCAAATTCTTTTGATGTATACATTTTCTAACATAAGAAAGTTATTTTGCTAAGATATATATCTTTTTTCTCTATCACACAGTTGGACGTATTTTTTATTCTATAGTTTAATGTTTAAAATGGAGATATTTGTTTATACACGTGGAAAACTTTAGCAAGTTGTGATTCTACATAACCAGGTCTCTCTTTTTATAGAGTCACAACCTAGATTCTTATTCTTCTTCTTTTTTTCACATACATGGAAATAGAATTGGATGCCAAAGTTATTTTTGATTCTTTAAATTCTAAAAATTCTAAATCAATTGGTAACAATCTATTATTATTTGGGAATATAATTAATAAACTAATTGAATCAAGAAAAGCCACGTTCTCTTTCTCACACTCTTTCTTTCCTCACCACCTTACCTACTAGAATATTGATCTTTGAATCTAATTCACAATCACAATGAAACAACCAATGAATATACTAAGCCATGTTGACAAGCAGCAACCCCAGAATCACATCTCACTTGCTCCCCCTGAAATACATGTAGATTTTCTGCACAAACCAAAGAACAAACAGGAGACGAACTGTGTCATAGAAAGAGAAAAGGAAGAAGAGACTATAAAATTCAGCAATGTGCATAATAAGTACCCTGCATGCCTGTTCCCAAGAATATAATCTAAACATTGATAATTAAGTTGCATATTTGCAGACAACCTTCAATGATTTCTTGGAGCAGTCTTAAATGCTAACAATATTTTCTTCAGGGACTATAAAATGGTACTTGTTTCAGATAAAGTAGAGATTCAGGGAATAACATTGTACTTATTTCAGATAAGTAGAGAGTTTCAGGACTACTCAACCAAGGAATTGTATAATCTTAGTACATTTCATAGTACAGTGTCCAATCTGACAATAGAAATCAAACCCAAGACCTTTTGATTTCCATAAGATCTTGGGTTTGAAACTTCTAGCAAATATATTGAGGTCATCCCCAAGGTATTTTTTTCCCTGTAATAACCTAGTGTGTGTGTGATACAGAGGGAATACATACACCTAAGAAAATGGTCAAGTGCTCAAAGAGTAGAATTCTCGATACAAGCCCATTGAATAGGCTATCATGTGGGCTGGACCCACAACAATGATAAGATTACGAGTAAGGTTAGCTATATGCATGAGTGGGGTTACTTTCGTTGTTGCTTTAGTTTCAATAATTTTAAGCAATAGTCGAGGATAGTATATCAGAACTAGTAGAGTCTTCCATGACATAATTTTTGTTAAAATTATTTCACTTAATAATTTTTTATTATATATATTTTGAAAAATACATTGTTGAATTATATATTTTTCTTATAATATATTCTTCAAGCTTATAAAATTTCAAAATAATCAAATATTGATAACTATCTTATGTATAAAATTATTAAAATTAAAATTATATACATAAGAAGAACGAGAACACATTTCATTTAATAGTGGGGTTTTTAAAATATTGATTCAATAGGAAATTTTTAAGTGGTGACATAAGCCGTAAATCCTGTCCTCGCCCATAAATAAATATATAGATGTATGTAAAAATTATGGATTTTTTTTTTTAATTATTAAGCTGGCTGTTGTAGTATATTATATTATTATTATTCTTTTATAAAGTTATAAAGAAAGTACAAGAAGAAATTCTCCAGACTGAATCATAATGTAGCTGTGTTGTGTTCAATAGGATATGCCTCAGTGAACTATTATTATTATTATTATTATTTTAATTAATTCTATTTACTTACCAAAAGAAGTTTATATGAACTTAAGCTCTCTTGAAATGATGCTCTTTTTTTCTTTTTTTAAATATACTCCTCAAATGATACCTGTGGGGCCAGAATAAGTCAGCAGCCCCGGCCCACTCCAGGCCCAGCCCAACGGCCCATGCCGAGGACGCCTCGACGATCCGAGGTCCGAGGACCAAAGTTTGGAGCCCAGTACCCAAGGAGCGTTGCCGAGGATAGTCACATCCTCGGCATGCCGAGGACAGAAAGAGGGCACACGTCACACCTTTACGGGGGGTCTCCCCAAGCATCCAAGGAGCAAATAACGAGAACCAATGGCCGGACATTGGTGCATGGCGGAGGAGCAAGTCCCAGGTGAACTGTCACCTCCACATTAAATGCCCTCAACTAACGCTCTGGCCGCATTAATGAGGACAGGACCTCTGAACAGTGCCGCCTGGAGCGCTGCAACCCACTGGAGGTATGGGAATGCGGCTGATGGGACAGACACTCGAGTAGAAGCCGGATTGATCAACAAATGTAGGGCTAGGATCAACTGAGTGAGGAGTATATAATGTAAAAATCCCTCTTATGAGGGGGGACGGACAAAAAACCAGGGAAAAAGGAATACTGTAGCAGAGTATTCTCTCCCAACTCTTGTAACCCTTCTGAAAAGAGATAATAGTAGTTTCCAGCTCCATAAGGCACGTCCGAGGAGCCCCATGGTGTGTTTAAGCCCACGTTCTAGTTATTGGCAACCACGTACAACCATGCATGGCCGTTGCCTTCCTTACTGAGGCCTAGCTCTTGAGTCCACACTCTACAAATTTATTGAAGGGTTAGTTGGGCTTGGGCCCACTCTCTCGATCCTTAGAGAGCGCTCGAATCCACCCCCTACAATACCTAACTTGGCTCTGCAACAACATGCTTTTATACAACTTGTACAGAAATTGGACACATTTTAATGAAAAAAATAAAGATAATCACATCACTTATTCTTCAAAATCTTAAAAACTATTTAGAATTACTATTCTCATTACAAAATTTTAAGTCAATAAGGCAGCAAATTTGTGCATTATAAATTTACAAAAATTGTAAATTAAACGAATATTGCAAAGTCATATATCAGTTGACTTGGTTTTTCTATGTTTTATTGAGCAGATGCTAGAAGATCAATGCAACCATTCAAGCATCCAAGATATCCCAGAAGTTCAGTCATCAAAACCACAAAGAAGTTGAAAGTTACAAAGCACTTAGACATTGATGCAATGCTGGATATTCATCAAATGTCCAACCCTACAGTTTGAGTTCACCATTTTCTTTACCACCATTTGAGTCACTAGGTCCAATGCCCTTGCCTGAAAACACACCTCCATTTTGTACTTATCCACCTAATACCCCACAACCTCCCACTACAGCCATTCCAACTCCCACAGTTCCATCACCATTTAACTATCTCCCACCAGTTCTTCCAGCCCTAATCCCACCTCCAAGCCCCACCAGCACGACACCTGGCCCGCCCACAACAAACCCACCAGAAATTTTTCCAAGCCCACCTGCCACAAACCCACCAGAAATTGTTCCAAGCCCACCAAGTAGTGTACCAAGTCCAACTACCTATGTTCCAAGCCCACCTAATATTGAGCCCAGCCCACCAAGCTATGTCCCAGGCACACCTACGCTACATATACACCAGCCCCCACTGTATTTGTTCCAAGCCCACCATTGTTTCAACTTTCAACCACCTGTGGTGTACCCACCACCAACAGTGCCACCACCACCAAATACTCCTCCAAACAGAGCCCTTTGGTTTGTGGCTAAGCCATCAGTGCCTGACGCAATCGTTCAAGAAGCCATGGACTATGCTTGTTGGTCTGGAGCTGATTGCAATTCAATTCAGCCTGATGGGTCTTGCTTTCAGCCCAACACTTTGTTTGCACACGCTTCAATGCTTTCAATAGCTTCGGGCAGAAGACTAAAGCGGCTGGCGGCATGTGCGAGTTTGGAGGCTCAGCCATTCTAGTCACTGTTGATCCAAGTGAGTCACCCCTCTAATTTTCACCAGTTCTCAATTTAATCTTTTAAGATTTTTTTATTTATTTTTTAATTTTAATCATTTGAACTTTAATATGTTTTCAATTTATTCATTTAGTCTATAAGTTTGTTCAATTTTATTATTAGTTTTAGTATTTTTCACTTTCTAAAACGATATTGTAGACTTAACACTACGAATTGAACAAAGGCAGATGAAGTGACTATATTAAAAGCAAATGGAAGTTAAAAAGACCTAAATTTTTTATTAAAAAAAAGTGTAGGACTTAATTTAAAATGTTTTTAAATTTGAAATTTGAAATTTGTAATTTTAACTCATAATCTTTGATAAAGTACTAAGTCCAGTTGCTTTTACTTATGTGTATGGTAAAATATGTGCATTTGTTGTTTGTAGACAACCAACAAGGGTCCTACAATGGCCTCCAGCAGAAGCACATCAAATTCAAGTGCATAACCCAACTCTTGTAGAAACACCTCCAATCCAAGTGCACCACCCAACTCAAGTAGAAACACATCCAATCCAAGTGCACCACCCAAATCCAGCAGAAGTAACTCAAATCTAAGGCAGAAAAAGAAAAGGGTAGTCACACAGAGACTTTGAATGCTTCTAAGAATGCATCAAGATACTTGGAAGTAGTGAGATTTGCTTAGAGCCAATCATATGTGCATGGTCCAAGGTTGTGAGAGAGCAGAAGTTAAAGTTTAAATTGAGGAATGGCAACTTTTTTGTGTAATTCAGCTAATGGTTGTAACTGTTGTAGTTGAACAATGCCTTGCTATTTAGGTTAATATTTTGGTACTTAACTATGGATTAGTGTTTTTTGTTTTGGTAGTCCAAGCAATGACAATGGCTTGTCTTATGGAGGTTGTGTGGAATGACCTTTGTTTTGTTTTGGTTAAACTTAAAACCATCATGTGCTTTTGTTTAAGTTAAACTTTTGTTTTGTTTTGTTATTCTTCATGGAATGACCTTGTATGGAAGTTTATGAAACGACAAAGGTTACAATATGTGGGTGCTGAATTAAAACATATTTGTTGGATTTGTAGGGTTGATCTGTTCACAATTTTAAAGTTTGCAAATATTGTTAAACTTTTTTTGGTCATTCACACTATTTACCATTACATAACACAACATTGCCACACTACCAATCCACACATTCAAAGAGAAAGGTTTTCATTTCATAAAATTAACGAGTATAAACTAACCAGCAGGTGTTCCATTGCTAATAAGAATCACACAAAAAGTGAGAAAAATACAAAAAGTGTACACACTGCAAGAACTACATACATTCACAACTACAACATTGTCTCTTCCCCACCTATGTAACCCACCAAAGATATTTCAACTCCCCTTTCTAACCAAACATAGAATTACACAAAGACAAATCCCACATATCACCAATAACAATGCCAAATACAGTGTGTAAAACTTCTCTCTCTTCTTGCAGTTTGCAACCTCAGCCTCAAGCGTGATAATCCTCTGCCTTTGCTTTGGGATAAGCACCTTACCATGCTCACATATCTCATCATCATGCCATTGGAAGAATTTACAGTTTCGCCCAACTTGAAATGCAAATTAAGCTCTAAAGAATGACAATCTATAAACTATCCAACCCAAAAATTGAAACAATATACTGAAATTCATAAACTAAAACCCAGTATCTAGTAATTTGAACATCCATAAAACCTTCTACTAAGATTGTCTGCTATCCACGATACGACTACCACCGGTTTTTCATAAAAGAAGCACCTCATTGGTGCTCTCCTCCTTAAACTTGAACCAATTGAAGAGCATGCTTCCATTTGATTTGGAGCTTCGAAGCTAATTTGGAGCTTTGATCATGGTTTGCGGAAAGGATTTATGGCGGATCACTTGTGGGGGAGGAGCTCCAATTGCAAAATTTTGGTGGGGATGAGCTGTTAGGGTTTCGGGTTCAGAATTGGAGGTTTTATTTGTTAGTTAAGTGTGAAGAGTCAGTCACGTGACTCAAAAGGGGGGCGATGACATGTTGCAATATTTATTTAATTTTTAGTTTTTCCATCAACCATGTCAACTGTTTCCATTAGTTGGCTAATGGTAGGGACCAAAATATTTCGCTTTTTTTGTTTTAGAGACTAAAAGTGGTAAAATGAAAATGTAGGAACCAAAAATGTATTTACGCCATTTAAAAACCAATGAGTATCCAGCTAAAAAGTTGAAAAATTAGAGTTCTAACTTACCGTTTCTTTGGGTACTTTTAAAACTAAATCCGATTGCACAAAAAATATTAATCATATTACATTTTTATTTTCATTTTTAGCGAATCTAATTGAATTGAATGGACATAGTCCCCCCCTCCCCCCACTGTGCAGTCTGTGCTCATGGTTCCCTTCATTTTTTAAATCCCAAAACCAAAACCGTGTTGTGATTGTGAGTTGTCATAAACTCCAACAACTTTTTAATTAAGAGTCAAAAGTCTAGAAGGAGAAATCATACATCACTTTTGTTGACGGCCTTTGTCTTTGTCTTTCTTTTTTCTTTTCCTTTTTCCATTATTGAGATAGCATTTAGCATTGCAATAACTTTATATCAATTATTTTACAATCTATTGCAACAGTGAATATTAAGATATCATTGCAATATTAATAAATTATTTTACAATATATTTTAATGAAAAATATGAAATAATTATCTATTACAACAAATATATCATTGCAATAATTTGATCTAAATTATTTGCAATGTATTGCAATAAGAATTGTCAAGTAATATTCTATTACTACAAGATATTCGAAGTAGTATATTTTTTTTGCAACAAATATATATTTTTGTATCAAAATTTACATTGGAGTTTATTGCAACATAATATTTTGTTGCAGAAATCTATTACATCAACTTTTATTGCAACAACTCACATCAACTTTTATTGCAACAACTCACATCAAGTATTGAAAGACAACTGAAAGGTTTAGGAACTGGCAAGCACTCGCAAGCTATATCTGATAGTAATTGTTTAATGCATAGGAGATATTCCCCCTAGCATCCAAACTTCCACATGAAGTCCCATATCCAAGACTAGTGCAATCAGCATGTGCACAAGCATAGCTGACACTTGGTCCAACTTGTGGATCATCAAGACTAGCTAAGAATGACAAAACACACCTTTGTTGAGCTACATTACTTGCTGCTACCAAAATATTCGAGTTTGCTATAATGTTAAGCAGGTATTTGGGTGTTCCATCAAAGTAAAACACCCCCCAATGCCGTTCAAAATTACCGAACTAAATACTTTTGGCATCTTCATCTATAAGGCTAAATAAGTAAGCATCCAAGGGACCAGATCTCATCAGGGTCCCCTTCCCCACCAAATAACAAGACATGAAACCTTGGTTGAACCACTGAGCATACTATAAATTTTCATTTTTATCTCCATCAATAAGCAGATACTCACATACCTTCATTTCCTAGCCAACCACGAAAACTATTGAAAGTCAAATTAAGACTTCTTAGCTCCTTGAAAGGGTGCAGTAGGGACACGTTTAATAACCAAGTGTCATCATAATTACTAGGATAATTCTCTTTTGGCCATAAATTGTTGATAGAGAGCTCAAACACATGACCTTTGGTGGCATTACACTTGACCCCCTCCCAATCATGACAAAAAAAGGTTGGTATTGTTAATATTGGATTTTAGAAATTCCTTCATTTCTAGCAAACCAGTTCACTCTCCCTCAATACAACCTTTGTTCTGACGAATGTGAACAAAAAGTAGTGAAGTCCATAGCAAAGACTTCACTAAAGGCCACTCCATTGACAAAAAGAGCTGCACAAGAATATATTACTTGACAAATATTATTGCAATGGGTTGCAAATAATTTAGATCAAATTATTGCAACGATATATTCGTTGTAATAGATAATTATTTCATATTTTTCATTGCAATAGATTGTAAAATAATTGATATTATGTTATTGCAGTGCTATCTTAATATTTGTTGTTGCAATAGATTGTAAAATTATTGATATCAAGTTATTGCAATGCTATCTCAATATTTTTCATTGCAATAGGTTGTAAAATAATTCATATCAAGGTATTGCAATGATATCTTCATTGCAATAAGCTATTATTTAAAAAATTTCGTTGCAATAGATTGCAAAAATAATTGGTATCAAGTTATTATAATGATTCCTTTATTTTAAGTTTTTGCAACAAATTTGTCTAGTGCAGTAATGTATTAAAGCCTTTATTGCAACCGAAAATTACAAAAAAAAAAAAAGGAAATATTAAAGGAGAAATTGATTATTAGTGAAAAGAAAGAAGGTGAACTTTATACACTACTTCCACACGTCTTTTGCTTTTCTTCTATATATATTTCTACACAACCTACTCTTCCTTCTCCGCCTCTCCCACTCCCATTTTCTCACTCTCTCTCTCTCTCACACATTGAAAGTCTCACACGCTCCACGGAGTTTTTTTTTTCTCTCTATTGCATGCAATGCCACGACGTGGCGGCGGTAGACAACCGGACTATCGTTGTGAACAACTGTCACCGACGTCTCAACAAGGCGGTGGAAGAGGCAAAGGCACTGGTTTCAGACGTGGCACCGGAGGAGGAGGAGGAGGAGGAGGAAGAGGCCGCGGTATTGCTCCTTCTAGTTTCTCTCTGGTGCCTTCTCCGGTTGTTTCACAACCATCATCTGTTGCTTGACTGTCGAGTTATGCTCCTCCTCCGCCTCAGCCATCGTCATCCTCGGTGGCTGAACTGACCGATGGTGTCAAAGAGAGACTCACATTGTAGGATCGAGCGGCTCAACCTTCGTCGTTGAAAGCCTTGGTCATTCCGAGAAGGCCTGGCTACAGAAGCGTCAGAAAGAAAATCCAAGTCCGAGCAAATCATTTTCTCGTTGAAGTCGCCGATAGAGATCTCCACCACTACAATGTGAGTATATCATACACAAACTTCTTCTCCTTTTTTTTATTTACATTTTTTCCATTATGCCTTTGTTTTTATGCTCCAAAATTATTGCTCATCATCCTGTTTCATATATTTTATTTTACTCTTATTTTTTAAATCTTCGTTGATTACAATTTTTTTTTCTTTATTATGTGTTCTTTGACTTTTTGGTTTATTTCAATGTTTAAAAAAAAAAAAAAAATGTTTGAAGTAGATGTTTGTGTTAATGCAACAATCGGTCCAGAAATGGAGTTTTGTTTATTATTTATTTATTAGTTATTTCCTATCGAAGAATCTCATTTAAGCAAGACTGATAACACAATGTTGATTTTTAGTCATTTTATAAAATTAAAAAAAAAAAAAAATCTCTGTCAATTAATTTTTTTTTCATATTTTATGTGTTCTTTGACCTTTTGGTTTTCAAATTTTTTTTATATAGTGTGTGAAGTTGATGCATGTGTGTGAATGTAAAAATGGATCCATAAATGGAGATTTGTTTCTCATTTCAGGACTAATGGCTTTCTGTTGATAGAACTTGTAAAATAATGGCTTTCTTCAATATGGAGATTTGTAAAATAATTGATATGATGTTATTGCAATGCTACCTTAATATTTGTTGTTGCAATAGATTGAAAAATAATTGATATCAAGTTATTACAGTGCTATCTCAATATTTTTTGTTGCAATAGATTGTAAAATAATTCATATTAAGGTATTGCAATGATATCTTCGTTGCAATAAGCTATTATTTCAAAAATTTCTTTGCAATAAATTGCAAAAATAATTGGTATCAAGTTTTTTTATTTTTTTTAAAATGAATTGGTATCAAGTTATTATAATGATTTCTTCATTTTAAGTTTTTGCAACAAATTTCTCTAGTGCAGTAATGTATTAAAGTCTTTATTGCAACCAAAAATTACAAAAACAAAGGTAAATAAGATAAGAGTGCAACTTCTGTCCGGATGGGGTTTAAAATGCCTATTTTACACCCTTCAATCAAATTGCGCCACATCAGCTTATTGCAAACTAAAAAAATAAATCTTACTGCACGTAATCTTGCCTCTAACAACTCATATACCAACAAAATTGTTTCTTCCTCCTAAAGAACCAACCAAATCTCCAAGCTGGCTAAGACATAGCCCCAGCCGCCGAAGATGTTGCCCAAAACCTTTGGAGATGCTGCCAAAATCCGCCACAAAATCTGCTCATCTTGAAAAACCACTAAACCTACAAGCCGCCTAAGTGGCCAGAACTGCCAAAAGCCGATGGAGACGTCACCACTAAGTTACTTTTTTCTTGATTTTTTTTTTCTTTTTTCCAATTTTCATTATCCAAGGTACAATCTTTTTAATTTTTCTAATTTTGCGCATATGTGGGTTATAAAGATATATATCCAATTTGAGTTGTGTGTAAGTTTAAATCTGGGTTTTGCTCAAAATTTGCATATGGGATAAAGTTGTGGATTTCAATGAGGGAAACCAAGTCTTGGTGTCTCTGTTGTTTGTAGGAGATTAAATTTTGAGGCTTTTGCATTTGCATGTGGGTTTCAAAAGTTGGAACTAGGTTTCTTGGTTGTGGGTTTTGTTTTTAAGGTTTTGTAAAATAAAATTAAGAGAGAGGAAGAGAGGTCACCAATTCATTGACAGCGTTGGACCATTGGTAGAGTGGCTTCTTCAACTATTTTGTGTCTCCGATAACATTACTGTTGCCAACATTAACACAGGCGTCCATTTATTTTTTGTTTTTGTTTTAATGAGATTTTAAGTGGGTGTTGACGTGGCATTATGTAGTGCATAGATGATTTTAAGTGGTTTACGCCACATCCGGACAGAATTTAAGCTCATAAGATAATAAACAAAACTTTTGTATAAATCTATTGGCATTTTTAGAGAAGAAAAATCATCTATGCACTGTATCAACCCCAAGTATATATTGAAAATGCTTTGATTTCTTCTCCCCTGCCATGATGTTATATATTTTATTGTATAATTCTATTGAACTCATCACTGTGCATTTATTTGCAGGGTTTATGGTTCTAGATATTCCTCTAGAGGAGACTAAAATTCTAAGAAGGGAAGCAACAAAGAATGGAATTGAATTGGTGTATCTACCTCTCATCCTATATGTTCCTCTACCCTGTATTTGGATTCAGAATTTTCAATTCAAAGTTTTCCTACTATTATTGTGTTTCTTACAGCATCAAAAACCCACTTTTTCTTTATTATATATGAAATAAAAACTGTGGTCAAGTGCAGTTGGTGGTAGGTCATGGTGATGGTAGACTGGTAGTAATTATAAAGTTTTGTTCAACCAAATTTTTTTAGTAATTCTTTTGGAGAATAGTAATTAACTTGCCATTAAGTAATATTTTCTTAAGATATTATAATCTATACACACACACATAAATAGGTAAAATTTAAAGAAAATTCAATTAGATTACACAATTGAAGTCCAATTTTGTGCCATGTGTCCTAAATTATTTATTTTTAAAGAGAGTAGTATTTCTTAATTTTGGAGTCAAATGTGAGATTACATCATAAATATCCATCCAAGTGAATTATTGTGTATAGAAACCAAAGAATCTAAAATTAATGAACACAAACAATTTTTAAAAAATGGACAATTTACATTTTCTACCTACTAATATTCTTACAAGACTTTTTAAAGAGTTAAAAAATATATATAAGAATGACTATGCATATTTAAATTATAATATGCATCTTAATGTATATATTTTAAGTATATCCATACATATGCATAAGGTTACAAGCTAGTATATATTAATAGCCAAAGCTCAAAGAAAATCCAATTAGATTTTAATTGGATTCTCAATTTTATGTCACATGTTCCATTTAATTTTTGATTTTGTGCCAAGTGAATTATTGAATGTGTAAAAATTGAAGAGTCCAAATCCAATTAAATTCTAAATTGGATTTCAAAAATTGGAAACCATTTTTTGCTATGTGTCCATTTAATTTTTTAATTTATGTGGCAAGTGAATTATTGGGTGCACAAACTGAAGAATCTAAATCCAATTATATTCTAAATCATATATATATTGTGGAGTCATAAAGTCCAGTGGTATACATCCTCCATTTGTACTGGGCCTGGGGCCCATGCCGAGGCCCATAATCTCATACGAAGAAAATAGTAATGTCCATAGCAACCTAGGAAATCATGCCGAGGACAGCTCTGTCCTCGGCTAGCCAAGGCCGAGGTTAAGGAGAAGTGATTCACCAAGCAAAGACAACCTTCCAGAGCAAAAGCTAGCAAGTAAGCACGCCGAAGCATGGCGGTAGAGCAATTCCAAGAAAAGCTGCTGCCTCTACATTAAATGCTACACAACTAACACTCTGGCCGCATTAATGTGGAAATGATGCTTGAGCAGTGGCTTTTCAGACTCACAGCTACTACCTAGGAGCTCTGAGAGGAGGTTGATGTGACAAAGACCAACAACAGCAGATCTAATCTGCATGTGTACGGTGGAGATGGAGGAAACTAGTATATAAGGAATCAGAGCCATGAGAAAAGGGATCAGAGATTTGATCGGAGAAAACACTATAGCCATCTGAACTAACTCTATAACCATTGTTACTGTCACTCAAGAAATAATAAGTTGAAGCTCCTCGGACTAGTGTCGAGGATGGAATAGTTTGCCTAAATCTGTTTTTGATTCACTTATTCGTCCTTTAAATCATCTTCAACTGTTGTCACACTCATCAGGCCCAATTCTTCTACTCACTCTCTACAAATTTATTGTATTGGGCTTGAATTCATTCATCCTTTAGGAACAATGTTCAAATCAGGGTCCTACATATATATATATATATATATATATATATATATAATGAGAAACCATTACATATTTTATAATGTATGGTTTAAAGAAAGTGTAAACTAATACCATATATAATTTGAACCTCTTCTAAAAAAAAGTTATAATTTGAATTATATAATTGTGATTATTTTTAATTGTACCCGTGTATATGTACAGGGCTACACACTAGTTTAAATAATGGTATGAATTTTTTGTTTTTATAAAAATTACTAGTTTTTAGATAGTTGAAGATTGATACTTGTCAGGGTTTAACCTAGTGGTTGGAAGTTTGGAATGAGATGTAGACACAAACATTCTAGGTTTGATCCTTATTAGGAGTTATCCTAGATTACCTTATACACGGTTTTGGTTGGTTGATTGTGTATTTGTGGTTTACTCCCAAGGGGTGGGTCCAAAGGGTCATGCTTTGGTGATGGTCCATGTCATTAAAAATGACAAAAAAATTGTGTAAACGTTTGTTCAAAATAATTTCATAGATTCAAATCCTATAGTATTTTAAGGACTTTTTATTTTAATTCTTGTCCTTATTAGTCGTCCTTTTAATTTATTTATTAATTAATATTTAGTACATGTTAGGAGTATTTATTAGAGTATTTTTGGATTTTCCTCATTGTATGATAGAAATATTTTAGGATCACATTCTATCTTTGAAACTGAACAGGATAGAAGATATGTGTCGGCCATAGATTGCTTTTTTGTTACTTGCTATTATCTTGCATGTCAATCTTACCTCAAATGCTAGTGATTATATGTGTATATATATCTACTATTTAAGAAATTTCCTTTGTTTGAAATCCTTAATTTAGATGCCCAAAATACCCTCAAATTCATCCATTTTTAAGGCTTAAATCATAGGATTAGACATATAAAATTAGTAATGTGGGGGGAGAAAAGCGCAATCCAACGTATTGGGCCCAAGGCCCAATATGAGGAACACTGTTCGTCCGAGGAGATGAAGACATTCAGTCAGAGGCCCATGTCAAAGGAAAATGCCTGGGGATGAACACGTGTACTGTCCGAGGAGATGTTCATATGTCCGAGGAGTCCAATATCCTCGGATCCGAAGAAGTTTGACCCGACAGGTGTATGGGAGGTTCAAGTGATCTTTCTGACGAATGTTAGGAGGGAAATGAGCCTCGGACACACATAAAGATAACAGGAACAGGGAAATATCAAGGGGACAGACTTCAACCACCGCATTGAATGCACTGCACCTACCTTCAAGGCCGCATTTATGTGGAGAAGACCCCTGAACAGTGCATTCCCAGCTACCGCCACTCACACAGGGCTAGAGGGGGAGTATGATGGGACGTGCACTCAAGTGGGCGTCTAGATGATGAACAAGTGGACGGTGAAGATGTAGAAAGGCAGTACTATATAAGAGAAGGGTGTCTCTGATAGAGAGGGATCGAAAAACCAGAAGTAGAAAAGGCTGTACTCCATTACTGTAGCTCCAAAAATTGTAACCCAAGTTTATGAATGTGAAACACCTCCTCGGACGTTGCATTTACATCTGTCCGAGCACATACTAGTACAAATTCACCCACTAACATTGATGTTTAATACTGTTATTTCATTGTTAGCCCAGCTCTTTCACCCACTCTCTACAAATTTATTGTTTTGGGTTCAGTGGGCTCAAAATCCATACCTTCTTGGGCTTTGGCTGCAAAAATTGACCCTACAAGTAATTTAAAATTTTTTTATCTAAATTAAAAAAAGAATTTTAGCCTCATCTTACACACTAAGTACACAAATAGTTTCTCTCAAAAAAAAAAAAAAAAAAGTACAAAAATAGTTACATTGCTAACAAGAGTGTGCTAATATTAAACACCTCATTTTTAAGGACTTCTATTTTACTTCTTCACATTCATTAAAAATAATTTCTTTGTCCTTATTAGGCCTCTCTTTTTTCTTTTCTTTTTTTTTTTTTTTTTTTTTTTTTTGTATTTATTAGTATTTAGTACATGTTTGGAGTATTTAAGAGAGTATAGGAAAGTTGACACTAAAAAAATCCTATATCAATAAAGATGAAGATATAACAACCACAAACCAATAAGAATTGAGGGGAAAAATTAAGCAAACAGTCAAAATGCCTTTCCATGTGTTTCAATTCCATCCATTTGGAGTTCCTTTCATGGATATGCTACAACCATGAAAGAATGGCAGTTTTCTTGTGGCAATCGTTTTCGAATAAAAAACATATCTCCTCATAAAAAAGTGATTCGAGTGAATTTTTAAAGTTTGTGCAAGTCTGATATATATATATATACACAAGAACATACCCTCCTCGGATTTGACCGAGGAGTGTTTTTCTCTCAATTATACTTCTCAGTCATTATACACTAACCAACTCACTGTGATTCATATTTGATTCATTAAGTCTTCATCTCTCTGTTTCTCAAAACAAAAAAAAAAAAAGTCTTCATCTGTTAAACCCACTCTTTAACAAATCTATTGTTGTGGGCTTGTTGGGCCATTGCTCATGTCTGTTGGGCTTTGGGTCCAGTCAGCGGGACTCAGGCTGCACTTGATCTTCGCCACACCCGTGTCCTACTTTTTAAAAAATTTCCCGTATTGCGGTTCCATATCATATCCGTACCCGTATTGTGCCCGTATCTGTGCACGTTCTTCCTAGATCCCAACAGAAAAAAATGTCGAAGATAAAAGAGAAAACTTCCATACTTTCAGGCAGAGAAAACTTCCCTCTCCTTTTACTCCAGCAAGGTCTCAGGAATCAAATCGAGCATAGTTGGGAGGAGCACTCATGTGACAATATCCTTCTGTTTTTACCTTCCCATATATTATCCCCCTTTCAATGGATATTCTTGATTTTGCTTTCCACCCATTTCAAAAAATATCTGGCTATAGATTTGCGCCCACCTCATACTAAAGAGATCCAGACTATGCCGAGGTGCGCAAAAAACGAATCATCATGACTGAGGTGAATTATCCGAGCCTTTAAGCACGGATAATTGGTGGGTGACCTCTGGAAGATAATAGTAACCACGGGAAAATCCAAGAAGTTGCCAGAAGGACGGGAAACTCCTAGGAGGTGCGGGAAGGAGGAAGATCTGTGTCTCCGCATTAATGAGGGGGTTCTTGCCTAAATTCTGCCTCATTAGTGGCGCATAAGACGGCCTGAACAGTACACGTAACCCCCAGGATGTCAGAACCTGAAGATAAGAAGGTGAGGAAACCGATAAAGTAGGGGGAAATATCCCCGCTACTCTGGGTGGAAGCAGAACAGCTGGAAGGGTAAGATCAGGAATTAAAGCTATAAAGGGAAGGAGGACAAAAGAGAAGGGGGACGCAGAAAAAAAGGACGAATAGTCCTATCTGAGAGAGAGAAAAAAAGAAGAGTGACAAGACATAGTATGCAATACCACGGGAAAACAGGGTTTTTCCCATTCACCTGTAGGCACTTTGTACTTGTAGAATGAGTGATATAATGGTCGAAGAGATCCACTGTTTGTGTTTCCCATTGTTAAGTGCTGGATGGAGGATATCCCGAGTTTGTTGTGTTCATTCCGAACTGTCCACGACATTCAACCGGAGAAACACCATTCTCGATGACATATGGTGCAGAAGCTGTGATACCCGGACTTAATAGAAGAAAATCGTGACAGTAACGTTGGCAAACTATCAGCAGAAACTTAGCGGAGTACATAATAAGGCTGTAAAGAGTAGAGAGTTTATTCCGGGAGACTTTGTATTTGGAAAAGTTTTGGGGGAAAAGCTTTGCCCGACCTGGAGGGGACCGTACAGGGTAAGGTCGGAATGTATCTAATTTGAAAAAGTTTCACTTTTGAGCATTCGTATTGCCTTCGAAGAAGTATGTACTGTTTTATCTCACGTTGTATTTCTAGTTTCGTTAACAAGTAGAAAGCACCATTAAGGCTAAGGGAGGATGCCAATGACACGAATTGAAAAAAATCCCGAGGTACTAAACCCTTTATTTCCTCCGAGTAAATTTTAAGCTAAGTTTATTGTCTTAGCCTGACTACGGGGTACCTTGTCTTTGCTTCGGGTACTGGAACTTCACGTAAATTAATTCCCGAGGTAAAAGTGTCAAAACCTCGCAAAAATAGTCCTTTGATTCTAGGCCTTGCTATCACTTCGGGAAGAATTGAGTATCTTATCTCATTTTTGTTTTGGGGCAGTTAGGCGGGAAACAAGATTAAACTTCAAAGGAGCTCTATTTGAAAAGCAAACTAGAGAGTCTCTAAATAAATATGTAATGTACTTCATTTCCTCGGCAAGGTGTCATTTTGCCCAGTTCTACATGTCCTCGGTAAGTGGAAGAGCCTTCCCAAACACTCAGCGACTTTTCCTCCACGGCCTTTCTCTGTCTGTGGCGGGAAGAGCCTCCCCGTCCACCATAAAGCCTTTTTGTAGGCTGGTGCACCCAAAACCTCCACATGGGTATAGCCCAAGTCTGGAACAGGAATTGTTTGGGCAAGGGTGACCCTGCTTTTTTGAAGTATCATCTCGGCAGAAGGATCGTCTAATGGTATAGCGGCGGGAATGTTGATTTCTTCGCCCCAAATCAACTATATCAGAAAAACCAAACTGCAATGTTTAAGCCACCGGACCCCAGTCCCTCACTAGATAATAGTACTAAAAACGGCGGTGGACATAAAATTTCACAAAGCCAAGTTGATCCTTTCGCACAATCACAAAAGCAACTCCAGTTTACTTGCAAATAACACTCGCAGAAACCTTGAGTTGCATATGGAGCAAGCACAATGCGATCAAGCAACAAAGAATATAACAAAAAAGCATGGCTTGACCAAACAAGAACAATCTCTAAAAATAGTGACCACAATGATCATTCACACAAGGAATGAACATCCGGACATGCAAGCTAATAAGCTCAATGCAAAGTATCATTTGCATGTCCGACACTCAACCGATACAAAATACTAAGGTATTTGCATCAAGGATACAAGATCCAACAAGGGCACAAGAGTAGAGTACTAAAGAAAATGCATACATATTCTAGAAGTACTAAATAGCTACAAAGCAAAGGTACATAAAACATAGTTCAAATAGTTATAACATTCAAGCATTCATAACACACCATAGCCAAGTGTTTAGAAACCAAGTACTAAAGTCATAGAGTACTTAAAAACCAAACGAAAGTACTAAAGCCACGGGGACAGCTATTACATCAAAGCACCCACTGCTTTCGTACATTGACGTTCGCTGTAAGGGGTTCATACTATCTCCCTCAGAACGTTCTCGCCGAGAAGAAGGGCGAAATGGCAGCAATTCTCCTCCTCCCTTTACCCCCGAGGAACTTGGAGTCACAATTGCCATCCCCACTCCATCTGATCGCCCCTGAAGACAAAGGATGAAGAAAACAACCCGTGGTACTTCCAACGTCCCTTTTCGACCCCGTGATGAAATCAACATTCCCGCAACTATCCCATTAGACGATTCTTCTGCTGAGGTGCCACTTCAAAGAAGCAGGGTCACCCTTGCCCAAATCTTGGCTGCTCCTGTTGTACCTCAAAGCCAAACACCTCCTCCTACAACAACTGTCTCTACTCCTCCTTCACGTCCATCAATTGCCCAAATCTTACTTTTTAACTAATATTTTATCTTTTTTTGATACATTTGCTTTGTCATAAACAATTAACTTTTTTTTCCCTCATTTATAGACTGGAATACAATATATTGAGAATAAATTAGACCCTCATATAAATGCTTGAAAATCCATTTCTCCTTCTTTATGGAGGAGGAGATGCCATTAGGTCCAAAAACAATTCCTTTTTTTTTTTTTGGTGGGGGGAGGGTTTGTTACCATAACTTTGTAATTTGTGGTGTTGTTTACCGTAACTTTGTAATTTGTGGTATTGTTGTCTTTTGTTCTTATTGTATTGTCCTGTGTTGTTTGTAATGATTGACTCTGATTCTTATCTTACCTATCAAAAAAAAAAAAAAAAATGATGGACTCTAATGAAGTTAATATATTTTGGATGCTTTTAGATCGCGGTCTAGGAGAATTATTGAGAATATTTGTAGTCAATACAAAATCAAAATAGAGGTGAGTTCTCGCGAATCTTCTATCTATTAGCTCTCAATTCTTCTTTTAATATTCAAGGGCATTGATACTGTTTCCTGTGTCATTGTTTGATGCGTATAATGGAAACCAGTGTTAAAAACACATCACCTTTTACATATGCATATGCATAACCATATATACATATGTACACATACACATGCACACACATCTATGAATATAATTTATTTATAATACCTTTTTACCTAATATTTTATCTTTTTTTGATACATTTGCTTTGTCGTAATTGAGTTCATTAAAAAATTGGTAGTGATTCTGGACCTACGCTAGTAAGGAGCACTTTCATGATTCAATGGCTTAGTGGAGGTCTTTGTAGTCATTTGCTGACTTTCAACTGAGAGTAATTTCTCAGTTAGAACTTTCACATGATATTGTTGTCATTAGGTGACCTGATTTCTAAGCAATTATCCATTGTTATGGCTTGAAACCTCATGGTTCTAAGGCTATACCAGCATCAACATGGTGCCAAAGAATGCTTCATTAAACAGTCTTGGAGAACTATCACACTTAAGAAAATGAATTAAAGTTTCGGGATTTTCCCATAAACTTACGATCTCCTTTGACAGACCTTCCCCAACCCTATCTCAGTGTCTGCCCAAAATATGTGGTTAAAATGTAGAGCACATTAGTTTACAAGTGCCTTTGACCTATGGCTTGGTCTGTGTAATTATAAAGGTTTTCTATAATACATACACTGATACACTTACATATGTACATGTAGGATATAAAACAAGTGTGCCTATCTACACATACATTTGAAGTTTTTTGAAACCATATGAATTTGTTATATATATATATACACTCTTAGCCTGCATTGATTTTTGAGATTTGTTAATCAGTTCTCCAGATTTTGACAGGTTTCTTTTGTTCCACTAAATACTAAGAATTTCACTTTCGCCCCTTAGCTAATGAAAATCAACCTATTTAGTGTTCTTCCAAAATATTTGAAATTTACATCAGAATATACAGATAAAATCTAATGCATTCCATTCCATTGGATTGATTAATTAAACTCTGAATATGTGACATCTTAGTTAGATGAATTACTGTTTGGAATGTGATTGGAGGATAAAGAACTGGTTTTATTAAGGAAATGAAAGAGTTACCGATAAAATGGAACGTTCTTCCCTAGTTCTTAGAAGTCATAAGAGTTGAATTTTAGATTTTTACTTTTCTGCTCATCTTAGCACAACCCTTTTTTGCACTTTTTTCATGAAATATTTATTTATATAAAAAAGGCACCCCCTTCCCTTATAAGAGCAGGGAGGATGATGTTGTCACGATCCATCAGGTGCATGGGTTATTGGTTGTACTCAGTGCACAAGACTCCCATTTTTGTGGCTGCGCAAGTTATTACTAATAAAAATTTTTAAGGATGAAAAAGATGTGAAAGTCATAAATTATGTATTTAAGGGCTGAAGAGATTCTAAAAGCCGTGAGAAATAGAAAGGTAGCCATGGCATAATCTATATTAACCCCGCCCCCCCCACCCCCCCCCCCCCCCCCCCCCCCCCCCCCCTCTCCCCGTGCCAACACACACGCGCGCGATTTTGTGTATATATGCATATATTTTGTGAACTGGAGGGTAATATTTCTTGGTCAAGATTTTGCTTTTTGTATCAAATATTGTACATGGTATCACCTCATTTAAAAATTTAAATGACATGGTACCACATATATCTTTAGATTTGTAAAGTTTAAATGTGTATCATGAAATGGACTCTCTACATTTAATTTGAAATGCAGAGGATCCTGGTCCAGATAATTGTATATGTAGGTTTTGTTTCCCTGTGGAAGAATTTTCTGTCATTGTTTAGGAAGAAGTTGACTTTTGTTAGAATTATAGCAATGATGCAAATATGTTGTTCAGCCTCATTATCATCTTGTTATTTTCTATGCCATTGATTATATATCATCCTATTATTTTGGACATGAAATTGCATATTGTACGAGGTGTGGACTTAAGAAGCTGATTTATGTTGTGGAGGGCGACCCAAATTCTTCCGAAACTGCTGAAAGCATCAAAACAGCGTAAGCATTTTTCTAAAAATCTGTTTCATCTAAGTTGACAAGGAAACTTTGAGGCATCAGTTCAGGCAAACCACCCCACTTCCAATGCCTTTATTGTGTGTTAATGAATTTAGAGAATTACTTTATTTTTTGTCTTTTCAACCTTTTAATCCTGCACTGGGCAGTTGTTTTCCAACAGAGATTCTGGAGGGGGATAAATTGCATATACAACATCTTAATACTGTTATCAATGGTTTTAGTGAACATTAAACCCATGATTTTCTGGTTATATCTTCTGTGGATGCAAAAACTTCTCCTCGATTATGGTATTCGTCAAGAACATCTGACAATACCAATGGCATTAATATCTCTAAAAATCCTATTCGACATTCTCAAACTTAACATATAGAGATACGACATCACTTCATTCGGGAGCTTGTCGAAGACGGCACACTCATTCTTGAGTTCATCCATACTGATGATCAGAAGGCGGATTTGTTCACTAAGCCTCTTGATAGCAAACAGTTTGAATTCCTACGCCAAAACATTGGTGTAATCTCTATGGAGTGATCTCTCCTCTTTCTCTTCCTCTCTCATGCATTTGCATCTAGTTTTTATGCTTTGAGTGTTTCTTTCATGTTTTTGTTTTAGTTGTTTTCAGTTTTTGCTTTATTTGTTTTTCAAAAAAAAAAAAAAAAAAAAGAAAGAAAAATACAAAAACAGTGTGTGTTTGTGTATATTGGTACTTGATTCTCTTGGTATCCTCATACATACCAAATAAATAAATTTACAATGGAGCAGGCCACTCGGGAGCCTTGATTTTGGATTATACAATTAAGTAGGCCTTGATTGATTATTATTATTATTATTATTTTTTCTTTTTTGGGATAATCTTGAATGAATCTTTGAGATTCTTTATGAGCTTTTAATCGGGTTGTTACTCATTTATCTTTTGTTACTCTACGCAATCTAAAAAATTACCGCTATTGATATATATATATACACTTAACTATTCTTACAGAAAATTAAGGGCATATAGAAAAATTCAAAAAAAAAAAAATCATTGTAGCAGATATCTTATTCAAATTAATCTAAAAAAAATTTTAAATCCCAATTTATACATTTATGATACTAAAAAATTATTCAATTTACCACCGTGCATCTTTGAAACGATGGTTACTTTATAAGTATAAGTGCTTATAGAGGTGTGGAGGGCAAAGGCCGGAATTTAAGTGCTTAAGAGTAATGTTAGGCTTTTTATTAGTTTTCATCTAGGTTTACCAGTCAACTGTTGCCGTAATCGGGCTCCTAATTTTCTTCCTTCCTCAACCTCATGAATCTTTTTCTCAAGAACCTCTCAGAGTCCATGAGCTTTATTTTTGGAAGGTTCTTATGCAACTGTAATTAATTTCTTATCTTTTTTATTATCTTCTAATAGCTTGTAAGCATCTGAAATTTTGAGTTAAGCCTTTCACAATAATACAACATTGGAATTTGGCTACAAATTCAGACGCAGAGACCATGCAAATATAACATAAAACTATGCTTCACACCATAACACGATTAATAAGGTCTCAATGAATGACAAATAACTTGAATAGGCAAGTATATCAAATAAAATTCCATAATACTTCTCTCCACTGGAGATATTCCAGAGAAAATCCAAAGCCAATCAAAAATATCTCGGAAACAAGAAATATGTAGCCAACGTTGGAGCATCCTAACTATGACCTAAGGAAGTAGGCTAGTTCAATCTTCTTCCTCAATGACCTTGGTACCCAATCCCTTTAAGTCCTCTGGAGGGATCTCTGCAACAGTGACTAGTGAGAAAAACACCTCCTAGCATCTACTTCATCATTTCTCTTATGCGCAATATAGACATAAACTCTCCTTTGGAGCCCTCTTCTTGAAAGTGCTGCACACGGGATTGGAAAATGTTTACTTAGCAGTGTCCAAACAACAATACATTAGTTAACTGGGATACATCAAAGAATCAAGAACAAATATAGCCTCGTAGAGTGCATATTTTATAAGATTAGTAGTAAGGAGAGAGAGAGCTGTAAGTAGACGCTGAAAACATAAACAATTTTAAGAAACAGATAAAGCCTTGTAGAGTAGCATCTTTTATAAGATTAGAGTTTCTCGGTGGAACTTGTAAAGATCTTAACTTTCAGCCACACAGGGCAGCTGGCTATCTACATGTGTACTAAAATGACATCCAACCGTTGGGAATGTGTATACTCGAGAGAGAGAAAAGTTAGGAATTCAACGACTGTAAAGTCATAATAAAGCACTGAATATATTGCTTACCATTGTAGCCCCAAATAAATAGAGAAACAATACATGACTCCAGGAAGTCCAGTGTCAAAGACATAGAAAGTATATACTAGTTCCATTTCCTGTAAAACTACATATCCATATATATAGATAAAATCCAGAGATTGAACTGGCAGGAGGCTCTAGCCTCTCCAAAGAGTTCAGGAGACGCGAATGGATACTATAAGAAAACAAGGGCAGGAAATAATGTCAATAAAGTAGGAAAATTTCGCGACGTGATCCCAATGACCTAGGAAGTACAAAAAACTTCATTTAGTGTGCCGTACACATGTTAAATGTTCCCTGTTTACATATGTTAAATGTTCCTAAGATATAATAGTTTAGTTGATAAAGATAGATCCCGAAGAGCAAAATGATGAACTTCCACGGGATAAGTTATGAGTAAAAAGCGTCAAAACACCTTCAGTAGTTAAAAAGCTTGAATAGGAATCATACCGTAAAGAAAAACTTGGAAATATACTTAATAGACAAGATTCTAAAATGCATAGCAAAAACTAATATAAAGTTGTGGCCCCTTGAAAACCGGGCAAAGTACACAAGTGTTCCAAAATAAAACAAAAAGCATCTAAAAGAAAAAATTTAAGCACGGGGCAGTTCATCAGTAGTGGGTGCGGCTGCTGAGTTGGTCACCTCTACTCCTGATCCCGTAAAAGGATCAGCTCCTTCAACCACACGGACGGGAGATTCCTCGTTGATGATTGCTTGAATCTCGGGATTAGGAACGATGATGAGTTCTTCAGGAATTGGGATGCTGCTTTCCTGCCTAAGGGAGGAGGAAGACTCCACTTGCATCTTGTCAAGTGCAGCAAACCATCCTTTGGAAAAGTAGATTCGAAGGTTTTGCTGTACTTGTTGCCTCAAGGAAGAGATGCAATCGTGCTGGCCTAGATTGTAAGACTCTTGAATCCTGGCCTCATCATCTGCCTTGTAGCCTTTCAGCTCGGCCTCCTTTTCTGCAAGAGTTTTCTTTACTTCCACGAGCTCTTTCTCCAAAGCTTCCATCCTTTCAACGACGGCCTTGGTGTTTTCCTCTGCCTCAGCTCTGAGCTTCTCGGCTTCAGAAACTTTGCTCATCGTGTCAGAAATTTTCTTTAAAAGATCCTCATTATCAGCATGCAGCTCTTCAGCCTTAGCCTTCACTGCAAGAAACCTCTCCTCAACAATCGCGGAGCATTGATAGCCCTGACAAAGTTATAAGGAAAAGATTGATCGAACTTACAAAATATTTCGAAAAGAAATAAGAAATGCAGTGAGATTGTTGATTACCGTGATGACTTCCCTTTTCATGTTCAGCAGCAAGGAGTCATCATCCAATTTTGCCCAGTGCTTCATGTCCTCGGGAAGTAGAAGAGCCTTCCCCACACAATCAGCGACTTTTCCTCCACGGCCATTTCTCCACAGCCTTACGCTGCCTGTGGCAGGAAGAGCCTCCCCGTCCACCATAAACGCATTCATGTAGGCCGGTGAACCCATAACCTCGACATGGGTATCGCCGAAGTGTGGAGGGGAGTTCTCTGAATCAGGAATTTCTCGGGGATGCTCGGAATTCGATCCCCTCGGACGTTTACTCCCACCACTAGTCACACGGGTGGGGACATATGTCGCTGCGGTAACTGATGGACGTGGAGGAGGAGTAGAGACAGTTGTAGTAGGAGGAGGAGTTTGGCTCTGAGGAGCAGCCAAGATTTGGGAAAGGGTAACCCCCCTTCTTTGCAGTGGCATCTCGGCAGAAGATTTGTCTAATGGGATATCCACGGGAATTTTTATTTCGTCGCGGGGTGAAGGGACGTTGCCTTTTATTCTTGAATGCGTGCTCTTCTGAAAAAGAAGTAAATAAAGGTTAGACACAACGAATGCTAACAATTGCTCGGGAATGTAATAAATTAGAAATACAATAAGTTAGTAAAACAAAGAGAGTGACTCCTACAAAAAAAATCTACCCACCTGTTTTCCCGCCTTAGTAGGGCAATGCATCCCGCTAGGGTACCATTTTCCCGAGATTACCGAATAGTTTCACTCTGTATCTGTCGCTTCCCCGTGGAGGATCTTAAAGTAATACCCCGAGGTCTTACTATCTTGGAAACTATACATATAATTGATATCATGCTTGGTAAGGTTCAGTCCGAGCCTTTTGTTAAGGGTTTCTACGCTACTAATGACCCTAAAGACGTTAGGGGTGCACTTAACATTTATTTTAGGAAATATCTTACTCACACAATTATATCTCCTTAAAAATTATTATTTTTAAATTTAAGAGAGATATGTGTTATTTTTTATGAAATTATTGCACTTACAAAGGAATAACTAATACACCCTTTTAAAGATCATTTAGAAGAATAGCTATTCATGAGGAATGACTATTCCTTGTAAATAAAAACTTAACCAAACTAAAGAATAACTAAACTATAAGAATAACTATTTAGGTCTACCAAACATGCCCTAAGAATCAAAAAAAAAAAAAAAATCAAAAAATCAAAAAAAATCAAAAAAAAAAAAATCAAAAAAAAAAAAAAAAAAAAAACATGCCCTAAGAAAATTGGTAAGGAGGTCACTCATAGGTCATAGGAATCCTAACTCCTCCTCCTACTACAGCAACAAGTGGAAGTACTACCCTATCCTCTCCTCTTGAGAGTATTGCCTCGTCTTCCGAGCAATAGCTAACCTCAACGTCATCAGGGAAGTTATACTTCCCCATAGTAGGCAGAGTAAGAATAAAGAAGAAAGAAATGGCAAAGATTAAATCTAAAGAGTAAAGGAATAGACAGACTTACAAGATAATAGGAAGGCAGATATAAAGAAGGTCGCTGGAAATCGCCGGAGGGCCGTCGGAAAAGAAGGTAGGAAAAAGATGAGAGGGAAAGAAAGTTTGCAGGGTTTGAAGAGAGAAGAACGTAAAAAGAACCATAAAGGAGGACTGAGGTCTCCCTTATATAGGCAAAAGGGGGTAGAGGAAGGGGCAAAAGAGACCCTTCCTTTCCCGTCCTTTTTTCCGCTTTCCAATAGACCCATCTAACCGTCCATTCAAAGACACGCGCAGAAGATCGTTGGATCAACATAAGTGTGTTACCGCGGATATCCAGTTACCGGGGAAATAAATAATCAGTGATATGACTGATTTCAGTGGCACAATAACCCATTTCTAAATCAACGGTTATAATCCAAAATCAGGACCCAATCTAACGGTGACTGATATCTCTCACTATCTCTAATGAGGAGTCTATTCAGTTTTCACTTCAGGCTCTCTCACGTTCACGCTTCTTCCCCTTTTCACGCTTCCTCACCTCTTCGCTTCTTCAGTCTCAGTTCTCTACTTGGCTCTCTCACAGTCTCACTTCTCTATTTGGTATTTTGGTTGGCTCTTCAACTCTCTCTAAACCGATTCTCCAAATCCAAACCCTAGCCGCCGCCGCCGCTGCTGTCCACTCCTCTCTCCGTAGCGACCGCCGGTGTTTAGTCCTCACCCCGCCGCTGTGTACTCATCACTGATTCTTATCTTTCTTTTTTGCTAGTCTCGTTGGTTTCATTTGTCATGGAAATCAAATGTTAAAATCAAATAAACCCAAAGATTTATAATATGAAACCCTAACTATCTTACTTTTGTTCTTTGTTCTTTTTTTTTTTTAATCAATTTTGATCCTGTTTTAATTTTATACAGGATTGAAAGCTGACTCGAAGTAGCGTTTTCTGCCTCCAAGTTCGAAACCCATATACCCACCGTTTTCTTTAAGGTATGGTTTTTGCTTTCCTTTGTGTTTAGTGTTTAAGTTGAGGTTTTTTTTTTTTTTCTTTCTTTTTTTGTTTGAGTTGCTGCTTGATAAGGATAATAGACCAATCTGGTGTAATCTTTTATGTAAATCATGTATTCTTTGTTTAGTGATTAATCTGCTATGTAAATCATGTTATGTTAGTGTTTAGTGTTTAATCTGCAATGTAAATCGTGTATTATGTTAGTGTTTAGTGTTTATCTGCCATGTTAGTGTTTATAATGTAAGCATTGTAAAAGGACAATCAGAGCTATCCTTAACTTATAGAAATGCATTTGCTGAAGAACTACAAATAGAAACTTGCAAAGATGGATGTAATAAATTATTATTAGAAGTGCTTATTTAGCTATTTATACATATTTACACGCATGGATCTATAATACATAGATATAATACAAAGAATGAAATGTTATATAGCGTAAAAGAACTCTTCCTGTAAAGAATCAAAGAATGATACGGTATCATGAACTCTTTTTGTCATACTTGGCCATGTATCTTGCCTCAAAATCTCAATGCAAGAATCATTGCGAGTGTAGTTGCCATGTGTGCCAACTTAAGTTTTTCTTCAAAAATAGCGCTCCAACGAACCATTGTTGCCCCCAAAAGGCGTCACAGCTGGTTTTCAAAGGGGCTCTAATTCAATAGATTTTCCAAAAAGTTTCGATCTTTCAATGAAGGAATTGATTGCAGTGTAATCATGTGGAAGCATTCTGCATGAAATCACTAGTTGGTATGAGTTTGTGAATCATTGCACATACACTCAGGGACAGGATACTTTGTAACGTCCCTCCCTGCTTTATTAGTCCCCCGCTCTGGCTGCCCTAAGGATTCATTGTGTAATTCCTCTATGATGCTGTTGAATTCTGCTTCTGGTAAAGAAGAGTTCAAAAAGTAAGGGGGCATCTTTCTTTTCTTTTCTTTTTTTCTTTTTTTTGATAGGTAAGAAGCAAGTATATTCACTAAACTGCTAAGTGCAGAAAAGCACTAGCAAAACAAAACGTACAAGAAGAGAAAGGAAAGAACAAACATAGGAGAATAAAAACATTAAGAACAAAGAATAAAAACATTGGGGTTATATGCTTCTTGTGTCCTGCAAAGGCCTGGTGTCCCTGTATAATATATACAACAAATTTCAGCCTTCATAAATGGAAGCATAAAACTTATATTTGAGGTTCTAAATTTATAGAGTTAAGATCATTAATGATCCATTAGACTGCTTAAAAGATGGACAAATAGAAAATAAATTTTGGATGTTTTAAGATTTCAAATTCAGCAAAACTTTCCTCCCACCTGCTCTGAAGGCACAGGCAGTATATAGGTTCCCATAGAGTCATAGAAACATTCATGATTGAACAAAAACTAAAATTACGTAACCAGTGAGGTAATAAGAGTGATGCAGGACCGTTAAGAAAGTTCCACACTATACTAGGTTTCTTGATGAATTCTTGAATAAGAGCGATGTTTAAGAGTTTAGGTTAGAAGAGAATGAAAGTTGACGGCTGGAGGAAATATACAATGTTTCGGGTGTATGCTTCCTCTCTCTCGCAAGCTGGTGGGACCCATCAGTTGTGGGTTCCACCAGCTGTGAGAGAGGAGAAACATACACCGAAATAGAGTGTATTTTCTCCTAGCTTTGGGATGGCTTTGAACATTTCAGGAATTGCAGGAAGACAACAGCCCGGATTTAGTGGTTGAGGTTGTCTATTTCTGAATCTCTATGAGTATTTGTTATCTATGTGGTTGATTTTAACAAAAGTAAGTTTATTGATTAGATTTTGTTTGTGGATAAAAAGAAATATCTCACTAATAGGTTAAATGTTAACTAAGTTCTTTTTCACTTGTGTTAAGAGCAGAAAATTGTGAATTTTAAACTGGTAGGGCCCTATATTCATCAGTTCAAGTGTAGTAATGCCAGATTGCCAAGCATTTACCAGTTTTCTCCCTTATTTACTACTACTTTTTGCTCCATCATATTGGTAATATGGTTCTAGGAAGAATCTGAAACTGGACGTAAAAACATGGTTTTGTGTCTACTCTAACTAAACTTTGACATCTCAGCTTTAAATTTTAAACTTTTTTTAAAAAGCTTTTTTATTCACCTTGGTTTCTCTACAGTTGATCTAAGGAGGGTTAAGGTGGAAAAAAACACAAAGCTCAAACTTTCATTTTGAGAACACCGCATTTCAAAATATACATCATTTGATAATGATTTTCAATGCAGCAAGCACCATGGCTGTGGAATGTTTAAAAGTTCAAATTTGCAATGACAGTGCCATAACATTATAGGTCACAAAATCAACTCAAGGTGTCTAATAATGAAATTCGCCAGAGTTGACAGGCTTACACCCCGCTGATCCTTCCTCCATGGTTTTTCTGTAAGTCATTAATTTTCCTTTCCAAACCGATGATCTTGTCCGCAAGCGGCTTCTTCTCTTTCTCACACTCCTCTAACTGCTCTTTGTACTTTAACATTTTAGAGTTAGTTGAATCAATCTTTTGAAAATGGTTTTGTAATTTTCTTCTCTCATCCAGCTCATGGCTCTTTTTCTGAAGGCTCCGGTTGGAGTTTACGAGCATTATGTTCAAAACATTCCAAATTGACCATAAGTAATTCCTTCTGTTTTTTTATTCTCTCTCAATAGCTGTAGATTATCTAAAATTTCCAAGGCAAAGCCGATCAATCTTTTTGACTAAATTTTCTCTACTACTTTTTGTCTCTTTCTTCTAAGCTCATCTTCGAGCTCATCAACTTTTTCCACAAGGCATTGACGTGACCATGTTTCTCTCCAACAGGATGCAGATTTGGACTAGTTAATGTGGCAGATTTTACATGGGTGGGAAAATTTGATGCAATGGGGACACTAGAAGTAGGAGAGTCAGAGATTGAGGCTTGAATTAAGTTGGATCCTTTCTTATCCTCCATGCTCCCACTAAAACGGATGTTTTTCACTTCAGAAGTATCTGAAAGTTTGTTTCCAAATTCTACATTACCAGGCAATAGACAAAAGTTAAGAAGAAATGAAAGCATTTGATATAATTTGTACGCAACATCTATTTTGATACCATGATAAACTACTGGTCTGGAACACCTCATATCAAATGATAAACTGCCACTTGTCCAAAAATTGAAGCCATTATGTAGAATGAATTTAATCATTTTACTATTATTGTAAAATAGGCAATTATGAATCTAAGCTGAACCGACCAAATTAGTCTAAGCTGAATTTAATCACAAATTAACAAAATTAGTAGATTCAAACAAATTAGGAACTTGTGAAGTGACAGCCTAGTACATAATCCACTTTTAAACCGACTGTAAGTGCCAGAAGATCATCAAAAACTTCACCAAACTTATTGCAACTAATGATTTACAATTATAGAAATAAAAAATAAAAAAAATGTTTTAGACCTCTATTCATTCTAAATGCTCTAATACCAAGTGAAAATTCCGGTTTAGACCCCTATGTTAATTATTCAGAGGAATTATTAATTTGCCTCAATTAAGTAATCCACAAGATTATTATATTTTCACCACAGTTAATCAATCACCAAATGATAATGAAACCGAACATAAAAGAAAAGACAATAGAGACTTACCAGGTGAAGTTGTTGAATCCCTTCTTCTACCTCACTGCTCTTACGTCCAAGATTTATAATCAATTCATTAATTTTCAATTTTAAATCAATTATTTTGTCCGCAACCAGGTTCTTCTCTTTCCCATGCCCCTTAAATTGTTTTTTTTTTTTTTTGAGAAACCCTTCAATTGTTGTTTGTTCTTTGATATTTCAGTGTTATCCCAAACAATTGTTGCCGTAATTGGGCTCCTAATTTTCTTCCTTCCTCAACCTCATGAATCTTTTCTCCAGAACCTCTCGGAGTCTATGAGCTTTATTTTTGGAATGTTCTGATCCAACTGTAAGTAATTTTTTATCTTTTTTATTATCTTCTAATAGCTTGTAAGCATCTGAAGTATTGAGTTAAGCCTTTCACAATGTTACAGCATTGGAATTTGGCTACAAATTCAGATGCAGAGGCCATGCAAATAAAACATAAAACGATTAATTAGGTCTCAATGAATGACAGATAACTTTAAACAGGCAAGTAGATCAAATAAAATTTCATAACACTTCTCTCCACAGGTGATATTCCAGAGAAAATCCAAAGCCAAACAAAAATATCTTGGAAACAAGAAATATGCGGCCAACATTGGAGCATCCTAACTATGACCTAGGGAAGTAGGCTAGTTCAATCTCCCAATCCCTTTAAGCCCTCTGGAGGGATCTCTGCAACAGTGACTAGTGAGAAAACTCCTCCTAGCATCTTCTTCATCATTTCTCTTATGCGCAATATAGACATAAACTCTCCTTGGCCCACTCTGAATCCCACAACTCCAAACATGCTTGTTAAGCTTAACATCCACCCTTACAATAGTAGTTCCCATAGCCTTTTGGGCAAACTTCCTGATTTCCTTTATGACCTTTGGAGCCCTCTTCTTGAAAGTGTTGCACATGGGATTGGAAAATGGAACGGTTACTTAGCAGTGTCCAAACAACAATGCATTAGCTAACTGGGATACATCAAAAAATCAAGAACATATATAGCCTTGTAAAGTGCATATTTTATAAGATGAGTAATAAGGAGAGAGAGCAGTAAGTAGATGGTAAAAACATAAACAATTTTAAGAAACAGATAAAGCCTTGTAGAGTAGCATCTTTTATAAGATTAGAGTTTCTCGGTGGAACTTATAGAAGATCTTAACTTTCGGCCACACAAGGCAGCTGGCTATCTACATGCGTACTAAAATGACATCCAACTCTTGGGAATGTGTATACTCGAGAGAAAAGTTAGGAATTCAACAACTGTAAAGTCATACCAAAGCACTGAATATATTGCTTACCATTGTAACCCCAAATAAATAGAGAAACCATACATGACTCCAAGAAGTCCTCTGTTAAAGACATAGAAGTATATACTAGTTCCATTTCTCACCCAATACTTATGAAATTATATATCCATGCATATAGATAAAAGCCAAAGATTGAACTGACAAGAGGCTCTAGGCTCTCCAGAGAGTTCAGGAGACATGAATGAATACTAGAGTTCAGGGGCAGGAAATAATGTCATTAAAAGTAGGGAATTTTCGCAACGTGATCCCAATTCATTAAAACTCCTCAAAGCGAAAGTCAATGACCTAGAAAGTACAGACACTTCATTTAGTGTGCTGTACCTGTATTGTACTTGTGTCATACCGGAGTTGTATAGTGAAATAGAGGCTTCCACTTGACAACACAAGAGAAATGTATAATTTTTTTGTTATGTAAAGAATCCCTTACAATGGTAACCACATTAATTCATTTGAGGGATAAATAGCTATTAAAAGGGATGGCACCAAATCCTAAGCAAAAATCACATACACTTTTCTATATGCTAGGAACATTATCAATTTATCTTATCATATCCCAAATCAAATTCTTAACAAGCCAAAAAAAAAAAAGATTAGGATCCTCTCCATTTTAAGCGAAATGTACTATTGAGTCATAATTTAAACGTGGCACTAGATACACACCTTTAAATTTGTAATATTTAATAAAACAACGAAATAGAATCGCCTCAAACGGAGAGAATCCTAAAACAAAAAGAACATAGCATTCATAATGTCTCAATGAAGTGAATCAATTTTACTAAAATACATGCAGAAAGATTTCAGCTTTCAGTGTTTGGCAATTCTCCCTTCATTTTGTTGTGTTGTGCTCTATGTATGTTGTTTTTAACAACCAATGGACACTAGAATTCTAAATTTATATTATATTATTTCAGGATACTAGATCAGGTGCAACTTTAACAGCTAAAATATCATTTTATTCACACAAATATATTTTACCTGATTAAGCCCATCATTGCAGTCAAGTGAATAAAGGCTTTCCACATATGTAGTTGCCTCCATTATTGTCTTGGGATCATATGGTGTTTTTCTATAGGCCTTTTTTTCCAAATTGAAGACTGTCAATTTGAAATTCCATTTTGAATTCTCTCTAACACCTTTAACCTGCGTCTCCTGCAATAAAAAATTTTCTCCATTCTTTGACACGCATACAGGCCTCGGACAAGAGCCCCTATATGGAATGGTTGCCAATCTAGTCCAAGACTCCTTCATCACCCATAGCTGAATACATAAATCACTACATGATTCAGCGGTGCACACAGATAGACACAGGTGTTCTCCAAAAGTACCTAACTCCCATGTATCTGATGTATCGTAATATTCTCCTGATGATTCATCTCTGAAGTAATAAGAAACATATTCTAGCCATGACAGCTCATGAAATATCTCATTCACTAAATCAAATAAATGATTGACGGCTTCCTATAACGTTTAGCACTCCAATAAATTGCCCATTGCAGTATATAGTCTTTTCGGTAAATGGAACGTTGCGGGTAAAATTATTGTCCTTATCCACCAGAATTGTCCTCCAAGTAAAGGTCTTGAGTGAAAAGATCTCGATCTGCAACATACTCTCTCTCTCTCACTGTGTATACTACAATAAAAAATTACATTCTCATAATCTTCTCCTTTATCATTATCCACAAACACATTGAATACATTAGTTGAAACACCCATCAAATTAATACAACCAGATCAAGGAAAAAAGTACATTGTATAAGCAAATAGTTTTGCTTACAACCAAACTAGATAAATGGAAGTTACAGAAACAATAATGAATTATAATTTAAACTCAAGATATGAAAAAGGGGGAAAAATTTTACCCTAGCTCTCAACTTTACTGGTGCATGCAACAATTTCTAAATTGAAAAGAAAAAACTTGTACAAAATTTGAAATGTTCGTTTTTTAAATATAAAAATTAAAAAAAAAATTAAAAAAAATTAAAAAAAAAAAAAAATTGGTGCTTGCCTTGTAAGTTTGTAGTGAGGATAGTGGAGCTTGAAGTAGCGAAAAGGGTGCAATTTGAGAGCTTGGACCCCAACAACACCTCCACCTCAGTTTTCTTAACCTGATGAGACTGTACAATAAGTATTAAAGGCAACACAAAAAAGAAGAAAAAGAAAGAATTTATAGTGACCCAACAAATCGCCTGACTCATTCCTAATGATAAGGAGGAGAATTGGCAACAAAATGAGTTTCTGCTACTGAGAATCATCATCAACAACAGCAAGCAAGTTCAACCCAGAGCAAAACATTAAGCCAGATGGGTATTTTTGAGAGGCGTGGATGATGAGACCGACCAAGTCTTTACCGCTTCTTTTCGTGGCTCACAAGTGTTTTGTCATCAGCCACTAAAATTATCTTCATGGGGTAGCTCCGACTTAAGACTGTAATGCTTCCTAGCCTCTTATAGTGTGCGTTTGTCATGGTTAATTTTGCTAACTTATTTTACTATTCAGTTTATTGTTGATTTACTTTTAATTTCTCTCAAATTTGAGATGGGAAATATAAACCCAATTCTGGAAGCAACAATATCAGAGAACATCATAATTGGTGAAGAGCATCCTAATCATTTCATCATAATAAATTTGCTGCCTGGTTTGCACAATGGATGTTTGCTATTGGCAATATTCCTTCTTGTCATCTTTTAGATTTTATACTCTTTGAGCTTACGTTTGTAATCCTTCAGGTGTACTTTGGTAGACATATAGTTTATTCAAACAGCATCATATTTTCTTAAAAAAATAATTTAGTTATTATAAAAATAAAAATAAAGGTCAATTTGCAAGCTTTGGATATATTTGCTCTCATGTCACTCATGGTTTTAGAAGGTGTTCGATGCATTTGGACATGGTTTTTTGTTGTATTATCTTGCAATTATGCTGTGTGTGAGTGTTGTCTTACCTTGCTAAATTAATATGATGCAAAGTTATTTCAAAATATTTCTTGTAAAGTATTGGAACATTGATAATTTTATGCCTATCCGATTAAACAAAATTTATGAGTTGCATGTGAAATGTTTTGGAAGAATGATGCGGATATTATGCTCTAGTCTTTGTGATCTAGTGTGCTGAATTTCTGTGTGTTTTTAACTGCTTAATTTTCTACGCTATTAAGAGCTTTGTTTACCATCTAGCAACCTCATCCAAACTCCACATCGTCAATGCTGATCTTGTTTTGCTGCTAATTGGGAGTGGAATCTTCTGGCTTATTGCCACTATTACCCGACCATCCTCATCCCTATCATGACTCTAATTCTGGATTCATTTGTTTCCTGAAACATTAACCCATAGAAATTCGCCTTGTAATTATTTCGGTCAGGTGGTTTCATTTAATCCCTGTAGCCCAAATCTTGTCTACGGGTTGTCATTCTTTCTCCCTAGTGAATTCCTGGGCTCTCTTCAGTGCTTGTTGTCTGAGCTTATCAATGGCGATGACTGGTGGCTGCATTTTTCCGAGTTTCTCCTGTGTCAAATGGACCAAGTTACCCATGCAAATTGCTCATAGTTTTTTTCTCCTCCTGCTTCAACAGCAACTATGTGAGGCCTAGGAAGTTCTTTGTTGCCTTGTGTTGTGCCTTGGCAAAAGCTGCATCATCCTGCCAGGTGAGCTTAAGGTTCTTACACATCTAGAGAGCATGGAGAACATCCTCTGTCTCCTTTTTGCAACTTTTGCAGGTTGTGGGATCATTAAGTATGTTGCTTCTGACCAGGTTAGTTTGGGTGTGTAGGGCATTGTTACAGGCATGCCATTGTGGCTGTTCTGAGCAGGGGCGATCACCTTGCCATTGTGAGGCTCAGGAAGCCATTTGTTTGACCATACTTGAATTCTCCTTCGCCTCCAAGACTATTCATATTGGGAAGAACTTTGCTTCAAAAATCTTATAGAACAAGGATTATTTGTTGTGAATAAGACAACATACTTGTTTACTAGTAGGGCATCATTCAACTTTCTCATCTCCCTGAATCCCATTCCCCCATGTACTCAGGTTGGCACAATCTGTCTCATCTTGGCCTATGTACTCCCTTTCTATTAACCCCATGTTTCCACCAAAACCGCCTAATCATGGTTTCAATTTCTTGGTATCACCTGAACCACCAACCTTAATTTGCATTTATCTTCATGCCTAAGAGAGGATCCTTATATGGCTACATTAACGTTTCCCCTATATTTGTTCTTTAATTTGTGCATAGCAAACTTTCTTGACTCTCCCTATAAAGGGGGGAAAACCTAAATACTTCTTGTTTAATAGGGGTACTCCCAATGACCCTTTCATGGTTTCTGAGTGTGCTGGGGGTGTTGTACTGTTGTTATGCTAAAAAATAGTGGTCTTCTCTCTATTTATCTGTTGCCTTGATGCCTTTTCATGCATGATCAAAATCTCTTGAATATGTTGGCTAAGCTTCTATTGTTGCCCTGCAAAATAGCTAGCTGTCATCTTCAAAAAAAAAAAAAAAGGACATATGGGTTAGCTTTGCGCCTGTTTTTCCTATTACTATATCTTTTTATCTAATTGATAAATATATGTGGACTTGATGTGCAAAATATGATATGCCTATCAGTATGGTTGCTTTTGCATTATTAAGGTCAGCAACCTTTGGTTGATTGGAATGTAATCTGCAAGCACTTGATTAACGAATAACTCTAGCATTTATAAATAAATATGATGACTAAACTAATAGATTCTGTTTTGTATAATTCCTGTGGCAAGCTTGAAACAGACAGATTGGATGGGTAATGAAGTGAAAGAATTGGACAGTTTTCTTTGGATGCTTTTGGTTTTGCTTATCTTTGCAATTTTATGCTTCTGGGATGTTTTCCTTTTCTAATTTTTCAGAGCTTATTGACATTTGCAATTTTAGAAATTAGCTTGTTGAGTTGCTAGTATACTACCAATGTACTTTCAATTTTATTACCTATCCCAAAAAAATAATAATAAAAAAATAAAAATTATGCTTAACCTTTTGAGTTAATGAGATGATCTATCATATTGTATGAACAGTAAATTTGAAATGGTGATTGGATAAAAAATTTTGTTTTAATTCAGATATTTAGGGTAGATCAAGGAATCATTGGGCCTTTAGGCATGGAGATGGTGCCCAGATCTGCAACTGCAATGTTTTGGTGCCCATTTTATGTTGAAAATAACTTGGTTGCAAGTTATATGTAGAAAATTGTTATTCAAAAGGTTTGCATACTATTTACAAGTCAAGTAATCAGCAACGTTGAGTAAACTTTGCAGTTTGCAATACTCTGCGTTCCAGCTTTGTATATGTTTTGTTCTATTTCTTAGTTAATTTGGTCACCAGAATGAGTTCTTGTCAAGATTTTGCAATTATTATTGATATGGGTGCTAGGTTTGATAGCCCACCACAATTGGTTTTTGCTTTCAATAACTCTTGGTGCATTTTTTTTTTTTTGCTGAATAAATACTTTATTGACCGAGCAAAATAAGAGAACAGTCAGTAGAGCTAGGCCTGAATCCATCTCTATCCAAAGCCTGAACAATTCGAGGCAATAGGGAGGAGATGGGCATCAGCCCAGTCCATAACAAAATGGCAGCCCATACATGTTGCCTTCTCTATACACAAACGAGAAATTTACATTTACAAAAGATTTGGCTAAATTAAGAATATTTTCAACCATAGCTTTAATGCTCCAATGAGGAGTAAGCCTGATTTTTGCAGAGGCTCTATCACATTCCATGCATCTTCTTCTATAATTATTCTGTTAAATCCCTTAGCTACTGCTCTACGGATAGCACACCAAGCTACCTCAGTTTCACCACGAACAGAACTTCCTAGACTAATTTTCTCTGTCCACGCCTCAATAAGATTCCCTTCATGGTCTCTGCTTACCACAGCCACAAAGCTATATCCTTCTCTAATAGCTACATCAAAATTCAATTTAACCCATTTTGTGGGTGGAGGATACCAAAATTCAATTTAACCCATTTTGTGGGTGGAGGATACCATTTTGGGTCTCTAGATGGTTTATTAATCAATTCTCTCCCTGCTTGTTTGTGCTCTTCAAAAGCTCTTAATATTTGTCTTGCAATCTACATAAGGTTGCTTTTGACTCCCTCTACCCTTTACTCTGTTTCTGATCATCCACAGGTGGTCACGGACAATTGCAGCAAATAGCTGGAAATTTATAGATTCTTCACTATTTAGCCCCAGCAAGTCTTTAGGGTACAAAATCATTTTCACGCAATCTGAAATTGAGAGGTTATTTAATCTATCCAAATAAATTGGCCAAGGTGACATTAGCCATTAGCCAAATTTGGGCAGTCCAATCATATTGAATAAAAAGATGCTCTATAGACTCAATTGCATTGTTGCACAAATAACAATTAACAAAAGCGAGAACAAACCTATTAATAAGAACTAAGCAAGTGTAGGGGCCTTTTTTACTATGTTGGGCTGGGCTGCCCTTTTTGTGGTTATAGGCCCAAGTGTTCTGAGTTGCGGGAGTCGAGACCGGTCCAACTGGAACTCAACTTGGCCGGCTTGTGCACAAACTAGGCCCCGTTTGCCAGGAGAGTGTTTGCGGCAAGCAATGCTGTTTCAGAGAAGCTTGCGGCAGACATACATAATTGACAAAAAACAGAGCAATATATTCTGGAATGACCAGATAATTCTTTTAATAATGAATGACCGAATAATCCATAATCACAATAATATGAATAATTTTGACAACTAAAATAGTAAGGGCAAATAGTAATAAAAATTAATCAACGAATAAAAGGAATAAATCCAGTTTGGTCTGCGAGGGCAAGGTCAGGGAGGAAGAACACTTCTTCTCAAAAACGATTAACCTCCGAGGAAAAAGGAAATTCCTGTCGTGGAAATTAATGGGTTTGAGGGAGGCGGACCTGAATGGACAATGCACAAGACGATTCTAGAAGAGAGCAGGGATTTGAAAGGGAGAGAAGGGAAGGGACCTATCGGTGCATGCCACTAACACTTGTCCTTTTTCTCTCTTTCTTTCTTACTTTTCTAGTCTTTTTTTAGTGATTTCCACAATGGTAGTTTTTAGTATTATGCTCTTCTGTTTTTCTAAGTATGTTACAGAGTATTTTCCTTTACGTTGTGTTGTATTGCTCTCGTGCTTGTTGTTTTTGTACATGGCAGAGGCTTCCTTTATAGTGCCTGCCGTGACCGAATTTTACTATTCTACCCCCTAACCGCCTTTGTTTGGTCTGGGCGTACTTGCCGACCGTTACTGTTCTGTCTACGGGTTCCCTTGTTACAGACACAGACAACTTTTTCTCTGTTAGTCTGCCGCGGCACCTCTTCCTGCCGCGGTGATGTTTCTCTCTCTCTATCCCTCATGGCATGCACCTATTGGTTCCAACTCCGCCTTACCTCTTTTGGGTGGTATGCCATCCCAGCAGGACGTATCCCCCAAAAGAGCTTGAGCAGGAACCTCAAAATAGGTCTTCCCCTCTCCCCACCTCTAAACCATGCCCTCTTACCTCTGACCCACGACCCCACCACATCCTGTATTGGCTGGGTACAGGCTGGTGGTGCCTGGGCCTTGCGCATGCATATGTCTGAAATCTGCCTACTGTTCATGCATTTGTCGTGGGCTAGAGATGTTGCTTGTATTGCTTGCCGTCCATTTCTGGCTTCCCACGAGCTGCTACTCTAATTTCCCGCTCCCATAGGGTCTGGGCTTTACTGAGTACTGGGCTTTGTGTTCTCTTCAACCCAATTCTTTAATTGCCTTAGCTTCTCACCGCGTTACTCGGCCTTTCCTGCCGCGGCGATTTGTTCCTGCTGGGCCTCTTTTCAGGCTTGCCGTTCCTTTCTTTCCCCCAGTGGCTTAATATGGCCACTGGTGTTCTAGTTTGTGGGCTCCAGTGTCCCTTTCTTTTCACTTGGGCCTATCCGGCCCATTTACTTCCTTTGGACTTCCTCGGTCCATTTACTAACTTCGCATCCCATAGGCATTTACTAACTCAATTGGGCTTCCCTGACCCAATTTCCTCATTCTCATCCTTGGGGTTCATGGGCTTGCCATTATCCCCTACTTTCTTTGTTTACATTACTTTGGGCCTGCCGCGGCCCATTCTCACTTTTCCATACCACATACTGCCCATGGGTGATGTTTTCTCTCTTTTCAAGCCTTTTAGGCCCACTTACTTCCTCAAGACCCATTTATTTATATTAAAAGCCTGTGATCCATTATTCCTGCCGCTTGAGCCTAATGGTTTTTCTTAGTCTGCCGCTTATCTGCTGCCCATATTTCTGGGTTGGGCTGCCTTCTGCCTATTTCAAAAATGACCCTCAACATTTAGCCCCCTGAACATATGGAGCGTTCCTGCGGTCCGTATGTGAATAAAAGACCTTTCTGTCCCCCTTTTTTTTTTCCCTTCTTTCTTTTCCTTCGCGGGCTTTTTAAAACTGTGGGCCCCTTCATATATACATATATTTCTTTTCCTGCCGTGAACAGTGGTGACTCTTCGATTTTCCCAGAATGGCAGTTATCCTAAGACACAACTGCCGCTTCATTAATTTCATTCTTCTTTTGATGGCTGACCAGTCGCCTTCCTTCAGGCCGGTATTAATGACTCAGGCATTTAAGAAGAGAGCCTCTTCGAAAATCAAACACAAATACCTTCTTTTCCAAAACATTGTGTCCGTCCCTCTTCCTTTACCGCCTTCTCTTCTTCGCGCAACCATACCCCTTTTACTTCGCTCGAACCATCGCACAATGGCGCCGGTGAAAAGTCAGAGTTCTTCCCGCCACAAAGGGAAAGAGAAAGTTCCTGATCCTCCCACCGGACAAGAAATGGGTGAGGAGGCCATGTACTCCGAATCCGATCATTTCGATGAAGAAGATGCGCCGCGCGACCTAGACAGTGAGTGCACCCCTTTGATCGATCCCTGGTATAACGCCTATCCACACTTCCCCGAGGTTTCTGGCGATTATGTGCCGCCGTAGCCAGGCCGCGTGTGGCTCACCATATGTAGACGGAACCCCAATATTTCTTGGGCTTCGGTGTCTTCTTCCATTTCCGATTTGGTCATCCGTCAGGGGGGCTCTCTTCCCATGCTGATTCATTTCGAGTTTGGGTCAGGCACGGCCTTGGGTTGGAAGGAGTGGGTTGACCGAGAACTATCCGATACGGCCTTTATGGGTTTGCTACAGCGGGCCAGCGTTTTGAAGGCCATCGTTTTATCCCGGAGTCTCTCTAATTTTCGAGACCTTTATAACTTTCGTCACTTGGTCCGCTAGTGGTGCGCCACCACCCATACATTCTTCTTCTCCTGTGGCAAACTGACTGTAACTCTTGAAGATGTGGCCAACCAACTACTCCTGCCGATCCTTGGTGATACGGATCCTGCCACTATAGAGCTTTCTTTGGAGGAAGAAGCCATTGAGGCCGAGTTGAGAGAGAGGATGGCCGGGAATGCCAAATTATCATACTGGGTCAGTTCTTCCTCTAAGTTTTCTGCCGTCGCCCACCGTGCGGCCTTTGTTGCTTTTTGGCTTTGCAAGTTCGTTTTTGGTTCGCACCCCCATTACGCCGTCAAGCCTTTGTATTTCCGCTTGGCTATTAAAATAGCCGCTGGAGTGAGTCTGTCGCTAGCCCCCATGTTCTTGGGGCATTTGTATGTTTAACTAGACATCCTGCGGAGTGACGAGAGCCAGGTGGGCTCCTGCCACATTGTCACTTCCTCTGTTCACAGTACCATCCTGCAACAATTTTTGTTCGAGCGCAGTGCCCAATACTTAGCGAAATGTAGGCCCGTTCGTAAGTACCAATCATGTCCGTAAGTGATCATTGACTTCTGCGGCAGGTTTGAATCCGATTTCCCTTTGGCTTTTTGTTGGTCTGGTCTAAAGCCCCTCGGTCACTTAGTCGTTGAGTCTTTTGATAGTGGTACTGATTTTTCTTGGAGAGCTTATAAAAACTTAGGTAAGGGTTATACATGTGTTGATTCTGCCGTGGGTCCGTTCACTGATACCGTTGGGACCACCACCCCTTTGGCTGGTTTTGATGAGATGGGGATCACTTATTTGGCGGCTACCAATGCTGGGTGGCTGCCATACTTGACCGATGAGGGTATTAGATTTGTTCACTACCCTGCCAACCGAGTGAGGAGGCAGTTTGGGCTGGACCAGGATATCCCTGATGATCTTTCCTATCTCATGGAATCCCCTACTTCAGTTCGACCTTTCCTGCGGCAGACTGCTTTTGACTTTTGGAGAGAGCGCTTTAGTGCGGTTACCGTTTCTGGCTCGTTGAGAGAGGGTCTTTGCACTCCTGCCATGCATGGCTATTGGCAGGCAGTGATGACCTCGTTTGGGCAAGAGTTGGTAGGTAGTCCTGGCTTTTCCCTTATCCCTCATGACGGGCTAAGCATGCTTGTCTCTCCCAATCCTCGGTTGCTTCTGCCTTCTAGATCAGTTTTAGCTTATGCCAGGAAATAGAGCCATTCTATCATCTTCGAGTGGGATGATGAGAAGAAAGGATGGTGTTGGCTCACGGGTGATTTTTCCCCTGGTTGGGAGAAGAAAGTTAAAGTAACCAATATTCCTGCGGCAACCAAGAAGACTCCTGCCAAGCACAAGTCCGCAAGCAAGCCCAAGTCTGCTGCTGCGCAGCCAGCCACAGGTGCTCCCCTTTCTAGCAGGACACGGGGCAGCAAGAGGAAAACAACTCCCCATCCTATGTCTGCCACCGAGCGAAGGGTACGTTATGTTAGGAAAATTTTTCATTATCTTCTGTGTTTTGGCTTTAACTGCTTCACCCATGCTGTGCCTACTGCTTTCTTTCTTTAACACTGCCTCTTGTCCCCCCTTTTCTTTGCAGTCTAAGCATAAGGAGGATGCGTCAGCCGCTCATCCTATCGAGCTTGACGAGCCTGTATTTGAGGTAATTTCCACTATCTTCCTTCCCTTTTTTTTTTCTTTTTGCACATATTTCACCTGCCACATGTTCTTCATTTGTCTTGATCAGCCGTAGGTTCTTTTATTCCTTACCACGTGTGTATATATATGCATTTCCTCTTTCTTTTGTCTTCTAGGATCAGCTCGAGCCCCTTTCCATCTATCATCCCACAGCCGAGGAGATGTCTGCCTCCATGGGCACACCTGTGGCGGGTTCTTTTGATGGGGCTGGTGAAGCTTTCCAGACGCCCATTACTTCTGCTGCTGCACATGGGATTCCTGCGGAGGTTCCTAGCCCTTCCACCGGATCGGTACCCAAAGAAGAGGGTACTCACATTGAGGGGGTTAGAGAAGCCGCTCCATTTCCGGTCGAGATGCCTACTCCAAAGGAAGTTGTTCCTCCCGCCATAACTCAGACCGAGGCTGTTTCACCCATCGCTCCTCTTGTAATTTCTACCAGTGACCCTTTTGCGACTCTGTTTCAGGCCGCGAAGGACGGTTCTTCCCTGGTGGTTACTCCTTCTTCTATTCCCAGTTCGGCCATTTGCGGGCTCGATGTTGATTTGTCTTCCGAGGAGTCCGAGGATATTCTTGAGGATCTTGGCGATGAGCCCGTCCTGCCGAGGAGGATTTCTGAGTCTGAGGAAGAAGAGGGTGCTCCACCCGAGGCTGGGTTCACGGGTATTTCCTTTCCCCCTTTAAGTCCACTTTTCCTTCTTTATTCTTGCCGGGCCCACTCTTTTTTTTTTTTTTTTTTTGCATGTCTATTTTCTCTGTTTGCAGAGACCTTTGAAGGGCTAAACATTGCAGCAAGTATAGGGGTTCCTGCAGCAACCACTCCTGCCGCGCCCACAGCACCCATTCCTGTTGTATTTTCTGTACCAGCTCCTGCCATATTTACAGCATCAGTTTCTACCATTCCTTCTGTGTCTGCTTCGGTTCTTCCCACAGCCCCTATTGTTACCAGTCCTGGTAAGCTTCCTTTCCTTTGTCCATTTTTCCTTTGCTCCCTGTTGCTTTGTTTCCTTCCTCTTTTCTCTTTTAGTTCCTCGTCTCATGCCTTGTGTTTTTTTCTTGGCAGGACCACTCCCTATAGTCCCACCTCAATTCAAAGTGGGTAGCAGTTCCACCACCCTTCCAAGCCCTGTGGGTGAGGCTGTTGCCTTTTTCGCATGTTTTGACCAGCCTGAAGTCAATGACCTTGATCCTGTAGTTTTCTGGGGCTCCGGGCCTCCTTACGTGGACTTTCATGGCTTTAGAGTCCCTGAGGACTGTGTTTCTCATTTGGCGATGATCTATAACAACCGTGGGGACTTCATGTAGGGCTTCCGACTTGGCCGATCCGTTAGAGAGCATTTTTTGAAGATGTTGGGGAGTGTGTTGAATGACATCGAGCATAACTTTGTTGATACCATTTCTACCGAGAGGATCCTGCAGTGGAGGGCTGCAGTGCAGGAGCTTGTCAGCGTCGGTTTTGCTATGGAGTTCATTTTGGATTACCTTCGAGAGATTGCCTGGGCCTTTTTCATGAGGAGGGTCCGGTCCACTGTTGATGCCATTGACTCGCGCCTTGAGATCCTGAGAAAGGAGGTGGTAGACTTGGAGGGCCGTCGTGAGCGTCTTCTTTCCAGTGTTGGTGGGTCCGATCGTTTTGGAGATTAGCCTCTCATTTCCGGACTCCGTTGATGATGATGCAGCTTCTTCCTTGTTTTGTCGTTTCCTTTTCCTTATGACTCTAGCACATTATGCTTTCTTGTAGTACCTATTTGGCTAGTTTGCCATGGTTTGGGTTTGTAACTTAACTTTGTGATGCTACACTTTACTTTTGCTATGACATATGATGATAATACTTAGTGCTTTTCATTACATCCTCCTGAAAGCAAGTTACAATTTCGTGTTGTGACATGGTCACTTGAAAGATGGAAAGGTAAAAGGAAACATAAAGGGGGTTTTTTTTTCTAACATAACAAAGGAAGAAAAAAGAAGATAATCATATGAGTTTTCTCCTTAGGCATAATATCGTTTCAACCATTTCCCGTTGATGGGATCCATTAAATCTTTGCCATCCATCTGAGTCAAACGGTAGTAACCGCTTGGGTGTGCCTCCCTTATTACAAGGGGTCCTTCCCACTTTGGTGCAAACTTGGACGGTCCTGCCAGGCCTCTTTTAACATAGTCTGCCACTTTCAGAACAAGCTGTCCTTCAACGAATACTTTCTCTCTAGTCATCCTGCCGTAAGCTTTAGTCATTTTTTGCCTATAACTGCGGCTGCGTTCCTGAGCCTTCTCTATTTTTTCATTAAGTCCCTCTAGGTCTTCACACCTTTCTGCCGCAAAGACCTCTTCTTCTTCCCTTCCTTTTTCTTGCATCTGCATGACCCTTTGGGACGGGGTCATTATCTCTGCTGGGCTCACCACTTCAGTCCCATAGACCAAGGAAAAAGGTGAAAAACCTATGGCTGACTAAGGCGAATTCCTATAAGCCCAAAGAGCGTTTGGCAAGTGCATTGCCCATCTTCCCGTGTACTCCTGGCTCATTTTATTGATAATTTTTATAAGGGTTTTGTTCGTTGCCTCCGCTTGCCCATTCCCTTGAGGATAATAAGGTAATGACCGGTGGTGTTTGACTTGGTAGAATTCTAGCATCTTCCTTACTTCACTGTTGATAAAAGGTGTGCCATTGTCACTGATGATTCTATGGGGTACCCTGAACCTTACGATTATGTTTACCTTGATAAAGTTTGCCACCGCTCCTCCGGTGACTTTTTGTAATGGTACTGCCTCTGCCAATTTAGTAAAATATTCCGTAGCCACCAATATCCATATATATCATCGTGACGGTGGTTTAACCGGTCCTACCAAATCAAGCCCCCAAGTGTGGAAAGGCCATGGGGTCACCATGCTGTGCAAGTTCTGCGGATGGGTGTAAATTAAGTTGGTCTGTACTTGGCAACTGTGGCACTTTTTTTCAAATTCTGCCGCATCCCTCTTCATGGTAGGCCAGTAGTAGCCCATTTGCAGCAGACACCTGTAAAGCCTCTTCTTCCCCTGGTGTTCCCCGCATTCTCCCGAGTGCACTTCTTTCACCATTTTTTCTGCTTCTTCAGGACCCAAGCACCTCAAGGGGTCCCCATCATACCCCTTTTTGAAAAGTATCATATTGTGCATGAAGTAGCGTGTCGCCAACCTCTTGAGTTTATATTTTTCACTGTGTTTCTGCGGTAGGATGCCTTCCGTCAGGTACTGCACAAATGGGTCTCTCCAGTCCTCGCAGGCGGACACAACATAACTTTCTTCTCTGTCTGCCGCAAGTTGGCAGGGCTCACACTGAACTTGGACTTGGTCTGCGTCTTTACCCATGTTTGGCCAATAAAAGCCTGCCCTTTGAAGCCTGCGGTAAAGGCTGACCTCTCCGCAGGATCCACAAGTCCTATCATGTACTTCTTTCAGCCTTCTCTGGGCCTCCTCTAGTCTTATGCATCTGGTCAAAACCCCACCTGGCATTCTGCGGTACAATTCCCCTTTCACTAGTGCGTAGTCTTTTAGCGCCTTCAGTCCTGCGGTATCATCTTCATTTGCCAGGGCCTTTTTTATGGGAATCCGCCAGTCCCCGTCGCACCGTTCCTCTAGGAACTTCTCTCTCAACATATCAATTATCGATTCTCTCCTTTTGCTGAGCTCTACTTTGGTGCTATCTCCTTCGAATATTATTTGTGAGCCTAGCGCGGCTAACGCGTCCGCAAACCGATTTTCGTTCCTGGGGGCGTGCTCTATTTCAAAAGTTGAAAACTTTTCCTCCATTTTCTGGGCCATTGCTCTGTATGGGGCTAGGTTAGGTTCTTTCAGAGAGAAACTCTCATTGGCCTGGCAGACCACCAAATTTGAATCGCCTAACACCTTTAAGTGTTTGACTCCCATTTCAAGAGCCGTGGCCAGCCCAGTTAGATAAGCTTCGTATTCTGCGGTATTGTTTGAACAGGGGAATTCCAATTTGAACGACAGTGCTATCGTTTCGTCTTCTCCATGGTACAAAACTACTCCCACCCCTCCAGATTGGGCGTTGGAGGACCCATCAAATTTCATTACCCAATACTCTCCGGTTTCTTCTGCCATAGCTACTTCCCCCGGAACTTCGTCATCCAGTGGGAATTCTTCCTTGCCTGGAAATTGTGCCAATAAGTCCGCTATAGCCTGGCTTTTTACCGCCCTGGGTGTCCTCATTCTCAAATCATATTGCGACAATTGTAGCAGCCATTGGGATATCCTGCCAGAGAGGATCGGTTGCTGCAGCAAAGCTTTGATGGCGTGGGATTTGGTCATCAGCCACACTTCGTAGGCCAAGAAATAATGGCGCAACTTCTGTGAAGCATATACAATGGCTAAACACGCCCTCTCTACCCTTGGGTAACGGGTTTTCGCGTCTTTCAAGGCTCGACTGATATAATATATTGGTTGCTCAATGCCACCCCCATCCTCTTGGGCGATTAACGCACCAATGGCATACAAATTGATGGCCAAGTAGAGCAACAACGGCTTCTTGTGAATCGGGGCCTGCACTGTGGGGAGGTTCATCATGATCTGCTGTAGCCTTTTGAAGGCTCCCTGCTGCAATTCCCCCCACTCAAAATCCTGCCCCTTCCTGAGCAACTTGGTGAAAGCAGAGGTGATTGATGCTAATCCGGGGATAAATCTTCGGATGTACGAGACTTTCCCCAATAAGCTCTTTAACTCCTTTACCGTACTTGGAGGTCTCATGGTCGCGATGGCCGTAGCTTTGGCAAGGTCCACGTCTATTCCCCTGCTATGAACTAAGAAGCCTAGGAACTTACCAGAGGACACTCCGAATGCGCATTTGAGAGGGTTCATTCTTAGTTTGAAGGCCCTGCACCTTTCGAATACTTTCCTCAACACTTGGAAGTGTTCCTCTCTCCTTCTTGATTTTACCACTATGTCGTCTACGTAGTCTTCCAGTTCACGATGCATCATGTCGTGAAATATGGCCGTCATTGCTCGCTGGTAAGTGGCACCCGCATTTTTCAATCCAAAGGGCATTACAGTGTAGTAGAAGTTGCCCATGGGTGTCCTGAAAGCGGTTTTCTCTGCATCTCTCGGGGCCATCCTGATTTGGTTGTATCCGCTGAACCCATCTATAAACGAAAACATGGCACTTCCTGCCGCAGAATCTATCAGTAAATCCATGTTTGGCAAGGGAAACTCATCCTTTGGACAGGCTTTGTTGAGATTCCTGAAGTCCACGCAACATCTTATCTGGCCACTCTTCTTCTTTACGGGCACGATGTTGGATAGCCATCGTGGGTGTTGGATAGGCTTAATGAATCCTGCAGCAAGCAATTTCTGTACTTCTTTAATTATTTACCCTTCTATCTCCGTGTGGAATGTCCTGGCAGGCTGGGCTATTGGCCTGGCCTCCGGGTCCACAATTAGCGTGTGTGCAACCAGCCCAGGGTCTAACCCCGGCATTTCATTGTATTCCCATGCGAAGACATCCTTAAATTCTTTCAAGAGCAGCACCAGTTCTGCCTTCTCCATCTCTGTCAAACTTGCACTAATTAAGATAGGCCTTGGTCCCTGTGGAACAGATCCCAAGTCAACTTCTTCCATCTCTTCTTCTGCCGTAACTTGTACTTCCTTTTCTGTCACAACTTCCTCATTTTCCTTACTTTCTTCTTCTGACTTTTCTTGAACCACGCAACACTCCGAGTCCTCGTGCTGCCGTTCATGGGTAGGGCCCTCCTGCGTTTTTCTCGCAGGCCCCTCGCGCCTTCATAATTTATACACTATCCTGCCGTCAGGACCTCGGATCCTGACGCAGTAAGGTGTATCCTCTGAGTCTGCGATTGACAATGGTGTTGGCGTTGTCGGCGGGGATCCTTGGAGGAGGTTGGGGTCCAGCCCCCATCTCGTTAGCACCTTCTGCCTGATTAGGCTGTGGTTGGTAGGGCGTTGTAGGCCTGGACTCTGCTTATGAGGGTACATCACTTATATTCCGTGTTGTCCTGGACTTCGGAGGCATTTGCTTGCGAGGGCTTTTGTCCTTGAACTATCTCTCAACTCCCCAGTGGAGTCGCCAATTTAATGTAGGGGCCTTTTTACTATGTTGGGTTGGGCTGCCCCTTTTGTGGTTATAGGCCCAAGTGTTCTGTGTTGCGGGAGTCGAGACCGGTCCAACTAGAACTCAACTTGGCCGGCTTGTGCACAAACTAGGCCCCGTCTGCCAGGAGAGTGTTTGCGGCAGGCAGTGCTATTTCAGAGAAGCTTGCGACAGACAGACATAATTGACAAAAAACAGAGCAATATATTCTGGAATGACCAGATAATTCTTTTAATAATGAATGACCGAATGATCCATAATCACAATAATATGAATAATTTTGACAACTAAAGTAGTAAGGGCAAATGGTAATAAAAATTAATCAACGAATAAAATGAATAAACCCAGTTTGGTCTGCGGGGGCAAGGTCAGGGAGGAAGAACGCCTCTTCTAAAAAACGATTAACCTCCGAGGAAAAGGAAATTCCTGCCATGGAGATTAATGGGTTTGAGGGAGGCGGACCTGAATGGACAATGCCCAGGACGATTCTAGAAGAGAGCAAGGATTTGAGAGGGAGAGAAGGGAAGGGGCCTATCGGTGCATGCCACTAACACTCGCTCTTTTCTCTCTTTCTTTCTTTCTTTTCTAGTCTTTTCTTAGTGATTTCCACAATGGTAGTTTTTAGTATTATGCTCCTCTGTTTTTCTAAATGTAGGGGCCTTTTTTGTGTTTGGGCTAGGTTGCCTCCTGCGGTGATGGGCCCAAATGTTTTTTCTGAGTAGGGAAGTTGAGACCGACCCAACTGTAACTCACTTTGGGCCGGTTTGTGCACAAACTTTGCCTTGTCTGCCAGGAACACCCTTACGGCAAGCAGAGCTATTACAACAAGATTACGACAGGCAGATATAATGACAATGAAAGGAAAAAACAGAATGCAGTAGCTTTTGTTAATAATAAACAACCGAATATCACAGTAGTAATAATGGTAATACTAACAATGGCTTTTATAAGAAAGAACAATTGATTGAACGATGATGGAAGTTAATAAACATCAAGCAAAAACCGAGTCTGTAATGGCAAAAAAATCAAAGAGGAAGAACGCTTCTTCTCAATGAAACTAACCTCCCAGGAGAATATCCTGCCGAGGGGATTAGTGACTTTGAGGGAATCGGACCCAAGTGATAGATGCCTGCGGAAAATTCTTACTGCTTAACTGTCCCTTAGAGAGTGGGATTTTGAGGGGGAGAGGAAAGAAAAGATCTATTGGTGCATGCCCATTATCCTCACTATTTGTTTTCTTATCTTTCCTTCTTTTCTTTTCCTTTTCTTTGAGTTTTTTCTTTCTATGTTTCCTCTTCCTCTGTTTTTCGGTCCCTTTTACAGGGCACGGCAAGGGTCCTTTTATAGGGCCTGCCGTGATGGTTTTTTACTATTTCACCCCCTAACGGCCTTTGTCTGGTCTGGGCATGCTTGCCGACCACCGTCTGTACACTGCTTGCCCTTGCCAGACAAAAATAGGTTGGTTTTGTTTCTGTTCGCCGTGGCACTGTCTTCTGCTGTGGCTTAAATGCTCTCTCTCTCTTCCTATGGCATGCACCCAACGTTCCCTCCTCAACCTTACCTCTTTTGGGTGGTCTGTCCTCCCAGCAGGACGTACCTCCCAAAAGGGTTTGGACAGGGAACGTAAAATAAATCTTTTCCCCCCTCCCCACCACCAAACCGCACCCCCCTTTACCTCTTTCCACTGACCCATGGCCCCACCATGACCCATATTGGCTGGGTACAGGCTGGTGGCACCTGGGCCTTGCGCATGCTTTCCTGTTATGTACGTTCAAAAGCCCGCCTGCGGCCCGTGTGCTTGTTGTGCTCTGGAGCTTTGCTTGCATTCGTCTGCCATACTTCTTTGTTCTTTCATGTGGGTCGTTCTGTACTTCCACTGCTTCCCTTTGGGATTAGGCTTTTCTTAACACTGGGTTTCACATTTCTCTTGGCCCATTTCTTGGTTTATGTTCATGTCTTGTTTCATTACTTGGCATTTCCTACCACGACGATATGTTCCTGCTAGGCCTCTTTCAAGCCTGCCGTTCCATTCTTTCCCCCAGTGACTTAAGAGAGCCTACTGGTGTTCTTACTCATGGGCTCCATTGTCCCTTTCTTTTTTTCTCTTTGGGCCTGCGGCCCTTTTACTTTCCTTGGGCTTCCCCGGCCCATTTACTGACTTTGCTTTCCCATGGGCTTTTACTAACTTGATTGGGCTTCCCCGGCCCAATCTCCTTATACTCATCCTTGGGGTTCATGGGCTTGCCATCAACCCCTACTTTCTTTGTTTACATTGCTTTAGGTCTGCCACGACCCATTCTCGCTTTTTCATACCATACTCTGCCCATGGGTGCCATTTTTCTCTTTCCGGGCCCTTTGGGCCCATTTGCTTCCTCAAGACCCATTTATTCATGTTATGGGCCTGTGTTCTATTCTTCCTGCCGCTTGGGCCTAGCAGTCTTATTCTATGCCTGCCACTCTCATTGCCTGCTTTGCTGGGTTGGGCTGGCTTTACAAAAATGACCCTCAACATTTAGCCCTTTGAACATATGGAGCGTTCTTGCAGTTCATATGTGAATGAAGGACTTTTTTGTCTTTTTTAACTTTTTCTTTCCCTTCGCGGGCTTTTTGAAACCACGAGCTCCTTCCTGCATATATATATTTCTTTTCTTGCCGTGAACAGTGACAACTCTTCGATTTTCCCAAAATGGTAGTTGCTTTAAAACATAACTGCTGCCTCATTAATTTCATCCTTTTCTCAATGGCTGATTCGTCACCTCCCTTCACGCCGGCCTTAATAACTCAGGTATTTAAGAGAAGAATCCCTTCCCAACGCAGACACAAACTCCTTTTATTTCAAAACATTTTCCTTTCCTCATCATCATCTTCTTCTCGAACACCCATCCCTCTCTTGCTCCATTCAAATCCTCACGCCATGGCACCGGTAAAAACCCAAGCTTTTTCCTGCCGTAAAGGGAAAAGCGTTGTCGTGGATCCTCCGGTGGAACAAGAAGTAGAAGAAGAGGATGTGCACTCCGATTCGGACCATTCCGAGGAGGAGGAAACGTGGCGCGACCCAGACAGCGAGTGCGCCCCTCTGATTGATCCTTGGTACAGTCCTAGTCCTCACTTTCCTAAGGCTCCTGGAGATTATGTGCCGCCGCCGCCGGGTTGTGTGTGGCTCGCTCTTTGCCGGCAAAACCCTAATGTTGCTTGGGCTTCGATGTCTTCCTCCGTCTTCGATTTGATCATTCGTCAAGGCGTCGCCTTTCCTGTGCCTATTCACTTTGAGTTTGGGTTTGGCAGCACCTTGGGTTGGAAAGAGTGGGTTGACAGTGAGTTATCAGATACACATTTCATGGTTTGCTTCAGCGGGCCGGTGTTCTAAAGGCCGTCGTTCTTTCCCGAAGCCTTTCCAACTTCCGAGACCTCTACAATCTTCGCCATTTAGTTCGACGATGGTGTTTCACCACTCACACATTCTTCTTTTCTTGCGGCGAAGTCACGGTTACTCTCGAGGACGTGGCCAATCAGTTTCTTTTGCCTATTCTCGGGGATGCTGATCCTGCCGCTATTGAGCTTTCCCCAGAAGAAGAAGATATTGAAGCGGAGTTGGGGAAGAGGATGGCCGGAAATGCTAAACTGTCTTATTGGGTTAGTTCCTTTTCCAAGTTTTCTGCTGTTGCTCGTCGTGCTGCCTTTATTGCTTTTTGGCTTTCTAAGTTTGTCTTTGGGTCACATCCCCATTATGCCATAAAGCCGTTGTATTTTCGTTTGGCCATTAAAATATCTGCTGGGGTGAGTCTGCTGCTAGCCCCCATGTTTTTGGGGCATTTATGTGTGCAACTGGACATCCTGCGGAGTGATGAGAGTCAGGCTGGTTCCTGCCACATAGTTGCTTCTTCTGTACATAGCACTATTCTGCAACAGTTGTTATTTGAGCGTTGCGCTCAATACTTGGCGAAGTGTAGGCCTGTCAAATTTGCCAAAGAGAAGTACCAATCTTGTTCGCGGGCCATTACTGATTTTTGTGGCAGGTTTGAGCATGATTTTCCTTTGGCTTTTCGTTGGCCTGGTTTGAAGCCCATCGATTATTCTGTCGTTGAGTCCTTTGATGAGGGTGTTGGTTTTTCCTGGAGAGCTTATAGACAGCTGCGTCCTGGTTATACTTGTGCTGATTTGGTAATGGGTCTGTTTGTTGATACCGTTGGTACTACTGCCCCACTGGCTGGCTTTGATGAGACGGGTATCACCTATTTGGCTGCCACTAATCCTGGATGGCTGCCCTATCTGGCAGATGAGGGTGTCAGGTTTGTTCATTACCCTGCCAACCGAGTGAGGAGACAGTTTGGCCTAGATCAGGATATCCCTGATGACCTCTCCTTCCTCGCAGAGTCTCCTACTTCAGTTAGGCCCTTTCTGCGGCACACTGCTTTTGACTTTTGGAGAGAGCATTTTAATGTGGTCACAGTTGCTGGTTCTTCGAGGGAAGGCCTTTGCACCGCTGCTATGCACCTCTATTGGCAGCTTGTCATGAACTCGTTTGATGTAGAGTTGGCTGGTAGTCGCGGTTTCTCTCTTATACCTCCTGAGGGGCTTAGTATGGTTATCTCTCCCAATCCTCGGTTACTCCTTCCTTCTAAGTTCGTGTTGGCCTATGCCAGAAAACAGAGCTAATCTGCCATCTTCGAGTGGGACGAGGAGAAGAATGGGTGGTATTGGCACACGGGTGTTTACCCCTCAGGTTGGGAAAAGAAAGTTAGAGTAGTAAACATTCCTGCGTCGGCCAAGAAAGCTCCTGCCAAGCTTAAATCTGTCAGTAAGTCCAAGTCTGCCACTCTTCAGCCTCCTGCAAGTGCTACTCCTGCCAGCAGAACACGAGGCAGTAAAAGGAAGACAACTCCCCATCCTGTATCTGCTGCTCAGCGAAGGGTAAGTTTCTAAAAACTTTTTCTTGCTTTGTCTTCCAAGTACACACACATATATATATATACTTCTTCCCTTTTTTTTTTCTGACTTATTCTGAGTCCTGGCTGACTTTTTCCTTGACTCCTTTTCTTATCCCTTTTGCTTTTGCAGTCTAAGCAGAAGGAGGATACGTCAGTCGCCCGTCCTATTATGCTTGAGGGACCCGAATCAGAGGTACATTTCTTCTTGCTCCTGCATGTGTCCAGTCTGCTACATTTTTTTTTTTGTTTTTGGTTACTTCATTCGCCTAAAGAATTAATTCTGTCTTTACACCCTTTCTCTGTTTTGTCCTTTAGGATGAGCCTGAGCCTCTTTCCATATATTGCCTTACAGCCGAGGAATTTTCTGCCCCTATGGGCATTCTTATGGAGGGCCCTTTTGGTGGGGTCGAATTTGCAGCACTTGCTCCTTCTGCAGCCACTACCTCTCCTACTGGACCGGTACCCATGGATGAGGGTACTCATATTGGGAAGGTTAGTGAGGCCACCCCCACTCCTGCCATGACACCTTCTGTTCAAAGGGGAACCACCCCTCCTGCTGAGATCGAGGTTACTCCTGCTACACCTCTCATTATTTCTACTGGTGACCCTTTTGCTGCTCTCTCTCAGGCCGTGCAGGGCATTTCTTCCTTGGTAGTTACTCCCTCTTCTATTCCCGTTTCTGCCACACGTGGGTCTCGTGCTGAATTGTCCTCCGAGGAGTCTGAGGAGATCCTTGAGGATCCTGAGGATGAGTCTAGCCTGGGGAGGAGGATTTCTGAATCTGAGGAAGAGGATAGTGTTCCACCCGAGGCAATGGGTATGTGCTTTCTTCCTTAACCTTTTTCTTCTTTCTCCGTTAAGTTTTATTATTTTCCCTTTTTATTCGCCTATCTATTTCTCGGTTTGCAGAGACTTTTGGGGAGTTAGGCATTTCAGCAGACGTGGGGGTGTCTGCGGCAGCTTCTCCTGCCATGCCCACAACACCTATTCCTGCCACATCTCCCATACCAGTTTCCGCCATATTTACAGCGTCCGTTTCTGCAGTTCCTTCTGTTCCTGCCTTTGCTTTCCCCACAGCCCCTGTTACTGCTGGCTCTGGTAAGTTTTATCTCATTTCTTTTACTTCTTCCCCGTGGGCTTTTCTTCCTTTTATTCTCACCAAGGCTCCTTATTTCAATCTTTGCGTTTTTTGACAGGTCCACCTCCTACAGATCTTGCGAGCGAGGCTGCGGCCTTCCTTGTGCGTTTTGATCAGTCCGAGGTCAACGACCTTGATCCTGCTTCTTTCTGGGGCTTCGGACTCCCTTACATAGATTTTCATGGCTTCAGAGTTCCTGCGGACTGCGCTCCTCATTTAGTGATGATTTACGACAGTCGTGGGGACTTCATGCAGGGATTCCGACTTGGCCGATCAGTCAGAGAGCATTTCTTGAGAATGTTAGGCAGCGTGCTGAACGACATCGAGCACAACTTTGTGGATACTGTCTCCACCGAGAGGATCCTTCAATGGAGGGCTGCAGTACAGGAGCTTATCAGCGTTGGCTTTGTAGTGGAGTTCGTCTTGGATCACCTTAGAGAGATTGCTCGAGCAGTTTTCGTGAGGAGAGTCCAGCCTATCGTTGATGCTATTGACTCTCGCCTTGCGGTTTTGAGAAAGGAAGTGGCAGATTTGGAGGGCCTCCGAGAGCGTCTTCTTTCCGGTGTAGGAGGACTTGGTCGTTTTGGGGATCAGTCACTTATTTTCGGACTTTATTGATGATGATGCAGTTTCTCCCCTGTTTTGTTGTTTTTTCTTTTGCCTTATTACTCTGTCCAGTACATTATGCTTCCTATAGCACCTATTTGGGCTTGCTTGCCACAGTTTAGATTTTTGTAATTTAACTTTATGATGCTACACTTTGCTACTTTTTTTACTATGATATATGATAACAAATACTTCGTGCTTTTCATTGTAAGAAAGCAAGTTACAAAATTCGATTTGTGACATAGTCATCTTTGAAAGATAAAAAGCAGAGCAAAAGAAAAACATGACAGCTTTTGACAAAACAAAAAAGGTAAGGGATAATCACATTGCTTTTCTCCTTAGGCGTAGTAGCGTTTCAACCATTTCCCATTGATGGGATCCATTAAGTCCTTTCCATTCATCTGAGTCAAGCGGTAATATCCACTCGGATGCGCTTCTCTTATCACAAAGGGTCCTTCCCACTTCGGTGCAAACTTCGATGGTCCTGCCAGGCCTCTCCTAACGTAGTCTGCCACTTTTAGGACCAGTTGTCCTTCCGCAAATATTCTTTCTTTAGTCATCCTACCGTAAGCCTCAGTCATTTTTTGCCTGTATCTGCGGCTGTGCTCTTGAGCCTTTTCTCTTCTTTCGTCAAGTCCTTCCAAGTCTTCGCACCTTTCTACCGCAAAGACCTCTTCATCATTCTCCTTTTCTTGTATCTGCATAACTCTCAGGGATGGGGTCATCTTTTCTACTGGGCTCACCACTTCAGTTCCGTAGACCAAGGAAAAAGGTGAAAAACCTGTGGCTGACTTAGGTGAGCTCCTGTAAGCCCAAAGAGCGTCTGGCAGGTGCGTTGCCCATCCTCCCGTATATTCTTGGCTCATTTTACTGATGATTTTTATGAGAGTTTTGTTTGTCGCCTCCGCTTGCCCATTTCCTTGAGGGTAATATGGTGATGACCGGTGATGTTTGATTTGATAAAACTCTAGCATTCTCCTCACCTCGCTATTGACAAAAGGTGTGCCGTTGTCACTGATGATCCTGTGAGGAACCCCAAACCTTACGATTATGTTTTCCTTGATAAAGTTTGCCACTGCCCCTCCTGTGGCTTTACGAAGCGGCACTACCTCTGCCCACTTAGTAAAATATTCTGTGGCTACTAGTATCCATATGTATCCTCGCGACGGCGGATTCACCGGTCTAACTAAATCAAGCCCCCAAGTATAGAACGGCCATGGTGTGACCATGCTATGCAAGTTCTATGGATGAGTGTGAATCAAATTGGCTTGTATTTGGCAACTGTGGCATTTTTTCACAAATTCTGCCGTGTCTCTTTTCATGGTGGGCCAGTAATAGCCTATTTGCAGCAGGCACTTGTAAAGCCTTTTCTTCCCCTGGTGTTCCCCACACTCTCCTGAGTGTATTTCTTTTATCATTTCTCTTGCCTCCTCAGGGCCTAGACACCTCAAGGGGTCTCCATCATACCCTTTTTTGAAAAGGGTCATATTATGCAAGAAATAGCGCGTTGCTAGCCTCCTGAGCTTATATTTTTCGCTGTGCTTCTGCGGCAAGATGCCTTCTGTCAGGTATTGCATAAATGGGTCTCTCCAGTCTTCGCTGACGAATGCAGCATAACTTTCTTCTCTGTCTGCCGCAAGTTGGCAGTTCTCACACTGGGTTTGGACTTGGTCTGCATCTTTGCTCATGGTTGGCCAATAAAAGCCCGCCCTTTGAAGTCTGCGGTAAAGGCTGACTTCTTCGCAGGATCCGCAAGTCTTTTCATGTACTTCTTTCAACTTTCTCTGGGCCTCCTTTTGCCCCACACATCTGGACAAGATTCCGCCTGGCATCCTGCGGTATAGCTCCCCCTTCATTAGGGCGTAGTCTTTGAGTACTTTTAGTTCCATGGCTTCCTCTCCTCCCGTCAAAGCTTCCTTCATGGGTATCTGCCAATCTCCTTCGCAGTGTTCCTCCTGGAACCTTTCTTTTAACACTTCAATTATGGATTCTTCCCTTTTGCTGACCTCCACTCTGGTGCTTTCCCCTTCAAACATTACTTGTGAACCTAGTGCGGCCAATGCATCGGCAAATCGATTCTCGTTTCTCGGGGTATGTTCTATTTCGAAAGTTAAGAACTTTTCTTCCATTTTCTGGGCCATTGCTCTGTACGGGGCAAGACTGGGTTCTTTTAGGGAAAAACTCCCTTTGGTCTAGCAGACTACCAAGTTGGAATCACCTAATACTTTCAAATGCTTAACTCCCATTTCAAGAGCTGTGGCCAGCCCAGTTAAGTCATATTCTGCCGTATTGTTTGAACAGGGGAACTCCAGTTTGAACGATAGTGCTACTGCCTTATCTTCTTCATGATACAAAACTACCCCAACCCCTCCAGATTGGGCGGTAGAAGATTCGTCAAACTTCATTACCCACTGTTCTCTGAGTTCTTCTACCATGGCTACTTCCCCTGGAACTTCGTCGTCCAGCGGAAATTCTTCCTCCCCTGGAAACTGTGCTAACAAATCTGCTATAGCCTGGCTCTTCACTGCTTTAGGCGCCCCTATTCTCAAGTCATACTGCGATAGTTGTAATAACCATTATGATATCCTGCCAGAGAGGATTGGCTGTTGTAATAAAGCTTTGATGGCGTGGGACTTAGTCATCAGCCATACTTCATAGGCCAAGAAGTAATGGCGTAATCTTTGTGAGGCATAAACAATAGCCAAACATGCCCTTTCTGCCCTCGGATAACGAGTTTCTGCGTCTTTCAGGGCGCGACTGATGTAATATAGTGGTTGCTCGATGCCACCTCCATCTTCTTGGGCAATTAAGGCACCGATGGCATATGAGTTGGTAGCCATATAAAGCAGTAATGGCTTTTTGTGTATTGGGGCTTGTACTGTAGGGAGGTCCATCATGATCTGCTGCAGCCTCTTGAAGGCCGCTTGCTGCGCTTCTCCCCATACAAAACTTTGCCCTTTCCTTAGTAACTTGGTAAAGGCCGAGGTGATTGATGCCAGCCCAGGGATGAATCTCCGGATGTACGAGACTTTCCCCAAGAAACTTTTTAGTTCCTTCACCGTGGTTGGAGGTCTCATAGTTGTAATGGCCGTAGCCTTTGCTGGGTCAACATCTATCCCTCTGCTGTGCACTAGGAAGCCCAAAAATTTCCCTGAGGATACACCAAACGCACATTTGAGGGGATTCATTCTCAACTTAAAGGCTCTGCACCTTTCAAATACTTTTTTCAGCACATGGAAATGTTCTTCCCTCTTCCTTGACTTAACTACTATGTCATCCACATAGTCTTCTAACTCCTGATGCATCATATCGTGGAATATAGCCGTCATTGCCCGTTGATAAGTTGCACCTGCATTTTTCAACCCGAAAGGCATCACGGTGTAGTGGAAGTTTCCCATGGGTGTTCTGAAAGCGGTTTTCTCCGCATCTTTTGATGCCATTCTGATCTGGTTGTATTCGCTGAAGCCATCCATGAATGAGAACATAGCGCTTCCTGCCGCAGAATCTATCAATAAGTCCATATTGGGCAATGGAAATTCGTCTTTCGGGCATGCTTTGTTGAGATCCCTGAAATCTACGCAACACCTGATCTGGCCATTCTTCTTTTTTACTGGCACTATGTTGGATAACCAGCGAGGATGTTGAATAGGCTTAACGAATCCTGCGGCTAGCAGTTTCTGTACTTCTTTGACTATCTGTCCTTCTATTTCTGTGTGAAATATTCTGGCAGGCTGAGCCACTGGCCTGGCCTGCGGGTCCACATTTAACGTATGTGCTACTAACCCAGGGTCTAGCCCTGGCATTTCACTGTAGTCCCATGCAAACACGTCTTTGAATTCTTTTAGCAACAATACCAATTCCTTTTTCTCATCTTTTGTCAAACTCGCACTAATTGAGATGGGTTTTGGCCCTTGTGAAACAGATCCTAGGTCAACTTCTTCCATTTCCTCTTCTGCCATGACCTGTACTTCCTTTTCGGCTACAACTCTTTCGTACTCCTCTTCGTTACTTCATTCCTCTGAACTTTCTTGGACTCTGCAGCACGTCAAACCCTCGTGCTGTTCTTCCTGGGTGGAGCCCGTCTGGGTTTCGATTGCGGGCCCCACGTGCCTTCATAATTTGTAAACAATTATGCTATCAAAGCCTCGGACTCTAATGCATTGGGGTGCGTCTTCAAATCCTGCGGCGGGCGTCTCTTTCCTTCGTCTCTTTCTTGCCAATAACTCCCTTAGATCGGGTTCTGGGTCATTCTGGACATCTTCCCATCTAGGCACGAAAGTACCTAGCGGCCTTGATACTGAACTCTCCCCGGAGGGAGCCCATTAATCGTAGAACATAGTTTCTACTAAGTGGGCTTCTGCTTGTTCAAATGGTGAGGGATTTGCGGCTATGCGTATCATCCTGCCGTTCAATCTTCCTTTCACACATTGGTGATAGGTGGACGGGACCAGCCGGTGTTTATGCAACCATGGCCTCCCCAGAAGCACGTGGTAGGATACTTCAGTTTTTACCACATGGAACCGTGCTAAAGAGGCTATGGGGCCCACTTTCAACCACAGCTGAATGTGGCCTGCTGTGTACTCGCCCCTTCCACCGAACCCTGTTACTTCCACTGGACATCCCTGGATCTTCCTTTCTGAAATTCCTGCTGCCTGCAGAGTGCTCAATGGAATGAGATTCACAGAAGCACCTGTATATACTAAAGCTCTCTTTATGGGGATTTGATTTATGGATGCCACCAAGTACAAGGGTCTCCTGTGGTCCGGATGCCCTACTTCCATATCTTCTTCACTAAAAGTGATTTCAGTTGACTCCTGTAAGAGAGCCCTTTCATCTGATATTTCTGCCGATAGGCATTCTACTCCTGCACCAGAGGCGATGCTCACCAAGGCCTCTGTGGCTACCTTTCTTTCCTTTGCTGAGAGTCCCAGCTGATCAAACAAATTTCTAAACTTGGAACTTTGTTGTAGAGTGGTAATGGCCGCCGCAGGCAAAGCCATGTTTTCTTCTTCGTCCTTTCCTGGGTCAGCACAAATTACCACTGCTGCTACACCCTTCCCTTTATGGTTTGGGAGTGGGTTTCTTTGGACCTCCTGCTGGGACAATTCTAAAGTTCCTTCCTTTATTCTGCGATGCACTAGTTTGCGGAGTGCCCAACATTCTGCGGTGGCATGTTGGACATAGTTGTGTAAACGACAAAAATGCGGGTACCTCCTTTCTTCCTCGGTGGGCTCTCTGGCAACCTGGTTAGGTTTGAAAACGCCATCCGCTATCCATTTGTCTAGCAGTACGTCTAGCTCCTTTGCGGTGCATGGTATTGGGGGGGAGTATCGTACTCTTTCCCGTCGGTCTTCCTCCTCCGCTCACCGGTGGATACCGCCATGGCTTGCGAGGCACTTCTTTTGTCCGTGCTTGGCTTTACGGACTGGGCAGTTTTTCTTGCCTTTTGTAACAGCTGCGCGAACTGGGAGATTTCAAGGTTTTCTAGGACTGCCCTGTATTCCCTGATCATATTCGTCATACACATCTCCACCAGCGTCCTTTCCTCACAATGGTCATAGCAGTCGAGTGCTATGTCCCTAAATCTCTTGATGTACTCCATCAAGTCTTCACCATTCCTTTGTTTAGTCGCTTGCAATGTTGCAAGTGTCACCGTTTCTTCTCCGTGAAAGTACTTGGTACAAAATACATCCACCATATCATCCCATGTTGGGATCGATCCTGGTTTCAAGCCAATGTACCAGGTATAAGCCCGGTCACACAATGATTTAGAAAATTCTCGAAGACACAAGTCCTCGTCTGTGGCATAAGGGCCAAGCGTATCAATGAACTTGCTTACGTGCTCAACAACACTTCCCTTCCTGCCGTCATACTGTGCGAATACTCGCAGTTCATACCTCTCGGGGTATGGTTTACTGAGCACCCTTAGCGGGTATGGGGGTCTACATGCATAGAATCTCTCCTTTGGCCCTCTGGCTCTCTCTTGCTCCAAGAGAGCTGCCACTTCTGCCATAGTAATAAAACGTTGATCTGTATTCTGTGGGACACCTCCTACTAGTGTCTCTTCTGCCCCATGTTCTGGATCATGTTGGCTTCCTTTTTCCTTTGTTCTATCCGTCTTTAGTTGACGAATTTCTTCCATCATTTGCTGTTGTGAGTGTTGTAAGGCCTGCAATACTTCAATGAAGGTATTGGCATTGTCTGCGGGGATCCTCGGAGGAGGTTGAGGTACAGCCCCTATCTCGTTAGCACCTTCTGCCTAATTAGGCTGTGGTTGGTGGGGCGTTGTAGGCCTGGACTCTGCTTGTGAGGGTACAGCACTTATGTTGCGCGTAGTTCTGGACTTTGGAGGCATTCGTTTGTTTGGGCTTTCGTCCCCGTCTGTTTCTCAACTCCCCAGTGGAGTCGCCAATTTAATGTAGGGCCTTTTTTGTGTTTGGGCTGGGTTGCCTCCTGCGGTGATGGGCCCAAATGTTTTTTTTTGAGTAGGGAAGTTGAGACCGGCCCGACTGTAACTCACTTTGGGCCGGTTTGTGCACAAACTTTGCCTTGTCTGCCAGGAACACCCTTACGGCAAGCAGAGCTATTACAACAAGATTACGGTAGGCAGATATAATGACAATGAAAGGAAAAACAGAGTGCAGTAGCTTTTGTTAATAATAAACAACCGAATATCACAGTAGTAATAATGGTAATACTAACAATGGCTTTTATAAGAAAGAACAATTGATTGAACGATGATGGAAGTTAATCAAAAATAAACATCAAGCAAAAAACCGAGTCTGTAATGGCAAAAAATCAAAGAGGAAGAACGCTTCTTCTCAATGAAACTAACCTCCCAGGAGAATATCCTGCCGTGGGGATTAGTGACTTTGAGGGAATCGGACCTAAGTGATAGATGCCTGCGGAAAATTCTTACTGCTTAACTGTTCCTTAGAGAGTGAGATTTTGAGGGGGAGAGGAAAGAAAAGATTTATTGGTGCATGTCCATTATCCTCACTATTTGTTTTCTTATCTTTCCTTCTTTTCTTTTCCTTTTCTTTGAGTTTTTTCTTTCTATGTTTCCTCCTCCTCTGTTTTTCGGTCCCTTTTACAGGGCACGGCAAGGGTCCTTTTATAGGGCCTGCCGTGATGGTTTTTTACCATTTCACCCCCTAACGGCCTTTGTCTGGTCTGGGCATGCTTGCCGACCACCGTCTGTACACTGCTTGCCCTTGCTAGACAAAAACAGGTTGGTTTTGTTTCTGTTCGCCGTGGCACTGTCTTCTGCCGTGGCTTAAATGCTCTCTCTCTCTTCCTATGGCATGCACCCAACGTTCCCTCCCCAACCTTACCTCTTTTGGGCGGTCTGTCATCCCAGCAGGACGTACCTCCCAAAAGGGTTTGGACAGGGAACGTAAAATAAATCTTTTCCCGCCTCCCTACCACCAAACCGCACCCCCCTTTACCTCTTTCCACTGACCCATGGCCCCACCATAACCCATATTGGCTGGGTACAGGCTGGTGGCACCTAGGCCTTGCGCATGCTTTCCTGTTATGTACGTTCAAAAGCCCGCCTGCGGCCCGTTGTGCTTGTTATGCTCTGGAGCTTTGCTTGCATTCGTCTGCCATACTTCTTTGTTCTTTCATGTGGGCCGTTCTGTACTTTCACTGCTTCCCTTTGGGATTGGGCTTTTCTTAACACTGGGTTTCACATTTCTCTTGGCCCATTTCTCGGTTTGTATTCATGTCTTGTTTCATTACTTGGCATTTCCTACCACGACGATATGTTCCTGCTAGGCCTCTTTCAAGCCTGCCGTTCCATTCTTTCCCCCAGTGACTTAAGAGAGCCTACTGGTGTTCTTACTCATGGGCTCCATTGTCCCTTTCTTTTTTCTCTTTGGGCCTGCGGCCCTTTTACTTTCCTTGGGCTTCCCCGACCCATTTACTGACTTTGCTTTCCCATGGGCTTTTACTAACTTGATTGGGCTTCCCCGGCCCAATCTCCTCATACTCATCCTTGGGGTTCATGGGCTTGCCATCAACCCCTACTTTCTTTGTTTACATTGCCTTAGGCCTGCCGCGGCCCATTCTCGCTTTTTCATACCATACTCTGCCCATGGGTGTCATTTTTCTCTTTCCGGGCCCTTTGGGCCCATTTGCTTCCTCAAGACCCATTTATTCATGTTATGGGCTTGTATTCTATTCTTCCTGCCGCTTGGGCCTAACAGTCTTATTCTATGCCTGCCACTCTCATTGCCTGCTTTGCTGGGTTGGGCTGGCTTTACAAAAATGACCCTCAACACTAAGTATGTTACAGAGTATTTTCCTTTACGCTGTGTTGTATTGCTCTTGTGCTTGTTGTTTTTGTACACGACAGAGGCTTCCTGTATAGTGCCTGCTGTGACCGATTTTTACTATTCTACCCCCTAATCGCCTTTGTCTGGTCTGGGCGTACTTGCCAACCATTACTGTTCCGTCTGCGAGTTCTCCTATTACAGACACAGACAACTTTTTGTCTATTAGTCTGCCGCGGCACCTGTTCCTGCCGCGGTGATGTTTCTCTCTCTCTATCCCTCATGGCATGCACCTATTGGTTCCAACTCAGCCTTGCCTCTTTTGGGTGGTATGTCATCCCAGCAGGACGTATCCCCCAAAAGAGCTTGAGCAGCAATTTCAAAACAGGCCTTCCCCTCTCCCCACCTCCAAACCATGCCCTCTTACTTCTGACCCACGACCCCACCACGTCCTGTATTGGCTGGATACAGGCTGGTGGTGCTTGGGCCTTGCGCGTGTATATGTCTGAAATCTGCCTGCTGTTCATGCATCTGCCATGTACTGGACACTTTGCTTGCATTGCCTGTCGTCCGTTCTTGGCTTTTCCGGAGCTATTACTCTGATTTCCCACCCCCATAGGGTCTGGGCTTTACCGAGTACTGGGCTTTGTGTTCTCTTCAGCCTAATTCTTTAATTGCCTTAGCTTCCCACCGTGTTACTCGGCTTTTCCTGTCACGGCGATTTGTTCCTGCTGGGCCTCTTTTCAGGCCTACCGTTCCTTTCTTTCCCCCAGTGGCTTAATATGGCCACTGGTGTTCTCGCTTGTGGGCTCCAATGTCCCTCTCTTTTCACTTAGGCTTATCCAGCCCATTTACTTCCTTTGGACTTCCTCGGTCCATTTACTAACTTCGCATCCCATGGGCATTTACTAACTCAATTGGGCTTCCCTGGCCCAATTTCCTCATTCTCATCCTTGGGGTTCATGGGCTTGCCACTATCCCCTACTTTCTTTGTTTACATTACTTTGGGCCTGCCGCGGCCCATTCTCACTTTTACCATACCGCATACTGCCCATGGTTGCTGTTTTCTCTCTTTCTGGGCCTTTTAGGCCCACTTACTTCTTCAAGACCCGTTTATTTATATTAAGGGCCTGTGATCCATTATTCCTGCTACTTGAGCCTAATGGTTTTTTCTTAGCCTACCGCTTATCCGCTGCCCATATTTCTGGGTTGGGCTGCCTTCTGCCTATCTCAAAAATGACCCTTAACAGCAAGTAGGTAGGGTGTTCCAAACCATTTTCCAGAGGAGGTTTTTGAGCCTGGCATTAAGTTTCAATTTCCAAAGATTCTTCCGGTCTTTGTTTTGCAAGTTGGGGTGGTTGGCTAAGTTTGTGATCCTCAATGCAGCATAAGCCGATTTAATTGAGTATTCCTCATTTGCACTCAAGCTCCAAAACACCTGGTCATGTTGAAATTGTTGGGTGAGGTGGATGTTTAAAATGTTGTTCATTGTTGCTTGGTAGAACAAATATGTCAATTTCCCTCTATCCCACTGCCTTGTATCTTGGTCCATGAGGTCAGCAACTGGACGGTCTTCCTTGGAGGCTCCACTCCTCAATTGAGGAATAAAGTTTGGTTCCTTAGAAACCCAATGGTCTTCAAAAATCCAGATATTTAGGCCATTGCCAATTCTATAGCAAAGCCCATTTTTCAATACATCAGTACAACCAATTATGCTTTGACAATACCATGATGCAGATTTCGGCATAAGGATCTTCGTGAAATTTCTGTTTTTCACATATTTCTTTGGGAAAACTTTCACCCACAATTTATCAGCATTGCTAACAATTTCCCAGTTAATCTTTGCCATTAACGCTCTATTCATATCTTTCGTCTTTTTAATGCCCAAACCTCCTATGCTTTTTGGTATGCAAATGGATTCCCAACTCTTGAGGCAACATCCTAGTTTATTATCATCTTTCTTACCCCACCAAAAATTTCGATTAAGAGCATCTAACTTAGAACACACTTGTTTTGGTAGGAGTAAAGAGGCTGCTTAGTATGAAGGGATTGAATTCGCCACTGGTGTAATAAGGGTAGCTTTGTCCTCCTGTGATAAAGTTTTCATTTTCCATCCTTGAAGCTTTGACTTTACTTTTTCTATAATCTCCTCTGATGAGAGGCCATAGGAATGCCCAAATATTTTTCTTTTCTATTTGAGGCATTTATTCCTATCGACCTAGCTAGGCGATTTTTCACCTCAAAAGAAAGGTTTTACTAAAAATTATCACAAACTTCAAAAGGTTTACTTTCTGTCCAGACCAGCTAGATTAAGTTTCAAGGATCATTTTGATTCTCTCCATGTTTTCATCATCTACTTCAGCAAAAATAATTAAATCATCTGCAAATTGGAGATGAGTGATTGGCATAAGGTCAAGGGCAAGCTTGCTTGAATCCCTTGATTTAGTGCTGACATGCTTCTCTATTTATGAGCCTAGCTAGAACTTCTGCTGCTAATACAAAGAGAAAAGGGGATAGGTAATCTCCTTGGTGAATTCTTCTTTTCGGTCTTAAAAAACCATAAGTACTGCCATTTATTAGGATGGAAAATGAAGGAGTGGTCACACAATGCATGACCCATTGAGTCCACATGCTAGGGAATTTAAAGCATTTGAGCACATTCAATAAAAAGCTCCATTCTAGCCTTTCATAGGCTTTCTCCGCATCTATCTTTAAACCCATCCACCCCTTTTCTCCTTCTTCTTCATTTAGAGCCATAGAGGCACTATATTTAAAATTTTCATCTTTTCCTTCATTCATAAAATTTTCATCTTTTCCTTCATTCATTAATTCTTTCTTTCTTTCTTCTTCTACCTGGAATCCATCAAACCAAAAATTTCTAAGAGAAAAAATAAAATCAAGCTTGAAATTCAAAGCAAAGAATTGAGATTTTGGTAGAGAGGAATGAAATAATAACTGCTGCAAATCTGTTCTCCTTTGAAAGTTGAAGCTATTGGCTGATCAGTGAGGGAAAAAAATATAATGAGAGAACGGTATTATAAAGGAGAAAAGAAAATTGGAGAAAAGAGAGACGAGAGACAGAGAGAGAGAGAAAGATCTATGGGAAGAGGGGAGACCAGAGTTAGTGACACTGAGGGTGTGAGGACTAAGGAGAGAAAAAGTGAGAGAGCTTACTATGAGAGAAAGAAGGCGCCAAAAAATTATGTTTTCCACGGCTACAGATGAATATAATATTTATAAGAGATGTAACACAAGAGAGAGATTGTTTTCCAAAAATATTTTTTGGAAAACAGCCTATAGAAAATAAGCTTTATTTTTATTAGTGTTTTTTGTTGATCATTTTTTTTTGTACTATCAAACACTGAAAAATTATCATTATAGAATGTTTTCCAACGAAATAAATAAAGCAAATATATGAAATGGAGAAACCTCAACTATTGTTTAAAAAAATTATGGCAAATGCGCTAATATCACACATATATACTTTCCCTTCATGTAATGGAATCTATTAAATGTGCTGTTCTTTTTTACGCATGCAAAAGTGAGACTTGAACTTCGGCTCTTGTCCCCCCACACTCCACAAGCACTTATACTTGTAGAGTGACCATCAATTGTATTTGTATGTGCATTTTCTTTTTCATTTTTTATTTTTTATTTTTTATTTTTTAATGTTTGAGTATTTGGTCTTACCCTTCCTCTCTTTTCTTTTCTTTATTTTATTTTATTTTATTTTATTTTGCTCAACATTGACAGGTCCAACCAGGAATAATGAAATTTTTCTTTCTATTTTTTTCAACAATAATTTTTCAGTTTCAGCAAAATAAACAGTATCTAAACACACCATAATTATGATCAACGTTACTAATCATGAACTTCAACAAAAATTCTTCTATGAGTAATTAATATATATATATATATATATATATACACTTTAAATTATTGGACAATAAATCATACAGTCAATAATAAAGTGGTATTTTGGGAGTAACATGAATTAGTTCTTCTCTTTTCTTCAAATTTTATTTAAACTCAAAGTTAAGAAAAGGAGTTGTGATTTCCGAAGGACAAGTGAAACGTTTTATTATTCAATTTGTTATGCATAGAAGGAAAAAAAAAAGAGTTTGTGACCGTTGCCCAAACAACTGACACAGACCCCAATAAATTGCATTAGGGCGTGTATAGTTTCAGTAATTTAACTTGTGCCCAGAACAATATCCCCTACGACATGGCTACATAACAGTCTAGTCTACATAAATAAATAATACAGTAGTAATAATAAAAAGGCGTAAATACACTTTTGGTCCCTACATTTTGGGTCATTTCTCGTTTTGGTCCCTAAACTGATTTTGCTCCTATGTCAGTCCTTGATTTTTTAAAATTGTTTTTAAAATAGTCCCTACCGTCAACTGGGTCACGGAATAAGCTGAGGTGGCAAACGAAAGTGCCAGGTGGCATGTTAGATCTGATGTGGCTAATAAAATAAAAAAATAAAAAAACAAACCACAGCAGCCACAACCCAACAACCTTCCTTTTCCACCACTTCTCAATCTGCAACCACCAACCACAGCCAAACCAAAAAAACCCATGAACCACAACCCACAGCCAAAAAAAAACCCATGAACCAAATCAACCAAATCAGCCACAACCCATGGCCAAATCAGCCATGATCCATGGCAAAAAAAAAAAACCTACGAACAACGAACCAGTCAAACCCACGAACTGATCGGAACCATCGAAGCACAGTCAGCCACGATCCACGGCCAAACCGACAGCAACACCATCGAGCACGTCCTCACCCACGAATCTGACCACCACAAAGTTCAAACCCATATCATAGCCAACCAAAACCCATGAAATCAGACCCATGACCCGCCGGAGCACAACCACAAAATCAAACCCACGAATTGCCGGAGCACAACCACGAAACCACCAAGAACAATCGCAAGTCATGGGAGTGAGAGAAGGGAAATAGAAGGTGTAGAGGGTGGATTCGAGCGCTCTCTAAGGATTGAGAGAGTGGACCCAAGCCCGGCTAACCCTCCAATAAATTTGTAGAGTATGGGCTCAAGAGCTAGGCCTTAGTAAAGAGGGCAACGGCCATGCATGGTTGTACGTGATTGCTAATAACTAAAACGTGGGCTTGAACACACAATGAGGCTCCTCGGACGTGCCTTATGGAGCTGGAAATTCCTATTATCTCTTTTCAGAAAGGTTACAAGAGTTGAGAGAAAATACTTTGCTACAGTATTCCTTTTTCTCTGGTTTTTCATCCGTCCCCTTCACAAGAGGGATTTTTACATTATATACTTCTCAATCAGTTGATCCTAGCCCTACATTTGTTGCTCAATCCAGTTTCCACTTGAGTGCCTGTCCCATCAGCCGCATCCCCATACCTCCAGTGGGTTGCAGCGCTCAAGACGGCACTGTTCAGAGGTCCTATCCTCATTAATGCGGCCAGAGCGTTAGTTGAGGGCATTTAATGTGGAGGTGATAGTTCGCCTAGGACCTGCTCCTCCGCCATGCTTCAATGTCCGGTGATTGGTTCTTGCTATTTGCTCCTTGGATGCTTGGGGAGACTCCCCTTAAAGGTGTGCCGTATGCCCACTTTCTGTCCTCGGCCTACCGAGGATGTAACCATCCTCGGCAATGCTCCTTGAATCCTGGGCTCTAAACTTTCGTCCTCGGGCCTCGGATCGTGGAGGCGTCCTCGGCGTGGGCCTCTGGGCTTGGCTTGGAGTGGGCCGGGGTTGCTGACTTATTCTGGCCCCACAGAAGGGTAGAGAGAGAAAGAAGAGTCGGAGTGCATGAGAGCTAGAGAGAGAGAGTGAGGGTCGAAGAGAAGAGAGGTTATGTGTGGAGAAGAGAACAATGTCCTGGGAAAGAAGAAGAACAATGTTCTTCTGAAAAAGTTTTTTCTTTTTTTGTTTTTTATTTTGAATTTTTTCAGTTTAATATTTTTAAATTTTTTTTTATTTTTTTATTAATTAAAATGTGACTTGTCATTAAAATGCTGACATGGATGCTGACGTGGTAGCCACATTAGATCTAACATGCCACCTGGCACTTCCATTTGCCACCTCAGCTTATTCCGTGACCCGGTTGACGGTAGGGACTATTTTAAAAACGATTTTGAAAAATCAGGGACTGACATAGGAGCAAAATCAGTTTAGGGACCAAAACGAGAAATGACCCAAAATGTAGGGACCAAAAGTGTATTTACGCCTAATAAAAACCCCTAGCTCTATGACTGTGACGCGCGATTGTGTGCGCCAAATGTTCGCATGACCATAAATAACTTGAGATTTGGGATGCCTTTTAGCACTAGCAAGAGTGGTGCTAAAAAACTATTTTCAGCACCACTACACATAAAAAAGAGTCTTGCAATAGTGGAGCTAAAAAATTGCACTGTAGCACTATTGCAAAAAAATTTGCAATAGTACTGTTTGCAATCCTCTGATGCAGCTGGTTTTGAGACCAAAAATGCTAAATATCCCTTAGATTTGGCTTTAGCATTTGCCAATGCTAACGCTCTAAAGGTAAAAATTTTACCTTCATTGCTACAGTACACAGCTATATATGGCTGTGCACATAGCCGAGAGCTAAAAAAAAATTGATTTTTTATTCTCCAAACCGTACAAGCCTCTCTGAAGACAAAACCTTCTCTCAAAACCTTCCCTCAAACTCTCACCTCTCTGTCTCACCGCCGCCGGCCCGACTCGATCCTCAACGTCACCGGCCCACCGAAGCTCGACGTCACCGACCCACCAGCTGACCCACTTCGTCGAACTCCCAAGCCGACACAAACCCCAAGCCCAAAGCCGCCGATCCACGCCTCGGACCCACGCCTCCGACCCATCTCGGCTTTCTCTGAACTCTCACCACTCTATCCCTCCGCCGCCGCCGCCGTTCCACGCCTCCGACCCGACTCGCCTTCAGGTGAGTTGTCTCTGTCTTCTTCATCTACATGCTTGGGATTTTTTATTTGGGTAATTGGAATGATAAATTTATAATATTTGTGGAATCTAATGATAAATCGTTGAGGATTGGAATGTATTGTGGTGCAAAATAGCTAAATTTTTAGCTCCACTGCTGTGGATGCGCGAATAGGTGAGGAAGCGTGAAGCCATGACCACGAAGAGACTCCTCATTAGAGATAGTGAGAGATATCATTCACCGTTAGATTGGGTCTTGATTTTGGATTATAACCGTTGATTTAGAAATGAGTTATTGTGCCACTGAAATCACTCATATCACTGATTATTTATTTCCCTTCCCTCGGTAATTGGATATCCGCGGTAACACACTTATAGTGATCCAACGATCTTCTGCGCGTGTCTTTGAATGGACGGTTAGATGGGTCTTTTGGAAAGCGGAAAAAAGGACGGGAAAGGAAGGGTTTCTTTTGTCCCTTCCTCTACCCCCTTTTGCCTATATAAGGGAGACCTCAGACCTCCTTTCTGGTTCTTTTTACGTTCTTCTCTCTTCAAACACTGCAAACTTTCTTTCCCTCTCATCTTTTTCCTACCTTCTTTTCCGACGGCTCTCCGGCGATTTCCAGCGACCTTCTTTTTATCTGCCTTCATATTATCTTGTAAGTCTGTCTATTCCTTTACTCTTTAGATTTAATCTTTGCCTACTATGGGGAAGTTCAAATCGATGGTTGATACACCCGAGAGATTAGCTGAGTTTAGGAGGAAGTATGACTTCCCTGATGACGTTGTGGTGAGCTATTGCTCGGAAGACGAGGCAATACTCTCAAGAGGAGAGGATAGGGTAGTACTTCCACTTGTTGCTGTAGTAGAAGGAGGAGTTAGGATTCCTATGAGTGACCTCCTTACCAATTTTCTTCGTCATTTTAAGGTCTGTCCCGATCAGTGCACCCCTAACGTCTTTAGGGTCATTAGTAGTGTAGACATCCTTAACAAAAGGCTCGGATTGAACCTTACCGAGCATGATATCAACTATGTGTACAGTTTCCAAGATAGTAAGACCTCGGGGTATTACTTTAAGACCCGCCACGTGAAAGTGAGGCTCATTTCTGGTCTTCCGGATACTGACAAAGAAACAGAGGGAGACTATTTGGTCATCTCGGGTAACTGGTGTCCTAGCGGGATCCATTGCCCTACTAAGGCGGGAAAAGCAGGTGCGTAGATTTTGCAGGACTCACTCACTTTGTTTTACTGACTTATTGTATTTTTAATTTATTACATTCCCGAGTAATTGTTACCATTCAATGTGTCTAACCTTTATATACTTCTTTTCCAGGAGAGCACGCATTCAAGAAGAAAAGGCAGTTGATCAACTCCACGGACTTGAATAGATTGTTGAGGTCTCCTATCTACCTTCATCCTGACGGTCAACTCCGGGCAGCTTACCAGATCCTTGGGTACTCTCCCGTGTACCGTCGTTTTAGCAAAGCGGGGAAGGCTATTACATCAAAACATCCACTGCTTCCTTACATTGACGTTCGCTGCAAGGGGTTCATACTGTCTCCGTCAGAACGTGCTTGCCGAGAAGAAGGGCGATATCGAAGTAACTCTCCTCCGCCCTTTACCCCCGAGGATCTTGAAGTCACCATTGCCGACCCCACTCCATCTGAAATCCCCCGAAGAAAAAGGAAGAAGGAAACGATCCGTGGTACTTCCAACGTCAATTATACAACCCGCGACGAAATCAACATTCCCGCGGATATCTCATTAGACGATAATTCTGTCGAGATGCCACTTCAAAGAAGCAGGGTCACCCTTGCCCAAATTTTGGCTGCTCCTGTTGTACCTCAAAGCCAAACACATCCTCCTACTACAACTGTCTCTACTCCTCCACGTCCATCAGTTACAGCAGCGACATCTATCCCGACCTGTGTTACTAGGGCTGGGAGTAAACGTCCGAGGGGATCGAGTTCAGAGCAGCCCCGTACAATTCCTAATTCAGAGAACTCCCCTCCAGACTTGGGCGATACCCATGTGGAGGTTATGGATGCACCAGCCTACATAAAGGCTTTTATGGTGGACGAGGAGGCTCTTCCTACCACAGACAAAGTAAGGCCGTGGAGAGATGGCTGTGGAGGAAAAGTCACTGAGTGTGTAGGGAAGGCTCTTCTACTTCCCGAGGACATGAAGTATTGAGCAAAATGGGATGATGACAACTTGCTGCTGAACATGAAAAGGGAAGCCATCATGGTAATTCACAATCTCATTGCATTTCTTATTTCTTTTTAAAGGATTTTGCAAGCTCAATCAATCTTTTCTTTATAACTTTTGGCAGGGCTGTCAATGCTCCGCGGTTATTGAGGAGAGGTTTCTTGCTATCAAGGCTAAGGCTAAAGAGCTGAATGCTGATAATGAAGATCTGTTAAAGAAAATTTGTGACACGATAAACAAAGTTTCTGAATCCGAGAAGCTTAGAGATGAGGCGGAGGAGAACACCAAGGCCATTACTGAAAGGAAGCTTTGGAGAAAGAGCCTGATGAAATGAAGAAAACACTTACAGAAAAAGAGGCCGAGCTGAAAGGTTATGTGGCAGTTAATGAGGCCAGGATTCAAGAGTCCTATGACCAAGGCTAGCTCAACTGCATTTCCTCTGTGAAGCCTGAAGTGTAGCAAAACCTTCAAGTCTACTACTCCAAAAGGTGGTTTACTGCGCTTGACAAGATGCAAGTTGAGTCTTCCTCCTCCCTTAGGCAGGAAAGTGGCATCCCAATTCCTGAAGAACTCATCATCATTCCTAATCGCGAGATTCAAACAATCATCGGCGTGGTTGAAGGAGCTAGTCCTATTGCGGGATCAGGAGGAGAGGTGACCAACTCAGCAGCCGCACCCACTACTGAGGAACTGCCCCGTGCTTAAAATTTTCTTTTAGATGCTTTTTGTTTTATTTTGGAACTCTTGTCTACTTTGCCCGGTTTTCAGGGGCCACAACTTTATATTAGTTTTTGTTATGCATTTTAGAATCTTGTCTACTAAGTATATTTCCAAGTTTTTCTTTACAGTATGATTCCTATTCATGCTTTTGTTAACTACTGAAGGCGTTTTAACGCTTTTTACTCATAACTTATCCCTTGGAAGGTCATCATTTTGCTCTTCGGGATCTATCTTTAACAACTAAACTGTTATACCTTAGGAACATTTAACATATGTAAACAGGGAACATTTAACGTATGTATAAATGAAGTTTTTTGTACTTCCTAGGTCATTCGCGAAATTTCCCTACTTTATTGACATTATTTCCTGCCCTTGTTTTCTTCTAGTATTCATTCGTGTCTCTTGAACTCTTTGGAGAGGCTAGAGCCTCCTGTCAGTTCAATCTCTGGCTTTTATCTATATATATGGATATATAATTTTACAAGTATTGGGTGAGAAATGGAACTAGTATATACTTTCTGTGTCTTTAACAGAGGACTTCTTGGAGTCATGTATTGTTTCTCTATTTATTTGGGGTTACAATGGTAAGCAATATATTCAGTGCTTTATTATGACTTTACAGTTGTTGAAACTTTTCTCTCTCTCTCTCTCTCTCTCTCTCGTATACACATTCCCAACAGTTGGATGTCATTTTAGTACACATGTAGATAGCCAGCTGCCCTGTGTGGCTGAAAGTTAAGATCTTTATAAGTTCCACCGAGAAACTCTAATCTTATAAAAGATGCTACTCTACAAGGCTTTATCTGTTTCTTAAAATTGTTTATGTTTTCAGCGTCTACTTACTGCTCTCTCTCTCCTTACTACTAATCTTATAAAAATATCCACTCTACAAGGCTATATTTGTTCTTGATTCTTTGATGTATCCCAGTTAACTAATGTATTGTTGTTTGGACACTGCTAAGTAACCATTTTCCAATCCCATGTGCAGCACTTTCAAGAAGAGGGCTCCAAAGGAGAGTTTATGTCTATACTGCGCATAAGAGAAATGATGAAGAAGATGCTAGGAGGAGTTTTATTCACTAGTCACTGTTGCAGAGATCCCTCCAGAGGGCTTAAAGCGATTGGGTACCAAGGTCATTGAGGAATAAGATTGAACTAGCCTACTTCCTTAGGCCATAGTTAGGATGCTCCAACGTTGGCTACCTATTTCTTGTTTCCGAGATATTTTTGATTGGCTTTGGATTTTCTCTGGAATATCTCCAGTGGAGAGAAGTATTATGGAATTTTATTTGATCTACTTGCCTATTCAAGTTATCTGTCTTTCATTGAGACCTTATTAATCGTGTTATGGTGTGAAGCATAGTTTTATGTTATATTTGCATGGCCTCTGCGTCTAAATTTGCAGCCAAATTCCAATGCTGTATTATTGTGAAAGGCTTAACTCAAAATTTCAGATGCTTACAAGCTATTAGAAGATAATAAAAAAGATAAGAAATTACTTACAGTTGCATCAAAACATTCCAAAAATAAAGCTCATGGACTCTGAGAGGTTCTTGGGAAAAAGATTCATGAGGTTGAGGAAGGAAGAAAATTAGGAGCCTGATTACGGCAACAATTGATTGGTAAACCCAGATGAAAACTAATAAAAAGCCTAACATTACTCTTAAGGCTCACTGCCACAACTTTGCCTTTTATGGCTTCCTAGTTTAATATTAATGCATATCCCTTTTAACCAAAAAAAAAAAAAAAAAAAAAAAGGCTCTGCTAGTTTGGGCAATAGCCTCCAACAATGAGTAATGGTGGTACTGGTACCCTAAAAGTAAAAAAAAAAGTATTAGGCTTCATAATCATAATCATAATAATTAATGATACTTGAAAATCCTTGATTAATATGGCTTTAATTATTTTAGCTATGCATGTATTTTATCTTATTGGCTTAGTCGTCTAATAAAATCATAACAACAACAACAAACACCAACCCACCCACCACTATAACCCAACCTAAAACCACAGGCCCAGCCATCAATTTATGGAGTGGGAGGTTAAAAATAAATGATTTGCCATGACTTCCTAGCAAATCAAAGTTATTCTTTAAACAAGACCCTTTATTTATTTTAGCTGAGCTCACTCGATCTCCCTATACTTTTTTTTTATAAAAAAAATGGTGCAGTTGATGAGAGCCTTATCTGCAGCCTTTATTCTTTCCCTGCTTCCTCCTCAGTTTCATTACACTGAGCAATTCATCTGCCATTGAAGTTGGTGCAGTTGATCACCTGCATCATGTCAAAGGAACACCATCATCATGGCAAAGGAAGCTGTGGATGAATCATGGAAGCTTTCGTGGCCCCCGAAAGCACCTTGTCAACCCAACAGTCCAGCATCCATTTCAAGCACGCGACTTCCCAGTTTAGTTTTTTTTTTTTTTTAATTGCAATGAAATTAGTTTCAATACTTTATGATAATTATGTTTGTCATTATAAAAATATCTTGTAATGATTAATATGTTCAACTAATTGTTTGTAAAATTGTAAGTTATTATTGGTACAAGTGGATTTTTTTTTGAATTGTCTGGTCTACTCTATTATGTGTTTGTAGAGAGAGAGAATTGGATCAAGGATGGTCAAGATTCAAGAGTAATACTAATTTATATTGAGAGAAAAAGGAATATAGATCAACAAAAGAATGATTGTGAAATTGCATAATAAGATATTATATGCATTGGCAGGGTTACAAGTTACAAACACATGGATTTTCCAGGCTCTAATGGGGGCACTCCAAAGATGAAAATAAATAAATAGATAAGTGAACCCTTTTATTATTATTTTTTTTAGAAGAGCAGATACATGAATTTGAATGTGCTTTCACAAATAGAATAATATCCATTGTAGGGATAAGGGCCCAAAATTGCATATTGGGCCTTGGCCCTTGGTCGAGAACGTGGGGTGGTCTGAGGACGAATAAACAGAAGTGAGAGGGTTAAGTTCAGAGTCCCATGAGTAGGTTACAAATGAGAAGGTTGGGGAAGGTAGGCCGAGGAAGAATATTTCCTCTAATAAACCAAGCACAAGTCAAATGTGTAACACCTTTGAATAAGAATTGTAAAAATTATAAATAATTGAATGGCTAATTGTATTATAAAAATATATATTAAGTATGTACAAAATTATGTTAAGTGGTTTAAGTTACTACATGCATAGTTGGTGGTGTTTTAATTAAGTATGATGCATGAGATGTTATAGTAGAAATTTCACCCACACATGCAACCAATGGGAATTCAACACATGTTAAGCCAAAGCATCATGCATGTTGACACATGTATCCCCTTAAACCCCAAAGACCAAAACTTGGCCGGCCATGCAATGAGCAAGTTCCACCTAGCTTCTTCTTTGACTTTTCTCAAGATAGCTAGAACATCCAAGAAACTCACTTCCTCTCATTTCCCACGGGTCACACAAATCAGAAAAGTCTCACCTCACTTTTATCTTAAGGAAAGAGCTAGGAAGCTCTCTTGAGTCTTTCTCTCAAACCCACGGTCAACACCTCGAAAGGAAAACAAAGCTCCATCTCATTTCTTCTTCATACTCTCTCAAAGAAACTAGAAAACTCAAATACTCTCTCAAGCTCTCTACCTCTCATACTTTCGGGTTCAGCCACTAGAAAAGGGAAATCCTTTCATGCAAGAGTGATTTTATTTCTTCATGGAACCAGAAATTTGGTAAGGGTCTAGCTACTCTCACCTTAGAATCCATAATTTCTTCATGGAATCTTTAGTAATGGTATTTGTGGTTTGTGAAATTAGGAAATCATGAATTTGTAAGTCTATGTATATATCCTGTTTTAAGAAACTTTGAAACTGTGTTGATGGTTTGTCGAAGGTAAATTAGGGTTTTTACTAAGTAATGATTGTACATGATTAAGGAAGTAAGAAAAAGTTAGGATGAGTACTTTTGATGTTACTTCTGGGATTTTTGTTGTATGTAATTTTGTTATAAATGGTTAAATGATTGTATATAAGTGTTCTCTAACATGTCTAATGAGTGTATAAAAATCCCCATATGAAAATACCATCGTTTGATAATTGTTTGTGAATTTACAAGAAAATATTGCAAAGCTGTCACTGTGACAAATTCTATGTTTATGCATGATAAATTTGTTGGGATTAGTGCCCTAGAATCCTATTGTATGATGTTATGTATGATATTATGTATGACATTATGTTTGAAGTGATGTATGACTTAATATTGTAATTAATAAAGTTGTTTTATTATTATCTAAAATAATGGTAACATGAATATTTGGACATTATCATTTAGTCCATGAGATGCATAGTATGTGATTTATGTGATTTAGTCACAGAAGATATAAGTCACAAGTTCTTTGTAAACTCAGAATTTTAGTTCGTAGTTGGTGATGAAATTGGGCATTTCATCTGCGAAGACTATAACATATCAACTAAGATGATTTTTCTTGATTATGGAAGTGGAGACTTCTAGTTGATATGTTTTAAGAGTTAAGACATATTGAACTGGACTGCTGTGAGATTTATTATTCTTCTAACAACTGTCAAATGAATAATAAATCTCACGACTTATATTTACATGAACTCTTAATCCTAAGAGGATAATGGACCTGATCATGAAGTGTAGGTTGCTTTGATATATCAGGAGTGAGATCTAAAGTAACGGTCAAAACCTCAGTATGTTGGGTAGCCACATTTAGTGTTGATGGAACATATATTCTCAAGATAGAATTCATAGTCTCTTAACGGAGATATAAAATATTCCCTTGAGATAAGTTTAATGGGTTCAGTTATTCAGAGAGTTAGGCCTAACTACTTTAGTAAGAAATTACTAAAGTATATATTTATGAAATTGGATTTCATAAATATATGTTGAATAACTTAAAAGGATTAAACCGGGTATTTAAGGATTAAGATGTAGTAATTTATAAAGTGGCAGTCTACATTCATAACTTTGTATTACTACGAATATTTTATGAAAGGGTTGCATGTATAATAAAGTCTTGGGATATAATTTATTAATAAGGCCTAGAGTGCAATTATATTGTAATTTATTAATAATTTGACATGATGTATAACTTAATATTGTAATTAATAAAGTTGTTTTATTATTATCTAAAATAATGGTAACATGAATATTCAGACATTATCATTTAATCCATGAGATGCATAGTATGTGATTTATGTGATTTAGTCACAAAAGATATAAGTCACAAGTTCTTTGTAAACTCAGAATTTTAGTTCGTAGTCGGTGATGAAATTGGGCATTTTATCTGCGAAGACTATAACATATCAACTAAGATGATTTGTCTTGATCATGGAAGTGAAGACTTCTAGTTGATATGTTGATATGTTTTAAGAGTTAAGACATATTGAACTGGACCGCTGTGAGATTTATTATTCTCCTAACGACTGTCAATTGAATAATAAATCTCACGACTTATATTTACATGAACTCTTAATCCTGAGAGGATAATGGACCCGATTATGAAGTGTAGGTTGCTTTGATATATCAGGAGTGAGATCTAAAGTTACGGTCAAAACCTCAGTATGTTGGGCAGCCACATTTAGTGTTGATGGAATATATATTCTCAAGATGGAATTCATAGTCTCTTAACGGAGATATAAAATATTCCCTTGAGATAAGTTTAATAAGTTTTGTTATTCAGAGAGTTAGGCCTAACCACTTTAGTAAGAAATTACTAAAGTATATATTTATGAAACTGGATTTCATAAATATATGCTGAATAACTTAAAATGATTAAACCGGGTACTCAAAGATTAAGATGTAGTAATCTACAAAGTGACAGTCTTCTTTCATGACTTTGTATTACTACAAATATTTTATGAAGGGGGCCTAGAGTGCAATTATATTTATATAGTGGTATTAAATATAATTAATGGTAACTTTGGACTTGTCAAGAGTTGACAGAAAAGCCCAAGGCCCATTGGAGCTAGTGTCTTATTGGTCTTTTTTGGTCCCACTCCAAGCCACATACTAAAGCCCAATTGGAAAGGCCCAATAGGCCAGCCCAATTAGATAATCAGTTAAATATAAAGGGAGACACATACAGAATATTCATTAGAGAAAAAAGAGAGACACCATTGTGAAATGGTGTGTATGTGTGAGTGAAGCCACTCGATTATTCTCCCTTGGAAATTGATTGAGAGACCACACATCTTGGGCGTTAGTAGAATTGGAGTGAAGATTGAAAGTGTTCCTGAGAACTTCTGATCTTTAATTTTGAAATTCATTGCACCAAGGTACACTCTCTTGTTCTATATTCTGAAACTTACATAATGCATGTTATCAATTTTGAATGAAGTAGATCCGTTATTTTTCCGCTGTGTACATGTATATTTCCAACAAAATTATGTATTAAATTACATACAGTGAATTTGGATGCTAGGGATATTTCCTATGAAATCTAAGACACATATGGTTGTAATGGAAGTGGTCTCACAGCATTTGGATCAATATAAAAATAATAGTTTAATTTCTAAGTTGCACGAAATTCTGTTAGGACAGATTTGAGCAAGTTGTCTTGTATGACTTTTAATAAATTGTGGTTTTATGCTTTGACTCCAACATTTATACAGTATATACTGGACATCATGAGGAGTTGTTTCGTAAAATTTCATAAAGAGTGGATGTGTCTTGATAGCCCGTTTGCCTTTTATAAATGAGGCATATGCTGCTGGAATAAAATAGTGAACAGTAAGGGACATGCCTAACTTTGAGGATTTAATTCTAAAGTTAGGGTCAATGATTTGAGCTATAATTTATTATGCTCACCATTTGGTATGTCTAGATCATAGATTAATTTATATAACTTGGTTCAAGGTTTAGAACTCAAAGGAGGGGTTTTAAATCATTCTACTGCTTTTTCATGTTGTTGTTTTGTTCAACATGTTGTATGTTGCCATGCGAGTGTTTATGGTTACATGACCATGCTTAAAAAAGTTTATGTTTGTGCTTGCATTATTGCCCTAATCTCAAAACACCTTTTGAAATGAAGTTAGCTCCTATGGAAATATGATATAAATATGAGAATGATGAGTTTTTCTTTAGTTTAGTACATCATTTGTTGATGTGTGCATAATATGTTTGTGGGAACCTCATTGAGGTGAGTTTAGGATTTCCTTGATTCTAAGAGATAGGCTTTGAGATGAATGTGTAAGTTTATAATAAGGAATAATAGATAGTAATAAGCTTTGATTTTGGTTTAGGTGTTACCAGTTGCCAGGTCTAAGCTCCTTTGACTTTAGGCTCTCGGTTCCTCTGCTTTTAGGTAAGGGATAAGTTATATTAGCATTTGGTAAGTCATGAGGTTATTTTAAAGTATATTATGCATTAAAAGGTCTTTGATTAGAGATATGACATATAATCATGTTTTAGACAAAGATATGTTCGCGAGCTTTCAAAACCCTATGTATATGATTTAAGCATAATGATGCTATTACTAATTCCACGAACATGATGTTTAAAGAAAAAAATGGAAATGCTATTATTATGAAATGTTATGCAAAATAAGAAATTTCAGTATGAGGTATAAGTATGAAATGTTTTCAAGTTATGTTCTCTGGTGATCTGAACTCTGCCAATAAGGGTTAATTACTGACTTTTCATGAAAAATGTTATCTGATTGGCCATTAAAGTGAGATTGGCTCTGCTGTACCCACCATTGTTGGTTACAACCAACTTGTGGAGGAAGTCAACCTACCCCCATGGTTGAATATATGTATTATGATGTGATCTCAGGAATACCTGGTATTGTGGGGAATGCTAGATGCCTAGCACTGTGGTGTTAGAAGCCTCCCAAATAAGTATAGATTTATCAGATATGGACTAACCAATAAGTTATTTATGAACAGCTATATTATGTTATTAATCATGAGAGAATGATTTTGTTTAAATGCATTATGAAAAGTTAAAAGCTCTTATGAAAAGAAGAAGTTTCTGATGAAAGGAAAAGCTGTTCTTTAAAGATAAAAGTTTCTGAAGTTCTGTTGTACTTTAAAGATAAAGCTTCTGATGAAAGTACAAGTTTATGTTAAAAAGTTATCAGCTATCTATTCTTATGAAACGTTAAGTTTTATGATTATGAAAGTTATGATATTTTACGAGAAGAAGTTTATGAAGAAAAGTTTTCTTATTCGGCAAGATGTTTCTAATTTGAGACAAAGTTACCAATTATCTGATTTAAGTTAAAATGATTATTTTGTAATGAGAATACATATATATTGATTTTAAACAATCAATATTATATTTGATGACTTTGTAAGAAATGAAAGAAATTCAATCTGAAAGGTTTTGGTAAAATTATTCTGATAAGAAAAGGGAGAACAATTATTTTCTTACGAAGAGCGTATAAGTTATTATTATAAATAGTATAAAATACTATGCATGAAAAGATATTCTCCTATCTGAATATTTGTAAAATAAAATGAATTGATTTACATGCATCCTTATTAAATTCTCATATATCATACATTTACTGAGCTGTGTAGCTCACCCTTTCCACTCTTTTAGTCAACATGTTTTATTTTGGAGCAGAGGGAGCCTTAGTCGAGTCTTGGAAGGAGCTAGTTTAGTTTTAATGTATAGATCCCAAACTAGTAATGTGATGTTTAGCTTTGCAGTATTTGTGTATTTTAGGATCTATGTGAAAGTTGTATACCTTAAAGCATTAAGAGATGTATTATATGAAGTTTAGAATTTGAGTAATTGGTGAATTATGTGATTCTTTGAGTACAGTGTAGATGCTCTGAATGTTAAGTGAAAAGTTATATAAAGAAGAAAAGAAACAAGAATGAAAAAAAAGAAAAAAGAAAAAGAAAAAAAAAAAGAGGAAAGCTTTTGAAAAAGTTTTGTAAAAGTTAAGTTGGTTCTTGTTAATATCAGGTTTAAGCTTGATATTAGCATGCCAGTTATGGTCACAAATCCAGGTATCGGGTTTGGGGCGTGACAAAATGTATATCCTATCGTTCAAAGTGACCTTCTAGGAAGTTACAAGGATAGGGACGTGCATCATGAATGTACAAGAGGGATGGGAGCTCAGAAATATCTAAGAGAAAGCTGCTACCACTGCATTGAATGCTCCGCAGCTAACTCACTGGCCGCATTAATGAGGAAGTGATCTTTGAACAGTATTTTTTCAGCCTTACAGCTACTCCCAAAGACTTCAAGAGGATGTTGATGGGACAAGGATCAACTTGAGCAATCTACTGTCCATGTGTAGGGGAAGGATGAGAAGGAAAGATAGTATTAATTAGAGGGAGAACCTTGAGAGAAGGGATCGAAAAATTGAGAGAGAAAGCACTGTAGCAATCAAAATTGTATTTGTAACCTGAGCAATTGATTTATATAAGAACTAACCTTCTCGGATTGTGCCGAAGGCAAATTTACTTAGACAAATCCTTCCTGCTTTTGCTTGATTGTCTTTTAAATCCATTCTAACCGTTATCCAACTCATTAGGGCCTAGTTTTCTGACCTACTCTCTACAAATTCATTGTACTAGGCTCGTTGGGCCAATATCCATTTACACTTTGGGCTTGGGCTCCAAACCGTGTCCTTACATCCATGATTTATTAACAAATTTTTAGTAATACCTTATATTTATCAAATCCAGTCTCATGTCTATGTTTGATTGTTTTTGTATGACATGCATCATTAAGAAAGTCTATTATTTCTATTTGAAGGATTGAGTGACTATATTCCTCACATAATATTGCGCCCCCTTTTTTAAATCACATACTATGCCAATAATCAATTTTTCTTTCTCAATTTCAAGAGCTAAATTTCTTTTGACATTCACTATCTATTATTTCTTTGTACTAGGTCCTGAGGAAAAAGCCCAAGCTATTCTATTTCTTTCATATCTAACAATTCACAGTGATGCACGATAAAAGAGAGCTCACCAGAGTCCATTTCTAGAATCTTCGAAGCATCGAAGGAAGCAATTTCCAAACCTTGAGAGAAATTCAAGATGGAATCGAAGCTGGAAATGATTGGATGATCGACAGTAAGAAGAAGGAAGAGCTTGACCTGAATGTGATCTGATATTCTGAATACAGCAAAAATCCAAAACCAAAGAAAAACACAATCCCCTCCTCATTCAGAGAAACTTCGCATTTCTCTCGTTCAGACCTCCTTCTCTCTAATCAATCGCCGAGAAAGAAGAAGAAGAAGTGAAAATGTTCGGATTTGAAGCCTTAACATTCAACGTAGATGGAGGGTACTTGGAAGCGATCGTGAGGGGACACAGAGCTGGGCTTCTCACCACCTTTGATTACAAAAACTTGTGCCAGTGCGAAAACCTCGATGACATCAAGATGCACCTCTTCGCCACCGAGTACGGCTCTTAATTCAATATGTGGAAGCATTTTCCAAACCTCGATTTTCTCTTCTTCTTCTTTTTTTTTGGTTGGTTTTCAGTTCATAAATAATTGGAATCCAATTTTCAAAATTCATTTCCTTATTTTTCTAAATTTTCTCGGCAACCAAACGGTGGACTACTTAGTTTCTTATCTTATTCCTCTATTTTCTTGTCGCTGAGTTGTTACTATGTTTATGGGCATTTTGGTAATTTTGATAATTGGGTAATTGGGTGGGTTGGGGTTTACCCATTATAATTGGGTTGGGTTAGGTTTGGGTTAGAAACAATTAGTTAAATGGGTTTTGTATACCCAACTCAATTATGCCCACCCCAAACCCACCCATTTGACACCCCTAGTTGTAAATGTAAATATTTTAAACCTTGGTAAAAGGTTATTTAAGGGTCTCTTGACCCTCAAAATAAGATTTTATTTTATTTATAAAAAAAAAAAACCCACAATCATGCACAATATATATATATATATATACACACACGCACACACACAAAAAAATTCGCAATTGTTGAGATGATATGCTATGATATTGATGTATAGCAAAAGTGATATCAATGGTTTCAGAAGTGATATGTCAATTATTGTTTAAGAGAAAAGATATCAACAACCACACTGTACAAAGATCAAATCTGTCCAAGAGTTAAAAGTTTTGATACATTTTATTCTTCATCATCATCTCCAAAGCAAGAAGTTATCTGCTAGTGCAATTGAACATGTTAGCCATTATGGGGGGATTATTTAGAAAATAACCATCAAACCCAAACAATATCATTAGTTAGCAAACTTTCAAACTAATTTCGTTTCTAACAATTCGAGTCCTCTGGGGTCGAGTTCACTGTAGCTATTCCGTTCCTGAGGTGGCAAAAAACGAGTCCAATGAACTTGTTTTCTATACATCGAAATCGAGTCCAGGGGACTCGGTTTCTATACAAAGAAATCAAGTCCTCTGGACTCGATTTCTTTGCATAAAAAACGAGTCCATTGGACTCGATTTGTATCCATAAAAAACGAATCCTTCCTACCCCCTAACACACAACAACGAGGACTCCAACGGTGCTCTGTTTTACTCTTCACAAAACAGAGCATACCGACGGACTTGCTGTGTCCCGTTGTTGCTGTGTCTTTTGAGTTATCATAAGTCCAATCGAGTCTAATAGACCGGGTTTCGTTACTTCCCATTCATGCAGGTTCTGTACGATGTCTAAGAAGGACCATGATTGGTCAAAGGCAAATGGAAGCGCCAACTTGCTGGATTCCCATATATTACAGGCGTGCTCGCAAAACCATAGCAAATGACAGGAAGTTTCTCCAGGTTGACCGCATAAGACACAAGAGTTATCCTCCGTAATTTTCCGTCGTATGAGATTGTCCTTGGTGGCAAGTATGTTCCGGCCAGAGAAAGGGGAGGAACGTCAAAGCTTTTTATTTATGGATATACGGATCGTTTTTATGCATAGAAATCGAGTCCAATGGACTCGTTTTCTATACATAGAAACCGAGTCCAGTGGACTCAATTTCTATGTATAGAAAACGAGTCCTCTGGACTCGATTTCTATGTACAGAAAACGAGTCCATTAGACTCGTTTTTGGCAAAACACGGAATAGCTACAGTGAACTCGACTTCAGAGGACTCGAATTGTTAGAAACGAAATTAGTTTGAAACGTTGCCTAACTAATGATATTGTTTGGGTTTTATGATTATTTAAAAAAAAAATCCCATTATGGGTGCCCTCAAGTTTCTGAAAAAGAGAGAATGATACAGATTATGAAATTGAAATATGTAAGGAACACTAGAAGAAACACATGAAGAATAACCTAAAAGCAGGAACAGACTTCAGCAGAACCAAAATTAGTGTAATACCAAATCATCCAATAAATAAGCTTCACCTATATAAACTATTAAAGGGCCACAACATAGATCTTAAAACAAGCATAGTAATCATGGCATCCTATACCATAGACACCCATTCCTACTCCAAACCACAGCTGTAGTAACCTTTCAAAAAAGAAAAAGGCACACATGCAGATCAAATGTAGAGGATTATATGAATCTATTATGTTCTATGAACCTTACCAAGGAGAAATTCATGACCATTACTAGATCAATTACTTAATAAAATCTTGTCATGCAAGCTGAGAAGAAAGCACAAGCAACGGCACAATCCAATTTCATGATCCAAAAATAAAAGAAAACTCTTGCATTACTATTTCTTGGTGATAAATTAAGGACAAAAACAGATAAGTAGTACTGGGGAAAAAAATGGAACAACACATCCAGGAAAAATTAAACAGATGTTTAAGTAATTTACTTGGCCATTGTCATTGTATATATTGAAGTTTCATCTAGGCTCTACCCCAAAGCAAGCGATAAAAATGAGTGGACCCATGTACTGGCATGCTCATTCGATCTCAAACTAATTAAAGTAAACATGACTAGAAACCATCCTCTAAATTTCTAAACAGAGTGCATAACAAGTAACTTGTTTCATATTCAACTACTCAATATTAGGATTCTTAAATAAGCATAGTTCGCCAACCTATAATACTGAGGTGATAAACTTTGCATAGCTCAAAATGCCAAATGGAAATTAATGATGCCGAAAATCTCACCGGTGAGTTGCACAATGCTTGTACGCTCGGAACTACACCTGCACAACAAAAAGGAGAAGACCTAATAGAGAGCACCGGTGTGGTGCCGGCCAAATACCATCCGAAGGTCAAGTTAGGGTTTGTTTCAACTTTAGAGTGCTAGAGAGGGGTTAATTGTGCGTACCTTGATTTGTGAGGGTATTGGGGCTTTTATAGTAGTAGAGGGTTGACCTTTCTTCCTTGGAGCAGAAGTCTTTTCCATATAGGGATCTATGTGAGCGTAGATTACGGAGCTCTTTCCTTATAGGGCTCTATCATTGGGCGTGGTGGCCAAGTAAAGGATTCTCTGTAACCGTCGGCCTCTCAACCGTCGGCTTTCCTTTCACAACAATGAATGACCGTCAGCATTTTGGACATAATCAGCCCTTCAAGCCTGACCAGGGATGTCATTTCCGTCGGCACGCATAATATCCGTCAGCTTCAAGAGTTACCTGTCGCTAGCTAAACCGTCAGCCTGAGTATAGGCTGACGGGTTAAGATCTATAGTACTGTTATGATTTATTCCTTATCAGTTGCCCCCTACTCCATATCTCCGTCGGCCATAACTGACGGGTTATGGAGTTTTCATCCGTCCTTACCTGCTGCTTTGACCAGGAGAGAGAAAATAATTACAAGCTGTCACACCAACATTAAATGCTAGGACACGTGGCGTGCTCGGGTTGGCTCCGCGTCTGGTTTGAGGGCGTCGCTTCGTCTTCCGTGCATTTTCCTTATATATATAGATGGCCCACCTCTCCCCATTTTCGCTATTTCACTCTCACCGATTCCTGGAGAGCTATCCGTCGCTTATCTTCCGTCAGCACTTGCCAACATTATTTCCGTCACTTCTTCGGCCGTTACTTTCGAGGAACTTGTAAGTTCACTTTTTCTTTCTTTTTGTTCCTGCTTTATTTCTTTTTAAGCCGAGTCGTCATCCTAGGTGCTTAGATTACACCCGTCACTTGTAGGTAGTCAGATGTCGAGTGACGCGTCGAGTGACCGGTCGTCGGTCCGCGATGGAGCGGGCTACGACGAGGTATTTGGTTCAGGTAGTGAGTCAGGGAGCTCATCTTGGTCTTCAGAGAGAGAGATGTCGGCCCAAACTCCTATCGAGGAGGTAGGAGGTCACGGAGACAATGGTCAGGAAAGGGTAGTAGGTGAGGGGAGTGACGAAGTGGAAGGAGAAAGATATAGTGACGGGGATGAAGGTGGTGATGGGTCTAGTGAAGGGGATGAAGATGGTGACGGGTCTAGTGAAGGGGATGAAGATGGTGACGGGTCTAGTGAAGGGACTCCTGTGAGTCCTGGAGGCAACCGTCCCTTCATCCTTCCCAAAGAATGGGCTGTAAATAAATTCCAACCAAGAATGACCGAAAATTTTTTTAGAGAGTTGCGTGTCCGCTTTCAAATCCCCGACCATATTCCTATCCATCTCCCTGAGGAAGGCGAGAAATGTTATTCAGGAAGGACGGCAGATGTCGGCATGTATGATGCCATGTTTGCTGCCGGTCTGAGACTGCCCTTGACGGCCTTACACCGTCAGTTGGTTGACTTTCTTGGGTTATCCGTCAGCCAAGTCGCTCCGAATTCGTGGAGGATTTTTATAGGCGCCGAGGTACTGTGGGGTCGTTTGAGTGGAGGGAATCGTCAGCTTTCTTTGGACGAATTCTTTTATTGTTATAGACCTCGGCACCTTTCTTCTTCCAAAGGGATGTACCATTTTGCCGTCAGGGAGAAAGATCTTAGGTTGGTGTCTGAGACGCCGGATTCGAATAGAGCCTGGAAGAGCAGGTTCTTTTTCGTTGAGGGGACGGATTGGGTGTGCCGTCAGGAAGAATGGGAAACGATACCCCACGGCTGTTTTGACAATACTTGGGCATTTATAAAAGAGTCAGGTTATAGTCGTCAGCTTTTGATTTTAATTTAAGCAAGTAATAATTTCGATTTTTTAGTGGTTCTAACGCCGTCAGTTTTTTTTGCATTTTTCAGCCCTCATTCGCCCTTCCATAACTGGTGAGCAGGAGGACTTCATCCGTCGGGTTTTGGAGATTCCTTTAGAGGAGCGGTCGTGTCGAGACTTAATCACCCTCGACTACCTTCACGCTTTCTGTGGTGGTCCTGAGCCGACGCCTGAGGCTCGCAGGCTAGAAGAATTCTCCCGTCACCGTGAGTACTTTACCCTGATCTTCGAAATCATCCTTGTATTACCGTCGGTTTTGCTAATGTGTTTCTTTCGTAGAGATGGACGTGGCCAAGCAACGGATAAGGGCTGCCGCTGCCCGTTTGAAGGAAGAGAAGAAGGCACAGGGGGAGACGGCACCCTCGTTGACCCCCAAGATCGTCAAGGGTTCTTCCAAGAGGAAGACTGACGGGGATAATAGCCGTCCACCTAAGAAAGCAGCCGTCGGTTCCGGGAGTGAGCCCCCAAAAAAGCCGTCGCCTAAGCCTAGTCATGGGGCAGGGAAAGGTGTAATGACCTCTTCCGGTCCCGTCCTGCAGGGGCCCCGTTGCCTGCTAACTCACAAGGATTTTGCTGTTGAGGCAGTAGAGTCATTCATAAAGCCCGCTGACATAGATCCTTGTGACTTGTTGGCGACGGATGAGTTGGGGTCGTCAGCTTTGTTTGACCTTACTCGGGTAAGCCATCCCTCTTGGATGGTTCTTTCCTTATTATTGCTATTTATCATTATTACTGTTTTTTTTTTTTTTAGAATGACTGACGGTTGTATCATTTTCCAGGCCCTGGTTCGTGTAAAGGCGCTTCAGGACAGGTGCGTGGCTAAGGAGGGGGTCGTCGCTCGCGTGAATAAGCACAATGCCAACATGCTAAACCAGCAGGCTCAATATAAGGAGGCAATGCGTCTCCTTAACGTTGAGCTGAAAGAAGTGAAGGAGAAGTTAGAGGAGGCGGGTCGTCAGAAAGGCGAACTTGAGCAAGAGCTGACGACTCTCCGCGATCAGGTGGAGACAGCAGGGGCTGACGCGGTCAATAATTTCAAGGCGTCGGACTCCTTTATTGATTCCTGTGGCGGATACTATGGTACGGGTTTTGATGATTGCCTCAGACAGGTGGCGTCAGCTTTTCCCGAGTTGGATCTTTCTGGTATCTCCCTGGATGACGCCCAGCCTATGACGCCTGCTACTGATTCCGTCACCGCTGGTGTTGATGACTTAGTGGATTCTCCCTATGGAGGTAGTGGAGTCGTCCTAGCCCATCCTGCTGTGAACCTTCCAACAACTACCGCGACCCCTCCTGTGGTGCTGCTTGACGGAAAGGACCCTTCTGTTAAAAAGTAGAGAATTTTTTGGAGTGACGACTTTGCAGCTCATGTTTTTTCCTTCTTTTTATCTGTCTAGCAAACAGCTTTATTGAGCGCCCCTTGGGCCCCTATTTGTAATATTTCAACAGCTTTTTTAATGCCTTTTTGGGTTTTTGATTTGTTTACAACGTCGCTGCTCTTAATTGTATGTAATTACTTCTGTTTTACTCGTATGTTTTGATTTGGAAGATCGAAATCAGGGTTGTGGACCCTTTTAGTTTAGCGTACCGTCAGGTTTACAGCTTTGTCCGTCTCGTGGACTCTATTTTTATGTCGTCAGCTGTTTGGTTTGTTCGATCAGGGGCCTTGGTCATTTTAGACGTCGGCCACTTGCCTTGTCCACTTTGTGGACTGTCATTTTTAGACCGTCAGCCTTTTGGCTTGTCCACTTTGTGGACTTGGTCATCTTTAGGCCGTCAGCCCTTTGGCTCGTCCATTTTGTGGACTCATTTTTTTTTTTGCTGGTCTTTTATGAGACCGTCAGCTTGAGGGCTGAGTTTATGAGACCGTCAGCCTTTTATTTAGGCCGTCAGCTTAGTAGCTAAAATGTGGACTTAGCCACTTTTCGCCAGCCTTTTATTTAGGCCGTCAGCTTAGTAGCTGAAATGTGGACTTAGCCACTTTTCGCCAGCCTTTTATTTAGGCCGTCAGCTTAGTAGCTGAATTGTGGACTTAGCCACTTTTCGTCAGCCTTTTATTTAGGCCGTCAGCTTAGTAGCTGAATTGTGGACTTAGCCACTTTTCGCCAGCCTTTTATTTAGGCCGTCAGCTCAGTGGCTGATTTGTGGACTTAGCCACTCTTCGTCAGCCTTTTATTTAGGCCGTCAGCTTAGTAGCTGAATTGTGGACTTAGCCACTTTTCGCCAGCCTTTTATTTAGGCCGTCAGCTCAGTGGCTGATTTGTGGACTTAGCCACTTTTCGTCGGTCTTTTACTAATTTTCATTTGTAAGTAGAAACTTCAGTCGTTCTGAATAAATCCCTCTTATTGTTATGCATCTGTATAAAAAATACCTAAAAAAGGAAAAACCTGCCCTTTTGGGCTTATTGTAGCAAAACCAAAGTAAAAGACATGCCCGTTGGGCTTATTGTAGTGAATACTTAAAAGTAAACAGTAAATCTAAAAATAAAAAGATAGGTGTTGTTCTTCATGTCATCGCCTCTACTGGTAGTACTTTCGCAGGTGTTCAGCATTCCAAGGGTGCGGTAGCTTTCGTCCGTCCAGTGTCTCCAGATGATAGGTGCCCTTCCTCTACCACGCCGTGACTCGGTAGGGTCCTTCCCAATTCGGGCCGAGTTTTCCTTGAGTTTGGTCTCTTGCTGCGCCCATGACTTTTCTTAAAACGAGGTCTCCAACCTGGAAGTCTCTGTGCTTGACCCGGGTGTTGTAATGCTTGGCCATACGGTCCTGGTATCGCGCGAGCCTTTGCTCTGCTGCTGTCCTAACTTCGTCCACTAGATCGAGCTGTAGACGTAGGGCTTCGTCATTTTTCCCTTCGTTATGATTGTGCACCCTGTAGCTGGTGAGGCCGACTTCGGCTGGGATGACTGCCTCACTCCCGTATGTTAGCCGGAATGGTGTCTCCTGTGTTGGTGTCCTTGCCGTTGTCCTGTAGGCCCAAAGTATGCTTGGTAACTCTTCAGCCCATATACCCTTTGCCCCTTCGAGCCGAGTCTTGATAATCTTCAGCAAGGATCGGTTCGTGACTTCGACTTATCCGTTGGCTTGAGGGTGGGCGGGGGAGGAGTAATGGTTCCGTATCCCTAATTGTGAGCAGAAGTCCCGGAAGGCCTCGTTGTCGAATTGCTTCCCGTTATCCGAGACTAAGACTCTAGGGATGCCAAATCTGCATATGATACATCGCCAGACGAAGCTGCGTACGTTCTTCTCCGTAATGGTGGCCAAGGCTTCAGCTTCGACCCACTTCGTAAAGTAGTCGATGCCCACAACCAGAAACTTCAGTTGTCGTATTGCCGTAGGAAACGGTCCCATGATGTCCAGTCCCCATTGAGCGAACGGCCATGGCGCCGTCATCGGGGTAAGTTCTTCAGATGGTTGTCTGATGACATTGTTGAACCTTTGGCACTTGTCGCATTTCTTCACATAGGCCTCGGCATCCTTCTGCATAGTTGGCCAAAAGTACCCCGTTCGTACTAGCTTGTGGATTAACGATCTCGACCCTGAGTGGTTTCCACAGATTCCTTCGTGCACTTCCCTCATGACGTAATCTGCTTCTTCAGGACCTAAGCATCGCAGGTAGGGGCAGGAGAAGCCTCTTTTGTACAAGATGTCTCTTATTAGGACGAACCTTGCTGCTTGAACCTTCACCTTTCTTGCAGCCTCCTTTCCGTCCGGTAGTACGCCGTTCTTCAGGTAGGAGACTAATGGCGTAGTCCAATTGCTTTCGGAACCAAGCTCCTATACATCGACAGAATTTATAAGTGGAGAGAGCTGAACGAAAGAGAGTACGTTACCAAGGGTGGCCATATGCTCGGCTGAAGCGGCTTTGGCTAGGCGATCGGCTTGCTCGTTTTCTCCTTGAGGTATCTGTGTGATTTCAGCCTTCAGCTTGCTGACCCTCCATCTCGCTTGGTCCAGATATTTTTTCATCCGTTCGCCTTTGCACTCATAATCCCCATTTATCTGGTTGACCACGACTTGAGAATCGCAGTGAATGATCACTCTTTCAGCTCCTGTAGCTTTGGCGAGGTCAAGTCCTGCTATCAGAGCTTCGTACTCCGCCTCGTTGTTGGTGGTAGGGAACTCCAGGCGGATCATACACTCGACCATGTCTCCTTCGGGTGAGTGTAGTACGATGCCGGCTCCCCCAGCCTGCCTGTTGGAGGACCCGTCTACATGTATGCTCCATTGGGGAGGTTCTTCTGCCCCCTTGTCTTCGCCATTTGTAAACTCAGCTATGAAATCTGCAACGACCTGTCCTTTAATGGCGGTTCGTGGGCGATACTGGATGTCAAACTTGCTTAATTCTATAGCCCATAGTGCCAATCGCCCAGCGGTTTCAGGGTTGCTCATTGCCCGTCGCAAAGGCTTGTCGGTTAGGACGATCATCGTGTGGGCTTGAAAGTACGGCTTTAGCTTGCGTGCTGCCGTAACCAGCGCAAATGCGAGTTTTTCCATGGGCGGATATCTTTCTTCAGCTCCGCGTAGCGCTCGACTGGTGTAGTACACAGGTTTCTGCACTCTCTCTTCTTCTCTGATTAAGGCGGCGCTGACAGCGGCTGGGGAGACGGCAAGATAGAGAAAGAGTTCTTCACCCGGTTGTGATGGACTCAGCAACGGGGGGGAAGAGAGATAAGTTTTCAATTCTTCGAACGCTTGCTGGCACTCCGCAGTCCACTCGAAAGATCTCTTCAATGTTCGAAAGAAGGGTAAGCACTTGTCCGTTGCCCTTGACACGAACCTATTTAGCGCTGCTATCTTGCTGTTAAGGCTCTGCACTTCCTTCACATTTTTTGGTGGTGCCATCTCTATTATAGCTCGGATCTTGTCCGGATTGGCTTCGATGCCCCTTTGGGAAACCATGAATCCTAGGAATTTTCCTGCCGTCACCCCGAAGGCGCACTTTCCTGGATTCAGCTTCATGTTGTAAGAGCGAAGGGTGTCGAATGTTTCCCTAAGGTCTTGTAACCAGCATATCATCTACGTAGACTTGGACATTTCTCCCGATTTGCGGTGCGAACATTTTGTTCATAAGCCTCTGGTATGTTGCGCCCGCATTTTTTAGGCCAAACGGCATTACTTTGTAACAGAAGAGGCCTTGGCTGGTTACGAACGAAGTTTTCTCTTGATCGGCTTCGTGCATCTTGATTTGGTTGTAACCGGAGAAAGCGTCCATGAAGCTTAAAAGCTGGTGCTGAGCTGTAGAGTCTACTAGAGTGTCGATCCTCGCGAGGGGGTAGCTGTCTTTGAGGCATGCTTTGTTTAGATCGGTGAAGTCTACGCACATCCTCCACTTCTCGCTAGCTTTCTTGACCATCACTACGTTGGCTAGCCAGTCGGGGTAGTAAACTTCTCTAATAAAGTTCGCTTCTTGTAGCTTGCAGATTTCTTCAGCTATGGCTTGATCCCGTTCGGGGGCAAACACCCGCTTCTTTTGCCGGATGGGTGGAAAGGATGGTGATACATTCAGCTTATGCACCATGACTGAAGGGCCTATCCCTGGCATGTCTTCGTGACTCCATGCGAACACATCCCGATTTTCTTTGAGAAAGGCTGCAAGTGTTTGTCGGATCACGGGACTCGCAAGGGTCCCAATCTTTGTTGTTTGGTCAGGTTTGGAGTCGTCAAGGGATATTTCTTCAAGCTTCTCGACGGGTTCCGTCGTACTTCGATGTTCTTCTATGCTCATGGCTTGGAGTTGATCATCCATTTCCATCATAGCCACGTAGCATTCGCGTGCGGCCACCTGATTTCCACGTAGTTCACCTGTCCCGTACTCGGTAGGGAACTTGATCATCAAGTGATAAGTCGAGGTTGCCGCCTTCCATGAATTGAGGGTGGGTCGCCCCAAGATGGCATTGTAGGCCGACGAACAGTCGACCACGAGGAACGTTACGTCCTTTGTGATCTGCTGCGGATAGTCGCCTGTCGTTACCGACAATGTGACCGCACCCAGGGGAAACACCCTCGTTCCTCCAAACTCGACGAGTGGGGCATTCGTCGGAATTAATCGTTCTCTGCTGATTCCCATCTGCTGGAATGCAGGGTAATATAGGATGTCTGCCGAGCTCCCATTGTCAACCAACACCCGGTGCAAGTTGTAGTCCCCCACTTGCAAACTGATAACAAGCGCATCGTCGTGCGGGTGGTGAAGACGACGCGCATCTTCTTCGGAGAACCCAATGATGGGGTTTTCTCTTCGTGCTATTTTTGGTACTGAGCCCGTCAGCTGGACATTTTGGACCATCCTGAGGTACGTCTTCCGAGCCTTTTTGGATGACCCGGCAGCCGTCCCTCCTATAATCATCCTGATGTCGCCAATGGGCGGTCTAGGGCGGTCATTGTCCCGTCGGGGGGGCTGTTCCTGAGGTGGTGGATCCGTTCTTTCCTTGCTTACAAACTTCTGCAATTTCCCTTGTCTTATGAGGGCCTCAATTTGCTGCTTCAAGTCGTAACAGTCGGCTGTGTCATGGCCATGATCCCGGTGGAAGCGGCAGTATTTGTCTCTAGAACGCCTGCTAGGATCTCCCTTCAGCTTTCCAGGGAAGGCCAGAGCCCCTTCGTCCTTGATCTGCATCAGGACTTGATCTATCAGGGCGGTTAGCGGGGTGAAGCTTGTAAACCTTCCTCCCGGAGGTTTAGAACGCCTCTCGTCCCTTCGATCTCCTGTCCTTGGCCTCTTCCGCCCTTGATCTTGTCGAGCATCTTCCTGCCTCTCCCTTTTTCTTGGTTTCTCTTCTCGGGCCTGCAGCGCGTCCTCAGCATTCATATACTTAGTGGCCCTGTAGAGTACTTCTGACATGGTCTTCGGGTCGTTTTTGTATAGGGAGAACAAAAACTTACCCTTTCGCAACCCATTTGTGAAGGCCGCTACAAGTATCTTGTCGTCAGCCTCGTCAATTGATAACGCTTCCTTATTGAAGCGTGTTATGTAGGATCTCAGCGTCTCGTCCTCCCGTTGCTTGATGCTCATCAAGCATGCCATGGACTTCTTGTACCTGTGTCCCCCGATGAAGTGTGTGGTGAACTGAGCGCTTAGTTCCTTGAAGGTGTTGATGGAGTTGGGCGTCAGTCGGCTGAACCATACCCTCGCGGAGCCTTTGAGCGTTGTGGGGAAGGCCTTGCACATGATCTCGTCTGCTACCCCCTGAAGATGCATTAGGGTTTTGAAGGTTTCTAGATGGTCCAGAGGATCCTTCACTCCGTCATAGCTGTCGATATGCGGCATGCGAAATTTGTGGGGTAAGGGGAAAGAGTTCACGGCCACAGTGAAGGGCGAGTCGGTGCGGTTGACTAGATCGTCAAGATCGCTGGACACTCATCCCTTAAGTGCGTTCATCATAACCTCCATCTGTTCCCTCATCGCCTGCATCTCTGCAATAACATGCGGTGGAGTTGCATTCGTGAGGGATGGCATGCTCAAGTTCTGCCTCTCTGGTTTGCTTGGGGCGTGGCTGCCTTCAGGTTTCTCCTGATTTTTCTTTGAAGTGTTGTCCCCCTCTTGATCCTCTTGTTGGTCGTTCAGCGCTGCATTCTTCTGGCGCAGCTGCTCCTCCAAGTCGTGGTTTTGTTTGGTGAGGCGTTCCACGGCGGCACCAAGAGTCCGTACTTGTCTCTCGAGGGCAGTCGTGGGTGGCTCATCTTCTTGAACGTCGTTAGTAGTTGCCATTGAGCGAGTGAGTACCATGCAACTCTTTAGTCCGGGAAACGATAGTATGGCTTACAGCGTCGATTCCCACAGACGGCGCCAACTGATGATGCCGAAAATCTCACCAATGAGTTGCACAATGCTTGTACGCTCGGAACTACACCTGCACAACAAAAAGGAGAAGACCTAATAGAGAGCACCGGTGTGGTGCCGGCCAAATACCCTCCGAAGGTCAAGTTAGGGTTTGTTTCAACTCTAGAGTGCTAGAGAGGGGTTAATTGTGCGTACCTTGATTTGTGAGGGTATTGGGGCTTTTATAGTAGTAGAGGGTTGACCTTTCTTCCTTGGAGCAGAAGTCTTTTCCATATAGGGATCTATGTGAGCGTAGATTACGGAGCTCTTTCCTTATAGGGCTCTATCATTGGGCGTGGTGGCCAAGTAAAGGATTTTCTGTAACCGTCGGCCTCTCAACCGTCGGCTTTCCTTTTACAACAATGAATGGCCGTCAGCATTTTGGACATAATCAGCCCTTCAAGCCTGACCAGGGATGTCATTTCCGTCGGCACGCATAATATCCGTCAGCTTCAAGAGTTACCTGTCGCTAGCTAAACCGTCAGCCTGAGTATAGGCTGACGGGTTAAGATCTATAGTACTGTTATGATTTATTCCTTATCAGAAATGGATAATTTATTTCAAAGAAACCATCCTCTAAATTTCTAAACAGAGTGCATAACAAGTAACTTGTTTCATATTCAACTACTCATTATTAGGATTCTTAAATAAGCATAGTTCTTCAACCATATAAGTGCATACCCATTAAAAATAAATAGTAGCACTTGAAAGTTCTATGTTTTGCAATCAAAGAGAGCATTTGTTGATAGACTAATGCAATATACAACATAGATATATTAGAATTCTTGGTTTTCAATGGAGGTCCATGTCCAAATTGAAACAGAATACCAAAAGTTTGTTAATTTCCCAGCAAATATATCTATACACCTTTCCACAATATCAAATTCAAGATACCCACAATTTCAAAAAGAACAAAAAAGGCACAACAGAGTTCATATATCTAGATCTGAAGCAAATTAATTATTAAACTAATACGCATAAAAAAAGAGTGCGTATTACAATATTAAAACTTGACAATCATTCAGGAGTTGCAATATTAGCTGCCTCCCCACAATTAAACCCTAAATTTCCAAAATCAAAGGGATGAAATAGGTATTCTCATTTAATAACAGCAACAAGAGTCACCATTACAATTCCAACCTCAAACTACCATATTAAAACTAAAAGGTTTCTCACCGTGACTGAACCCTGTATGATAGGCGCTTGGGAAAGTGACAACAAATTCCCCTGCATTTTGCATTAACCTGATTTGAAGCAATTGATAGAGTAAGAGACACAGATATGAATTCATGCCATACCTAAGATAATGAATGCATACCACAAGCAGCTATAATAAAGGATGATGTAATGGATTGCAAAGAATATTTTCAGTGTGCAATCAATGTGATTTTATTCTCTTTCAACCAATATTTCAACTTCTACCATTAATCAGGTTGAAATTGCAGGTTAAAGGAATCAGAGCAAAAGTTAATCCTAAGCTAATAACATCGTTAGTTATTCAAACCATTAAATGTGATTCATGCTTTGAATTTCATCTTAGTATGTCCATAGAAAGCCAAAACAGAACATTGAGAAGCAGAACAGGAACACAAATCACAAGCTCACCTGCAACACGGAACCCCTGCACTGATAAATACTTCAGGTGACATCACTGTGGTCTTCTCCCCCAGAGTTGCAATAGTAACTGACCAAAGATAGATGAAAAATATGCTTGGTAGATTACAATGTATAGAGAAACACACAAAGCAACTACTCCTTTACGCAATAAAGAAATTAACCAACCCTTATCAAAACATATTAGCTTTGAAGGTTAGAGAATCATAAAATGAAATATTATTCTTCCAATTTGTTGAAACAGGTTAGTTTAATCGCTAAACTCTTTTAAGCAATCTAACTAACATGACCCTACGGACAGAGTGATCTCTTTGTCAACCCAGACTTTCCAAAACATTCTTCATCAGTCATAAACATCGAAATGGAACAATTTCCAATGAAATTTCACACACATACACGTGCACACAATCAGGGTAATGTCTATGTCAATCCATATCCTTTCTAAAACATTCTGCATCTGCTATAAACAACCAAGTTTATCAATTTGCAACGGAATTTCACACACACACACACACATTAGAAACAAGTTAGGTTAATAGCTTAAAGGACAAAACAAAGTTAGTTTCTCCGCTTAACTCCTTTAATTGCTTAAAGTAGTTAACCAACTGTCATCAAAACAAGTTAGCTTCGAAGGTTCGAGAATCATCAAATTCACTATTATCCTTTGAATTTGTCGAAACAAGTTAGTTTAATTGCTTAACTCCTTTAACCAATCTAAATAACTTGACCCCACAAGAACAGAGTAATTTCTTTGTCAATGCAGGATGGGAGTGAAGACCCATCATTCGGTCCCACATTGCCCCATTGTCATCATTAAAAAAAAAATGGTAACTTGAAAACGGCAAAAATCTAGCCATAACAAGGATGGAGAATGGAGAGGGACATTAATTTAGAAGCCTAAAACCAGTCTTATGTATGACATTCAAGATAATACAAAGATAATTAATGAAATACGTCTGCCTTCTAAATAAAATGCGTCGACATTTGGTTGCTGTATTATCTTCTCATTGACAATCTCGAACTACATTTATTAAATGGAGTTCTTCTTTTCCTTTATAAGTTGATTATAACCTCTATGATTATAATCTTTTTAACCTTATAAATAAATCGAGTGACTTCATGAAACTTAAACTTTTGTGCATGTGGAACATCCTAAATGGATAGTGTCATAAAGATTCTCACCACCCTGCCATTACAAAGAGGCCAATACTACAAACAAAGACAAAAAGAGTGCCCAAGCATTTTCCACTTAAGTCAGCTCTCCTTCGTACACTTGCAGATACTCGCTCTTTCCAAATTCTTCCATCCTGATAACCATGAAAGTAAATTTCAGAATCTTAGAATTTAGAATGCAACTGTTTTCATTGATAAGTTTTATTTACCAAGTCAACCCACCCACAAACTTCATGCAAAAACTGTTTATTAGAGAGGTAATTACAGTTACCTCTAGTGGTACCATCTATCTATTAGGAGCAGTATCTAAACTTGTCTCTAGTAGTATGCACATAATATTGGACATCTACCTAAGTTTAGTTAAACAGAACTTTCTTTGTATTGGATATGAGAAGATGGGAGTGATACCATCTGTTTATCAGGGGATACCTACAGTTAAGTCCAGTGGTATTCCCAATTTATTGGACATGTACCTAATTTTTTTTGGAGGTAACTTTTGTTAATTGGATATGTGCCTAAGGTTGCCTCTAGAAGTACCTTCAGTATATTAAATGATCAATGAACTCCAGATTCTATTGTGTGAACTTAATCACAATTCAATTTCAAAAATTACCTTGAACTCTTATTATTTCTACTGTTGATCATTGAGCCCAAATTTTTCCTTACATAAAAATCTACACTTATGGTTCAAGAAATTGGATTGGAGCTACTGAATGTGTTGCTCTATTCCGTTCTTTTCGGTATCGTGCAAGAATAGTCGATTTTGTCTTTCTAGTGATTTTCCAATATGTACTCAGGGTTTAGACTTGTAGATAAAAGAACCCAGGTGTGCAACAGGTGTAAACCACATTCACCATTTTCTACGGTTCCCAAAACTTTAATTCATTTTCTAAAGTGTGATAGTTCTCCAAGACTGTTTAATGAAGCATTCTTTGGCACCATGTTGATGCTGGTATAGCCTTAGAACCATGAGGTTTCAAGCCATAACAATGGATAATTGCTTAGAAATCAGGTCACCTAATGACAACAATATCATGTGAAAGTTTTAACTGAGAAATTACTCTCAATTGAAAGCCAGCAAATGACTACAAAGACCTCCACTAAGCCATTGAATCATGAAAGTGCTCCTTACTAGCGTAGGTCCAGAATCACTATTCACTACCAATTTTTTAATGAACTCAATTACGACAAAACAAATGTATCAAAAAAAGATAAAATATTAGTTAAAAAGGTATTATAAATAAAATTATATTCATAGATGTGTGCGCATGTGCATGTGTACATATGTATATATGGTTATGCATACGCATATGTAAAAGGTGAAGTGTTTTTAACATTGGTTTCCATTATACGCATCAAACAATGACAAAGGAAACAGTATCAATGCCCTTGAATATTAAAAGAAGAGTTGAGAGCTAATAGATAGAAGATTTGCGAGAACTCACCTCTATTTTGATTTTGTATTGACTACAAATATTTTCAATAATTCTCCTAGACCGCGATCTAAAAGCATCCAAAATATATTAACTTCATTAGAGTCCATCATTTTTTTTTTGATAGGTAAGATAAGAATCAGAGTCAATCATTACAAACAACACAAGACAATACAATAAGAACAAAAGACAACAATACCACAAATTACAAAGTTACGGTAAACAACACCACAAATTACAAATTTATGGTAACAAACCCTCCCCCCACCGTGCCCCCCCCCCCCCCCCCCCAAAAAAAATAAAAAATGGAATTGTTTTTGGACCTAATGACATCTCCTCCTCCATAAAGAAAGAGAAATGGATTTTCAAGCCTTTACATGAGGGTCTAATTTATTCTCAATATATTATATTCCAGTCTATAAATGAGGGAAAAAAAAAAGTTAATTGTTTACGACAAAGCAAATGTATCAAAAAAAGATAAAATATTAGTTAAAAAGTAAGATTTGGGCAATTGATGGACGTGAAGGAGGAGTAGAGACAGTTGTAGTAGGAGGAAGTGTTTGGCTTTGAGGTACAACAGGAGCAGCCAAGATTTGGGCAAGGGTGACCCTGCTTCTTTGAAGTGGCATCTCAGCAGAAGAATCGTCTAATGGGATAGCTGCGGGAATGTTGATTTTGTCACGGGGTGGAGAAGGGACGTTGGAAGTACCACGGGTTGTTTTCTTCTTCCTTTGTCTTCGGGGGCGATCACATGGAGTGGGGATGGCAATGGTGACTCCAAGTTCCTTGGGGGTAAAGGGAGGAGGAGAATTGCTGCCATATCGCCCTTCTTCTCGGCGAGCACGTTCTAAGGCAGATAGTATGAACCACTTACAGTGAACGTCAATGTACGGAAGCAGTGGATGCTTTGATGTAACAGCCTTCCCCGTGGCTTTAGTACTTTGGTTTGGTTTTTAAGTACTCTATGACTTTAGTACGTGGTTTTTAAACACTTGGCTGTGGTGTGTTATGAATGCTTGAATGTTATAACTATTTGAACTATGTTTTATGTACCTTTGCTTTGTAGCTATTTAGTGCTTTTAGAATATGTATGCATTTTCTTTAGTACTCTACTCTTGTGCCTTGTTGGATCTTGTATCCTTGATGCAAATACCTTAGTATTTTGTATCGGTTGAGTGTTGGACATGCAAAGTATCATTTGCATGGAGCTTATTAGCTTGCATGTCCGGATGTTCATTCCTTGTGTGAATGATCATTGTGGTCACTATTTTTAGTGATTGTTCTTGTTTGGTCAAGCCATGCTTTTTTGTTATATTCTTTGTTGCTTGATCGCATTGTGCTTGCTCCATATGCAACTCAAGGTTTCTGCTTACAATGATCTTGTTGTGCTATTGTTTTTAGGTATCTTGTCCATATGGTTCAAGAGCTTCACAGAATCTAGAGTTAGGTGTGAGTGAGTTTTGGCAACTGTTCCCAACTCACATTTTAAGTCTAGAGTCTATTTTAGGGTTTTTTCACGAAATAGCCAAAGGGGGAGATTGTAAGGTTGAATTTATTCAACCATGTGTTGGCTTTATTCCATGCCAAATTTGCTTGTAATTTCAGCAATTAGATACCCTGTATTTAGGTGGGAATTATGTAAGGGTTGTGTGCGAGAGAGCGTTAAGAAAACTCAAGATGTGTGCATTCAAAGGAGTCTCATGACTGGTTGCGACTGGCAAGTCACCAAAGTGGCACACGTGTGAAGCATGCAAGAAGCTAAAGGGTCACAACAGCTGAAGCACTATAGGACAAAAAGTACAATCTGGCCTGGCAGTTATCTCGCGACTCAAACTTGTGACTCGTTCCAGTCGCGAGGCCAAGTACTAGAATACCTTGTTTTGCTAAAAACTGACTTTTCACAGTCCTCACATACCCTACTATAAATTCCCTTATACCCACGAAATGTAGAGAGCTTTCAGAGAGAATTTTGAGAGAAAAACCCTAAAGAAAACTAAGATTAACTCATCCACAACCTTTGCCTTTTGATTCTCCAAATTCCTTTACTCTCACCCTCTCCATTGACATATCATTGAGAGATTCATTAGCCAAATCCTTATCTCACCATACCCATATCAGTGAAGAGGTATTTTGGTGCTTGGGAAGCAGTTTAGAGAGGACCAATTTGTTTAGTTGATGCAATGGGCTTATTGTGGGATCCGAAAAGCTAGAGAAGATAAGGTTAGGCGTAACCAGCTAGTAGCAAGAGCTTGGAGGGCTCAAGTACATTGGGTAGACTAGGCTTGGAGGGTCTTTTGTTATTCATGTACTCCAACTTTATTATGTGGTGGATCATTTCACCGCTTGGAAGGCGGCGGAGAGGTTTTTGCCGAGTTCTTTGGTTTCCTCTTCGATAACACGTGCTGGTGTTATCTTTGTATTTGCATCTCTCTTCCCTTACTCTTTACCTTTTAATTGCTACTGTGTTTGTGATTAATTATGGTTTAGAGTGTTTTACCAATTTGGGTTTAGCTTATATTCATCATTCCGCACATATATTGTTTGTGTATAAGCTTGTGTTGGTAATTTTGTATTTGGGGGTGTAACACCCAAAAAAAAAAAAAAAAAGGGGGTATTTAAGTAAATTTTTTGTTGGGCCAATTTTATCATTTATAATTATAAGGGATTTTTAAGAAAATAAGGTTGAAACCCTAGCTCTATATAGTCTAATTTAAGTTAGCATATAATGACAGATATTTTGAAAGAAGAGACTACCAAAAATACTCAAGTAGAGAAGGTTTGACTGCACAATTGAGGTAAGAGCTTAAGAATTTCTTTTTTGTCAAATCTAAGCTTTATTTGGAATTATAGTATATTTTTTTTATGAGTATTTTGGCCAATAGTGAGACTATTTAAAAAAAAAAAAAAAATCCAATGAGTATGATGATGTAAATGAAGAAGGAATTAGATCTATTTTCCCTGTGCTGGTGTTGCGTTAACTGTTAAGTTCTGCATAGGTTTATCGAATTGAGTTTTGGTAAATAGCAAAAAGTTATGGTGTAGGCCGGTAGTGTGATAAATTACAAAGGTAAAATATATATGTCAAATAGTATTTTTCTGTAAAAGCATGTCAAGAGTAGACATGGCAAAACGGGTCAAAAAATTCTGACCTGACCCAATTGACCCGCAACCTGATTGACCCATTTAAAAATAACCCGTTTTGACCCGTGACCCAATTGACCCGCAAACCTGATTGACCTGACCCAAACCTAACCTGACCCGCCCATTTTGCCACGTCTACCAACGTTGAGTAGATTGAGATTGAGGTGTAATTCTTATAAAATATTTACTTATTCTTCTTCACTTAATATGTTATGTACACCATTATAGTTTGTCATTCTTTACTTGCCACCTTCATTTTCTCTTCCTACTTTAAACAGATCGAAGATTATACCAAGATTAGCTTCTAGAAAGCTGGAACAAGAGTTGCACCAAATTTGGGTATCAAGTGTTTAGTGGTAATTGGTAAGTGGTAACAGTATCACCAGTGAAAATCTAATCACAGTTAAGGAACTCAAAAACAATTGACAAATTGCATCTATTTAAAAATTAAAAAAAAAAAAAAACTTGTTTGGAAAATACGGGTCAACTCGACCCATCCCACGACCCGACTCGACCCGCAACCCGATTGACCCGCAACCCTATTGACCCGTTTAAAAATGACCCGTTTTGACCTGCGACCCGATTGACCAACAAACCCAATTGACCCGACTCAAACCTGACCCGACCATTTTGCCACATCTAGTCAAGAGCTTGATTCTGGTTTGATATGGTGCTTTTCTTAATTTTGTTCTCATGCCAAAAGAGAACTAGGATTGGTGGCAGTGGCGATGGTAGGAAAGGAAAAAAAAAATATATATATATATATATATTTATTTATTTATATATGTATATATGATAAATGGAATTACCACCTTGACAAAGCAACGCCAGCACCTTTCCTTTATTGTTTTTTTTTTTTTTTTTTTTTGAGAAACAAGCACACACAGGGGAGAGGGAAAAGGGGTTTTGTTATTATTATTATTATTATTATTATATTTGTTTATTTGGTTGGTTGAGGCCTATAGGGGAAGTCAGTAGGTCTGACATAAGTGATCAAATATATACATATATACATATATCAACTCACAAGTAGAAGATTAGGTGATGTACTTTTGACCCTTTATGCCTATAGGTATGGTGTAACTATAGACTTGATTCCTAAGAACTATTAGTGGCAGAAAATAAAGAGAACAAAAATATTGTAATTATGTGGGATTTTGGTGTGAGTTGATAGTGGGCAGTTATTAGTTATTTTTAATAGTCTCTCTTCTTGCCAGGTACCGTTATAAGTTTCTCTTGAATTATCTGATTATTGAGAATAGTGCTTGAAAATTGTTTAGGTGATATCTAAGGATTTTAGAGAAAGTGTTTGGGAGAAGTTCTTTGTGGTGAGTTAGTTGAGGTAAGTAACCTTATCCTAATTGGGTTTATTTTGCTTATATTAATGTATTTTTAACTAGTTGAAAATTATTTATAATTGTTAGGATTTTTATTTCTATTGTATTACTGATTTCAAGTAAAGGATTATTATAAATATATTTTAATATTGAGTATATGATTTTTATATATGTGAGGCATAAGAATTTAGATAAGATACCTATGCCACGTGTCATGTCCATGGCCGAGGAGCCCATCATTGTGCCAAGGAGGCCACACGCTTGGACAATAGGGCCACGTCAGTGGCACAATGCCAGAGGAGGTCCTGCTATTGAGAAGAGGCTTCGGAGAGGAGATCAATCTTGACATGATCGGGGGGATGGTGGCTGCCTCCGCATTCAATGCACCCCACCAAACCCCCTAGCTGCATTTATGTGGAGAAGACCCCTGAATCGTATTGCCTTGGCCACTGCAACTCACAAGAGGTTTTGGGGAGTGTCTGATGGGACAAGCACTCGAGTAGGGGGTTAAGCAATCAACAAATAGAGGGCTAGGATCGCTTGAAGAGAGCTATATAATGTGAGAGACTCCCCAAAGAGAGGGGGCGAATCTGTAAAGAAAAATATTGTAGCATTAAGAGAAGTAACTGTAATCCAATCCAAGAGCAATATATTGAAGAACTACTCTCCTCAGACATTGCTGAGGAGGAATTTTTGTGCATTACCTATATCTATTTATTACTTTTCCTTGCTCCCTAACCACCTTTAGCCCATTAAGGGCGTTGCTCACTTCACTGAAGCCTATCCTTTTAGCCCACTCTCTACAAATTTATTATATTGGTCTCTTTGGGCCTCAGTCCATTCATCTTTTGGATCAAAGGGTCAAAGCCCGCCTTTACAATATACATGCTTGAATAAAATATATTTTTGTTAGAAACTATGATTTCATATATATGATTATGGACAATCTGACTATGAATTGATTTTGATACCCAAATTAATGGGGGTTATTCATTGGTACTCCGATACTCAGCCAATGAGGGTTATTCATTGGTACTTTGATGCCCAGTCATGGGAATATAGCATGACCATAGTCATAAGATTGTTAAGAATATGAATTACATTTCAATATTTGAACTATTTTAAGTCCTTAAAACTACACATGTAATTTTGGAAATGTTTGAGTATTTGAACTATTTTGAGTCATTAAAACTGCTTACGTATTTTTTGGAACATATTGTAAGTTATAGCTTTGATATATGGAAAACTGAATACTTTCTAAACCATCTATGATATATTTGTCAGATTAAAGTATGTGATCTATTTGCAACCTATTATTTTAAGACTATGAAACTTCTTTAGTTATTTTTGAAAACCCATAGTATATTATAACTTTTGAAAACTCATATTACATCTTATTACTTTGCAGATCCATTGCTTGATAGAATTTATTAGGATTTGGTTACTTATTGAGTTGGCAGCTCACCCCCTTTTCCCCTCCAGTTTCAGATTGTGAAGAATAGCAAGTTTTGGGAGCTTTGATGTTGTGTTGTGAGCAGGAAAAGAAGCTTAGTGATTTTGGAATTGGATGGTCTTCTAATAGTTTTATATTTATTGGCCAATTGGCATTATGTACATGAGGTTTGGATTTTGTTCCTATTAAATTATTGGAGATCTATTCATAAAGATGTTGACACCCCATTTTGCAACCCATATTTAACCTCACATGGAGGGTAAAATGGTACTTTCACCTTGAAAATATGCATCTTGATTCTGGCCATTAGATCCTTAATCTCATTTCACCAAAATGATCTTGATGTTGTAACGATCAAATCGACTGGTCATAAGCTCTAATCAGACCACCAGATTGAAAGTTATCATCAAATCAAGTTTTAATGGCTGAGATGCACTATCACAAATTGAGTCCGACTATATGTGATTATGAACAATTGATTTCAATTGGTTATAAGTATAATCAATTGGAGATCAATGATGTGTCATAATTTGATTGGTTAGGACTACATTTTATGGTGATGTTGCATACATCTAATTAATTAGATAATTAAACATTAATTATTCAATGAGTAATTTTTGCAATTATATTTTAATTAGAGTAAATTTGGAATCAATTAAGTCTGAAATGGGAGTGATTGGAACCATTTAATGTTAATTGAGAGCTAATTTGGGACCTATTAATGTTAATTGTGCTGAAACCATTTTCTAACAAATGACCTTTGCTCACCATTTCATCAATATCTCTTAGAATATTTTGAATTTGTGAATAAGGTTAATGTTCCCAGAAACTAGACATCTGGGGCTTCAATTTGAGTATAAGAATGATACAATTCCAATCAGAATTGAGTCAGATATGATTTTTTAAAATTTGCTCTACAGGCTGTTATAGTAGCCACAGGAAAACTGAATTTTGACTTGCTCCCCACTCCTACCAATCTCTCCATTTAATGCACCAGATTTTCCCCAAGGCTAAAATGAGGTCTAGGTTCATGATTCTTGTCAACCATCATTAAATGGTCTTCCATTCATATTCTCTCCACCACTACTATATAAACTCTCACTCTCCTTTATTCCAAAAGATACAAAAACCCCCTCTCTTCCCCTCTCTTGAGTTCTAGTGAAGTTGAGTAGTCTTGTCATATCTTGGTATTCCTGAGACTCAAGGTATTGAGTGAGACTCACTCTTCCTCTCCTAACTCTTCTTTTCCTCCGCCTTAGGACTTCCCTCAAGAGTCTTCTCCTCCATTATATGGATCTTGCATGATGGTATAATCTCTTTCCCTAATTATTTTTCATGTTGCCATGATGAGGGTTTAAGATTAAAGCATGATAATGATCATTTAAATTCCTTTGAATATATTTGAATGTTCTTAGTTGTTCTAATATGTTCTTGGTTGTTCATCACATATTCATGCATAACACTAGTTTCGACCTTAAATCAACATCAAAAACATGAAAAATATGTTTATTTAATAATTCTTGCAAATCCTTGAATCTAGGATATCACCATCCACACACATTCACTAGAATTTATTTTTCAATCCAAATGAAATACTCAATAAATTGAATTAGGATTTATCACATGCACACACTTCAAATTCTACATGCAAATTGATTGATAACATATTGGATGATGTGACATGATTGTTGGCCACCATAGTCTAGAAGACCGGTTTCACCGGGCAAGGTGGGTGCCTAACACCTTCCCACCTTGTAACATAGCCTCCGAACTTAAATCAAGGGTTAGTAGATCAAATGCTTATCCATGTAATTTTCAATTTCTAGATTGTAACTAGGAAACAAAGCCATGTACTTTATCTTAGACTGTATCTAGGACCAAAACCATGTAGTTTTCCTATGATCAATGTAAATTCAAATTTCAAATTAATAAAATGAGGAATTTTTCAATTATGGTTTTCTTATTTTTCCAAAATTAAATAAGTGGCGACTCCATTGTAAACCCTTAATCAAAAGGGAAAAATATAACTAGTCAAACCTCCATTTTGAAAGGCAATAACACGACTCCACCCATTCACGTGGGTTTGGCCCAACACCTCATAAAAAAGGGGGCTGGGGGCGCGGTCTCTCACAAAAGAAATTGTTGAGGTATTTTGGATTTATTTGATTTAATTTTTTAGGATAAATTTTAGTTGCTAAGAAGGCCTTGCACACTTGTAGGGTGCTTACTTTATAAGCGTGCTGATGTGCATGAAATATATACAATAAAGTACTCACATATCTACATATTTAGCCTTACTTTTATGTTATTTTGTGACTGATTATATAATATCTTTGTGTTGCAGGTAACAAGGGCTTTACATGCAAAGTGGGGCTAGGCCAATTGAATCAAGCCAACTTACATCCAGCCAGGCATGAATATTAAATTTAAGTCCAATTGGAGTAAGGAATCAAAGGAAATTTGCACCAAATCCAAGTCCAATTCGGATTAGGATTCCAGCCTGCACATCAGTTAGTATTTTTGGCATAACTTTCGGCTCAGATGTCCAATTGAGATGATTCAAGTTGGGCTGGAAATTTAACTTAAAGGGCTACAACTTTGTAGTTTACCAGGAGCCCTAATTCTGACGTTAAGTGGGCCTAAATAGTCGGTTAAGTAAAGCCTAAAAGTCTGGGATTTTCTCCAAACGGGAATTCAACTTGTAATAGGATTCATTGACCTATTTAAAGGCTTTTTAGGGCAAAATTCAGAGTGGCTAGTGCTAGGGCTGGATGCAAAACAGAAAATTGGAGCAAGAGGCAGTGCCGCATGTGGCTTCTCTGTAACTTTTCTCCATGATAGCATTGTGACTATTTCTTTCTCTATTTTATTTGTCTAGTTTAATGTCTAGTATTTTATTCTTTTGTTTTCTTTCAATTACCATGAGTAGCTAAATTTATAATTAGGGTTGAGGATGAAACCTTGTTAAGGATTACTAGTAATATTTATGTGATTTAATTTTTCCCACAATAGTTGTTCTTTAATGATTTAAATTGTTCTTGCTTCATATCAATTGACTAAGATGAGATTCTAGATATGAGTTCAATCATGTTTTTCTCATGATTTAGGATTTGTCTTAATTAATTGAATGCTTGGATTATTAATTCTTGATTATAAAATTGGATATCGCTTGTGATTTGTCTGTCAATGGATACAAGTTATGATTTGATTTTTAGAATTGGATATATCTTGTGATTTGTTTGGCTACGGATACAATTGATGATTTGGTTTTATACTTAAGAAGCGAAGAAGAACATGCTTTTGATTTTTAAAATAAGGATTTTAACGAGAATATTTTCCATGATAGCAAGATTGATTTCTAGATTATCATGTAGTGAGTTGGGAAAAATTAATGATCATAAATATATGCTGGTATGACTTACAAGGCGGATTCCAAAACCTTAATTCCTTTCCCTTGATTGTTTACATCTTTTTATTGCTTTATATCTTTTGCTTAGTTTAACTATTTGCTTAATTTTATTATTTGCTTAGTTTATTTAATTTCAAAACAACCAATTTTTAATTAAACTAGATTAGGATTAATTTGGTTAAGATTTGATTTAATTTTCCTACATTCATTCAAGTCCCTGTGGGTTCGACCTCGTTCTTGTCAAACTATACTTCGGTACGGTTCGTACACTTGCGAGTATTTTAAAATTTCACAACACCTGCAGCGGTTGTCACGTGCCTATCTTCATAGTTGGGTTCGGGGTGTGATAGGGGGTCTAAACGTTCATTGGTGTTTATACGCTATTTGAACTTTCAAAGCCAACTGAGGATCTTTGGCTTTAATGACGTTCTTCGGGCTTTGGAAGCATTTGGTGGAAGGTTTGTACCCGAGAATGACATGCATAGCTCGGAGTTGACCATCCTTGTGCAGAAAAATCTCTGACTTGAGGATCCGGTTCAAGTCTGTGAAGTTCACCAGATGCTTGGCCGGGGTAGTGTGGTATTCGTCTACCAAGGGAAACAATGGGAGTTGAAAATCAGTATAAATTTTTTTTTTCAAACTTATAAAATTGGGCAAGATCCTATATACATCTATGGTCCTCAGGAACCCTACTTGGTTCCCCTTCTTGGGTGTGACAATGCAATCCATCATGCCAATCTCCTAAGACGATGAGGAAGTCCTCGTCCATACCGTTACTTGAGTCAAGTAGGCAGGAGATTAACCTAACGGTAGGGACTCTACATTTAATGTAGTATTTGGTCTTTTCCCTCTTTTGGCAGTTGTATACCCAATTTACATCGTGCTAGGTGAGGTTGGTCCCCATTTTTCGGTTTAACATGTCTACACACCTAAGGACCCTAAAGACGTTTGGGGAGCATTGGGTAGGGGTCAGTCTATAGTTCATTAGATAGTTTCTGGTGACCCTTCCCATGAGAATTTCCATCCTGCCTTCTATAAAGGTGATCATCGGAATAACTACAGACTCAAGAGGTTTGTTCATGACTAGCCATTCACCCAATTCACAGTGTTGAGTTTCAACACTGTTGGGGATCCTATACTACGCCCTAAAGGCAGCCATAGCTTCAGGAGTATCTACTAGCTTAGCATATCTACCCATGGAGTTTTACGGTATGATAAATATAAATTTGTGCAAAAGAGAAACGTGAGGATGAACACACCTACGAGTAAGGGAAAGATTTCTCCTCGGGAAGCTGCTTCAACACAAATTGCCAAAATTCGAAAATGAGGTAAGGTCAGCCCCAAGTTCTCCTTATATAGGGGTGAAAAATGGGCGATAATTTTCCCACTCATAAATGAGAAGAAATTAGGACCTTGGGATCCTCATTGCATCGTAGAACGTAGGGGGACAAGCAATCGCTTGACACCATAAATGTGAGATCGTGGATACCGAAGCGTCAGGAGCGTATTGTAGACAAGTGAAGAGACGTTACCACATGGGAATGCATACGACACGTATCAGACCGGATCGTAACTAAAACCTTGCTTTTATCTCAAAGTTAATAGCAAAAGTTTTAGGGGGCTATTGTGGGTGCCCGAGGACCGAGTACGGGTTTGATGAATTGCAATACTGATATGGGATATCACGTGCCCGAGGAGGAAATTCGTCGGAGGAGAGGAGGGGACGAGACAAAGGACTCTAAGGTGCTCTAGGTGTGAAATCACTGATAATAGTGAAATCCCTGAAACTCCGTGGACGTAGGCAAATTGCCAAACCACGTAAATACTGTCTTGTGTGTGTGATTATTTTTTCTTAGGCGTGTGTTTTTTCTCTATTTTGTTTCTCACAATTTTGGAAATTTCGTGTTAATTCCCTACAATTTTATGGGTTTTGTGGGGGTTTTGAATCGCCAGAAAGAATGCCGGTGGTGGTGGAGTCCTTGAGTTTCCAACCCATCTTTGACTTTGTAGCTGAACGGCAGAGCAAAAGCCAAAGCCAAAGGTTTTTAGTTTTTACGATTAGGGGTTAGGGTTTTGGACTCTATATACTTTGTTTGATTGTAGTTAGGGAGGTGGGAAAGACAAACGAAATCCAATGATAAATTAGTTTATTTGGGAAAAAGCTTTTCTACCCAACTTTTTTCTATTTGATATTAATTTTAAAAATTTAATAATTGAATTGCATATTCTTATCATATTCTCTATGCTTACAAAATTTGAAGAGATCAAAAATCAATAACTATATTATCAATAAAATGTTTGAATTTTAAGTTTTTGTAATTTAAAATTAAGCATAAAAAATAATTTTATTGATCAAATAGTAAATAACATCTGACTTGAATGAAATTTGATATGCATGTTAAAAACATGTAATTTAATAGCTAGATTTTCAAATTTTACATTTAATAAAAAAAATTATATATATATATATATATATAAAAGAAGTTTTATCAATTAGTTTCTTGTTTGGATATAGGAAAGAAAGGAAAGAATAATATATATTTCTTCTATTTGATTGAGAAAGGAAATGGAAAGGAGAATCACAAGATCCTCTAGAGTTCCTTAAATCCTAAATATTCTTTTATGATACAAGTGTTTAAGATTATGTTATGTCAACATTGTATTGACAAAATTGCATTTGGTTGGGTGATGGACAAGTAAAAAGATAGAAAATATTTTAGTTTTGCCAGGGTGTTTGATTGGGTAGGTAGAAAAAATGAAGAGATTGAAATTTTTTTTGTTTGGTTAAGAATATAATAGAATATGTAGATTATATAAATTTACTCTCATACTTTTATTTGATAAAAAAAAAAAAAAAAAAAAGTCATGCAGAAAATGTCAGGAAGGTGGGGTAGGCTGAGTGAAATAACAATTAAAAATAATAATAATTTATTATTTAATTAAAATAGAAGGTAGAATAGATATGATTTTTTTGATAAGTTAATGCAAATGCTCTAAGACTTTTCACTAGAAGGAATTTTGCAAAGAAAAATGATTCCTTCCCTCTTCCCTCTTCCTCTCTATTTCCCTATTCCTTCCAAAATTATCAAAATAAAGAAATGGCATATTTTTTACTTATAGTGTGTGTGTATATATATATTGTGGGTGCATGACTCCACCATTATCAGGAGATTATCCGCTTTGGGGAGCCAGGCCCTCACGGTTTATTGCGTCCGACCCCGAGTGCGAGACCAACCAACCAAGCGCCGTAGCTTGGACTTGTAATTGTAATCCCACATCGGGTGGAAATCCCTCCCACTAACCCCTTATAAGCCTCTGGGGCAAGAGTTAGTGTACCACTACTACACATGTGTAGTAGTGGTACACTAACTCTTGCTCCAGAAACTTATAAGGGGTTAGTGGGAGGGATTTCCACCCGATGTGGGATTACAATTACAAGTCCAATCTACGGCGATTGCTTGGTTGGTCTCGCACTCGGGGTCGGACGCAATAAACCGTGAGGGCCTGGCTCCTCAAAGCGGATAATCTCCTGATAATGGCGGAATCATGCACCCACATATATATATTTAGAAAAGTGTTTTTTCTTAACATATATAAATAGACAGAATGAGCCCCCTCTATGTTGTACAAATTGTTGGAGCCATGGACCTTCCAATTCCACTTCCAACCAACCCCCATTAATTAATTAATTAATTATTAATATTAATATTGGGGTTCGTACAGTACAGAAATTGCAAATTGGACAGACAGAGGAATGACTTTCTTTCTTTCTTTTTTTGGAAAATAATATGTATCATGTAAATATTCGTCAAAAAATATATACACAAGTAGAACAACACTTGAAGATGATTTCTTATAATTTTCTAGACTAGAAGAATGATTCTTCTTCTAAGAATCCAAGTTTACCATTTGGTTTGCGTAAGAAATTTATCAAAATATTGGGAATGTAAAGCAGCAAGCAAATGACGAAGCAGCAGCAAGCAGTGAGGAATGTGTTCGACAAATTTCCCCATTCAAATATAAATATAATCCTCCAATGCCTCAGTTCGACTACTACTAGTACATGCCATGCACGACAGGCTCATGCCCACATCCTCAAAACTGGCCTATCCAACCATGCTAATCTCACCACCAAGCTCCTCTCTCTCTACGCCAATAACCATTGCTTCCATGAAGCCAGCCTCATCCTTGACTCCGTCTCCGACCCCAACGTCTTTACCTTCTCTACTCTCATCCATGCCTATTCAACACTCAGTCGCTTTGCTGATGCGCTCCGACTTTTTCCTCGTATGATATCTTCTGCCTGATGCTCATGTTTTCCCTAGTGTCTTCAAGGCTTGTGCTGGACTACGGGCCTTCAAACTCGGCCAACAAGTTCATAGCTTTGCATCCGTATCTGGGTTTGCTTTTGATTCTCTTGTCCAATCCTCTTTGCTTCATCTTTATCTCAAATGTGACCGTCTTAGAGATGCCCACAATTTGTTTGATAAAATTGCCCAACGGGATGTAGTTACATGGAGTGCTTTGATTGCTGGTTATTCAAGACGTGGATGCATACATGAAGTGAAACAGCTCTTTTATGAGATGAGGTCTATGGGCGTGGAACCCAACTTAGTGTCTTGGAATGGTGTGATTGCCGGTTTTAACCATAGTGGGTCATATAATGAGGCGGTTTTCATGTTTCAAAAAATGCATTTTGAAGGCTTCCAGCCCGATGGGTTCATTTCTAGTGTTCTGCCGGCTTTAGGAAACCTAGAGGATTTAGTTTTGGGGATCCAAATTCATGGTTATGTGATCAAGCAGGGTTTCGATTCGGACAAGTGTGTGGTCACCGCACTTATCGATATGTATGGCAAGTGTATCGGTTGCCAAGGCTAAAGCTGAAGAGCTGCATAATGACAACGAGAATCTGCTGAAGAAGATCTCGGATGTGAAGAATAAAGTTTCGGATTATTGGTAGATTGATGAAACAGTTAATTGGGGAAAGCCATCTTTACTATTCAAAAGAATATTAATATGTATCATATTCAAAACATTGTCATGCTATTGCTTCAGTCCACAAAATTTGTATTGACACTAAATTAGTGTCAAAATAGCATTTCTCCTCTGCTGTACACCATTCATTCATTCTTTCATTTATGTTCTTGCACTCTATTTTCCATTCTATTCTACTTTAACCTTGCAAAAATCAGAATGTAACATGAGTAAATAAGGGAGCATAGGACAATGTAAAGAAACAATTTTAGCATCAGATAAAAGACTGCAACATATAATAGCTGTCTGAATTTTACATAACTTTCTGCAACACCATTCTGAAGATATGACACAATGCACATTCCTTATTACCTCTCTTTTTTTTATTTTTTTTTTTTTTTTGGGTAAATACTTATAATGGGGGTGAGGGGATTTGAACTCGAGATGTCTCTATTGGAACAATATGAGATGCTAACCAATTGAGTTATAACTTAAATACTTTTTTGGTGCTTTTGGAGGGAATAATTCTGCTTTCAAATGCACTCATATCCAAATTCAATGTATAGATCCTATTCAACTAACAAAACTACATAAAAGTAAAATAAGTGTGCACTTCATGAACATATATACACGTTCTTATTGTAATAGTAAGCGGGTTCATTGGATTTATCTAGGGATATTGGCTTATATAGAAAGTGTGGACTAACATCTTGCTGATCACTTGATTTGGTTGAATTTCAAGTTGGTGACATTGCAAAAATATTTTTTTTAATATGCTGATTTTCCTAGGCAAGTTTTTAAGTGAAAACAAACAAATACATTCTTTATTTTTAATATATTTTTTCCTTAGCTGTTTTCTTAGCATGTATCATGAGTAAGAAGTCCTAGTAGTAGAATTTTAAAAAGTTCTAACATTAGGTGGTGTGAAAGGAAGTACTGAAACTGAAACTCAGAAATTGAAAATAGAAGAAGACAAGTTATAATGGCTAGTTTATGTCTAACGGCTCTTAGACTAAACGCTGCCGTTTTGTGTCTGAGTTAAAGAATGTTAATGAATTAAGAAAAACGGTGTCGTTCAACTTATTGGAACGGTGTAGTTTTATATCAACCAGGTATAAGTGTTCAAACGGTGCCGTTTTGATGTCATCCCTCCCAAATGGTTCTGGTTCGAAGAAGCTCTGTGTTGATGCTATACAGTCAAGATTCCAGCTCTAACCGTCACTTAAGCGAGGTCCTTCCCTCCAGAAATTACAGCGTACAATCTGGAGTTAGTTCTCAGTTAGTTAAGAGCAGTTGTGCTCTCTCACTCTCTCTCTGGAATGTTCAATCTGTAATCTATAAATAGAGTAGGTGCTATGTATTTTCATTAAGCTTGATAAAATAGAAAATTACTTTCTCTTATTTCTCTTTCTGTTTTACTTTCTCTCTCACCTTTCATCCGCCATTGTTGACCATTCTTCAAGCTTCAAATTTCTTCATGGTATCAGAGCCAATGGCTTCAACACCTTAAACAGATACTACTCAATCCACACACACAGCTCCTATCCATACTCCTTCAACCTCTTTTCAATCACCACTACTATTACTCTCAAACATGTCCAATCTCATGTCAATTAAGCTTGATTACAATAACTACATTCCATGGAAGCATCAACTGCTCACCATACTTGAAGCTTGAAGAATGGTCAACAATGGCGGATGAGCAATATAACAGAGATGAAAGAAAGGTGAGAGAGAGAGTAAAACAGAAAGAGAAATAAGAGAAAGTAATTTTCTATTTTATCAAGCTTAATGAAAATACATAGCACCTACTCTATTTATGGGTTACAAATTGAACATTCCAAAGAGAGAGTGAGAGAGCACAACTGCTCTTAACTAACTGAGAACTAACTCCAGATTGTACGCCGTAATTTCCGGAGGGAAGAACCTGGCTTAAGTGACGGTTAAAGCTGGAATCTTGACTGTATAGCATCAACACAGAGCTTCTTCGAACCAGAACCATTTGGAAGGGATGACATCAAAACGGCACCGTTTGAACACTTATACCTGGTTGATATAAAACTACACCGTTCCAATAAGTTGAACGCCACCGTTTTTCTTAATTCATTAACATTCTTTAACTCAGACACAAAACGACAGCGTTTAGTCTAAGAGCCGTTAGACATAAACTAGCCATTATAACTTGTCTTCTTCTATTTTCAATTTCTGAGTTTCAGTTTCAGTACTTCCTTTCACAGGTTCATGCTACCATTTCCACAGCTGTTTCACAGGTCCCTGCTACTGTTAACTCTCATTCTATGATCACAAGGTCCAAGGCAGGTATCTATAGGCCTAAAGCACTTCTTGCTACATCTACTGCCCCACATACTGCTTCTAAGGGTTCTAAGCCTAGCTCAAGGCAGAATTCTAAGTCCATCAGGTCAGGTTCATCTCCCAAACCTGATTACACTACTACTGAACCTCCTACCTATAAAATTGCAGCTCAGCATCCCCAATGGTGCTCTGCCATGGATGATGAGTTTAAGGCTCTTTAGAGGCAGGGTACTTGGATTTTGGTGCCACCCTCTCCTTCACAGAATTTGGTGGGTTGCAAATGGGTCTATAAGCTCAAACATAACAGTGATGGATCTATAAGCAGATACAAGGCTAGATTGGTGGCCAAGGGGTTTCATCAACAATTTGGGGTTGATTTTGAGGAGACCTTCAGCCCAGTCATCAAACCTCCCACTGTGAGAATCATTCTCTCCCTTGCTGTCCAGTTCAACTGGCCTCTAAGACAGCTTGATGTAAGCAATGCATTCTTGCATGGTTTTCTAAGAGAGGATGTGCATATGGTTCAGCCCCCTGGCTATGTTGACTCAGCTCATCCTAATTATGTTTGTAAGCTTCTCAAATCCCTCTATGGACTCAAACAAGCCCCTAGAGCCTGGTTTGAGAGGTTTTCAACCCAATTACTTCATATGGGGTTTCAGGCTTCTCTCTCAGATTCATCCTTATTCATTTTTAGACACGGTAACTTGGTGGCTTTCTTGCTTGTCTATGTGGATGATATAGTCCTTACAGGCAACAATCCTCAATTCCTACACTCTCTAATAATAATAATGCAATAACATGATTAAATTTACACTCTGTTTGTTTCAGCAATGATGTTTTTTAGAAAATGAGTCATTTTTCACAAATATATTTCCATAAAACAATCTCATTTTCCTATATTTTGTAGCAACCTTAAATGAGTTGAAAAACAATCTCATAACTTCCCTTAAAATAGTTGTGAGATAGAGTCGTTTTCCGAAATAAATTAGTGGAAAACAATCTCTTAAAATAAGTCATAATTTTTGTGTTAATTAAAGATAATTTTCTTTTAATTCATTTATTTTAATTTTACCAAATACTGAAAACTATCTTTACATAATGTTTTCCATCGAAACAAACAAAGCGTTGATTGGAAAACATCATAACGTAAGGGTTGTTCGCAGTGCGGTGCAGTGCGATTTTAGGCTATTTTTAGCACTGCACTTTGCGGTGCGGTTTAGAGTTTAACCAAAACTATAATCATACCGCACCTCATTTTTGCAGTCATATGTGTGATGCGATGTATAAGATATGGTTTGAACGATTTGAAACTAGTATATTTTTCAAGTTTTGGGTTTTCCTGCCCAGCCCAAAACTAATTTTTTTTCCCTTTGTTTTGAGTCAAGTTTTAAATTATTGAGTTAATTTTTCTTTATTTTGGGTTGGCTTTCCTAATCAACACTTGTTTGGGTTATTAAACTTTTTTTTTTTTTTTTGAAAACTAGGGTTATTAAACTATTAATAATATATTTAATATTAAAATAAATAAATATATTAATATATAGAGAGAGTGCGATGCAGTGCGGTTTGTCCAGTTTTCTTATTATAAAACTGCAAACTACATTACACCATGTGTGCGGTGCATTATTACCTGCAATGCGGTGTAATTATGCTATTTTACAGGCGATTTTGGTGTAGTTTTTGTGGTTTGTGCAGTTTGGTCAACACCCCTTCTATAAAGTTAGGTCGCTTTTTTTTTTTTAATGAATAATATCACTTATCTTATAGACTTCTATATTTTGCATCATGAAGTTTCACCCTTTCTTCCTGTCGTTATCCCTTTTTATTTTTCCATGAGGAGAGGACACCCAAAGAAAAACAAAAGGAAGTGTCGATCAATTTTATGCAAATCTTGACCCTTGAGGATTGGAAAACACGTCATGTTTCGCTAAATTTCAGAGGCTAGTCAACTTTCCAAATGCATATAAACTATCTATAGTAAATGAGGCCAAATTAAAGGGCTAACCCATGAAGATTCGATTCCATTACACATAAGGATTAATCTTCGTTGAAAATTTAATTTGGTTTGACAACCCATGACTCTTTTGTTTTGTGTGTTTTTTTGTTTTGTTTTTTTTTTTGTTTTGTTTTGTTTTTTTTTTTTTTTAAATAATCTTGAAAATATAGAAGAAATATTAGGAGTTGCATCACTTTTATGAATTTGGGATTTGTAGTTAATTACAAGTTGGTATTTTTGGCATTAGAGGAGGAGGAGGAGGAGGAGAATTTAGGACCATGATACCCACATATATTGGGATAACTGACATAAAGGGAAAAAAAAAGATTTATTGGAATAATCAATTTAATTTGTTTTCATAAATATTCACGAATGGTCCAAATTATAATAATTGAAATAAATGGCCAATAGCATTAAGGTATTATACCCCAAAAAATGAGGGAGATAATTAAATTGTATTAATATAGAGTGAAGAGAGAAAGAGATGAAAGAGTTAGAAAGTCAAAATCTGGCGTTAGAAAGCTGAAGAATTGCCGTTTGAGATTGTAACCGTGGAACACAAAGGATAATGTCCGAGGAGGAACGCAGAAAGCCCAAATTGCCAAGAAATATCGCCGAGGACGATGTTGTGCTCGGCCAGCCGAAACCATTGATGTGCATGAAATATATACAATAAAGTACTCACATATCTACATATTTAGCCTTACTTCTATGTTATTTTGTGACTGATTATATAATATCTTTGTGTTGCATATAACAAGGGCTTTACATGCAAAGTGGGGCTAGGCCAATTGAATCAAGCCAACTTACATCCAGCCAGGCATGAATATAAAATTTAAGTCCAATTGGAGTAAGGAATCAAAGGAAATTTGCACCAAATCCAAGACCAATTCGGATTAGGATTCCAGCTTATACATCAGTTAGTATTTTTAGCATAACTTTCGGCTCAAATGTCCAATTGAGATGATTCAAGTTGGGCTGGAAAGTTAACTTAAAGGGCTACAACTTTGTCGTTTACCAGGAGCCCGAATTTTGAAGTTAAATAGGCCAAAATCGTCGCTTAAATGAAGCCTAAAAATTTGGAATTTTCTCCAAACGGGAATTCAACTTGTAATAGGATTCCTTGACCTGTTTAAAGTCTCTTTAAGGCAAAATTCAGAGAGGCTAGCGCTAGGGCTGAGATGCAAAACAGAAAATTGGAGCAAGAGGCAGTGCCGCATGTGGCTTCTCTGTAGTTTTTCTCCATAATAACATTGTGACTATTTCTTTCTCTATTTTATTTGTCTAGTTTAATACTTAGTATTTTATTTTTTTTGTTATCTTTCAATTACTATGAGTAGCGAAATTTATAATTAAGGCTGAGGACAAAACCTTGTTATGGGTTATCAGTAATATTTATATGATTTGATTTTTCCCGCAATAATTGTTCTTTAATGATGTAAATTGTTCTTGCTTCATATGATTGACTAAGATGGGATCCTAGATATGAGTTCAATCATGTTTTTCTCATGATTTAGGATTTGTCATAATTAATTAAATGCTTGGTTTATTAATTCTTGATTATAAAATTGGATATCACTTGTGATTTGTCTGTCAATGGATACAATTTATGATTTGATTTTTAGAATTGGATATATTTTGTGATTTGTTTGGCTACATATACAATTGATGATTTGATTTTATACTTAAGAAGTGAAGAAGAACATGCTTTAGATATTTAAATAGAAGTTTTAATGATAATATTTTCTATGGTAGCAAGATTGATTTCTAGGTTATCATGTAGTGATTGGGAAAAATTAATGATCATAAATATATGCTGATATGACTTACAAGAACAGATTCCAAAACCTTAATTCATTTCCCTTGATTGTTTACATCTTTTTATTACTTTATATCTTTTGCTTAGTTTAACTATTTGCTTAATTTTAAGTTTATTTAATTTCAAAACAACCAATTTTTATTAAACTAGATTATGATTAATTTGGTTAAGGTTTAATTAATTTTCCTACGTTCATTCAAGTCCCTGTGGGTTCGACTTCGTTCTTGTGAAACTATACTTCGGTACGGTTCGTATACTTGCGAGTATTTTAAAATTTCACAACAACCATTGAAAGAGGAAGTAACGAGCCACCAGGAGCAACCTTCCTGAGCATCTAAAGTGAAAGAGCAAGTACAACGTGTCAGTTATGGAAGCATGGTGGAGGAGCAAGTCTAGGATGAACTGTCACCTCCACATTAAATGCCCACAACTAACATCCTGACTGCATTAATGAGGAGATGACTCCTGAACAGTGCTGCCTTAGTTGCTGCAACCCACAGGAAGAATGGGAAAGCGGCTGATAAGACAAGCACTCAAGTTGGTTGATCAACAAATGTAGGGCTAAGATCAACTGAGAGGGGGGTATATAATGTAAGGAATCCCTCTGGAAACAGGGCCGGAGATCAGGAATATAGGACACTGTAGCAATCTGTATCCTCACAGAAACCTTTGTAACCAATAACTAAAGAAATAATAAGAACTACAAGCTCCCGAGAGGAGGGCCGAGGAGCATCATTGCACATTTTAACTCACGTTCATGTTATTCAATCCACATGCAACCATGCCTGACCGTTGCATCCCTCACTAGGGTCTAGTTCTTGAACCTGCTCTCTACAAATTCATTGTATTGGGCTAGCTGGGCTTGAGTCCACTCACTCAACAGTAGGAGTGCTCAAACCCAGTCCCTACAATAATAATAATTGTAATGGCATGTTTTGGATCCTAAGCCCAAAAGATAAAAGGATTAAGACCCAAAGAGCCCAATATAATGAATTTGTAGAAAGTGGATTGAAAACTAGGCTTCAATGACTTTATTACACTCACAATGGATTAAAGATGATAAGAAAACAATGACAAACAAGTTTTATGCAAAAAAATTCTTCCTCGGCAAAGTCCAAGGAGAGTAGCTCTTGAATATATTTCTCTAAGACTTGATTACAATTACAGTTCTTAGTGCTACAATGTTTTTTCTACAGATTCTCAGCTGATCCCCTTGTAATGGGGTCTTTCTTCCTTATATTCTCATGTTTTGCTTCATCTTCACCCTCCACATGTAGGTCAAGTTGCCTATCTTGATCCTTGTCCCATCAGCACATTCTTGAAGTTTTTAGGAGTAGCTGTAGGTTGAATATCACTGTTCAGGTATCACCTCTATATTAATGTGGTTAGAGAGTTAGCTATAAAACATTTAATGCAGTTGTAGCAGCTTTATCTTAGATATTTCTTAGCTCCCCTTTGTCCTATTCCCTCCTGATGTTTATCCTTACCAGTAGAATTACTCAGAGGGTTGCTCTCGATGGCAGCTCAACCCTTCTGAACTCTATTTTGTTAAGCCGAGGAGGCATTTCTCCTCGGACTACCGTCTCAAACCCTCATTTCTAGAATCCTTCCATAACTCATTGATTTGTACTTCTTCGCTAATGTCTACCTGTCCTTGAACTACTAAATGTCCTCGGACAAGGCCCACAGCTCAATATACATTCTTGGACTTTTCATTCCTACAATAATAATAATAATAACACTGGATTTGGTGAGGGCTTGGAAAACCAAATTTTACAAATACAAACTGTAAAGTTGTAATTTACAATTATTTTGTGTTGGTTTTAATTCCGTGCCAAATTTGATTGTAATTTTATCCAATCATTTTTCATTGTATTTATGTGGGGTTTTTAATTATAAGGGATGTGTGTGAGAGAGTGTAAAGACTTGAGCTTAAATTGAAGAACAAGTGGATTTCGAGAGAAGCTCGTGAGAAGCTAACCCGCAAAGTGTAGAGCACATGACTGGATTGCGAAGAGTCATGACAACCTAAAGTTTTCGCGAGTATCTCGCGGGTAGGGCCTTCCTACGAAATACTCGCAAATCATTCTGTTTGGCTATTTTGTCATGTTTGTTTTACCAAATTTTTACCCACACTATGTATACCCTCATTACCCACATATTATAAGAAGTGATTTTCAGAGAGAAAACTCTAGAAAATACACTTGAGAGTTAGAGATTGTTATACCCACAATCATCTACACATTTCCTTATGATTTTCTTCTACTCCTACCTCTCCTCATCCAAATCCTTGAGAGGTTGATAGCCCAAATACTTACCACACCCAATCTGAGTGTCAAGTGAGGTTTTTGTGCTACAGGAAAGCATTGGAAGAAGCCAATCGTTGGCGAATGCAATCGGGCTGAATTGCGGGATCCAGGAAAACTAGAGAAGACAAGGTTCTGAGAAGCTAGTTGGTAGCAGGAGCTTGGAGAGCTCAACTACATTGGGTAGACTAGGCTTGGAGGGTTTTTTGTTATTCGTGTACTCCAACTTATTCTCTAGTGAATCGATTTACAACTTAGAGGGCGGCGGAGAGGTTTTTCGCCTAGTTCTTCAGTTTCCTCTTCGATAACACGTCTCGGTATTATCTTGTGTTTGCATCCTTCTTCCCTACTCTTTAAGCTTTTCTTTTATTATTGATATTGAATGATGATAGGCCACAAACTGAATGACCCCTTGTGATAAAATCAATTAATTAATTAGCCAAGTTATTAATTAATCAATTTGACATGCTAATACGTGGAAGCACAAACAAATCACCAAAAACTAAATATGCAGCAAAAATTAAATAACACGGTGATTTGTTTACGAATGGGGAAAACCCTAACGACAAAAACCTCACCGGGTGATTTTCAAGTCACCACTCCCGAAACTCCACTATTATCAAATCAAATGGTTACAAGTAAAGGAATCCCAAGTACCTTACCAACCTACAGTTGAACCCTTACCCCAATACCCAATTGGACTTGATCTGTAGTGACAATTTTCACCTTTGATGCACGGCTCCCAAGTACGTGACTAACCAATGCGCGGATCCCAGTACGCGACTTCAAACACCAACTAAGAAGTAGAGGTTGGCTGTAAAGTTCTTCAGTTCATCATACACAATGAAGATTAGGAAGATGCTTGGTTACAAAACCCTATGGTGCAAATACACAGCAACTTCTTGAGAGAAGATGAACTAGGTCAAGAACTTCGTCTTTTGATCACAATTTGCTTGAACAGAGATTGCTCAATGCTTTTGCAACTTGTGTACAATTTGACGGCTCTTAAAACAATCCTTTTATATGTTTAGGGTTAGAAGAAAAGAAGGCCCAAAAGCATATTCACGGATCCCAAGAAAATCAAATCAGAAAAACTGATTTTGTAATTCTCGACAGATAGCAGGTGTCGAGGTAGCTATCGAGCAGGTGTCGAGAATTAATGAACTTGCACTTCAGCTTGCTTTTTCTTGGACAGACTTGATGACTTCAACACTTGATCTTGAAACCTTGTTTCTTGAAATATTAAAAACACCTAGAACTATCCAATTACAAGTAGATTGCGTTTTGTCAAAAAGGATTAGTCAATTTACACAAATAAGTGACATGTGTTCTTAACAAGTGAACACACATATGTCCTAACAGATGAATATGGCTTAGAGTAGTTTTATAGGTTGTTTGCACACATTTACTCTTGTTCCGCACTTAGTTTAAGTTAGGAGTAAAGCAACCAAGCCGTAATTTTTATTGGGGGGTCTAAACAAGCTCTTGTGTTTTCACACAAATCTGAGCTTTCACAAACCTTGTGATATATTAAAAAAAAAAAAAAAAAAAAAAAAAATCCTCTTGTCATTAACTAGCCACAGAAGAGACTAAAAAAAATGAGTCATGAGACTTGTTTAAATAAGCTCATGAGTTATGTGACTTAATACACATGAATAATTTTATGAATAATGATATAATAGGTCGGAGAAAATTCCTTCAAAGCCGTTCGTAGTTAAACTATAATAAACTTTTTTTCTTTCTTGTTTTTGGGTAATCCAGCGCTTAGGGAGTATTAACTCCACGAACCAAAGTAGATACGACCATTCCCTTTTGTCAAAGCCCACATGGCCACATTGTCTTTTCCTTACCATAAATCTCAAAGCAAACGAAAAGGTTGAATTGAAGCAAATAAGATCGCAAAAAAATATTGAACTGGTAATAATTAGTTTCCAGTCCACTAATTTAAGTAGTTCTACTGCTCATTAAAACTTGAAAGTAAGACGTTTGATGCACTTGTATGGCGCTAAAAACTTATTTCATATACACTGTTGATGCAAAATCATCATGAAAAACTAAAGATAAATAAACCTTGGTGGCACTGATTATACAAATCAACCACCAACTTGACCAAATGTAGAAATTTAAAAAAACGTACAAACTCCAATTTTTTTAATTAATTCTTTCAAGAGGATGCCCCATAGACTACCCATTTTCTAAATCATATTGAAAATATACACATCATACTTTGCAAAATCACAGCCAACATAGCCTGTACAAACTAACATAGAAAATACAAATATGCAAGAAGTTCTATCAGTGAAATTTGCATCAATCGCATCATTCCCACCAATTGTTTTCCCAGTTGATCCAAATGACACAAGTGTAGTGCCAAAAGTAACCCAGCATCGAGTTGACTAGATTGGCTATAGATCGACAATTGTGGGAAAGGTTTCCAGAAAGCACGTTCACATAAGTTTGAATGTTAAAATATTATGGGTTTTAAAAAGAACTCAAAAAAAAAAAAAAAAAAAAAAAACCATAGATAAATAGACAATCACACACAAGAGAGAACGCCAAGGATTTACATGGTTCGGCCTTTGGCCTACATCCACAGGCGAAAACAAGAAGAAAGTTCTACTAACAAATATGGAAAATACAAAGGTGGTGTGACAAAATTCTCACAAAACCCAAACCCCAATACACCCAAATTACTCAATATAAAAGAGATATTGTCATACTACAACTACAACAGCAACAAAGCTGTAGTCCTAAAATTTAGGATAGACAATTGTTGCAATGCATGCAAAGAACTGAAGAAGTCAATCCGGAAAAGTTAATAGACTTTTAATAGGAATCCAATTCAAAGTCACGTCATGTTGACAGCTCCAGTTACATAATTTCTTGATTCAGGTCAGCCATTGCATCTTTAATGGCTTGGGTTGATCCACCAGAGATGGCATCCTTGAGGTCTTCCACTTTAGCTTCTACTTTCTCCTTGATTGGGTCAGGAACTTTTGTCTCCCTGCTCTTTAAGTTCCTTCTCAATTTGGTACAAAATTGAGTTAGCTTGGTTCTTTGTGTCTATGGCATCCCTCTTTTCCATGTCTTCCTTTCCAAACTTTTCAGCTTCTCTAACCATCCTATCCACATGCAATTTTAGTAACATAATTAGGTTAGGTTTACAGGTACTTATAGAAGCTTCAATTCTTCAACCATAACAAGCAGTAGAATATAAAATGTGAATGTTTCTTTTTTTCTTGGTTCACATTTTGATACAGTATAGATACTTGAATTGTTGAGATTTTAGAAAGAAAAGAAAGATACAGGTTCTTGAAGACCATGGTAGCATCATTGAAAGGTGTAACAATAGAAAAAAAGAAGCCCTTAAGCTATAAAATTAAAATTAAAGATTAAGAAATAAAAGATTTTTTTTTTTTAATTTCAATTTTTATTTAGAAAATACAAATTAGCATATAAACAAGAAAAATCATTTTCTGCCAACAATGGCTATCGTAATAGGACTATAAAATATCTAAGTAGTATAATGCACTAATACAGAAATGAGCCTTGATTTACTTGGAGTTTGGGGATGCAATCTCTTATAGTTCTATAGTTGCATTTGTTATATATATTCAGTTATTTCTCAGATGGTTAGATAATTATAGTCGGCTCAGATGGGTTGGATTTCAGGATCATTCAAGCCCACAAATTAACCAAAAATTCTAATTTCTAACTCATTCTAAAAATATCTCTAGCCACAACAAGCTTCAACCACCAGATACTAATTCATGCCTTCTGTTGAGAACTAAAACTTGCTATCTCTAGTTTGAACAAATACCAAACTCTCTTCATAACAACAGTTTTTCGAAACGTACCTTATCACTTGGCAAGGTGCTAGCACTTATGGCAATATCCTGCTTCTTTCCAATTCCCTTGTCAACTGAAGTGACTGAAAGGATACCATCGGCATCAATATTACATTTCACCTCAATTTGAGGAACTCCATGTGGCACATGTGGGATGACATCTAAGTGAAAGCTTCCAAGAGATTTGTTGTCCCTCACAAACTCTCTCACCTTGATAGAGGTTAATCTCTACATTGGTCCATCCATCTGCAACAGTGGAAAAGAAAACAACCATGATTTGGAAATCGGTAAAGTTGTGATCCTTCAGATAATCTTTGTCAGTACGCCACCTAAAGTTTAAGTCCTGAAATGAAAGTCACAAAAATCAATATTGATGCCTCAACTATCTCAACAATTAATGCAAGTTGTTAAATACTACAGTAGACAATATCAGAAATAGAGAGCTCTGAAATGAAAGTAATAACTAATAAGTGACATCCAAGAGCACAGTGTCACTAACTTCTCCTGCTAAAACACTAGCCCTGAAATGAAAGTCACTAAAATAAATATTGATGCCTCAACTGTCTCAACAATTAGTGCAAATTCTAAGAAGTACTACAGTAGGTAATATCAGAAATAGAGAGCTTTACGTTTTCTTCCATAAATAAAGAAAAAAAAAAAAAAGAACAGGTTAAAGCCATTGCTATAAACTAAATGTCTACCAGTTTCTCTTGTTCCAACCTTGTCAAAACCATTGCTTCTTGGATGAGTCTCCAACCTCAAGAACTGCATAGTTCAAACGTAACAGAAGAATATAAGGTTCATTACCTATTCTTGAAGACCGTGGTAGCATCATTGAAAGAGGTAACAAATAGAAAAAAAAAAAAAAAAAAAAAAAAAAAAAAAAAAGCCCTTAAGCTAAAAAATTAAAATTAAAGATTAAGTAATAAAGTTTTTTTTATTTTATTTAGAAAATACAAATTAGCATATATAAAAAAATAAAAATAAAAAAGAACATTTTCTGCCAACAATGGCTATGGTAATAGGACTATAAAAAATCTAAGAAGTATAATGCACAAATAAAGAATTGAGCCTTGATTTACTTGGAGTTTGGTGATGCAATCTCTTCTAGTTCTATAGTTGCATTTGTTATATATATTCAGTTATTTCTAGGGATGGCAATTTTTGCCTGACCCGCGGATACCCCGCCGGCCCTACCCTAATGGGCCGGATTTTACCCGGTCCGATTATGAATAGGGTCGGGTATGGGTTTTAAAAAAAAACCCCAAACTGGGTCCGAGTCAGGTTCGGGTTTTATAAAAAAAAAATCTGAAACCCGACTCGAAACCCGGCCCAGATATAACCCGGTTATCCTGAAATTACCAAAACCCCCCTATATATATATATATAGCTATAACTAACCCTAAACTCTCTCATTTCTCCAACAGCAGCACGCCTCCCTCACTCGGTCCCTCCTCACCCTCACTCGGTCCCTCCTCATTTCAGCTCACTCCCTCTCGATCACAGCCTCACGCACACGGCCTCCCTCACCCTTACTCAGTGGTCAGCGCCTCACCCTCGCTCAGTAGTCACGCTCACGCCTCACCTCTCAGCTGCCTCCTCTCTCTCTTTCTCAAGATCTCTGCCACCCTTTCTCTCTTTCTCTCTCTCTCTCTCTCTCTCTCTCTCTCTCTCTCAAGTTCTCACCACCGGCCACCCTTTCTCTCTCAAGCTCTCACCGCCGGCCACCCTCTCGGCTGTAGACAATTTTGACTCCGACGATCTATGTAACCTAGCCTCAGCTGCACACGCCGCCGCGGCGCATATGTCGCTCGGCGACATCGACGCCGATATCGGATGCGAAAGAATCGAATCTGGGATTTGTTGATTGTGTTTTCTGTTTGTGATTTGTGTTTTTTTTTTAGTAAAAATTTGTATTAATAGAGGAGCAAAAAAAAGTTGTTTATGTTTGGGATTGTGATTTGTATTTTTTATTTTTTTGATGGTGAAAAATCTGTATTAACAAAGAAGTAAAAAAAAAAAAAAAAAGCACTGATTTGTTTTCCTTTTTTTTTTTTACATAAAAAAAAAAAGGAAAAAAAAGAGAGGAAAAATCTTACACTTTGTAAAAAAAAAAAGGAAAAAAAAGAGAGGAAAAATCTTACACTTTTATATACTTATATACTCAAGATCTTACACTGTGACAAATTGTGTTTGTTTACCAGAGGTCTAAGACCGGAAAGAGCAGTGAAAACGGCAAGCCGGCAAGGGATTCGAGGCGAATTGGGCTTAAATTTGGGCTTAAATTCTTTCTTTCTTTCTTTTTTTGGTTGGGCCACGAATTGGGCCCAATCCCTAAACGGGGCTCGGCTGGAGCGGGTCTGGGCCCCGGGAAAAAACCCATTACCCTAAACGGGCCGGGTCCGGGTCACGGGGGTCCGGGTATGAAAAAACCCGGCCCAAACCCGACCCGTTGCCATTCCTAGTTATTTCTCAGATGGTTGCATAATTATATTCGGCCAAACTATAGGTTGGATTTCGGGATCATTCAAGCCCAAAATTAACCAAAAACTTTAATTTGAACAAATACCAAACGCTCTTCATAACAATAATTTTTTCAAAACATACCTTTTCACTTGGCAAGGTGCTAGTACCAGTTATGGCGATATCATGCTTCTTTCCAATTCCCTTGTCAACTGTAGTGACCAAAAGAATACCATCGGCATCAATACCAAATTTCACCAAAATTTGAGGAACTTCAAGTGGCACATGTGAGATGCCATCTAAGCGAAAGCTTCCAAGAGATATGTTGTCCCTCACAAACTCTCTGACCTTGATACTCGTTTATATTCATCTGCTGTAGTGGAAAAGGCAACAACCTTGATTTGGAAATTGGTAAAGTTGTGTTCCTTCAAATAATTTGTCATCACACCACCTAAAGTTTCTAGTCCTGAAATGAAGGTCACAAAAATAAATATTAATGCCTCAACTATCTCAACAATTAATGTAAGTTCTAATAAGTACTCACTACAAAACACATGGGTCTTAGGCCACGTTTTATACGTGCAGCTATAGACCATGTCTAGAGCTGCGTTTTTAGTGTGTATAGCCGCATTTTTGGGAGTGGAGCTATTGCCGCGTTTAAAAAACGCGGCTATAGGACCTTCCTTTTTTTTCTTTTTCTTTTTTTTCTTTTTTTTTTTAAATCTTAACCATGGCCACATTTAAAAAACTCCAGCTCCAACTTGCCTAAAGCCGCGTTTTATAGACGCGGCTTTAAATGTAGTCTGAAGCCGCTGGTTTAAAACGCGGCTTCAGATTTTGCCTATAGCTGCAGGTTAAAAACGCGGCTTTAGGCTTTGTATAAATAGTATAGTAACAAATTTCCAACCCTCTCCTATCGCACATCATCTGCCTCCATCTCTCAAGCCCTCACCCTCACCCGATCAGCCTCCATCTCCGATCTCAACCCTCACCCTCCATCTGTCCGATCTCAACCCTCACCCTTCATCTGTCCGATCTCAACCTTCACCCTCCACCTCTCACACTTTTTCAACACAAACACACACATAGAGAATTCAACAATGGCGATTAGGGTTTCGATTTGCTTTTTTCTGTTTGCTTTGACGATCTTTGCTTCGTTGTCGTTTACTAGAATCAGCATTGAAGAAGCGGACTCGAAGGAGTTTGTTCTCACCTTGGACCACACCAACTTCTCCAACATTGTTAGCAAGCAAGACTTCATTGTTGTTGAGTTCTACGGCCCATGGTATAATTACAATTCTCGTTTTCCATAGATCTGCGTTGTAGTTCTAATCTGTTCTAATTGTTTTCATTTTTTATTTGAATTCTCAAATGTGTTGGAACATTTCTGAGTCAATTTTTCAATTTGCTTTTGTGTATGAATTTAAGACTTGGTTTTTGTGAATTCAAGCTCAAGTTGACTACTTTTCCTGCATGTAGTGTTTAGATTAACGTATAATATAATGAGGATTTTAACATTTGATTTAAATCGGAAAGTTAAGATTTTTATTATTTTTTTTATACATACTTTTTGTCTTGATTATTTGTGACAATTTTAGATTGGAAATGTTAAGAAATTAGGGGAATTATAATTTCAAATTAAGAATTGGTTTTTCTGAATTCAAGATCGAGTTGACTACTTTTTCTGCATGTAGTGTTTAGATTAATTTATAATATATATATATATATATATATATATATATATATATATAGATGATCTGGGGACTACTATTCCACTCTTGGGGTTCCCAAGTCTGCTAGTAGCAAAGAAATCAAGGCAGCTTATCGAAAGTTAGCTCGCCAGGTAGTAACTCAATTCTAATTCGGCTTTCTTCATTTTCCATTTTTCTTTATAACATATTGTTTATTTTCAGTTTATTATGTTTGGTTGCCAAGAAGAACATGAAATTAGAGTTGGGTTTCTGAATTATCATAGAAAAGAATTATAATTTGAGTTTCTGGGTTTTTCTCTTTGTTCATTATTTATTGTTTTCTCTGCAACCAAACAGGACTTATATACTTTTGTGTCTATGTAATGTGTTTCTTTTTTGAAAACCTTGGTGGGTTTTTTGATAATTTTGTAAATTGTGAAACTATAGAATGTTTGTGCTTCAAGTTTTTAGGAGTCGCCTAGTATAGTCGCTGTGTACTGGAATATTCCTTTCTTTTTTCTTTTTCTTTTTTTGCCCTTTTAATAAAATGCTTAGTTACTTCTTAAAAAGATAATGCCAGTGATTGATTTTGGGGTAATTGGTGATTTTCCTATGTAGGCTAAGAAATTTGGTTTCTGATATTTGTTTTGTACCAGAGACTGTCCTGTGCTCACATGTATTGATCCAGTCTGCCAGTAATAACATAAATGATATACTATTCTTATCCTTGATAAGTAGTTTAGTGTGTGGGAAGGTGAATGCCCCTGTTGTATGTGCTCTAGACTGATCAAATTTTCAAATTGCTTCCTTTTGTTAATAAATGTGTTAGCAAATCAGATATGTGTTCTTTTGATTCTTGTTGAGCAAATTTATTTGCTTATCTTAAATTTAATTCTTTCTCTAACTTCTTTTTTTTTTTCCTAGTTATGAGCGCTTAAAACTATGGTTGTCAAAATCGCGATCCGGCTTATAAAATCGCACGATTTTACAATCCCACCTCATCAAAATGTTTAAAATTGTAGCAGGATCGCAAAAATGGTAGGATCGTATGTAGGATCGTGTAGGATCCTACCGATCCTACCATTTGGCTTGATTTTTTTTTTTTTTTTTTAAGTGGAATTCATTTGGGTGAGATAATCCACCTAAACCCACAAGCCCAATGGGTTATCAGAAGCCCAATAATGAATTGAAGTCCCAAATTTACCCCTATATCAACATAAAATCTCAAAAAAACCTATAGTACTTAAGTTTAATGTTTTGGATGTTGATATTAGGAAGGATATAGATGATGAAATGGGATATGACAATGACAGTGATTAGATTAGAAGAACCTTAAAATGGGAATTCTCTTTTGGATTTCATATTTGTAATTAGCTAGTTTACCTTAGATTGAGAATTGTCTCTTGGATTACATATTGTAAATTTGTAGTTAGCTAGTTTTTATATGCTAACTAGCTTAACTTATTTTGGATTTGGAACTTAGAATTTGGAAAACATTTTCCATATGTGCAGATAATATTTTGGTACTTTGTTGCTAATTAAACATGTACTGAACTTTTTAGATACATTATGTCAAAAGTTAAATATATTTTGTTTCGTTAGAATGTCATAAGAACGATGTAGTCCGTGCAAATTACATTTTATGATGCAATTTTTTTTTTAATGGATGAATTCATATTTTAAGTTATTATATAACATACAAAGTCACTATCAATAAATTTTTTGCTTAAAATCTGAAAATAGGTAGGATCTTATGATCCACAATCCGATCCTACGATCCACGATCCTACCTACCTCCCACGATCCTATGTAGGATCCCGATTTTGACAACCTTGCTTAAAACGATACATTTGATAAGCCCTCAACACCAGAGGATATTTGAATATTATTTTGTACATAATTCTTGATCCAATTCCTTTCAATCCTGACCTTTTACCATTCTTTTTTTTTTTCCCAAGTTCCACCCTGATGTCAATAAGCAACCTGGAGCAACGGAAAAGTTTAAAGAGACTAGTGCTGCATATGAGGTATGAATGAGAACAAAAAAGTTGACACTTATTTATTTTTGATTTCATCTTTACTAAAGCAATATATTTGTTGCACTTTGAAGCTAGTGATGAACTTTGCAGTTCCAATCTAGGCAGTTTTGTCCATCCATAGGTAGCTTTAGACAGGAATAAATTTCTATGGACCATCCTTCATTATTATGCTTCTTGCAATTTCTACCGGAACATATAAGATGTAAAGATGAACTAGGTGCACCCATTAGTGTTTATATCTGATACATGGAATGAAATCTTTGGCTAGGCTTTGGTGACTTATCAAAAGACATATAGTGTTTGACCTTGTAAGCTTTATGATGGTTTTGAGAAGTCTTATGTTGAGATCAGATCCAGTTTCTAGAATTTTGTGTGCTTTTCCTGTGTGTAGGAAGTATTTCCTCTTATTTAATAAGATCTTATTACTTACAAAAAGAAAACAAGAGATCAAATTTGTTGTCTTGCATTCATTGTACAAAAATACTGTTATGATCCTTTAAAATACTCATATATTTACCCAAATTGTGCAGGAAGTATTTCCTCTCAGTCGAATTACTTGTTAAGTTTCATTGGAGGTTTTTTCTTTTAATTAATTCTTTGATTGTTGGATATTGGACATTGGGTATTGGTTGAGACCTCGAGCGGCTTTGTCTGTAAGTGAGGTTTTGCTGCATGATGGGTTTGGAATCTGGTGGGATTATTGAGATTTATGATGTTTTTTCAAAAAAAAAAAATAAATAAATAAATAATTCTTTGATTGGGCTATTGAACTAATTCATGGGTTAAGTTAAATTATGATGGGAAGAATTTAAATAAGTTGAGAATTTCATGGTTGTATTATTCTTTTTCATCGTTATTATTTGTGGTGTACTAGGAGGAAAGATAGTGCACTAGGCCAAGAGCTTTGTAGCTCAATTGGTTGGCACCTCTTGATGTGTTCATGACATCTTGATGTGTCAGGGATGCAGTTTCCCTTTCCAAAAGAGCAGCACAGATGTAAGTACTTCCATATATAGTGGCTGGTGTATTATGTTTAATTTCATTAATTCATAGTCATTAGTCAACAATCTATCATGTTGTTTGAGGAAGATAAATTTCTTCTATCTGGTTGATCACTGTTGCTCCTTAGAAGTATAGATATGGAATTCTACAGATTTGGAGATAGCTTAGACAGAATTCTAGTAATAAGTAGTGGCCACTGAGTGATACCAAGTTCTTATGGGTTCTCTTTTTGGGAGAATTTATTTATTTTTAGCATCTATATCACATGTAATCATATATTCTGTGAAGAAGAAGACTAAAGAAAGTGACTGTTCGAGACAAAAGGAAAAAGAAAAGGTTTTTGTGAAGCAAAAACTAATGTTAATGACTTGATGTTGTACTGTGATGCAAGCACTACATTGATATCAAGTACCAGCGTAGTGTTTTTCAGTATCTGGATATTCTATTTAGGAATTCTAAGTAGTTTTAATTATATTGGGAATGGAGATATCTGAAATTGTCTATATCTTTGCCGGCTATTTGATTTTGTTTTCTACATTAATAAATACAAGACTAATGAAATTAGGTGAACCAATGACAGCCACAGGGCCAACATTATTCTTCTTCTTTTTTCTTTTTTTCTTTTTTTGGAAGCTTCAAAATATTTCATTAAATTAGATAGAAGGAACATCTATGGAGAGACAATCGTGCACATAGGGCCATGGCATTCTTAAAGTTGATAAAATGGTGGTCCACTGCCACTTGGTACTAATTCAAGACAAGATAAGAGGAATAAATATTTATAATAAATTATTATTAATTAATCAAGGATGTGACTTATCAAGTGGATGGAAAATGATACATTAAGTCTGTTTGGATTGAGGGGGAGAGAGGGGAAGTATAGTAGAGTAGGGTGGAATTGACCCAAAATTAGTCTATTTTCAGTCAACTTTACTCTACTCCCTTCCACTCTCTCTCCTTCCCCTCTCGATCCAAACAGGCTAATACTGTTTTTGTACAAAGGTGGAGTCAAATTAATTATCAAATAATACAATACTAGCCAAGAGTTGTAGCAATAGAAAATAAAACAATAGTACTAGCCAAGTGTTGGTGCATTGTAGCTTTAACTGACATCTTTTATTATAATAGAGATATTAAAGATTTAAATTCGGTCTTCCCATGGTAACTATTGAATTATTAAAAAAAAATACAATAATACTATCATCATACTAGCTTAAAATTGCTTAGAAATTTGGTGAATCATATAAACATGAGTAATATTATGTACACAAATTTTTTTATAATATTTTTACAAACTATTGAATAGAAAAGGACCTTGTAACTTGTAAGCTGATGATGAGGAGGCTGGTTGATTCAGCAATCAAATCAGCGTTGCATTAATATGGGCCGTGAGATTTGGGCTGACTTTTTGGCATGTAGTTATTTGCTATTGGGTATGATAGGGGGCCCAAGAAGGAAGCAAAAATAAAGGGAGGGCGGAGAGGGGGTAAAACCAACATTTAATAGGTAGTAATTTTATCGAATCGAAGAAGAAACCCAAAGTATAGAAGAAGATAAACAATAAGTAGTGAAGTGGGAGAGAAGAGTAAACAGTAAAGTAAACACTGGTGAACGCTTAAAACTAGTGTTTAGAGTTGATAACTGCTGATTTTAGTTAGTTTGTCGGAAAATTCAAATGAAAGCACCGGCATTGTCTTTCTCTAAAGCCCCCGTCAAGTTCAGAATGTATGTCATCTCTTCTTTCTTCTTCTTCTAATCTTTGTTTGGGTTTCTTTCTTTTTTGTAAAATATATATATTTATTTGGAATTTTGATGAGGCAGGCCAACTTCAGCAAATTTGGTACCGATTCGATTGGACATAGAAATTGACGGCCAAAGATGCTTTTACTTGGAACCCTTCTGGTATTTTTGACAATTTCCATTCCTTTTCTTTACCACTGGTATTTTTTCTTTTTGCTTATATATATGTTTGTGTTTTTTTAATGTTAACCATCACTTTTGCTTTTGCATCCCTCAATTATACCCAACACTTAATTTTCTTCACTTGTCAAAATTCTTTATATAAAAAAAAAAAAAAAATAGTAAGCACATTTAATACAATTATGTGGGCAATTGCTAAAAGAGATCAATTCCACAGGGATTTCACTCTTGTAGAGTTAAATATGTCATATTTGTTATGTGTATATGCATATGTATGTTGTTTGTAGCTATTGTTCTAAGAGATTTTAATTTGAGTATGTTTTTATATTTCCTTCAATAGTATGATTACATGTTTTGTGAATGTTATATGTATAGACCCCAATTCAACGAACCATATTAGAGAAGCAATTAAAGCATAGTTGACCTGGACCTTGTGATTTTGAAACATCTGATCTCTTAAAAGGTTTTTGATTTAACACAACTTAGATTGCTAACATGCCTATTGTTCCACAACAGGTCAGCAATCTTCATTGCCAAGATAGTTTAGTTGAATTGTTAAAAGAAATCGCATAAAAACTTTGCAATTCCACTAATTTGACACCTTCAGGACTCCATAACCAAGGAAACAAAAAGTCATATGAACAAGATCCTTGCACTATAACAATAAGTAGGGTCCCGTTTGTTAACGTTGTTTAAATACCACAACAAACACTTATGGCATTATAAATTGAGTGAGTATTTTTGTAATCCCCTCCCCAAGATATTTTCCCATATTGCTCCAACGACCCCCTAGTTTAGAGCATTACTATTGGTAGTACTAAAAAGTTATATTGCTATTTTTAGCACTGCCATATACAAAAAGTGTGATACATTGGTGAGTAAAAAATTTACTTACTCAACTACAATGCATAGCCACAAAAAGTGTGATACATTGGTGGAGATATAGGTAAAAATTTTACCCAAAGCCAGAAAAATCAAAAGGTGAAAACCACAATGGAAGAAAGTAAGCTAAATACCTTAACAATCTATACTCAGTTACCCACAATGAAAAAGAGATGCTTTAGGTTCATCAAAAGTCTCAATGGCAACCAAGATTCAAGAGGTGGTGGCCACGGCTAAGGTTTGGGTTTGGAAGAGAGAGTTAACTGTGAAAAGATATGGGCTGTGAAAATGTTTGATGTGTGTGTGGGGGTTTTGTCTTTGACCTAAAGACTAAAGCCCAAGCCCAACATTCATGTAGAAGAAATTTAAGAAATTTGATAAATTGTCTCTATAAGTTATAAGTTTTGGTTTCTTGATCGATTTTTGTTGTCATAATTGTTTATATGAGATTAAAGGTTTCATTACTGGTTTTTAATATGCTTTAAGACGTGGTTTTTTTTTTTATTATTATTATTATTTTTTAACTTTAAGACGTGGTTTTAATGTGAATAAAGTCTCACAGCATTTGGGCTAGTATTAAAACTATAGCGATTTTCTTTTGGGATCCTAAAAATGTCATGGACAGATTTGAGTCAGCTGCAATGCATGATTTTTAATAAATTATAGAAAAATCGTTTTGAGCTGAATTTTTGATGATATATACTACACATATAAGAGCTTATCCTTATTTAATTTCAAGTTGTTCGGATAACTTTTCATGGACCAAACGAATTTTACAAAAGGGCTAACCTGCTGTGTAGTGAATCTGAAAGTATGACGAGTATGTTGGGATTTTGTGGAATTTACTTAAAACTTTTGCTGAATGGATTGGCTTGTAAATTCATGTGTTTCTTTCGACATGTGTTTTACTTGGTCAATTTTGATAATGGTTTGGTTTAATCATTGGTGCTCAAAAGGGTAACTCATGAGATATGTTACCTCTATTTTGAATTGATGTGTCTTGTGTTTATATATGCACATTTGCTTGCAGTAGAGAATTGAAATTGAAATGCTTTCGCTTTGTGTTGTGGCACTATGAGTTCTTGTATTCTTGTTTGGTTCCCACTTGGGAATGGATACTTGTTTTAGGACCGACAAGCTAGGCTTTAGGTCCTTTAGTTGATTTTAGGGGATCATTTCGATTTATGGAGATAAATGTGATTGTCCTTGTTATTGATAGGCTTGATCATTGTGTTTCTAGGTTCCGATATTCTTGGTGATAGACCTAATGACTAGATTGGTAGATTATGTGATGCCCAGTTGAGGTAACATTGGTTGGTCTTCCGAGATAAGTAGCTTTTAATGAGATTTTCTTAGAAAATAATCATGTTTCATAAAACGTTGTTTTTGGATTAGACACGTTTTTGAAAACAACTTATGGAAACTATATATTTTCCTAAAAACTATTGTGTCGTAACCTTAAATGTCCATTGGCACTAGGACCCTCATTTATTTGGTTAGCTTTTACAGTGGCGGAGCCACATTGGAACCCAAGGCCCCCTCCCAAAATATTTGAAAAAATTAGTATATATATAGTAGAGTTATTTTATATAAAATAAAAATAAAAAACGACTTTCATTGGGAGGATATACACACGAGAAGGAATTGCTAATAAATTTGTTATCAAATTTTTTTTTCCCCAAATATATTTTGTTTTAATTTATTTTTTTGGATAAATATCAAAATTTTGGATTAAAAAAAAAAAAGCTAATAACGGCATGATTTTTAAGGTATAACAGGAACAAAAAAAAGTTGTAATTAACGTTAACAACTTGATTTTTATGGTATTTGATTTTAAATAAATTCCTTCCTTTTTTGCTTATATCAACTTCATCACAACTTTCATTGGGAGGATATACAAATGGGGAGGAATTGATAATAAATTTTTTATCTATTTTTTTCCAAATATATATAGTTTTAATTTAATTGTTTTGGATAAATATCAAAATTTTGGATTTAAAAAAAAAAAAAAAAAAGCTAAGAACCTTAATTAACATGATTTTTATGGTATAACAGAAAATAAAAATTTGTAATTAACGTTACCAACTTGATTTTTAAGGTATTGGATTTTAATTTTAATTTTTTCTTTTGTTTTTGCTTATATCAACTTTTTTACCACTTAAAATTATTGTTTCAAATAGAAACAACTTTTTATCAACTTTTTTTTTTTTGGTTGAAGTTTACCATGGTTGAAATTTTGTTTAAGTAAAATGTTACTTTGTTTTAAAAAATGAAGTAAAAGATGACTTTATTTTATTATCAAATTTATTTTGTTTAAAATAATAAAAATTTTTCATTAATTTACACATGATTCTTAATTAAGTCATGCATCGCACGGGCATAATACTAGTACTTATGCACAATTACACTAGTTTAGTGGTATGACATGCATGTGATAATATTTTGCCCAGGTTTGAACCATAGTAAGAGCTTTTTTTATTACTATCTCTACATTAGATATTAAATATTAATTTGTACAAATTATATCAAGAAAGTTCCAGGTATTCTAGCGGCAAAGACATGCGCATTACCACCAGTCAGCCCAGGTTTGGAGGGTATTTTAGTCATTTTCTTAGGTTTCAGGAATGTTTCAGTCATTATCTAAGTTTGGGGAGTATTTCAGTCATTTTTTAGGTTTTTGGGGTGTTTTAGTTATATTTTAGTTTTTGGGGGTATTTTGGCCATTTTTTAAGTTTACAAGGCATCTTGGTCTTTTTTTAGGTTTAGGAGGGGGTATTTTGGTCATTTTTTAGGTTTAGGGGGTATATTTTGGTCATTCTTTTTGCCGCCCTTTTTTTTTTAAAAAAAATCACGTTTTATGTGGTTGTAATTTGAAGAGTGCATCAGTCATTTTTTTTATTAATATATATTAATAACAGCATCATTTTAAGTTTTACTAAAATAATTTTAAAATAAATTAATCAAGAAAATTATTTATATATTTTTTTTTTGATAAACTATATATATATATATATATATGTGTGTGTATGTATATGTATATATGTAAGCCCAACTTGAATAAAAAAATAACAAATAAATAAATAATTTATTGTGGACCTATATATATTATTATATAGAACCAAACCGAAACCGACCGATATATATTATTATAGGTATGATACATGTTGCCTTAGTGGTAAGTAGGTTTGTTTTTCAAGTTCCTGTCTCGGGTTCTAACCTTCAAAACAACAGCTTTTTTTTTTTTTTTTTTTTTAAAGTTTCTATTATCAAAACGATGTCGTTTTGAATTTATATAAAACTAAACAGCTAAAACTAAAACCATAGCATCTCTTTCTCATTCAGCCACCCCGTCCTCTCTCTCTCTCTCGCTCTCTCTCCCTCCCTCTCACACACACAGCCTCCATCATTCCCTCTCACACACACCAGCCTCCATCACTCTTTCTCTCAGCAATGGTGTTCAAGTTGTCACTATGGGTATGCTTATCATCATATGCATGTAACAATTTAATTTTTGTCTGATGAGCAGTAAATATGTTAATCCTTCATTTTTTTTTTTACTTATTGTGTTTCTTTCCTTTGGCATTACTCTTGCAAAACTGATGGACTTCATTGTTGTTATTTTACCTTTCATTTTTTGTTAGTTTTCTTTCTCTTATTTTGGTTGTTTTTTGTCTAATTGGGACTGAACATATTTGGTTTTGCTATAATAGTTTTTGCAAATTTCAACTGGTCATCATTTTTCAACTGGGATTGTATCAAATATTATGGAGTCTGTAGAATTTGGGATTTCCAAATCACCTTTGTAAGTTCGCTTATTTGCCCCATTCTCATTTGTCTTTTTGTTGGGAATGTTTTGTATATATATTTTTTTTGTTATTTGTTTCAGATATTAACTTTGCATCTTATTTTTTTTCCTTTTTTTTAGTACCATATGAAAAATTCTCCTATAGTACCATATGAATATCAATATGAATATCAATCGTAGATATGACTAAAAGTCTTTGGAAATACATTGATTCTTATTTTATTTGACTTTTAAAAAAAATAAAAAATTATTTACAATGACTTTTTGTTGACATCTACCGCATGAGTTGGTTTCTTCTTTCTAATTGATTACTTTCTTATTAAAAAAACTGTTGTACCTTCGACATGAGTTGGTCCCTTATTTCAAGTTCAACATTTTATTTTATTAATTTAAAAGGAGTCATCTTTATGGGAATCTATTTGGAAGTGTCATACTCAGAATTTGGAAATTTTTATTAGATATACTTATCCAAAAAAGAAAAGTGTCATACTCATATATTTGGAACTATCATGCTAATGCAGAAAGATGAGGATTTTAAAAAATATATATTTATTTAATATTTCACATGTGACATTATCATTTTCGCCCCTTTTAGGTAGTCATTTATTGATGCCTCAAATTTTCCTTTTTGCATGAGCAATCCACTAAAGTTATGATTCAATTCTCATTTTTGTGGTTAGTTATGATCTCCTATTTAATACTAAAAATGCATTTTCTTTGGTGCAGTTGATGTCACCGCATTTTCCCTATCCAAGAAACTTGCAATTTGAATGAGAAGGAACTGCAAACAGGTTTTATAAGTAAAAAGCAATCAAGAGGAGCTAGCTCAACTACTCAAAAGCATATATACAGAAATTGTTCATACCCGTCTGAGAGAATGTCAATGTCCACGGATCCATTGTGGTGTGGCATGAGGTAGAGGACTACCTAGGATAAAACGACACCGTTTTGAACATGTCATTAAAATTAATGTTAAGTTAAAACGACATTGTTTTATAGTAGTTTTTGTTTTTTTTTTTTTTTCAATACTCTAAATGACTTTATTTTGTGATATATAACTAAACCCAAGAGATTGTTTCGGCATTGCCATCAACACATCGTTTCGGCATTGCCATCAACACATCTAATGACAAAGCCAGTCGAGGGTCGAAACATTGCCATCAACACATCTAATGACAAAGCCAGTCGAGGGTAGCCCTCTACCTCATGTCAACAAAAAGTGATTGTAAATAATTTTTTTTTTTTTTAAAGTCAAATAAAATAAGAATCAATGTATTTCCAAAGACTTTTTAGTCATATCTACGATTGATATTCATCCATAGGAGAATTTTTCATATGGTACTAAATAAAAGGAAAAAAAATGATGCAAAGTTAATATCTGAAACAAATAACAAAAAATATATATATACAAAACATTCCCAACAAAAAAAACTCCCTTGCCGACTGCATAAAACTAGTTGGTGCTTGAAAAATGATGACAAGTTGAAATTTACAAAAACAAATATGTTCAGTCCCAATTAGACAAAAAAACAACCAAAATAAGAGAAAGGAAACTAACAAAAAATAAAAGGTAAAATAATAACAATGAAGTCAATCAGTTTTGCAAGAGTAATGCCAAAGGAAAGAAACGCAATAAGTAAAAAAAATTGAAGGATTAACATATTTACTGCTCATCAGACAAAAATTAAATTGTTACATGCATATGATGATAAGCATACCCATAGTGACAACTTGAACACCATTGCTGAGAGAGCGATGGAGGCTGTGTGTGTGAGAGGGAGGGAGAGGGAGAGAGAGAGAGGACGGGGCAGCTGAATGAGAAAGAGATGATAGAAATTCAAAACGATGTCATTTTGATAATAGAAACTTAAAAAAAAAAAAAAAAAAAAGCTGTTGTTTTGAAGGTCTAACCTGAGACAAGAACTTGCTTACCACTAAGGCAACATACATTTATATAATGTATCATACCTATAATAATATATATCGGTCAGTATAAAAAAAATGACTGATGCACTCTTCAAATTACAATCACATAAAAACATGATTTTTTTATTAAAAAAAAAGGGGCGGCAAAAGACAATGACCAAAATACCCCCTAAGCCTAAAAAAAGACCAAGATGCCTCCCAAACTTAAAAAATGGCCGAAATACCCCCAAAAACTAAAATATAAACCAAAACACCCCCCAAAACCTAAAAAATGACCAAAATACTCCCGAAACCTAGATAATGACCAAAACACTTCTGAAACTTAAAAAATGACTAAAATACCCTCCAAACCTGGGTTGACTGGTGGGAATGCGCATGTCCTTACCGCTAGGATACCTAGAACTTTCTTGATATAATTTGTACAAATTAATATTTAATATCTAATGTAGAGATAGTAATAAAAAAGCTCTTACTATAGTTCGAACCTGAGCAAAATATTATCACATACCACTAAACTAGTGTAATTGTACATAAATACTAGTATTATGCCCGTGCAATGCACAGCTTAATTAAGAATCATGTGTAAATTAATGAAAATTTTTATTATTTTAAACAAAATAAATTTGATAATAAAAATAAAGTCATCTTTTACTTTATTTTTTTAAACAAAGTAACATTTTACTTTAAACAAAATTTCAACCACGGTTAAACTTCAAAAAAAAGTTGATAAAAAAGTTGTTTCTATTGGAAACAATAATTTTAAGTTGTGAAAAAGTTGATATAAGCAAAAAAAAAAAATCAAAATTAAAATCCAATACCTTAAAAATCAAGTTGGTAACGTTAATTACAAATTTTTATTTTCCGTTATACCATAAAAATCATGTTAATTAAGGTTATTAGCTTTTTTTTTTAATCCAAAAATTTGATATTTATCCAAAACAATTAAATTAAAAATATATATATTTGGAAAAAAGTAAATAAAAAATTTATTATCAATTCCTCTCCATGTGTATATCCTTCCAATGAAAGTTATTATAGGGACTGGGTTTGAGCACTTCTACTTTTGGATGAGTAGACTCAGACCCAACTAGCCCAATACAATAAATTTAAGAGTATGTCAAAAAGCTAGGCTTTAGTGCATGAACAACAGTTAATATGGTGTTCACGACAATCAAACAGAGATGAACTGAGTTTATCAAAGAAAGTTTATTCTCGGCACAATTCGAGGAGCTTTGTTCTAGTAAATATTGAATGAGAATGGTTACAGTGAGTTCTGGAGATTGTTACAGTGCTATCTCTCTTCATTTCCCCCTCTCTATGGTGGGTTTCTCCTCTTATATAGTCTTCTTTAAGCAATTATGGCCTTCCACTTGTTGATCATCCAAGCCTATACTTGAGTGTCTGTCCCATTAGACACCCTTTCTGGCGTTCTGTGAGTTGCGAGGTAGCACTGTTCAGGGGTCATTTACTCATTAATTTGACCAGGACGTTAGTTGTGAGCATTTAATGCGGAGGTGACAGTTTCTCCTTGAATTGCTCATCCACCATGCACACATGGCTCCGCATAAGGTGCATAAGGAAATTGTTAGTCAGTGATTGTTGTGGTCTGTTATGTTTTAAATCTGCTGTTCTTGAGGTTGGAGATGGAGTACTCCAACCTCAAGAATTGTTGAGGTTGGAACGACTTGCACTAACTGTTGAGACATCAATATTTATTTTTGTCACTTTTATTTCCAGACTGGTGTTTTTTAGCTGGAGAAGTTATTGACATTGTGCTCTTGGATGTGTCACTGCAGTAGGACTTGAAACTTTGGGTGGTGTAATGACAAAGATTATCCCAAGGAACACAACTTTACCAACTTCCAAATCAGAGTTGTTCTCCACTGCAGCAGATGGACAGACCTGTGAAGAGATTAATGTCTATTAGGGTGAGAGAGAAGTATTTATCTCTCTAAAAAAAGGGTGAGAGAGTGTTCATGAGGGACAACAAATCCCTTGGAAGCTTTTGCTTAGACACCAAAACCGGTGCTAGCACTATCACACAAAGTGATGAGGTATGTAACTGTGGTGGATCTACCCAAGCCATTAAAGATGCAATGACTGTCCTGAATTAAGAAATTATGTAACTGTGGTAGTCAATGTTGATGTGAATTTGAATTGGATTGTCTATTAGCTTTTTTCGGATTGACACCACACTGGCTAGTGTCAAATTTGAAAAACTGTGTTCAGATTTGTTAGACAGGTAAGCCTTTTAACAATAGAAATTATTACTCTATGGTTTCGCACCATGCATGTTCAGAAATAGAATAACTCTCATATGTAATATCACTGTATTTTTTTATCTCCATCACTTCAGCTTTCTTTCTTTTGATTTTGAACTCTCTTTTTCTCTCATCTGGAAGTCTAATTGCCTGCTTAAGCTCACTGGATTACAACTCATCTCCTAGCTGTTTAGGAGCTGGAAGATATGGATGAAGTTTTTGTTCAGGGGACTGTAGTTCAGGTTTGTCCTTTTCTTGTTATTATGTAATTCAACTTGTTATTATTTTTTTGTTACTTTTATTTTTAGACTGGTGTTTCTTTGCTGGAGAAGTTAATGACATTGTGCTCTTGGATGTCTCACCATAGAAGGACTTGAAACTTTGGGTGGTGTCAACTTCACCAACTTCCAAATTAGAGGTGTTCTCCACCGCAGCAGATGGACAGACCAGTGAAGAGATTAATGTCTATCAGGGTGAGTGAGAGTTCATGAGGGAGAACCAGTGCTAGCACCATGCCAAGTGATAGGGTATGTATTTGCAAAAACTGTTGTTTTGAAGAGAATTTGGATTTTGCTCAAACTAGATATAGCATGTTTTAAGGCATGAATTAGAATCTAGTGGTTGAGGACGTTGTTGCTAGAGATATAATGATTTGAATAAGCCTAAAACCCAAATTATCTTAGCTAACTATAATTAATTTATCTTAGCTAATTATATATCAAGAAAAATTTAGACCACTAGTGGGATATGCTGCTTTCTTATACTATAGTTCTAGAACCATAGGCATTGGCAATGGCTGCAAAAAGATGCAATGGCTGTCCTAAATCAAGCAATTAAATAAAAGAGCTGGGAGACAATGTTCCTAGCTACAAAAAGAGAATGCAGAGGCCAAAAGTGAATTGAGGTCATGGACGCCATCTCTGGTGGATCTACCCAAGCCATTAAAGATGCAATGGCTGTCCTAAATCAAGAAATTATGTAACTGTGGTAGTCAGTGTTGATGTGAATTTGAATTGGATTGTCTATTAGCTTTCTTTCAGATTGACTTCTTTGCATGGATAGCCACTATTGTGTAGCCTTGAATTATGTTATAGTTGAGAGAAAACTCTTCAATATAGAGTTATTTGGGTGTATTGGGGTTTGGGTTTGTGAGATTGGGTCTACACCACCTTTGACTCTCCAGATTGGGCAGTACCTATTCCAGTGCTCTGAAAAGCACTGGTATAGGTCTTGAATGAATATAATTAAAAAGGCCTATACCAGCGCTTTCAAGCCTTTAAAACGCTAGTATAGGGCATAACATCCTAGCCTACACCCATACCCTATTCCAGCGGTTTTCAAAACGCTGCAATAGGGCCTTTTTTTACAAAAAATAATAATAATTTTATAGCACCTGAAAATGTACCTAAAATACATATTTTATAGCACCTATAATGAACCACAATTCATATTTTCCAATAGCAAATACAATACCACATTAAACCAACAAACTAAATATATTTACTTATAATTATTTACAATAGCAAATACAATACCACAATACCAACAAACTATTTACACTAAAATGGCACAAAAATGAGCTAAATTCACAGGTATTTCAATATACTTTCAACTAAATACATCAAATTATACTCTTATTACACCTAATTTTCACTCAAACTTCAAAGTAGAATATAAGGCAATAATTCCTTGCATCTAATGATTTAACTAAGCTCAATGTCCATGATCTACAACATTGATTATGACAATGCATTTAATGAATAATACAAAATACATTAGGTTGACAATTACACTTTCAACTAGTACTTTACATGATACATCCAAAAAAACAACAAGGAAGTGATAAAATAGTATAACTTTCAAATATACTAATACCAACAAAAAATAAACATGAACAGAATGTTACTAGATACATCTCAACAATAATCTTAATCAGCTAATAAACAAGAAACACTCCTCATTATAAAAATAACATACTACTTCATGTCTACCTATGAAATGTATAAAAGATATAGCCTACTTCATGTATAATTCACCATAAACTCAAGAAGAGACAAAATCAAGAAGAAAAAGAGAAGAAAACATACCAATAGTACTATGCATCACTAGAGGAGCCGAGGATAGTGAGAGCTCACAAATTTCATCAGGTCCACTGGTTTCTTTGGACATGCTACAAACTAAGCATGTATTTGTATCCTGCAAAGATAATATGCGTGAATGATAATCTTAATTACTCCATATGAAAGCAAGCAGTGAAGCTCATAACATGGCATAGCATGCATGTACATATACAAAATGAACTTAGTATGCGTGTACACATACAAGATGAACTTATTTGTTTTAACTAGTGAAGGTCATAACATGGCATAGCATGCATGAACATACACAACGGATCATGTTCTCAATTTTCTAAGGTTAGATGAACTTATTTGACACTAGTATTACTTTAATGCAAGGATGTTGTGCGTACTCATTGCCATGAAACCCTCGAAACAAATTGTTTCCTCAGGTCCTTTGCCAAAGAAGAAAAAATAAAAACATAGAGACAAAATAATTGCTTGTGAATATGAACAGCGATTCCAGCTGTGGCCGAGAGTTGCGGCTAAAACAATTGCTAGAACAAAAGTAAGGTCAATGCAAATTACCTCTGAGGAGAGCAAACAGACAAGGTTCTGAGATCTTTAGAATGCGCTTTTCTTTCATGTAAGTGGTGCTTTGTTGGAGCCAGTACACTGATGTTACTACAATCCTTCATGCTTCTATACATCTTATGGTAGAGAATTATTGACAGAAAAGATTAACATTATTGAATATCAACATGTATTATGGGGTAAAGTAATTTAATAAAGAAAGAAATATACCAAAATGCAAGGATCAATTAATCTGGTCTACCTAATGATAGAATTATAACCCATGAAAGATATCTAACCCCTCTTTATTCTATAGTTACAATAATGACAGAGGAGGATTAGAATCCTAGTTCTCTTAATAATGCCATGCCATAAAGTTATAAGGCTCTTGACGCTCCTGTTAATCTCCTTATATGTATATAGAGAGAATTAAAACTCCAACACAAATTGTGAGAGTTTATATAGGTCAATACCCTTGCATTAACCGTTCTACCATGAGCTTACAATTTTTGCATGCAATACCTTCTAATTAACAAGGCTTATTGGCAATTATTTTGGGTATTGAGAATTTTGTGTTTTAAGAGTTGTAAATTAAATTCTTGAGAGTTTAAACTCGTGAAAATTGTGGAAGTTGACATTTATGTTGTTTAGATATATTTGAAATATAAACTTTATTAAATTATATTATAAAAACACTATTTAAAATTATAAATTGTAATAACTTAAATAATCATATATATATATATATATTCATTTATTCACTATAGTTTTAATAATTTGATCAACATTGACAATTTTTTAATTGATAAAAGTACCCATGAACATATGTAAACATCTAATAGGTGTGAAAAAAATTGTTTTAAAACTAGCTATGTGCTTAAGAAATAAAAATTTGAAAAGATGAATTTTAAGTGTCACATTTGTATTTATCACATATACAAGACATGCAATATTTGAATTTCTTAACCTAAATCAGAGTTACAATTTGCAATTCATGGGAATTGTAATTATTATTGGAAATTTTATCAAACAAACGAAAACATTTTTACAAATTCTCTGGAATTAACAATTTCTATAACAAATTCTAACATAACAAACACACCCCTTAAATTTATTTTAGCCAATTGTTTGAACATTAGAGCTAACTTTTAAAATAAAAGTAATTAAGGCCCTGTTTGGATTAGCCAATTCTCATCACCCAAACTGAGTTCTCATCACTCAAACTGAGAATTGCGTGGGACCCACTGAAAATATTGTGTTTGGCTTGATTTCCTCTCCCTGTTTTCATTACTCAAACTCAGTTTGAGTTGAGCTACAGTGCAGAAAACTAGAAACACCAAATTGGTGTTTTCAGTTTCTGAGTTACATAACTCAGTGGCAATTTTGTAAAATTCTTGACTTCGTGGAGCCCACCCGTATGACTTGTCCCATCAAGTAACGTCTCTCTCTCCAACCGGTTCTTCTCTGTCTCTTCTCTTTCTTCATTTTTGTTTTCCTTTACCCAGAGCTCTCTCTTCTTACTGCCCTTCATTGGTCCTCCACAAGCCGCCGCCACCACCACGCCAGTCATCACCATCACAAGCAACCACCACGAGCAACCACAAGTCATCACCATCAAGCTCAGCGATTTGGGTCTCCGATCAACCACAAGTCGTGATTTGGGTCTCCGATCCAAGCTCAGACCAGACCCTTCGCCGTGGAGAAGATAGAGAGATAGAGATGGAGAGATGGAGATAGAGATGGGCTGATCTGTTACCGTGCTCTTCATTGTTCATTCTCATCTTTTTTTTTTTCTTCCTTTCAAACTCTCCATTCGCATCCCTTCTTTTTCTTCTCTTCAAATGCACACCACAATTGCACACCGGCCCTCCAAAGCTACTCACACCTGCTCATCATCGCCACCACTCACCAACTGTGGGCCAAAAGAAAAGATCAAGATCTGGGCTTGATTTTGGTTTGTTGTTTGATTTGGGTTTGGTGATTGAAAAACGGAGTTTAATTTGGGTTTGGTATTTCTAAAGAAAAAAAAATTTGTTTTGGGTTTTGGTGTTTGTTTCAAAATGGAATTTGATTTGGGTTTGGGGTTTCTAAAGAAAATATTTTTGTTTTGGGTTTTGGGGTTCATCCACAAATGTACAGAAATGGGTTTGTGCGTGTGGAGTTTATGTATGTTCTATACAAGATGGTGGGTATGTCTCACAGTGACAGGTGAGGCACTGGGGTTTATGTATGCTTTAAGCTTTTAGCGTTTGTGAGGAAGTGGGTTTGATGGAATTGGTACAAATTGTGGGAGGAGGCTGGAGCTTTTTTTTTTTTGGGTTTCTGGAAAATCCGTATGAAAATGGAAAGAAAGAAAGTAAGAAATGAAAGAGGCATGAAATGAAGAAATGAAAGTGAAGGGAGAAAGAGAAGAGACGCGGGTAGGCAACTGCCATTCTGACCCAACACAGTAAATGGGTCCCATCAGGTTGTGCAAAATTTTGAGTTATAGAGACCAAGATATGAAGCCAAACAAGTTTTAGCTTGAGTGAGTGAAAAAATAGAGTTAGAGAAATAAGTTATGAAAACTGAGTTTGAGTGATGAGAAATGAGATATGAAAACTAAGTATTGAGTTAGGAGCAAACCAAACGGGCCCTAACATTCTCATTTTTTATTAAAGAAAATGTTATAAACCTATGCGAACACATCAATTATTATTGGTGATTTTTCAGTTAATCCAAAATACTCTCCTATTATTCTTTGTAGAGTCTTAATATTTAACAAATTTTGAAGTTGAGTGGAAATCCGTGCATATGTTTAGACTTTTATCTTGGATTTGTAATTCTTCATGATCTTATCACCAATCCATATGATAGCCTATAATCATATATACGGCTAAAAGTTGGATTCAATGAGTCAGCACATGTCATTGTAGAATATAAACAATGATATGCAACAAAAAAGAAAAGAAAAGAAGGAAACATATAATTTCATTGAGAGTAAGGATTCAAATCTTGGTGCTTGCTAATAATGAGGAAAAAAAAAGTATGTTATTAAAACTTGGTTAGGGACTAAACCACCTGCCCAACCAACTGGAATTATGGCCTACTGGGTTTTGCTTTTGCAGCATAACTTAGTACTGCCCTTACTTTTTAAGCTTTCTTTTCACAGAGCATACCTAACACAGCTCTATATTTTAATGCTGCAAAATAGAACCAACTCCAACCACAATACCTTAATGAAAACAAAATCTAACACAAATACCTAAATCAAAACGAATGAAAAGAAAATACAAGAATAGTTAGGATTGCAGTAGAAAATAACAAAAAAATGGCAGAGAGAAAGAAGTGATAGAGAGACAAAGGGAGAGAGCTTATCGCAAATTAAAAGTTCACTACTTGCACATCCAAGCTCCAAAAAGAAAATTTCCGCTCCTGTCAACATGTCATTAGTGGGACTCTTAACATGCACTCAAAGTTAAAAAAAAATAAATAGAACTCTTCACTACAAGAGGAACCCATACTTACCTGGAATTAAAGCAACCATGTTTAAAACATGCAACTCTTATCTTATTCAACTGTCCAAAGAACATAAGGAAACAGTGAAAAAACAATAAGGAAATAAGATAAATGATTTAAGGAGAGAAACACACATACAGGGTCGAGAGCATTGGGTTCGGAGCCATAGTCAGCAGTCAAAAGAAAATAGGAAATAGTCAGAGTGGCCACCATAGTTGTCCTTCTCACAAGCTTGTCTGTCTGTGGGTTCACCATGCTTTTTCTACTTCAACTTTGCACATTACGAACTGTGTGTGTGAGAGAGAGAGAGAGAGCATCGGCGCTAGAAGAAACAAAGTTAAGGATGAAGAGGGCCAAGTATAGAAGCAAGGACACGAACAGAGACACAAAAAAAATCCAAGGATTGAAAATCCACATTCTATCAATCAAAACATATCCAATCTCTATCAAATGAAATACTCACCCATCCACAGACATTATTTAAAATAAAATTTTCATTCTTATGATAAATTTGTAATACACAATATAGAGCAAACACCATTCCATTGGCACGTATCTCTTCTCGCTAGGGAAGAGTAAAGTTTTTAAGTAGAAATACAACTGACACAAAAAGTGCAAATGACATTAGATATCCATGTCCAACATAGTAAATTTAGTTCAGTGTAGAAGCAAGTAGATAATAATTCAGCATCACTCCCCACAAAAGTCCCAATAAAAAAACCCAAAACCTTGCTGGGGAACAATAAATATTAAGTAGAAATACTACTAAGCTTCTACATAGATGTATGTAACCTTAGCAAAGGAGCCTAATACAATAAACAAAAAATGCAAATAAAATTAACTATCCATGCCCATTATAGTACATTTAGTTCAATTTAGAAACTAGCTAAAAACCAGTAAGCACAATTTCTCACAAACACAAACACAAACATAAGCACTAGCACAGGCACATGCGCAAGGCAGAAGCAGAGCTCAGGCGCACGGCAGGAGCAGGAGCAGGCGCAGGCATTCACCGCACCTGCACCTGCACACACGCCCGCACACACCCCCGTGCCCACACATGCAAGCACCTGCACCCACCCCCCACACATGCACCAGCACCGCATGGTCCACATCTATACCTGCACAAGCACAAAAACAAAACAAAACAAAATTTCTCTGAGGAACAATAAAATTTAAGTAGAAATACTACCAAAAATCTAGAAAGATGTAACCTTGGCAATAGAACCAAATAAAATAGACACAAAAAGTAAAATAACATAAGTTATCCATGACTGACATAATTAATTTAGTTCAATGTGGAAACCATTAAGCATTTTTACCCATACAAACAAACCAACAAACAAGATAAACAATATTGCTGAGCAACAGTAAAGTTTAAGTAGAAATACTACCAAAGTTCTCAAAAGACACCTTTTTTTTTTTTTACGAAAGCTAAAAAAACAAACTTAGCAAATGCCCATCAATTATTATTCCTCACCAAAGCAACCCAATAAACAAACCGAAAAGACATAACCTTGGCAATTGATGGTAATTTATTGACACAAAAAAGTGCAAACATAAGATATTCATGCCTTTAGTTCAACGTATAACTAAACAAAATGGTGTCTTCTAAATTTGGTGGGTTGGGACCTTGTTTCCTAATTGGTCAATGCATTTGCATTGAGCAGCAACTAAGACTAATAGAGAGAGTTTGTCGTAGTGTTGAAGTCAAATTCTCTATTTGATACATCACAATTCACACTTGGTACATTGATGCATACGTCATTTGACTCAGTATCTTTACATTGCACATATTCATAAAATACTCCAACATACACCATATAATTTAGCAACTAGATAAGAAAACTTTGTAACCCACAGTTGTCACAGATCCCAATCAAACACTAGATAAGTGTTTTACACAGTCAAACAAACACATACTGAATCATGTTGTCAGCAAACACAGAAATCCTTTTTCCTTTTAAGGTTAAATAATAAAAATTCTTAACTCTTTTTTGGTGTTCATACTCACTTTTGCAATTACAAGCTTTTTTTTTTTATAGATAACAAAAAATTTTATTAAAAAAGAAGCCAACCCAATATCAAACACAACCACACCTATCTGGATTACCTCGTGCATACACATTACACTAATTGCAATAAAACTACACAATTTTTTGTCCCCCATAAAAGCAAATGCACAGAAATTTCCAATGTGCAATCACTTATAAAGCTTGCCTGACTAATCCAAAGCAAGACATATTCCACGAAACCAAACAAGACTTATACAGAACACAATGCCAGAGAAATAAATGAAAAATGAAAAGAAAAAAAAAAACCTAATTAATTGAAGCAGTGAAGAAATATAGGGCAAAATTAAATACTCAAAGGAATATATAGCTGAGAATCGCGGCGCTGGAAACAGTGAAAAATCCTAAAACTTCCTCAAGGGAAAGGAGATAATATGTGAAACCCTAAATTTCACAACACAAAACCCACACATCAGAGCAAAAAAGAAACAACTCGCAGTTAAAAAAAAAAAAACAACAACAACAACAACAATTAACAAAATCCACACTATAAACACTCTCAGATTTTCGTTAATCTTCGTTTTTTTTAAAGCATGATGAAGAGGGCCAAGTATAGAAGAGGGAGGCATGGAAGATGGAACTCTCAGAGAGAGGAAAAGAAAAGAATGAGGGTGAAGGCATGAGGCGGCTGAAGTGAAATGTAGAGAGTAGGGTTTTTGTTTTTGTTTTTGTTTTAAGTTGATGTATAAAACGACGTAGTTTTGTAGGAGAGAAAAAATTAAAATATTAAAATGATTATAGCAAGGTTCGAACCTGGCCAAGTACAGTCACACACGTGTCTTACCACCAGACTACTGGTGCGCACCCTGAAATGTTTTGTACATGCTTATATTTAATACATATCCGTCGGTTTGATAATGGAAACTTAAAAAATGTAAAAATAAGCTTCTCTGAAGGTTCGAACCTGGGCATGAAGTTAGAACTTTGGAAACTTATACATTTTTAAAAGATAGACAAAACAATAAATAATGTTCCCTTAAAAAGTTTGACTTTTCAAATAAGACAAAAAAATTGGGACGGAGGGAGTAGTTAATATAATACTTCAAATTAATAAAATATAATTTAACACTACAAATTAATAAAATGAATTATGTTAATTGTAGGGTCTGCTTTTGGTGCCCCGGACCCAATGGATATGGGTCAAAGGCCCAACGAACCCTAAACAATGAATTTGTAGAGAGTAGATCGAAGGTCTAGGCGCTGGCCGGCGTTCACGAGGCGTGAACTCCGTTCCCTTTGATTTAATGAAAGACTTAGAACAATTTACAACTGGGGGATACTCCTCGGCCATGGGCCGAGGAGGCTTTTCTCCCCTTTTAGCCTCCTTCCTTTTTTCGCCCCCCCCCCCCCTTTTTCAGGAGGGATTCCCTTACATTATATACCCTTTACCCAACCAATCCTAGCCCTACACTTGTTGAGCGATCAGGACATTTGCTCAGGTGCTTGTCCCATCAGCCGCCTTCTCAGTCTCCTTGGGAGTCGCGGTAACCAAGGCGACGCTGGTGCGGGGTCCTTTCCTCATTAATGCGGCCAGGGCGGTTGTCAGGCACATTTAATGTGGAGGTGACTGCTTGTTACGAGCTTGTCCCTCAAGTTCTCAGACGCCCGATGATGGGGTCGTCCTCGGCTTGGTCCTTCGGCCCAGGAACGAAGTGGGCTGGGCCGTAGGATTCCTTGGCCCCACAATAACCCCTCAAAATCATGCTATCCGCATCCTCGGGCAGAAAGGAGGATTTTGATGTCCTCGGGCCTGCCACGCGTCCCATTGAGTCTGATCCCCTGTCAGTTCCGGAGCCCTTTCATCTACCCCAGATGCGTTACTGACGCCTCGAAGGGCGTGACGCGCCCTTCATTAAATCCAGGCGGCTCTGTGCTCCCCACGTTCAACGGGAGGATGACAATCCAATGGTGGGGATTCGCCTAGCAGTTGGGGGTGGGAAAACCCGCACGGCTCCTTGATTTGTGGGTATAAATACCCATTTGAAAAGCCGGTTCCTCTGTTCACTCGCACACAAGAGTCTACATCTCCAGCATAAAAAGTCGGTCCGAGGAGCTCCTACACATTTCTGTAAGTCACTCTCTCTCTCTTTGAACTTCCTCTTTTTCATTTGCTCTCTCTTAGCTCGCTTAGGCATCATTTGGGATGGGTAGATTTAAGAAGTATGTCTTCACTGAGGAGGCGATGGAGAAATTCATCGCCGATTATAAGATACCGGCCAACGTGGGCTTGAGGTATTGTGCGGAGGGCGAGTGGCGCTTTCAGAGGCAGGAGGGCGAGGTGGTGATTCCCATTGTTGCCTTCGTTGAAGGTGGCATGAGAATACCCATGGGGCCGGTGATGAGGAACTATCTGACGCACTTCCGGCTAGCCCCCACCCAGTGTGCCATCAACGTCTTTAGGATTCTGGGCTGTGTGGATGCCCTAAACGAGAAGATGGGACTGAGGTTGACCCACCATGACGTCAACTGGTGTTATAACCTCCAGTGCCTGAAGGGTGAAACTTACTATCTGAAGACCAGGGATGACAGGGTCCGGCTCATTCAGTGCCTCCCCGAGTCCAACAAGGGAATGAATGAGGACTTTCTCATCGTGTCCGGAGCGTGGCACGATGACCTTCACTGCCCGACGACGGAGGGGACCCCAGGTGGGGCAATGGGAATATGGGGAGAGGGTTCTCAGACCCTAATCAGTTCCATCTTATACTTCGTCCATTTCTTTTTGCACCGTTTGGTTTCTAATGTGAATGTGATTCCTCTTGCAGATCCGCACGCCTTCACGCGCCACTTCAGCCTGATCAACCGGGAAGACTTGCAAAAGGCGCTGAGGGCAGAGGTTTTCGTGAACGAGGCTGACAATCAGGTTAGGGCCGCTCACCAGATCTTGAAATACGACCCGGCTCACAAGTCATTTGCGGCGCCGAAGTACGTGATCAGAGCAAAGGATCCTCGGCTTCGAAAAATAACCGTGACCGAGGACGGGTTTCGGTTCCCCGAGGTGCCCTCTACATCAGAAGGCGTAACACCTGCGGGTCCCTTCTCCTTCTCCCTTAGACTCTCGGAGTCCGCCGAAGTAGGCCTAGAGAGGGAAGAGGAAGTTGCTGACTTTGGCCCCGCCGAGGACGAGTTTGACGTGTTCGAACAAGTCTAACAGTCCGAAGACCCTCCCGGAGATTTGGATGACCCTCGTCTGACTGAAGCAGACTTCTCAGTGTCCAAGTCCTCTTCCCGGCACGAAATGGGTTACAAGAAGAGGCCCCAACCTAGCCTATCGGATCTGATTGAAGGCCAGCCGGGGAAATCAAAGCCAGAGCTTCCTCCTCTTAAAACTCGTTCCGCTCAGGGCAGGTCGGCCTCTACCCAGTCAAGGCTTCCTCCTTCTCCGTCCAAGGCGAGTCTGCCTTCTAGGCATGAGCCCTCTGATCCCAAGCAGAAGAAGGATAAGGGCAAAAGGCCAGCTGAGGAGAGGTCCGGGTCCCCACGAGAGGGGGATGATAATCGGCGGCCACCCAAGCAACTGAAGATAGGCTCCCGAGGCCAAGAAAAACAGGTCGACCCCCAACCCGAGCCGCAGGCCTGGCTTCCTTCCTTAACGCTCCATGGGGAGCCGCTGAGGGAAGACTCCTCCCTCAGGGATTTCAGAGAGGGTGAAGGTGCGTACGTGGCCGACGCGCTGGAAAGGTGCCTGCTACTCCCAGCTGACATGGCGGAGCTGGGGACTATGAGGAGCAGGGAGGTCTTCCTCTGCCTCAAGAGGTATTTGGGAATGGTAAATGCCTCAACACTTATGACTCTCCCAGTTTTAGTTTTTTCTTTATCTTTTCTGAGCTCGGCTAACCGCATGTTCGTCTTGTTAGGCAGGCCATTCAGGCCACTTATAGGTTGGAGGACGTGGCTCATGACCAGGGGAAAGCCATGGACGTGGAGTGTGAGAAACGCCTGGAGGCCACACGGGTCCTTAAAAACTCTGAGGCTGATCTTGCCAAGGCCCGGAAGGAGCTGAGTGCGATGACCAGTGCTCGGGATACCGCCCTGTCAGGCCTCGCCGGCTTCCAGAAGCAAGCCGAAGATCATTTAAAGCGCCTGGGCGAGGCGGAGGAGCAGCTGAAAATGGCAAAGGAGCTGCTTGCTGATCTGCCAAAGAAGGTGGCTGCTGCAGAAGAAGCCAAGAGGGTGGCAGAGGAGGCCAGGGACGAGGCCGTTAGGGCCAAGTTTGAGGCTGACCACGGCAAAGAGGACGCCCTGGCCACTAAGCAGGAAGCCGAGGAGGAGGCTTATGCTGCTGGGATGGCAGAGACAGAGGCAGCCTTTAAGGCTCAAGTCCCCGGGTTGTGCAGGCGCTACTCTGCTGAGGTTTGGAGGGAGGCTCTCAGACAGGCCGGGGTCGAGGCCTCGTCTGATTTGTGGAAGGAGGAAAGCGTGTACTACCCTCCTGCCATCCGTGAGGCGACTCCAGGTAGCGTTGAGGCCGGAGAGGCTGCAGAGGAAGCCAGTGCTGCTGCAGGCGAGGACACCTTAATCGCTGAACCCTCGGGCGAGCTTGCCCAAGGAAGTGACCTTCCCAAGGTAGCAGAATCAGGTAAGGGCCCCGTTGAGGAGGCGCCCCAGGGGGTTGCGGAGTCCACCTCCGAGGCTGAGGTTCCCGCTGCTGAGGAGGCAGCCGTTCCTGCCGCGCCATCACAGTCTATCCCTTCTGGCCAAGAATCAGAAGGCCCGGAAACTGCTATGGTTCAGCCCCCTGCTAAGGGAGGAAAATAAGTGGGCAGGGCAGGCCCCTCAACGCCGTCGTCTCTCTGGTCTTTTGCATCTTTCTTTTTCCTTTTTTTTTAGATTGTAATGTGGTGTTCATCATGTAATCTTTATGGATTTAATGAAATACGAGTTTTGTTTCTTTTCCTGCTGGTTGTGGTTATTTGCTTACTCGTACGCTATTCGTTTTTTCTTTACTTGTATGATTTTAACTTCAATTGCATCTCGGCCAATCGCGGCATCAATTATTATGGCGAGGGCATGTATGCTTGGGTGGACCCATCGTTCCCTAAGGGCCGGGCAGAAGATTCTTTGAGTAGACACTTAGGATTCCCTTGAAGCAGTTGGCCTCCCCACAGGCTTGAGTCCGAGGACCATTCAGTGCTTTTGGTTCTGTCTAACACTTAGAATCCTCTAAAGGAGTTAGTTTCCCCATAGGTCTGAGTCTTGGGACCATGCAGCGCTTTTGGTTCTGTCTAACACCTAGAATCCTCTGAAGGAGTTAGTTTCCCCATAGGCCTGAGTCCTGGGACCATGCAGTGCCTTGGTTCTGTCTAACACTTAGGATCATCTGAGGTGGTTAGTTTCCTCGTGGGCTTGAGTCCGAGGACCATGCAGAGCCTTAGTTCTATCTCACACTTAGGATCATCTGAGGTGGTTAGTTTCCCCATAGGCCTGAGTCCGAGGACCATGCAGAGCCTTGGTTCTGTCTAACACTTGGTCTTCTGAAGTAGTTAGTTTCCCCATAGGCCTGAGTCCGAGGACCATGCAGAGCCTTGGTTCTGTCTAACACTTGGCCCTCTGAGTGGTTAGTTTCCCCATAGGCCTGAGTCCGAGGACCATGCAGAGCCTTGGTTCTGTCTAACGCTTGGCCATCTGAGTGGTTAGTTTCCCTATAGGCCTGAGTCTGAGGACCATGCAGAGCCTTGGTTCTGTCTAACGCTTGGCCTTCTGAGTGGTTAGTTTCCCCATAGGCCTGAGTCCGAGGACCATGCAGAGCCTTGGTTCTGTCTAACGCTTGGCCTTCTGAGTGGTTAGTTTCCCCATAGGCCTGAGTCCGAGGACCATGCAGAGCCTTGGTTCTGTCTAACGCTTGGCCTTCTGAGTGGTTAGTTTCCCCATAGGCCTGAGTCTGAGGACCATGCAGAGCCTTGGTTCTGTCTAACGCTTGGCCTTCTGAGTGGTTAGTTTCCCCATAGGCCTGAGTCCGAGGACCATGCAGAGCCTTGGTTCTGTCTAACGCTTGGCCTTCTGAGTGGTTAGTTTCCCCATAGGCCTGAGTCCGAGGACCATGTAGAGCCTTGGTTCTGTCTAACGCTTGGCCTTCTGAGTGGTTAGTTTCCCCATAGGCCTGAGTCCGAGGACCATGCAGAGCCTTGGATCTGTCTACCGCTTGGCCATCTGAGTGGTTAGTTTCCCCATAGGCCTGAGTCCGAGGACCATGCAGAGCCTTGGTTCTGTCTAACGCTTGGCCTTCTGAGTGGTTAGTTTCCCCATAGGCCTGAGTCCGAGGACCATGCAGAGCCTTGGTTCTGTCTAACGCTTGGCCTTCTGAGTGGTTAGCTTCCCTATAGGCCTGAGTCCGAGGACCATGCAGAGCCTTGGTTCTGTCTAACGCTTGGTCTTCTGAGCGGTTAGTTTCCCCATAGGCCTGAGTCCGAGGACCATGCAGAGCCTTGGTTCTGTCTAACGCTTGGCCTTCTGAGTGGTTAGTTTCCCCATAGGCCTGAGTTCGAGGACCATGCAGAGCCTTGGTTCTGTCTAACGCTTTCATTTCTCTGTAAGTAGGGGTTTGTCCTCGGACCGTTTTATTGGGGACGATTCCTCCTTCGGTCGGACAATGATCTTACACGTGGCGTTGATCTCGCCTCCAGCTCGAGCCCCCATCTCTTTTATCTGCGAAGCGTCCCTTGGCCATTCGTGTTCCGCGCCTGACGCCTCGGTGCACGAGACGCGCCTTCATTAATGGCCTCGTGAATTAACAGAAGTCCAACGGTCTGCGGCCCCCTTGGAATTTGATGGCTTCATTATTAACCAACGCTTCGGTAACTCCCTTTTCGAATTCTGCGTGAATTAATTCTCACCAACCCTCCTCCTCTATATAAGGCCTTCCGGGGGGATGGTTTCTCCATACTCCATGAGCCTCCCAACACAAACAGAAAGAACACCCTTTCAGCTCCCCATGCCCCTTTAATAACCCCACCGGAATTGTGACCAGAGTTAGGAGATATGGGGCGGCTTTGGATGGGTGTGAGGACATCCGTGCCAAAAGCCATTGTGGCTGCAGCCCCGACTGGGCTTCCGGTGCGGCAGAGTCTAGGCGTGACACCGATGGCGTCATGCATGGTGGCCCGGAGGGGTGTCGTTGAAGTACCTAACGTCTCTCCTTGGAGCGCACCCCCGACGGAGGAGACATGCGAACTCACATCATGGGCGGTGCCTGAGTGTTGCCGTCTCCAACGGCCGACGCTCGTGGGGGTTGGAGAAAATCAAGGGAACATCATGGGGAAGGGCGTCCCGGAGCCCCTGCACCTGCTCCTCGCTTTGTTCAAGCTCGGCCGCTCCGAGAAAGGAGTTGTTGGTGGCTTTGAAACAAGCCAGCCTCACCCCCCTTCCGTCCGCTTACTGTCAAGTTCTCCCATTCTCTTGATGCCAGTAAGGGTACGGGTTGACACTTCCCTCTAGCTAGTTTTAGGACGGGTCCGCCTGGGCCTCTGATTGTAGGACTAGCTGGTAGGAACAGTTGTAAAACACGCCTGCCTGAGCCTCTGATTGTAATTTGTAAATTTTTTCTTTTTATGAAATAATATCAAGTTTTTTTTTTTTGCTATTGAATCTTCTGTCTCGAGCTTTTATCTTTCTGCAATGTTTCTTTGGTAGTTTCTTCTTTTTTTGCATCACCACCGATCTTTTGTAGAATATCTATTTAGAATAGTCGCCCATTGCGCCGGCTGGCGCACTAATCCTTCCCATAGACGGCGCCAATTGTAGGGTCTGCTTTTGGTGCCCCGGGCCCAATGGATATGGGTCAAGGGCCCAATGAACCCTAAACAATGAATTTGTAGAGAGTGGATCGAAGGTCTAGGCGCTGGCCGGCGTTCAGAGGCGTGAACTCCGGTTTCCTTTATTTAATGAAAGACTTAGAACAATTTACAACTGGGGGATACTCCTCGGCCCATGGCCGAGGAGGCTTTTCTTCCCTTTTGCCTCCTTCCTTTTTTCGCCCCCCCCCCCCTTTTTCAGGTGGGATTCCCTTACATTATATACCCTTTACCTAACTAATCCTAGCCCTGCACTTGTTGAGCGATCAGGACGTTTGCTCAGGTGCTTGTCCCATCAGCTGCTTTTTCAGTCTTCTTGAGTCACGGCAACCAAAGCGACGCTGGTGTGAGGTCCTTTCTTCATTAATGCTGCCAGGGCAGTAGTCAGGCACATTTAATGTGGAGGTGACTGCTCGTGAAGAGCTTGTCCATCAAGTCCTCGGACGTCCGACGATGAGGTCGTCCTCGGCTTGGACTTTCGGCCCAAGAACGAAGTGGGCTGGGCCGTGGGATTCCCTGGCCCCACATTAATTAATAAAAATATATTTGAATATTCAAATTAACAAAATTTAATTGAATTTAATACTTCAAACTAATTTAATATATTTTAATTTAATACTTCAAATTAATAAAATATAATTCCACGCAAAAAATTACTAAAATATAATGATAACTAAAGAAAATGACCAAAATACCCCTACCTCCCAAAATTACCATGCATGACCGAAACACCCCTACCACCCAAACAAAATTACCAAAATACCCCCCGAAACCTAAAAATTACCAAAATACCCCTGAAACATAAAGAATGACCAAAATACCCCCAAAACCCAAAAAAAATGTCCAAAATACCTCCGAAACCTAAAAAAAAATGGCCAAAATAACCTCGAAGCCTAAAAATTAACCAAAATAACCCCAAAATCTAGAAATTACCAAAATACCCCCGAAACATTAAAAATGGCCAAAAATAACCCTGAAGACTGAAAATTGACCAAAATAACCTAGAAACCTAAAAATGATCGAAATACCTTTGAAATTTAAAAACTGATTGAAATACCCTGAAAATCTAAAAATTAACTAAAATACCCCTTGAAACCTAAAAAATGGCCAAAGTACCCCTGAAACCTACATATGACCAAAATAACCCCTAAACCTTAAAATGACCAAAATATCCTCAAAACCTAAAAAATTACCAAAATACCCTGAAACCTATCAAATGAGAAAAATGCCCCTTAAACCTGTAAGTCGATAAAAATACACCCTAAACCTAAAAAATTACCAAAATCCCCCCTAAAACTAAGAAATGACCAAAATACTCCCTAAACATAACAAATGACCAAAATACCCCCTAAACCCCTATTTTGGTAATTTTAGAGGCTTTGGGTGTATTTTGTTCATCTTATAGGATTAGTGGTATGTTGGTCATTTTAGATATTTTGGTCGTTTTATAGGTTTAGAGGTATTTTGGTCGTTTTAAGGGTTTCAGGGTATTTTTGGTAATTTTAGAGGTTTCAGGTTGTTTGTGGCCATTTTTGAGGTTTTGGGTTTATTTGGGTCATTTCAAAGGTTTAGGGGTATTTTCGTCACTTTATAGGTTTGAGGGTATTTTGATAATTTTTTAGGTTTCAGGGGTATTTTGGTCATTGTTTAGGTTTAGGGGGGTATTTTGGTCATTTTATAGTTTTAGGGGGATATTTTGGTCATTTTAAGGTTTCGGGATTATTTTCCTCAATTTTTAGGCTTTGAGGTTATTTTGGTCAATTTTTAGGTTCCGAGGGGTATTTTGGTAATTTTAGGTTTCAAGGTTATTTTGATCAATTTTTAGGCTTCGGGGTTATTTTGGCCATTTTTAAGGTTTTGAGGGTATTTTGGTCATTTTTTAGGTTTCGGGGGGTATTCTGGTCATTTTTTGGATTTCAGGGGTATTTTGGTAATTTTTAGGTTTCAGGGGTATTTTGGTCATCTTTTAGGTTTCAAGGGTATTTTAGTCATTTTTTGGATGTTAGGGGTATTCTGGTAATTTTTAGGTTTTGGTGGTATTTTGGTCATTTTATCGGTTTCAGGGGTATTTTGGTCATTTTCTTTTGTGTTTTGGGGGTATTTTGGTAATTTTTAGGTTTCGAGAGTATTTTGGTCATTTTTTGGACTTTAAGGGCATTTTGGTCAATTTTTTGGGTTTTGGGAATATGTTGGTACTTTTTAGGTTTTAGGGGTATTTTTGTCATTTTTTTGGTTTCAGGGGGTATTTCAATCATCTTTTATGGTTCGGGGGGATTTTGGTAATTTTTAGGTTTTTGGGGTATTTTAGTCATTTTTTTTTTGTATTTGGGCGATATTTTGGTCATTTGATAATTAACAAATCCCTATAGGTGATTTTTATAGGTTTCGGGGGTATTTTGGTTATTTTTTAGGTTTCAGGGGTATTTTGGTTTTTTTTTTTTTGGGTTTTGGGGGTATTTTAGTTATTTTTAGGTTTTGAGGGTATTTTGGTCATTTTTTGGACTTTGGGGGAATTTTTGTAACTTTTAGGTTTCGGAGATATTTTGGTCATTTTATAGTTTTGGGGGTATTTTGGTCATTTCTTAGGTTTGGGGTCTTTTGGTCATTTCCTAGGTGACCTATCCCAGCACTTTAGGTGACCTATCCTAGCGCTTTTGGAGCGCTGGAATAGGTTGACCCTATTCCAACGCTATTAAAAGCGCTGGGATAGGCCTCTCTCCATAAGGGAATGGAGAGACCTGTCCTAGCGCTTTCAAAAGCGTTGGGACAAGTCCCTCCATTTCCGTAAGAAGAAAGAGTTGTCGCAGCGCTTTTAGAAGCCCTAAGACAGGGTACCCTATTCCAGTGCTATTAAAAACGCTGGGACAGATCTTTCTCCATACGGGAATGGAAGGATACAAAATGATGTCTTATATCTTTCTTCTGGATGAATTCCTAATTGCCAAAATCCTGCTTTATGATCAAACTTTGAGAATACTCTGGCATTTGAAAGATGTTGGAAAAGAGCACTCTTGTTTGGCAAAGGAAATTTATCATCTGCAAGGAAATGATTAAAATCTTGGTAATTGATCACTAATATGAGTTTTCCTCGAATTTGCTCAGCATGCTTGTTGACATAAAAGGCTTCACATGCCCATGGAGAGATTGTAGGTTCAATGAGGCCTTCTGAAAGGAGGGTAGATAGTTCTTTTTTGGCTAAGGTTAAATGTTCTGGATTCATTCATCTGTGACTGGCTTTTGTGGAGTTAACATCTTCATTCTTTTTAAAGGGGAGGTGTATGAAAAAGTTTGGGTTTTTCCATAAAGGGTTTGGATTTTTAAGAAGGAATTCAGAGTGGCTGTTTGCACAACAATCATTGATAATCTGGAGTCTTAAAGAGTTAAAGGGATCAACTGTGAATAGATGAAGGACTTGGGTCCAGGTGAGAAGGTGTTGTTTATGCAAAAGTCCTTTTGAAGACCATCTAAGGCTAGGTATTTGATGAAGGAGATCAAATCCTATAAGAAGGTCTCTGCCTATAAGAGGGGATCCAAGGACTTGATGTTTGATGGTAAGGGTTGGGAAAATTCTGATGAGGATAGGCTTACTTTTCAGGGTGATCAGAAATGTTTCTCCATTTGCTGCTTTGAACATCTGATGATGGGGTAACCAAAATTCTCTAGGTAATATTTTAGGATGGAGAATTTTTGCTGCTGCTCCTGTGTCAAACAAGGCTATTACTGGAATAGGTCTGGCATAAGTATCAAGGAGGATATTTACTTGGGCTATGGGTGTGGGACTGGTTAGGGGGGCTATGATGGGCTGGGATGTATAGATGGTTTGGATTTCTAGGTCTGAATCTTCTTCATTGTCTAGATCTGAATCTTCATCTGAAGTAGAATAAGCCATAACTGCCAAAGCTTAAGGAGAATAATCATCATCTAGTGAAAAGAGTGATTCTATATCTGAAAAAGGAGTATCATCTGCATGAATCTGTGCTTGCTCCAGGAGTTTTGCTGCATTTTCCCTTTTTGGACAATTTTTTGCAAAGTGGCCCGGTCTTTTGCATACAAAACAGACTTTTGAAGTTTTTCCTTTGAACTGCTTTCTTTTAAGAAATTTCCATTTTTTCCTTCTGAAAGATTTCTTCTTTTGACTTGCATAGTGCTTTTTCTTCCAAGAATATTTCTTGAAATGAGCTCTTCTTTTTGTTGGACAGGTACAATTCTTGTCATAGCACTTAATCTACAAATCTTTTCTTTTACAGTTATCCTTGAGTTTGCTATGAATCTTATCAATCTCTGAAAGAAATTTCCGCTGGTTGCAAAGTTTTTCCAAAGCAATAAGCACATGCTGATAAATTTCTCCCATGGAAGCTTGCTACAATGTTATTTTTTGAAGATTCATCATGCGGAGAGTTTCATCTCCCAATGGATTTGGAAGGGAATTGAGAAAAGTATGCTTGGAATTAACATCATCCATGCCATTAAAAGAGTAGTATCTCCTTGACATTCTGTCAAAATGCTTCTCCGAATCTTTTCTTTCAAATGAACAACATTTCATCAGTAGAAATTCTTCTCGTGCTACCTCCATGTAATGAGTCGTGGAGCCAAGGAATTCATTATGGATTACCGTGAAAAAGTCTTCCAGTGTATTGCATTGAGCTGCTTGTCTTTGCCTGTATTCTTCTAAATTAATCCACCATTCTCTTAATCTTCCTGTAATCCTTGCAACAAATTTGGCAATAATTTAAGAGACAGTGGCATTTAGGGCCTGAAGTTCAACTATGCACCACGAGTACATATTAAAAAACTCTTCATGCTATCTAGGAGGAGGAATATTATCAAGAGTGAACAGATGTTTGGAGTCAGTGGTTGATAAGTAAGTCAACCTTGTTTGTTATTTTGGGATAAGATGTGGTGGAGGAAATATTGGTGGTGGCGGAGGGGGAGGCTGTTTGGGATGAAGAACATCATCTTCTTCTTCCACCTTTGGTTTTGTATTTGTCATAAATACTTCCTCTAGACCAAGATCAGACAAATCCAATTCAAAATCCTCAATGATGGGGAGCACAAAAGGTTCTCTTGAATCATCAAGAGTGAGGGTTTTGAGAAATGAGGAAATTGGGTTTGGAGGGTCAGGGTCTACAGTCAACATATTCATATTTGGGGGTCTTGAAGAAGCACCTACAGTTGGGCCAGGGGGTTGGTATAATGGTTCTCTGTCTTTCTTAATAGGGGAAGGCTCATTTTGTGATTTAGAATGGGGTTGTGGCTATGGTGGAATTGAATACGTTATAGCAGGAAGAATTTCACTTGGTTTAAAAGGATTATGGTCAGGATGTGTTATGGCTAATGGCTGAAGATTTTGATTGGGAGAAATTGGGGAAAACGGAGAGGTCGAGGGTATAGACAAGTCTTTATATAATGATTGGCGAGGTTGAAAAGACATATGAACATGTATCAGAAGAGTCTGAGGGGCTTTTTTTTGTGATCCTTCCATGGATTGGAGTTGTAGTAACAACTGTTTTCTTTCTTTTTCTTTTTGTCCAATAAGAGGAAAAGAGACAGACAAATCTCTAACTGTAGAAGTAATGGTTACCAATTCTTGTTCAACTGCCTTGATTTTCTTCTTCAAATCCTCAATAAGAGAATTTGAGGATGAAAAAGTATGAGTAACTGCCTCAGCCATCTTTTGTTGATTATCCAGAATCTTTAAAAGGACTTAGTTTTGAGCCACACCATTTTCTGCTTGCCAGTTTAAAGCTGCTTCTGCCGAAGAGACTTGTTTCTTAGTTCCATCTAGATTAACGCCAACAGGATTTTTGATCTTCCAGACATGTTTGGTGTTGGTTTGGGGATGGTCAAAGCTTTCTAAAGGAGGAAAATTCTGTGAATAGGAAGGTGAAGCTTGGTTAATCATGTAACATGGTAAGGGCTTTTGTATATGGGTTTGGTTGACAGGAAGGGGTTGACATTTGGATATTTGGGGAAGGACTTTCTGGTAGTATGGGATTAATGGAGCTTTCTAGTTTTGGTCATGATCTTCTTTGCATGGAGAGGAAGGAGGAAGAGTTTGCTTTCTGATTTTAGAGTAGAGAACATAATAGTCAAACTTTCCAGAGGGTTCTCCAATGAGGTCAACTTCTGGGTTTCCTGCTTCATATCTTTCTTTGAGTTTTAGCTGGGAAGATTTTTTCTTTCTTCATGAATAATCCTCCTCAAAAGCTTCATCTTCTTGGCAATAAGCACAATTACAAATATCCCACCAGATGTGACTAGAAGGTGATTTACCTTCATAGCAAGGTTTTCCATCTTCTCGAAATCCTTTGATCTTAAGACCATTTTCACAAACATATGAGACTGGTTGAAGCATGGCAATTTGTGTTGGAAAAACTGTTACATCCTTCTTTTCTGGAGGTGCCGTTAAGAATCTTGTCTCCACTTCACCATTTGTTTTTTTTATAAAAAAAAGGATCATTTGACTGGATTGGCTTAGTTACCTGATGAAGCATCTCATATTTTGTAATCCATGATTCTGGAAAAATAGAGGTCATTTGTTCCCTATTGAGTTGTCTTGGAACAAATGTACACATGGGTGTCATCCTTAGATCAACTTGAATCAGTAGAGCATCATTAGATTGAGCTAGGTCTGTTACTGCCATATCAAAAACATGATTCTGAAGTCTATAAGCAAGCTGGTAATGAAGTGTGGCAGTAAATGTATCTTGCACTTGGGAGGCTCCTGTAATCTGAACCTATGCTTTAAAAGCATCACAGAGGTGAGGATCCCTAAGAGACATGTTGAAGTTGGGAAAAATGGTTACAAAAACTGTTCTCGCATTTAAGGTGGTCTGAACAATTCCTATAATTGCATTTTGATATTCTAAGAATCTAGAATCAAGAAGTGAAATTCTAGAGGCTATAGTGAGTCCCTTTCTTCCATGGAAATTTAGTGCTAGTCTTACTGCACCAAAATGAAGATGTGTGTACCCTTATTTCTGCCATGGAATCACAAATTCTCTAGGAAGGGCAAGAGTGATGAAATTTTCTGTTTCACTTACTGGAATATTAAACTGATCAAACTTAGAAGTTTGGACATATTCTTTTACAGTAGAAGGATGAGAAGGACCCATAAACTTTTTTATAGATTTTTTGAAAGAAGTCTGGGGTTTATCAAACACAGTATAAGGATTTACAATAGGAAAATCAGTGATAGGGATCTTACTATCTTCAAGAACATGAAATATTTCATACAAGTAATCTAACCTATTTGAAGTAGATTTACGAAGAGAAAGGTCAAAGGCAGATCTAGGTAATGATGAAGACTCAGATCCAGAAATCCAAACCATTTATACATCCTAGCCCATCATAGCCCCCCTAACCAGTCCCACACCTATAGCCCAAGTAAATATTCTCCTTGATACTTATGCCAGACCTATTCCAGTAATAGCCTTGTTTGACACAGGAGCAGCAGTAACAATTCTCCATCCTAAAATATTACCTAGAGAATTTTGGTTACCGCATCATCAGATGTTTAGGGCAGCAAACGGAGAAACATTTCTGATCACCCTGAAAAGTAAGCCTATTCTCATCAGAATTTTCCCAACCCTTACTATTAAATATCAAGTCCTTGGATCCCCTCTTACAGGCAGAGACCTTCTTATAGGATTTGACCTCCTTCATCAAATACCTAACCTTAGATGGTCTTCAAAAGGACTTTTGCATAAATAACACCTTCTCACCTGGACCCAAGTTCCTCATTTATTCACAGTTGATCCCTTTGACTCTTTGAGATTCCAAATTATCAATGAATGTTGTGTAAACAGCCACTCTGAATTCCTCCTTAAAAATCCAAATCCTTTGTGGAAAAACTCAAAATTTTTCATCCATCTACCTTTTAAGAAGAATGAAGATGTTAACCCCACAAAAGCTAGCCACAGAGGAATGAATCTAGAACATTTAACCTTGGCCAAACAAGAACTATCCACCCTCCTTTCAAAAGGCCTTATTGAACCCACAACCTCTCCATGGGCATGTGAAGCCTTTTAAGTCAACAAGCATGCTGAGCAAATTCGAGGAAAACTCAGATTGGTTGTCATGACCCAAACCTGCACTTTAGAATTTAAAGCACGACTGGCATGTTAATATCAAGTTTACCTCAATACTAACACGAACCAACCTAAACATAAGGGGCTTAATAATAATTTGTTACTTGAATACCTGCTTATTTTCGAGCATTAAAACCATAATATACAAAAATGATGAAAACCCTGAATATTTCATTTCCTTCGAACTTGGAAGGATTACCACTTGGCTAAAAACGTAAGGTATTCATATAAGTATTACATAACTAAACGTTTACAAACTCTTATTACAAACCTAACCCCAAAGACATACGACTGGGGTTTAAAACAAACTAAAGTACTGAATTACATCTGTGCTCGAGGATCAAGTACATCCTGATTCCTCCTATACAACAAAAGAGCTAAACTACTATACAACAAAACTCTACATTCTAACAAACGAGAATTCACGAAATCCTGGCCACCTCTAACACTCTCGTTGCTTCCAGGAAGAACCTGTGCACTGAAATATAAAAAGGTGAGTTGCGAAGCCCAGTAAGGTTTTTAAACTCCATGGGCCCTTGATAAGAATGGATGTAAATTACATATTTTATGGATATGCCAACTTTGATAAAATAGTCTTCATATTGTTCTTATTGTTCTCAAAATAATTTACGAGCTTTTAGATGAACGTACTTCATTTTCCTTTCATATAATAATAAAAGGACAAACATAGTTCAGTGACCTTATCTTTGAACAGATTGTAATTACTTTATCATAACTTCTCATTAAACTTATAACACATTCAATATACCTTTCTTATCATCATACTTTTCTTATAATTCCAAATAGCTCAATAGCTCATTTATCATATATATATTAGTTAATTCAACTGAAAGTCTGTCACAACTTTGGGAGGCTTCCAGCACAGAGTGCCAGGCATCCAGCACTCCCCACAATGCTAGGTAATTCCGGAATCCTATCATAATACCTCTTTTCAACCATGGGGGTAGGTTGACATCCTCCACAAGTTGGCTGTTACCAACAAGTGCGGGTACAGCAGAGCCAGTCCCACTTATAATGGCCAATCAGAATTTCCATGGAAATGCCAGTACTATAACTCCTACTGGCTGAGTTCAGATCATAACGATGGAATAACTGAAAACTATATTTTCCTGATAACTTTTCTTTTACATAAACGTATCACAATAGTAGCATATCCACTTCATTCTTAAATATCAGGTTCGTGATATAAATAATAACATCAATGTGCTAAAATTATTATGTATATAAGATTGAATAACTCACGAACACATATTTTGCTTAACTCATGCTTATACATAATATCTCTAAATAAAAGCTTTAATGCATAATACTTTTCTAAATAATATCTATACTTATCAAAGACACATATCTCAAATCCCTTACCTGAAAGCCGAAGACGCGAGAGATTGTACAAGAGGAGCTCAAGTGTCCGTGTTCTCGTTCTCGTCACCTAAATGAAAAACCAAAACTTATTATTGACAACCTCTTCCTAAGTATTTAAACTTATACCTCAATCATAACCTAACTCTCAAACTCAAGAAAATCTTAATTCCCATCACAATAAGTTCCCCAAAGCATATGATACAATCATCAAACACATTATGCATCCAAACCATAGAGAAACCAAGGTATAAAATTTATATATGCTCCAAACATAACAAAGGATGAGCATATAAAATTATAGCTCAAGACATTCACCCTAGCTTCAAAATTAAATCCACAAAGTCAGAGTTTTCCTACCCTGTTTACTGGTCATTACAGCAGCAAAAGCCCCATTTGTAAAATACGAATGGGCTGTCCAAGCACATCCAAATGGCATGAAAATTTACATAACTACTGCCCTGTATGCCCAGTATATACCACAAAAATTTCGGAGTCAAAACATAAAACCATGATTTATTAAATATCATACAACGTAGCATGCTCGAATCTATCCTGACAGAATTTCTGGCAACTTCAAAATTAAATCATTATTTTTCTACTCATCCAAATACTATGAGACCACTTCCATAACAACCATGTGTGTCTTAGGATTCATAAAAACTACTCTTAGCATCCTAATTCACAGCACATGATTTAATACAGAATTTTCTTTTAGTAAACATCAAATCTGTCACAGTGACAGCTTCAGCACATGTTCTTTCTAAAATCATCAACAAATAGCTATTGACTTTCATTTCACTTGGGTATTTTTATACCTATACAATACATATTTAAATACCCTAATAAGCATCCAATAGTCCATAACACCATCACTCTTTCAACTTACAAAAACAGAATCACAAGTTCAATCTCACAAATCAAAACAGAGGATAAAGAAGGGAAAATAAACAAAACAATTATACCATCAACATACCCAAAATCAAATGAAGTTTTGATTACTTACCTACATACTTTGAAGATGAAACCTTAGGGTTTAGGCTCTTAATTTCTTCTTAGAGAGAGTTGTCTATGGTTTTTGGTGAGAGGGTGAAAGAGAGTTACAGCCGTGTAAGAGCAAAGGAAGAAGATGAAAGAAAGGAGAAAAGAGCTGGACTTTCTGTTCTGGTGCAGCCAAGAAGATAAGATAACGGTAAAGATTTTGGGGGCAGCAAAAGAAGATAAAAGTGGACTTTTTTGGGGTGGGAGGTACGTGTGCTTGAGAGAAAGGCTTAGAGAGCTTCCTAGCTCTTTCCTTAAGAGAAAAAGAGGGCAAGTGTGTGACTTTTCTGATTTGTGTGTGTGTACCCGTGGGAATTGCTTCTTGATTGTTCTAATGGCTTGAGAAAAGTCAAGGAAAGTGGCTCTTGGTGATTGCATGGCCGGCCAAGGCTTGGCCTTTTGATTTGTCAACATGCATGATCCTTTTAACATTACTTGTATTGAATTCTCATTGGTTGCATGGGGGTGAAATTTCCACAATCACATTTCATGCATCATATGTCTAATTATAACACCACTATGCATCATACTAAGTATATATTTATAATGCATCTAGCCATTTCAATTATTTATAATCTTTTAAAAAAATCAAAGCTTCATGCACTTAAAAGTAATTAAAATCATAACATGCATATAAACCCCTAAAGTTAAATAGGTAATTAAGTTGGGGTGTTACATCCTTCCCTCCTGAAAAATTTTCGTCCTCGAAAATTGCACACATACCATCAACAAAAAGATTTGGATACTTTTGCCTCATTTCCTCCTCTGCTTCCCAGGTTGCCTCTTCTGTAGAGTGATTTCTCCACAACACCTTGACTATCGGAATTGTCTTGGTGTGAAGAACTTGCTCCTTACGATCTAAAATCTTAATTGGGATCTCTTCATATGACAAGTTCTCTTGGATTTGAAGTGGCTCATACTCTATCACATGCTTTGAATCAGGAATATATTTTCTGAGATTAGAGATATGAAATACGTTGTGTATCTTGGATAATGCAGGAGATAAAGCAACTCGATATGCAGCTGATCCAATCTTTTCAAGTATCTCAAATGGTCCAACAAATCTAGGACTTAGCTTATTTGTCTTCCCAAATCTCATCACTCCTTTCATTGGTGAAACTTTGATAAACACATGATCTCCCACATCAAATTCAATGTCTCGTCATTTCTTATCAGCATGGCTTTTCTGCCTGCTCTAAGTAGCCTTTAGTCGTTCTCGAATCAGCCGGATTTTATCAACTGTAATCTGCACAATCTCGGGTCCTATCAACTTCCTTTCTCCAACTTCATCCCAACAAATTGGTGACCGACATCGTCATCCATATAAAGACTCAAAAGGAGCCATCCCAATGCTTGAATGATAGCTATTGTTGTAGGCAAACTCAATTAATGATAAATGTTCATCCCATCTGCCTCCTAAATCCAAAACACAAGCTCGTAACATGTCTTCAAAGGTCTGAATAGTACGTTCAGATTGTCCATCTGTCTGAGGATGGTAAGCTATGCTGAATGTCAGTTTAGTACCCAAAGCTGTCTGTAAGCTCTCCCAAAAATGTGAAGTAAACTTAGGATCTCTATCAGACACAATAGATGAAGGAACCCCATGTAACCTCACAATTTCTTGTATATATAACTTAGCAAGCTTATTTAAAGGATAGTTAACCTTCACACGAAGAAAATGAGCTGACTTGGTTACTCGATCTACAATCACCCAAACTGAATCATAACCTTGAAATGATTTTGGGAGTCCCACAACAAAATCCATAGAAATATGCTCCCACTTCCACTTAGGGATAGGGAGGGGCTGTAATAGTCCTCCAGGTCGTTGATGTTCAGTCTTTATTTGTTGACAAGTCAAGCAACGACTTACAAATTCAACAATATCTTTCTTCATACCACTCCACCAGAAATTTCCTTTCAGATCATGATACATTTTGGTACTACCCGGATGTACGGTATAGGGAGTGCAATGAGCTTCTTCCATAATTTGTCTTTTCAACTCATCATCTGCTGGAATACACAATCTAGAACCGTGCATTAAAACACCATCCTTGCTAATGAGAAAACCAGGTATATTACCATTAGATGCTTTATCACGGATCTTTGCTAATTTTGGATCATTAAATTGAGAGGCCTTAATTTTCTCCAATAAGGTAGGTTTCACAACTAGAGTGGAAAAACATGTACTTGAACCCCTGATTATAAGCTCAATCCCTATCCGTTGTAAATCTGCCAAAATTTCTTTCTGAGTAGTTAGCATGCACACTAATTGTCCTGAAGACTTTCTACTCAAACCATCTGCCACCACATTTGCTTTGCCAGGATGATATTCAATGGAGCAATCATAGTCATTTATCAACTCCAGCCATCTTCTTTGCCTAAGATTCAACTCTTTTTGTGTAAACAAATATTTGAGACTCTTGTGATCTGTGTATATCATACAAGGTTCGCCATACAAATGGTGTCTCCAAATTTTAAGAGCAAAGACCACTGCTGCTAATTCCAAGTCATGAGTAGGATAATTTTGTTCATATGACTTTAGTTGTCTAGAGGCATAAGCTATGACTTTCCCTTGTTGCATGAGAACACATCCCAAACCTTTCTTAGAAGCATCACTGTATATCACAAAACCTCCTGAACCTGAAGGTAAAGTAAGCACTGGAGCTGTAACTAGTCTTTGTTTTAACTCCTTAAAACTGTGCTCACATTTATCAGTCCATTCAAACTTCACTGCTTTCCTAGTTAAATTGGTTAGAGGCCCGGAAATCTTGGAGAAACCTTCTATAAATCTCCGGTAATAACCAGCTAAGCCCAAGAAACTACGAACCTCCGAGACAGTCTTTGGTCTTTCCCAATTCACTATAGCTTCAATCTTCTTTGGATCAACAGAAATTCCATCCTTTGATATCACATGTCCTAAGAAAGAAATTTGTGCCAGCCAAAATTCACACTTCTTTAGTTTGGCATAAAGTTGCTTATCCCTTAAACTCTGCAATACGATCCTCAAATGCTTCTCATGATCTTCCTGACTCTTAGAGTATATTAAAATATCATCAATGAATATCACCACATACTGATCTAAGTAAGGCTGAAACACTCTATTCATTAAATCCATAAAAGCAGCTGGTGCATTTGTCAACCCAAAAGGCATCACAAGAAATTCATAGTGACCATATCGAGTTCGAAAGGCAGTTTTCAATATATCATCCTTCTTCACCTTTAGTTGATGATAGCCAGAACGTAAATCAATTTTTGAGAAAACTGATGCTCCTTGCAATTGATCAAATAAATCATCTATTCGAGGAAGAGGATACTTGTTCTTCACTGTTACCTTATTCAATTCCCGATAATCAATACAAAGTCTCAGGCTCCCATCCTTATTTTTAACAAACAAAACTGGTGCACCCCATGGCGAAACACTTGGTCTAACAAAACCCTTATCAAGCAGATCTTGTAATTGCAATTTTAACTCTCTAAGTTCAGCTGGGGCCATTCTATAAGGAGCCTTAGATATAGGACCAGTACCAGGCGAAAGTTCAATAGAGAATTCAATCTCCCTATCTGGAGGTAGGCCAGGTAACTCTTCTGGAAAAACATCAAGAAATTCCTTTACAATAGGAATATATTCTAACTTCTCATTAGTAGCTTCCGAATTAATCATATATGCCAAAAAGCCACTACACCCCTTTTTAAGCATATTACTCGCTTGAAGAGCAGAAATTATACTTACTGGTTTAACCTTTCTATCTCCCTCAAAATAAAATTCAGATTGGCCAGGTATATGAAAGATTACACGTTTCTCAAAACATTCTACAACTGCATGGTGAGTCGACAACTAGTCCATACCCAAAATGGCATCAAAGTCATGCATATTTAACAATATTAAATCTGCAACTAACTCCCTACCAGCAATGTTTATAACACAACTTCGATACACCCATTGAGTACACAAAATTACACCCGAAGGAGTAGACACCCATAGTTCACAATCCAACAACTCAGGATTCGTGTGTAGCATATCAGCAAAAGCAGGGGATATAAAAGAGTGTGAAGAGCCGGAATCAAATAAAACATGGGCAGCTTTAGAGCAAATATTGAGAGTACCTGATACCACATCTAGTGCTGCTTGTGCATCTTGTTCCGTGAGAGCAAAAACTCTTCCCTGGATCATAGGCCTCTTTTGTCCACTTCCAGCAGTGGAGTTCCCCTTGTTAGAATTATTTGGACAATCCCTAATAAAGTGACCAGGTTTCCCACAACGAAAACATGTATTGTTGGCAGCACGGCATTCCCCAGAATGAGGTCTTCCACAATGGGCACATTTTTCTACAGCTCTTGGTGGGTACTTCTTCTTGGAGGAGTTAAGGGAAGATTTTCCTTTCCAGGGCTGATTGAACTTCACTGTTTTGCCTTTATTCTGTTCTAACGCAGCTTTGGTTTTTGTACCTTCTTGGAGGTCTTCTTCTACGGCTTCAGCAAGTACAACCAAAGCCTTGTAGTCTTCACAGCGAGAAGTAGTCAAACGATGTCTAACTTTGAAATTCAGCCCATTGAGAAACTTCTTAACCCTTAAAGCTTCAGTAGAAACAAGATGAGGAGCAAAACGAGATAACTCTGTAAACTTTGCTTCATATTGAGCAACCCCCATACTCCCTTGGACAAGTTCATCGAAATTTTTAGCTTGTTTATCTCTGAAGCGTTCTGTAAAATATTGCTCATAAAATTTCTTCACAAATTCTTCCCAACTAATTTGGCATTATCACCTCTTCCTTCTAATAGAAGTCTCTCTGCTGACTTCCACCATATTTCAGCAGGACCTTCAAACATGTATGTAGCATAATTCACCTTCTGAGAATCAGTGCATCCAAGGAATTTGAAAATCTTTTCCATCTTAAAAACCCAACTTTCTGCTTCTAATGGATTTGTAGTGCCACTAAAAGAAGGAGGCCTTTGCTTTAGAAAAGCCTCTTGGGTAGAACCTTGACTAACTCCAGCTGGAGGATGGATGTTAGCTGCCCTTTGGGCAATCTCCTCCAACACTTGGTTGCACACGTTACTTATATCTGAAGCTTGCATCCTATTAAGAAACGACGTCATACATGCTAGGATACCATTTGTTGTTTTTATTAACATATTCATAATCATGAACATTATAACATAAACTCAACATGTATGTGCGGTAAATTAGACATGCAATTATTCAAACATAGAGCACAACAAAATTCACAAAACAAAAATTCAAATGTCTCCGAAGAGATATGCATTTACTAATCTACCCAAGCTACCCCTTTCTGACTTCTAAAAACACTTACATCTATCTAAAAGTCTATAAAATCATAACCTATGCTCTGATACCACAACTGTCATGACCCAAACCTGTACTTCAGGATTTAGAGCATGACCGGCATGTTAATATCAAGTTTACCTCAATACTAACACGAACCAACTTAAATTGAAGGGGATTATTCAGAATTTGTTTCTTGAATACCTGTTTATTTTCTTGCATAAAACCATAATATACAAAAATGATGAAAACCCTGAAATTTCATTTCCTTTGAACTTGGAAGGATTACCACTTGGCTAAAAACGTCAGGTATTCATATAAGTATTACATAACTAAACGTTTAGCAAACTCTTATTACAAACCTAACCCCAAAGACATATGACTGGGGTTCAAAACAAACTAAAGTACTGAATTACATCTGTGCTCGATGATCAAGTACATCCTGATTCCTCCTATACAACAAAAGAGCTAAACTACTATACAACAAAACTCTACACTCTAACTAACAAGAATTCACGAAATCCTGGCCACCTCTAATACTCTCGCTGCTTCCAGGAAGAACCTGTGCACTGAAATATAAAAGGGTGAGCTGCGAAGCCCAGTAAGGTTTTTAAGCTCCATGGGCCCTTGATAAGAATGCATGTAAATTACATATTTTATGGATATGCCAACATTGATAAAATAGTCTTCATATTGTTCTTATTGTTCTCAAAATAATTTACGAGCTTTTAAATGAACGTACTTCATTTTCCTTTCATATAATAATAAAAGGACCAACATAGTTCAGTAACCTTATCTTTGAACAGATTGTAATTACTTTATCATAACTTCTCATTAAACTTATAACACATTCAATATACCTTTCTTATCATCATACTTTTCTTATAATTCCAAATAGCTCAATAGCTCATTTATCATATATATATTAGTTAATTCAACTGTAAGTCTGTCACAACTTTGGGAGGCTTCCAGCACAGAGTGCCAGGCATCCAGCACTCCCCACAATGCTAGGTAATTCCGGAATCCTATCATAATACATCTTTTCAACCATGGGGGTAGGTTGACATCCACCACAAGTTGGCTATTACCAACAAGGGCGGGTACAGCAGAGCCAGTCCCACTTATAATGGCCAATCAGAATTTCCATGGAAATGCCAGTACTATAACCCCTACTGGCTGAGTTCAGATCATAACGATGGAATAACTGAAAACTATATTTTTCGGATAACTTTGCTTTTACATAAACGTATCACAATAGTAGCATATCCGCTTCATTCTTAAATATCATGTTCGTGATATAAATAATAGCATCAATATGCTAAAATTATTATGTATATAAGATTGAATAACTCACGAACACATATTTTGCTTAACTCATGCTTATACGTAATATCTCTAAATAAAAGCTTTAATGCATAATACTTTTCTAAATAATATCTATACTTATCAATGACACATATCTCAAATCCCTTACCTGAAAGCCGAAGACGCGAGAGATTGTACAAGAGGAACTCAAGTGTCCGTGTTCTCGTTCTCGTCACCTAAATGAAAAACCAAAACTTATTATTGACAACCTCTTCCTAAGTATTTAAACTTATACCTCAATCATAACCTAACTCTCAAACTCAAGAGAATCTTAATTCCCATCACAATAAGTTTCCCAAAGCATATGATACAATCATCAAACACATTATGCATCCAAACCATAGAGAAACCAAGGCATAAAATTTATATATGATCCAAACATACCAAAGGATGAGCATATTAAATTATAGCTCAAAACATTCGCTCTAACTTTAAAATTAAATCCACAAAGTCAGAGTTATCCTACCCTGTTTACTGCTCATTACAGCAGCAAAAGCCCCATTTGTAAAATACGAATGGGCTGTTCACACACATCCAAAAATCATGAAATTTTACATAACTACTCCCCTGTATTCCCAGTATATACCACAAAAATTTTGGAGTCAAAACATAAAACCATGATTTATTAAAAATCATACAAGGTAGCATGCTCGAATCTGTCCTGACAGAATTTCTGGCAATTTCAAAATTAAATCATTATTTTTATACTCATCCAAATACTGTGAGACCACTTCCATAACAACCATGTGTGTCTTAGAATTCATAAAAACTACTCCTAGCATCCTAATTCACAGCACATGATTTAATACAGAATTTTCTTTTAGTAAACATCAAATCTGTCACAGTGACAGCTTCAGCACATGTTCTTTCTAAAATCATCAACAAATAGCTATTGACCTTCATTTCACTTGGGTATTTTTATACCTATACAATACATATTGAAATACCCTAATAAGCATCCAATAGTCCATAACACCATCACTCTTTCAACTTACAAAAACAGAATCACAAGTTCAGTCTCACAAATCAGAACAGAGGATAAATAAAGGAAAATAAACAAAACAATTATACCATCAACATACCCAAAATCAAATGAAGTTTTGATTACTTACCTACATACTTTGAAGATGAAACCTTAGGGTTTAGGCTCTTAATTTCTTCTTAGAGAGAGTTGTCTATGGTTTTTGGTGAGAGGGTGAAAGAGAGTTACAGCCGTGTAAGAGCAAAGGAAGAAGAAGAGAGAAAGGAGAAAAGAGCTGGACTTTCTGTTCTGGTGCAGCCAAGAAGATAAGATAAGGGTGAAGATTTTGGGGGCAGCAAAAGAAGATAAAAGTGGACTTTTTTGGGGTGGGAGGTACGTGTGCTTGAGAGAAAGGCTTAGAGAGCTTCCTAGCTCTTTCCTTAAGAGAAAAAGAGGGCAAGTGTGTGACTTTTCTGATTTGTGTGTGTGTACCCGTGGGAATTGCTTCTTGATTGTTCTAATGGCTTGAGAAAAGTCAAGGAAAGTGGCTCTTGGTGATTGCATGGCCGGCCAAGTCTTGGCCTTTTGATTTGTCAACATGCATGATCCTTTTAACATTACTTGTATTGAATTCTCATTGGTTGCATGGGGGTGAAATCTCCACAATTACATTTCATGCATCATATGTCTAATTATAACACCACTATGCATCATACTAAGTATATATTTATAATGCATCTAGCCATTTCAATTATTTATAATCTTTTAAAAAAATCAAAACTTCATGCACTTAAAAGTAATTAAGATCATAACATGCATATAAACCCCTAAAATTAAATAGGTAATTAAGTTGGGGTGTTACATTGGTGATCGATTACCAGGATCTTAATCATTTCCTTGCAGATGATAAATTCCCTTTGCCAAACAAGAGTGCTCTTTTCTAGCATCTTTCAAATGCCAGAGTATTCTCAAAGTTTGATCTTAAAGCAGGATTTTGGCAATTAGAAATTCATCCAGAAGAAAGATATAAGACATCATTTTGTATCCCTCCATTCCCGTATGGAGAAAGATCTGTCCTAGCGCTTTTAATAGCGCTAGAATAGGGTACCCTGTCCCAGCACTTCTAAAAGCGCTGGGACAGCTCTTTCTCCATATGAGAATGGAGGGACCTGTCCCAGGGCTTTTGAAAGCGCTGGGACAGGTCTCTCCATTCCCATATGGAGAGAGGCCTATCCCGGCGCTTTTAATAGCGTTGGAATAGGGTCAAGAGCGCTCTTGACCCTATTCCAACGCTCCAAAAGCGCTAGGATAGGTCTGCTAAAGTGCTGGCATAGGTCACCTAGGAAATGACCAAAAGACCCCAAACCTAAGAAATGATCAAAATACCAAAAAACCGTAAAATAACCAACATACTCCCGAAACCTAAAAATTTCCAAAATATCCCCAAAATCCAAAAAATGACCAAAATACCCTCAAAACCTAAAAATGACTAAAATACCCCCAAAACCCAAAAAAATGACTAAAATACCTCCGAAACCTAAAAAATGACCAAAATACCCCCGAAACCTGTAAGAATCACCTATAGGGATTTGTTAATTATCAAATGACCAAAATATCGCCCAAATACAAAAAAATGACCAAAATACCTTCAAAACCTAAAAATTATCAAAATCCCTCCAAAACATAAAAAATGATTGAAATACCCCCTGAAACCAAAAAAATGACAAAAATACCCCTAAAACCTAAAAAGTACCAACATATTCCCAAAACCCAAAAAATTGACCAAAATGCCCTTAAAGTCCAAAAAATGACCAAAATACTCTCGAAACCTAAAAATTACCAAAATACCCCCAAAACACAAAAGAAAATGACCGAAATACCCCTGAAACCAATAAAATAACCAAAATACCACAAAAACCTAAAAATTACCAAAGTACCCTTGACATCTAAAAAAGGACTAAAGTACCCCTGAAACCTAAAAGATGACCAAAATACCTCCGAAACCTAAAAATTACCAAAATACCCTTGAAATCTAAAAAATGACCAAAATATCGCCCGAAACCTAGAAAATGACCAAAATGCCCTCGAAACCTAAAAAATGGCCAAAATAACCCTGAAGCCTAAAAATTGATCAAAATAACCTTGAAATCTAAAAATGACCAAAATACCCCTCGGAACTTAAAAATTGACCAAAATAACCTAGAAGCCTAAAAATTGAGGAAAATAGTCCAGAAGCCTTAAAATGACCAAAATACACCCCTAAACCTAAAAAATGACCAGAATACCCCTAAAACCTAAAAAATGATCAAAATACCTTCAAACTTATAAAGTGACGAAAATGCCCCTAAACCTTTGAAATGACCCAAATAAACCCAAAACCTCAAAAATGGCCACAAACAACCTACAACCTCTAAAATTACCAAAAATACCCTGAAACAACTAAAACAACCAAAATACCTCTAAAACTATAAAACGACCAATATACCCCTCAAAATATCGAAAATGACCAACATACCACTAATCCTCTAAGATGAACAAAATACACCCAAAGCCTCTAAAATTACCAAAATAGGGGTTTAGGGGGTATTTCGGTCATTAAGTTTAGGGAATATTTTGGTCATTTCTTAGTTTTAGGGGGGATTTTGGTAATTTTTTAGGGTTAGGGTGTATTTTTATCGACTTACAGGTTTAAGGGGCATTTTTTGTCATTTTATAGGTTTCGGGGTATTTTGCTCATTTTATAGGTTTCGATGATATTTTGGTCATTTTAAGGTTTAGGGGTTATTTTGGTCATATGTTGGTTTCAGGGGTACTTTGGTCATTTTTTAGGTTTCAAGGGGTATTTCAATTAATTTTTAGGTTTTAGGGTATTTCAATTACTAATACAAGGGTATTGACCTATACAAACTCTCACAATTTGTGTTGGAGTTTTAATTCTCTCTATATACATATAAGGAGATTAACAGGAGCATCAAGAGCCTTATAACTTTATGGCATGGCGTTATTAAGAGAACTAGGATTCTAATCCTCCTCTTTCATTATTGTAACTATAGAATAAAGAGGGGTTAGATATCTTTCATGGGTTATAATTCTATCATTAGGTAGACCATATTAATTGATCCTTGCATTTTGGTGTATTTCTTTCTTTATTAAATTACTTTACCCCATAATACATGTTGATATTCAATAATGTTAATCTTTTCTGTCAATAATTCTCTACCATTAGATGTATAGAAGCATGAAGGATCGTAGTAACATCAGTGTACTGGCTCCAACGAAGCACCACTTACGTGAAAGAAAAGCGCATTCTAAAGATCTCAGAACCTAGTCTGTTTGCTCTCCTCAGAGGTAATTGGCGTTGACCTTACTTTTGTTCTAGCAATTGTTTTAGCCGCGACTCTCGGCCACAGAGCTGGAATCGCTGTTCATATTCACATGCAATTATTTTGTCTCTATGTTTTTATTTTTTCTTCTTTGGCAAAGGACCTGAGGAAACAATTTGTTTCGAGGGTTTCATGGCAATGAGTACGCACAACATCCTTGCATTAAAGTAATACTAGTGTCAACACGTTTGAAAACTCAGGAATTCCTTTCCTTTTTCTTTTTTGATTTCATACTAAGCAAATTTGGGATATTAAGATTATTATTTTTAGTGAGCATTATTTTGAAATATGTGTTTTGACTCGGCTGATCTTTTTATAACTCTAATAGTTACAATAATTGGTCAGGGAATTTAAATATTAGTTCTTCTCATAAAAAACATATAATATATATCTCTAAGCTACTTGACTTAATCTATATATAATGACACATAAATGGTCGTAAAGGAGTATTTGTTATATATAAATCAAAATCTCAAGCAGTAGAGTGTTGTCAAGGGTCTTGTAGTTCAACTAATTAGTATCTTCTAATATTTTTAATCTAGGGTTTAAATTGCCATTTCTCCATCTATTAAATTACAAAATAAAAAATTGTGGAGTGTCAAAATATATAGTAGGGAGTTTTTTGACAATTCCCCAAAGTTCGATAAATATTAGTTTCTAATCCCATATCAATATGTTTATAAGAGTAAGCACTAAGGATATGTAATAAGTGTTTAGGTGACTTTGGAGGTTAAAAAACTGTTTTTGGAATAGGTGGGCTTGCAACTAAAACTCTAATCAAACCTCATAAACTTTTTTTTTTAATGGAACAAACCTCATAAACTTAACAAAAATTAAAATTAAAAAAAAATTAAAATCATGAAAAGAAAATGAAGAACAAAAGGTTGTCCTGTGTCAAGGATCTCATAATAAAGTAGTTTGAATGGGATTAATTAATTTCATTTATTTATTTTGCTTCTTTCTTAGGTACAATTGTTTTAAAGTTTCAGTTCTTTTTAGTTACAAAATTATATTTGTACACTTTAAATAAAATAAATTGTAATGCTTCAGATTGATTGGATATTGATTAAGTGTGTGTTGTGTAGGTATGTGATAAGTCCCAAATCAAGCATATATCGGTTTGATTTAGGCTTTATTAAAAATTACAAAAAACCTCAATTATGGCATGTATGACTAGCATTTTTTCCTTGCTCATTGTGACTAGACTAATCATTTTGAGATATAACCCATAGGGTTGTGACATAAACTAAATATGTTAAAACAAATAAGTTCATCTAATCTTAGAAAATTGAGAACATGATCCGTTGTGTATGTTCATGCATGCTATGCCATGTTATGACCTTCACTAGTTAGAACAAATAAGTTCATCTTGTATGTGTACATGCATGCTAAGTTCATTTTGTATATGTACATGCATGCTATGCCATGTTATGAGCTTCACTGCTTGCTTTCATATGGAGTAATTAAGATTATCATTCATGCATATTATCTTTGCAGGATACAAATACATGCTTAGTTTGTAGCATGTCCAATGAAACCAATGGACTTGATGAAATTTGTGAGCTCTCACTATCCTCGGCTCCTCCAGCGATGCATAGTACCATTGGTATGTTTTCTTCTCTTTTTCTTCTTGATTTTGTGCTATGAGTTTATGGTGAATTATACATGAAGTAGGCTATATCTTTTATACATTTCATAGGTAGACATGAAGTAGTATATTATTTTTATAATGAAGAGTGTTTCTTGTTTATTAGTTGATTAAGATTATTGTTGAGATGTATCTAGTAACATTCTGTTCATGTTTATTTTTTGTTGGTATTAGTATATTTGAAAGTTATACTATTTTATCTTTTCCCTATTGTTTTTTTGGATGTATTATGTAAAGTACTAGTTGAAAGGGTAATTGTCAACCTAATGTATTTTGTATTATTCATTAAATGCATTGTCATAATCAATGTTGTAGATCATGGACATTGAGCTTAGTTAAATGATTAGATGCAAGGAATTATTGCCTTATATTCTGCTTTGAAATTTGAGTGAAAATTAGGTGTAATAAGAGTATGATCTGATGTATTTAGTTGAAAGTATATTGAAATACCTGTGAATTTAGCTCATTTTTGTGCCATTTTAGTGTAAATAGTTTGTTGGTATTGTGGTATTGTAAATAATTATAAGTAAATATATTTAGTTTGCTGGTTTAATGTGGTTCTGTATTTGCTATTGGAAAATATGAATTGTGGTTCATTATAGGTGCTATAAAATTAATTTTTTTTAAAAAAAAAAAAAAAAGGCCCTATTGCAATGTTTTGAAAACTGCTGGAATATGGTATGGGTGTAGGCAAGGATGTTATGCCTTATACCGGCGTTTTAAAGGCCTGAAAGCGCTGGTATAAGTCTTTTTAATTATATTCATTCAAGACCTATACTAGCGCTTTTGAAAGCGCTGGCATAGGCAATACCTATTCAAGCGCTCTGAAAAGCGCTGGTATAGGCCTTTTAAATTTTATTCATTCAAGACCTATGCTTCAAGACCTATGCTAGCGCTTTCAGCGCTTTTCAGAGCACTGGAATAGGTACTGCCTATGCCAGCGCTTTCAAAAGCGCTGATATAGGTTATATTCACATTTTTGTAAAGGCTGTCTTGATATAAGTAAAAACGCTGGAACAGGGTCTGAAAGCGCCGGGACCTATCCCAGCGCTTTTGAAAAGTGCTGGTACAGGTCTGGCGACCCTATACCAACAGTCCAAAAACAGCGGTTTGAAGTGCCGGGAAAAAAATCTACGGGATAAGAATTTTGACCCTATCCCAGCGCTTTCTGGGGCAATAAGAAATTGTCAGTTTTTGTAAGGAATTGAGAAAACCATCATCAGGTAGTGTTGTGAGATTGGGACAGTCCCAAATGGAAAGCGTTTCAAGTGAGATTGGATTCCTAATTGATTCGGGGAAAGTAATCAAACTGGGAAAGTCAACAATTCCCAGTGACCGTAAAGAAGTGAGACAACTAATCTCAAGAAGTGATGTCAGATTAGGCTCGCATCTATTAATCTCAAGATATTCAAGTAAGGTGAGCTCCGGCAAAGTCATTAAATTGGGACAGTTTGAAATGCTGAGCTCTTCTAGGGTGGAAATACATTGAAGACCCACAGGGAGAGACTTTAGTTTCGGAATGCCACTGAAATGTACATAACGGAGGCAATTGAGACATCGCCATTCCATGCCATCATCATGCATGTCTCTTAATGGATCGAACTCCTCGCAATTGCCAATTGATAGCGAACAGAGGGAGGTGAGATAACGCACCGCTCCAGACATAGATGTTAGTTTAGGGCAATTCGAAATATATAGTTTCGTGAGAGAATATAGTGCCCACTCAGCCGGAAGAGACTCTATATCTTCTATAGAATCCAAATCCATAACATTTAATTTGGAGAGAGGAGAAGAAGAGGATAATGAAGAGGAGGAAGAGGGAACTAAAAAACTCATTGACATTGTCTCTTGCAAAAGCTTCAAACTGACATTCGATAAAAATAGCCGTTCTTCGAGATTGGGAAACAGGGGCATGGAAGTCATTTTAGGGCAATTACTAATCTGCAAATAAGAAAGAAGAGGAAATAAAGGTAGTGAGTTGTGAGACTGATCTTGTTGATGATCTGGTGTTGACGCAAATGTTGTTGCAACTAAATCCCTTCCCGTCCTCTCCCTCCATCCCTTCAAATTAGGACATGCCACTATTGTGAGTGACTTTAGAGATGGGAAGAACGCTGTTGATAATGTTGTGGATGAAGCAGGCACCTCTTTACTCATATCATTATCGGATATGTACTCCAAATCATTCATCATATTAAGGCTTAGAGATTTTAAAAAGGGGAGATGAGACAATGGTGGCAGATATCGGCATCTCTTACAATTCTTTATCGTTAAATCAACAAGATTTATGAGAGAAGAGACCCAACTTGAAAATTTCACACCCTTGTACTGATGCACTTCCAAATATTTGAGATTTTCGTGTGGTTGGAGGTCTTCTAATAACTTCTCATCTTCATTATTATCTACTTGATCTTGATGATACCATTTTAATATCAATTTTTCAAGATGTTGCTTCTCCCTTAAATTCACAACAATGGATTCTGAGTTAGTTTCTTCCAACCGTTCCAAATGTGAGATCTCTAATGTTCCTCGCAGGTTGTTTAGCTCCTTCAATTCGCCTAATCCACCAGTGTGGGAGGAGGTGCTCACAATGAATAATTGTAATGTTTGAAGTGAAGTCATTTGCCCTAATCCACAAGGCATATGACTCAAATTATAACAACCATCATTATAAAGATGTTTGAGGCTAACCAATTCTCTAAACTCTTTGGGTAATTCTTTAAGACCTTTACAATCATAAAGTTTTAGTACTTGCAAATTCAACAATGTAGTAATTGAAGAGGAAATGATTTAAATAGACAAATTTACCCCTATTTGAAAATAGACTTGCAACATTGGTCTATGATTAATTTGTTAGATTAAATAATTATGACTATAGCATGCAATATTTTTTTTGATAATTTTTTTTTCTGATGTGAATTAAATAATCAACATTGGTCTTTGATTAAATATTTTTTCTACTTTTTTATTATAATAAAAAAAAACCATCCTTAATTGATAATAATTAAAATAAGAAAAAAAATGTTTGGTTTGTTTGTTTACTGAAAAAATCAACAAAATATTGAATTTTGAATTTTGACTTTTAACACATGATCCTTATAATTTCTTTCCAAGTATTCAACCTTGTTGACAATAAACTATAAGGTGACAAAATTGACAATTATTTAAAACAAGAAACCGGGGTTGACTATATCTTTCTATAACTATTGTCAAATATATGACTTATAAGAAATTAAAGATTTCCAGTTTGGTATTCTTATTCTGAGATCAGTGAGAATGAATATTGCAAGCTGCACAGAAAAATAATAGGTTGAAAAGGCTTCAAAATCTTTAGTCCTTTTTTCTTAAACCACTGTACTGAAGGTGCAATATCAGAGGACAAAATCCAATACATATGAAAAGATAAAAACTGTTAGGTCGCTTTAATTTGCCTGTGATTTTGTTCATTATGTCAGTGATGTGCTAGTCCTACTAATCACAGAATGAGTATTTGGAGGCTTTGACTGGCTTGGTAGTGGTTCAGACCATCACAGGTATATTGTGATCAATTCCAAATCGCTTCATTTTCAACAAATAAAGATTTGACAATTACATAGAAATGACCAAAGAATACATATCTTCCTAATCCTTGTACATTTTAGATTTTGGAGGAAAATAAATTGAATATACAAAGCTACATATGCTTTGTGAAGAACATATACAGAGTTCTAATCACCATGCTACCTACCCTGTAACATTGTAATGGTTAATTCAGTTGCAGTATATGGAGTTTTCCTTGATGATGACGAGTCAGTCTCTGTAATAGACCTTTCTGTGTAAAATCCAGGGTGTTTTGGTTGAGGTAGTGAATAATTCTCACTATCCAACATCAAAAGAGCATAAGCAATTGGGGGCCTGTCTTCAAGGTGTTGTTGCACACACTATTTTTTTTTTTTTTTTTGATAGATAAATAGAAAACTTTTATTAAAGGGGGAAAAAATAAAAGAGAAGTACAAAGATGTTCATGATGATGAACAACAACAAAATAGCAACACAGCACAACACACCACAACACAACAGCAAGAGAGAAGTCAGGAAACTAAGCTAAGAGAAGGCATAAACTCAGAGGGAGAAGAACACTCAGTGAAACCCCAGCAACGAGACCACTCCATTAGATTGCGTTGACATAAAATCTTTAACTCCTCCAACGTTTTCTCTTTATCTTCAAAAGATCGACAATTTCGCTCCAACCACACAATCCATATTAAGCACCCTGGAACCAAGTTCCAAATTTCCGAATTATGCTTCCCAGGCCACTGATGCCAACTAGATAACAAACCCGCCACTGAACCTAGCATAACCCAATGAATACCAAAAGCTTGAATCATGAAAGCCCATAGGGAATTAGTAACAGGACAATGAAGAATAAGGTGGTCTACCATATTTTATGGAGATAACCTACAGACTTTAGTGCACCACCCCCCTTGACCCTCACCATATTTTATGGAGATAACTCTCCGCCAGAAATGGGTAGTTTCATGACCAAATCTCCACAGCCACTTCCCTAATAGAGCTTGATTAAAAGACACCACACTTCTTATCCCCAAACCGCCCCTCTCAACGGAAGAACACACCTTATCCCAAGCCACCAACGGAGACTTGAAACTCCCCTCAGAAGACCCCCACAGAAAATTCCTCTAAATACTTTCCAATCTAGCCGCCACAGCTTTAGGAATAGTAAAAAGAGATAAAAAGTACGTAGGGAGACTAGAGAGAGTACTCTTTAATAGCATGAGTCTACCACCTTTAGATAAATAGAGCTGCTTCCATCTAGATAGCTTCTTCTCCATTTTCTCCAAAATAGGATTCCATATCACAGCTATCTTAAAGGAAGTTCCCAACGGCATCCCCAAATATTTCATAGGCAACCTGCCCACTCTACATTGAAGAATATTAGCCAGAGCATCTATATTATTCACCTCCCCAACGGGAACGATCTCACTTTTCCCGATATTGACCATCAACCCCGTAAAAGACTGAAAACAAGACATCACCAACCTAATGGACAACAACTGCTCCCTAGAGGCATCACAAAAAAAGATAGTGTCATCAGCAAATAACAAATGGAAAATACGCACACCAACAGTGTTCACACCTCCCACATGGAATCCCCGAATAAGATTACACTCCTCTGTCTTCTTCAAGAGTCTACTTAGAACCTCCATTATCAAGAGAAACAATAGCGGGGATAGTGGATCCCCTTGTCTCAATCCCCGCGAGCATCCAAAAAATCCTTCAAAGCATCCATCAGTTCCATGGCCCTGTTTTCGTTCCATAATTTCCATGCCTAAAAAAATTCCGAATTAATGAAAACAGTAACATATAGAAGGTAAAAAGATATAAGAAAATAATTGGTTTAACAATCCGAAGAAAGAAAATCTTCTGATTCAAACTCACATGTCCTAAAAGGTTGAAATCATGACCAGGATGATAAAATCCTCTATTCTTCTTTCCACTCACTATCTCTAAAACCAATACACCAAAGCTCATTGCATCAGTATTCTATATCAACAAAGGATGGTTTCACAATCTCTTGCGAACCAGCTATAAAAGGTTTCAACCATTGGCCATGTGCTTCTAAATTTAATTTGAAGCGTCAAAAGATAACACATTCAACTGACACCTCAGAAGATCTCCTCGGACTTTGGCTTAGGCAACTATTAGGTGGGTTGTGGTTGCCTACATCTTAAATTCAGGTTTTGACTTAATAAAAAAATAAAAATAAAAGAAGAAGAAGAAGCATCTAAGTATAATAATTCGTCTTCCAAATTAGGTTCAAATCAAGCATTTAAAAATGTTCATCAACCTATCAAAAATAATAATAATAATGTTCATCAAACATTACACAGGAAAGTTGACAGGACAACATCTATTAACCAGTCATGACCTTCAAATATACATTGTCAGTTAAAATTTCCTCTCTACATCACTAGACAAGAAAATTTTCATTAACTTAAAATAACCTAATAGGAATTTAATCATGATATGCTAGTGCTACAGCTTGACTATTTAGAATTTATTAACTAACAAAACAAATCAGTGTATGGACGTACTTTAGGTGCTGTAATCCGGTTATCTCCTTCAAGTACGATACAACAATCACTCACTGAATTGGCTAGTAGATTGTGTTGGAGTGCCTCAATGGCATTGGGATTCCATTCGCAAGCATAAACTAGTTTTGCATTGGCCCTGATCAAGGAAGTTTAGCAATCAGGTCACTATTAGTGTACAAATGATCAAGCAGTTGAAATGATTGTAAAAGAGTAGACACCAAAATTTTCAAACACATTGTGAGTAACTCTTTGAAACTTTAAAATTCTAGTATAAAAAAAAAAAAAAAAAAAAAAACCCCCAAATTAGAAACCCATTTACAAAAAACAAGAAATTACCCAATAAAAATAAACAAGAAACACAGATCCATATATAGCTACAATATACAAATTTATGCAAGTTTACAATCTAGACTCACTCAAGCACTTTATCAAACACGTTATGAGCAATACTTTGAAACTTTAAAATTTAAGTAAAAAAAAAGCAATCAGATCCGAAACCCACCCACAAATAACATGTTATTACCCCATAAAATCACAATTAATAAGAAATTACCCAATAAAATCACAATTTTAAGAACATAGCTATTTGACCAACTCAAAAGAAACCCATGAAACAGAAATAAAAATAGAGTTTACCTTTGTGAGAGAATGCTAGGCGTGAGAGAGAAGAGTGAAAGACAGTCCAAGAGTGAAGAAGTCGTGAGAGAGAGAGAGAGAGCCAGCGTGAGCTGAGACTGAGAGAGCTTGAGAGAAATTTATGGGTTACAGATTTTGTTTTTAACATTACAAAACATTGTAATTTTGTTAATATAATAAGAGTAAATTAGGTAATTTACTTGGTCAATAATTTATGTACTCTATTCTCTCTTCAAATCTCTCCAATTTTGGAAAATTAAAAATGAGAAGTTTGAGGTAGTTGAAACCCCTCCAAACCCCTCCCCCTCATTCCTTAAAAAACTTCCAAATAGGGTAATTGAATTACTCACTCTCCTTTTTCAAACATCCAAACAGGCCATAAAACTCAATGGTTGTCAAGGTCTTAAAGAATAACCCAAAGACATGAGAATTGGTTAGCCTCAAACATCTTTATAATGGTGGTTGTAATAAGTTGAGTCATATGCCTCCTGGATTAGGGCAAATGACTGCACTACAGATATTACAATTATTCATTGTGAGCACCTCTTCCCTCACGGGTGGAGTAGGCGAATTGAATGAGCTAAACAACTTGCGAGGAATATTAGAGATTACACATTTGGAACGGTTGGAAGAAGCTAACTTAGAATCCATTGTTGTGAATTTAAGGGAGAAGCAACATCTTGAAAAATTGATATTAAAATGGTATCATCAATTATCAAGTAGATAATAATGAAGATGAGAAGTCATTAGAAGACCTCCAACCACACCAAAATCTCAAATATTTGGAAGTGTATCGATATGCTGGTGTGAGATTTTCAAGATGGCTTTCTTCTCTCATAAATCTTGTTGCTTTAAGGTTAGAAAGTTATAAGAGATGTCAACATCTGCCACCATTGTCTCAACTCCCCTTTTAAAAATCTCTGGGCCGTGATGAGATGAATGATTTGGAGTACATATCCAATAATGATATGAGTAAAGAGGTGGCTGCTCTATCCACAATATTATCAACAGCGTTCTTCCCATCTCTAAAGTCACTCACAATCAGGGCATGTCTTAATTTGAAGGGATGGTGGGGGACAACAGGGAGGGATTTAGTTGCAACAACATCTGCGTCAACACCAGATCATCAACAAGATCAGTCTCACCACTCACTGCCTTTATTTCCTCTTCTTTCTTATTTGCAGATTTGTAATTGCCCTAAAATGACTTCCATGCCCCTGTTTCCATATCTCGAAAAAATGCTATATTTAAGGAATGTCAGTTTGAAGCCTTTGCAAGAGACAATGTCAATGAGTTTTTTAGTTCCCTCTTCCTCCTCTTCATTATCCTCTTCTTCTCCTCTCTCCAAATTAAATAATATGACTTTGGATTCTATAGAAGATATAGAGTCTCTTCCGGCTGAGTGGGCACTATATTCTCTCAAGGAACTACAAATTTGGAATTGCCCTAAACTAACATCTATGTCTGGAGCGGTGCGTTATCTCACCTCCCTCTGTTCGCTATCAATTGGCGATTGCGAGGAGTTCGATCCATTAAGAGACATGCATGATGATGGCATGGAATGGCGATGCCTCATTTGCCTCCATGATTTATATTTCAATGGCATTCCGAAACTGAAGTCTCTCCCTGTGGGTCTTCAATGTATTTCCACCCTAAAACACCTCACCATTTCAAACTGTCCCAATTTAATGACTTTGCCGGAGCTCACCTCACTTGAATATCTTTGGATTGAAAGATGCGAGCCTAATCTGACATCACTTCTTGAGATTAGTTGTCTCACTTCTTTACGGTTGCTGTGGATTGAAGACTTTCCCAATTTTATTACTTTCCCCAATTCAATTAGGAATCCAATCTCACTTGAAACGCTTTCCATTTGGAAATGTCCCAATCTCACAACACTACCTGATGATGGTTTTCTCAAGTCTTTACAAAAATTGCTAATTATTAATTGTCCTCAGTTAGCTGAAAAATACAAAAATAAAATCGATAAGGATTTCCCTAATTTGGAAATCAAATGGCGTTGAGACCACAGCAGCAAACGGCTCTACTTCGTCTTCTGCAACGGCCACTCCCCTCTTTCACTTGGTACGCATTCTATGCTTTCAAAAGAAACTGAGCTTTTTACAATTATATTCTCTATGCTACGTTGATTTCCATATATTTAATTAGAATCTGTCACTTTTTCGAATTCTATTCTTTATAGAAACAATATTATATATATTCAGCCCCTGTATAATTGAATTGGTATTTTGTTTAGGTTTTTTGGTAATAAAAAAATCAGAGACTTTCGGCAACCGAACTGTTGAATATTGCTTCAGAGTTCTACTTTAAAGGGTTATTATTATTATTTTTTTAAAGTACATGCTTTGTGTTCTGTTAACAGCTTCATGGAGATAATTATCTGAAGAATTTGAATAAGTTTCTGGGGCAATATGGTCATGGGATAAATCACTTGGATAGTTTCAAGATTTGGGAAGTTGATGCAGCTAAGGTATTCAGTTAGACTCATTTATAATCTAATGATTATTGAATTTTTTGGAATAGCATTGGGATTTCCAATTTGTGTTTATCAAAACAATGGTGCTTGAGTTAATCAATTTGCTTTCAAATCAATCAAAAAATGAACAAGGGAGGGTTGGCCTTACACTGCTCAAATTTTTTTTTTTTTTTTACTTATCAAAAAATTGTAATGTTTTTGACTCTTCTCACTTTTGAAATTGGATGTAGAATGAATTGGAAACACAGAATGAAAGGAGGTGTATGTATCTGGGCATATTCAAAACCATATGAAAAAGTGCAACAAGTCAACAGCTAAGGTGATTATCTTGTTTTGGGTTCATTCTTTTTTCCCTCATGTAAAATGTTCATTCTAGATATGATTCTCATATTAAGAGGGGACCCAAGAGGGAAGATGCATAAATCCACATTTGTTTGTTCATTCTATTGATTTCTATCTTTATATAAATTATAAAATGACACTTCCATATGGTATAATTGATTTGGTATTTTGTTTAGGTTTTCTAGTAATCAAAAATCAGAGACTTTTATTTATTTATTTTGGAACAGCTTAACCGCATAGACTCATAGGATTTCTTCTTAAATTATATTACTATAATTTTATTTGATTTTTGATATAGAATTAATTGGAAGCACAGGATAAACGGAGGTGTAAATATTTGGGCATGTTCAGAACCTTAGGAACAAGTGCAACGAGTCCATGGCTTAGGTGATTATCTTGTTTTGTGTTCATTCTGTTTTCCCTTTGCAATAAAATTTCATTCTAGATATGATTCTCATTTGTTTGTTCATTCTAGTGATTTCTTACCTTTGTTTGCATTCTTGATTTTGAATAAACAGAGTAAAATCCGGCACTTGTTAAATTCGATAACATTCTGGTGAATGATCTTTATTGACAACTACCCTCTAGGAAGCTGTTTTATATTCAGCTATTTGCTATTTTGTTAGCTTTAACACTTTATCAACAAACAACAATATCCAGTGTGGTTTTTGGGTTCTTACATTATGTCTGATTTTTGTTCACTGTACAATGATAACTTAGTTTGGACTTGCAGAAGTGTTGTTATGGATTTTACTTTATGCACAATATTTGGATACAAAGATAGGATCAATAAAATAAAAATCTAGAGTTAACCAATTGAATTCTCACATGAAATGCATAGTTCTTTTTTTGTAAACCAAACTGACATAAAACATAATATTGGAAACTTTGTTTTATTTTCTTTTCCTCACTTTTTTGGAATGATTCCAGGCAGAAATTGCTAGGGAATGGTCCAAGATTGCTCGCATCCTAAATTGAATGTATTTCAGAAGGATATTCTAGTCCAATTTAACTACAGGTCCATACATCTCCTTTAAATTCAGCTTTCTTTGTTAATAAATTATCCAAATTCCTCTTGTTTTCCTTCAATTAGAAGTATAATTTGTGTGCAGAATGTGGAAAAGCTGGGAATATAAAAACAGACCAGAGTTTGTGATCTCCAAAGGGAGTCAATATTGCAATTATGTAAGACTCGAATGAAAAAAATCAGTGGTAAATCTTTTTTTTTCCTTTCATTTATATTTTTATTTTTGTATGTTCTCAAACTTATATCTGGTAGTTTGGCATGGATAAAGATCACAACAAGGTGTTAACAGAAGAGTTGTTCCTTTTCAAGAATGGCTTCATTATGCGCGCAGCCGATTTCTTAGTGAAGCTATTGAAAACTTTCAAACCTAAACAGGTAATTATTTCACTATATTTATTTCTTAATTAAAACAGGTTGGCCATGATTCTCAGTTTACTCTGTAACTCACTTTACACTGTAACCGTATGAATCATAAAATGAATAATAAAAATCAAGTTGTTCTCTACAGTGTAACTATAAATTTTATTTAGTTTTATTTCATTACGTTGTTATCTGGGAACTAGGATGGGGAAAAATTGTTTTTCACTTAGGCAGATGCTTCATAACTCCAATATATTTGAGAAAAAAAAATTCTTGAGATCTGGTCAGTTGATTCAGAGGGATTTAATGCCACTATTTTCTTATATTCATGCATCTCGTTTCTAAGTTCGCTTTGAATTTACCACTGGCTCTCTTTATTCTTCCTTTTTGTTTCAGGTTTAGTGAATTTATCATTTGTTGAATTCTGTATGTAGGAACTTCGAATTTGGAAACAGATGGTTTTTAGTGAATTTACTGCAACTACAAGAAGATAAAGTGGTGCATATCTCACTCCTATCTTTATATATCTTATCTCAAAGATAAGGGTAAATGGTTCATTTGTTGGGAATTATTGGAAATTTGATTGCAAGATGGTAGAAATAGTATTATTTTCCTCTCTTTTTTTGATAGGTTGAATCGGATGAAGACTGTAGCTTGGTGTTAGCAACAAGAGTACTACCTATTTTCAGTTAAAGTTCAATTTCAGGGTGACTGGTTCTTGGACTTTTCAGCCACCCTCTGTGAAACCTAAGCTTATTGCAAATGTTTATCTTAGTTTAGTTGTTTCAATAACAAAATCAGGTTGTGATGAAGTTTTTTTTTAATGCTTTTCAAATTGGAACTCTTTTACCTATATACATAATAGTACTTGAAAGCATCCATATGAACTTAATTATAAGAACTATCATGAGAAATATTTTATAGGGATTAAGCATCTTGCAAAGGATTATCTAGAAGAATCAGATAATCTGAAGAAATTTCTGTGGAAATCTGATGATGGATTGTATAGCTTGGATAGTTTCAGGATTTGAGAAGCTGACATGGCTAAGGTACTCTGTTAGATTTGTCTATAATCAAATCTTATGTTTGATCATAATCAAATTTGAACAATCCTTAGTTGTGAGCATGTTAATATATAGAGAATAGGTAATGAATGTTATGTACTTTTGTTACATTTTTATTATGCAGTCTTGAGGTTGTAGAAGGAGTATTTGAGGTACGTTCTAGCTTGGCTGATACTCATCTAGGAGGTGATGATTTCGACAAGGTTGGAACAAGAGAAATGAGTACATCTTTAGCTTATATTCTTTATTTTCTGAGTTATATTTAGCTGTTAATAAATTACACCCTTAGTTGTTTCTCAAAAAAAAAAAAAAATTACACCCTTAGTCCCTTATGTTCTATAATTTTTAATACAGAATAGTTGATTGGCTTTCTGAAAACGTCTTGAAGATGAAGGCGTAGATATTCTGTATGACAGGCAAGCTCTACAACATCTCACAGAGACTGCTGAGAAAGCAAAGATGGAGCAGTCATCTCTAACTCTGACCAACATTAGGTATGTGGTTTTTTCTATGCCTTCTTTATTTGTTGATATATCTCTCTTTTCCATAATCACAGAGAAAAAACATTTGCCTTTCCAGTTTACCTTTCATTATTGCCATTGCGGAAATCCCAAAACACATTGACACCACGCTGACCAGTGTCAAACTTGAAGAACTGTGTCAGATTTGTTAGACAGGTAAGCCTTTCAACAATATAAATTATTACTATATGGTTTCACACTATGCATGTTTAGAAATAGAATAAATCTCACTGCAGTAGGACTTGAAATTTTGGGTGGTGTAATGACAAAGATTATCCCAAGGAACACAACTTCACCAACTTCCAAATCAGAGTTGTTCTCCACCGCAGCAGATGGACAGACCAGTGAAGAGATTAATGTCTATTAGGGTGAGAAACTTGTTATTGGGTCAGCAACCAAAAAACGAAATGGAGTAGTTCTAGTAGTAGAAGGAGAAGGAGGAGAAATGGGAACAACAATGTGGTGGTGTGTGAGAAAGTGGTTGGGATTGACTTGGGGACAACTAACAGTGCAGTTGCAGCCATGGAAGGTGGGAAGCCAACGATTGTGACTAATGCTGAGGGGCAGAGAACGACACCATCTGTGGTGGCGTACACTAAGAATGGTGATAAGCTTGTGGGGCAAATTGCTAAGAGACAAGCTGTGGTGAATCCTGAGAACACTTTCTTTTCTGTCAAAAGGTTTATTGGGAGAAAAATGTCTGAAGTGGATGAGGAGGCCAAGCAGGTTGGTAAATTTATCACTTTTCTTATAAGTTTTTACTGTAAAGTTAGTATTTTAACTTGACCATTTGTAAATTGGAGGCAGAATTTGTAGATTAGAGACAGAATTTGCATTTGGATTAGTATTCACAAGAGCTTGAACTGTGAATTTTAATTATCTTTTAACTATTAGTTTGCAATTTGGAGATGGGAACTTAGGATTGCTTGTTGGATACCATGACTTGTTCTGGTATTGTTTGATCAAAACCCAATTTTTAGATTAATCTTGAATGGTTTTTTTTTTTTTTTTTGAATCAAACATATATTATCTATATATCTATATATATATCTAAAAGCTGAAGCGTAGCATTTATTGTTGCTACGCTCCAGTTGAGCCACATTAGCGTCCACCTCATTATCATTTTCTTTTCAATTTTCCTATAATTGTTTTTTACATTTACTTTTTATTTTATTTTAATATTTACATTTTTTTCCAATCTTTCTCCACCCTTACCTTTTCACCTCCCCACTACCCACTACCCTCTACATAAATACTATTCTTTTTCTTTTCATCTCCCCACTACCCTCTACATAAATATTATTCTTCTTCTTTCTCTTCACCTTCCTTTATTTTGTCTCTTCTTATTCACACTCTCTTACTATAAATTTGTAACTATCTATTCTATTCTATGCATGATTTTCTCTCACAAAAAAAGGCTCTCTCTCTCTCTCTCTCTCTCTCTCAATTTTTTGATGAATTTTTTATACATTCTTCTATTTATGCCAAATTACTAATCTTTGGGAATCCTTTCTTCTTCTTCTTTTTTTCTACACTAGAATCATTATGCTTATTTTCTCACTTAATTTAATTGGGTAGTTTTCCGGAATTCAAAAAAATGTTCTCTCTCTCTCTTTCTTTCTCAATGTTTCGATGAATTTTTTTATACATTCTTCTATTTATGGCAAATTACTAATCTTTGGGAATTCTTTATTTATTTATTTTTTTTCTACACTAGAATCATTATGCTCATTTTCTCACTTAATTTAATCGAGTAGTTTACCGGAATTCAAGTAAAACCAGACAATAAGGAATTTTACGGCATTGGAGAACACCTAAATATATACCAGCCAAAAGTTGAAAGTCAGCAAATTAGTGGAGCTATGATTAAGCTTCAAACGGGATTGATGGTATTGCCAATGTTCTTTAATTAGCATCCTTATTTCTATTTCTCTATATATGTTTCCTAGAATTAGTATTAGTCTCATTTTTATTTTCTCTATTATATTCTAGGTAAACCAAGAGTTCTTTAAAACTCCACATTGGTAAATGCCATTTAGATTTGTTTTTTTAAATTGTTTTTTTTTTTCTCTTTAATTGTTAAATGTTATCCTATTTTTGTTCTTTCTTATAACTCTAATTAATGTTGATGGTTCTTTTTTTTTTTGGTTAGTTAAGGTTGATGGTTCTTTCTTACAGAGAAAAGAAAAAAATTGAAAACAATTGAATTCCGTATAAACCTGTACCTAAGGGGATAGGAACCTTTGTTTATTTGATTAGAGACAATATATTAAAGGGGCATATCATTTGGCCATTGCATTGCATTTCTTAGAGGTTAAAAGATAAAGCTTATCATTATAAGAAAACATTTTGGGTGGGGATAAGGGCATCATTTTTTTTGCTCTAAGAGTAACAAAAGATCCTATTGTAAAGAAAGCTCACAATCATATCACATGCTCATTACACTTACCATGAGCACAACCCATTATTCTCTCTCACCATGTTTCCACTACATTTGCATTTAGCAATCTAAGATTATAATTTATTCCCAATAGAAGACCTGTAGAATCATTTAGTTTTCATAGGAAACTGGCCACAGACTTGCACAATGTGTGGGAATATAAATATTATGCAATGAAGTATAATATATAAAAAGTAACAATTACTTCAAGCATTGTCTTTTTTTCAACAAAAAAAAAAAAAGATTTTTACACTTATTTTTAAAAATATTTTTATCTCTACAAATATATCATTTTAATAAATTTTTTTTTTTGGTGTATTTCATTAATATTTTTTAAGGTGAACCATATTCTTCTAACTTTGTTGTAGTGAGTTACATTTGCTTAGTATACAACTCATCTCTTAAGGAATAAGAAAATTATCATAATAATAAAAAATCATCACAAAATTACAATGTTAACTTAACCAAAATTACAATAAAACTAAAGAAATAAAAAATAGGTTTTATAATAATTTATTAGTCAAAAAACTGGTAGGCGTATTCAAATTCCTATTTCCAAAAACAACTAAGTATTAATCCAAACCAAAATTCAATCAAAATTATAAAATAATTTTTGATGGGAAATTAAAAAAACACAATACAAAAACACATATTAAAAAAAAAAAAAACCATCAATCTTAATTAGAGTTATGAGAAAAAAAAAATCTTTTATGTGCAATTGTTCCCTTTATTGGTATTTATTGATATATATATATATATATATATATATTTTTTATTTTTACTTTTTTTTTCTTCTCATCTTATGTTATTCAACATTTAAATTCAATCACATCTTCCACATCACTAAATTATTTATATTTTCTCTCTTTTTTTTTTTCTAATAATTAAACATGGAATATTTTATTTAAATTCAAATCAATAAAATTATCCTTTAAAAATTGTACTTTTTTTTTAACATTTACACTTTGTCCAAGCTTTTTCCTTACCTTTATCTTTTTATCTCCTCACTACCTTCTACCTTAATATCACTATTCATCTCCCCACATCTTCCATGACATTAAATTATTTATATTTTTCTCTCCTTTTTATTTAAAAAAAATTAAAATTTTAAAATTTTACTTAAATTCAATAAATAAAAGTGTCCTCATAAAGTGGAGTAATACTAGGGACACACTCATTCTCAAACTCAATACATCAAAGGAAAAATATAATACAAAACAAATGCCAATTGGGAAACACTAAATGAAAAAAAAAAAATAATAATAAGGATATCAAACCAAATAAAATATAAAGAATAGTTATGGATATACTAACTTATGGGTAGCAAAATTAAATGAAAAAAAAAAAACTACAATGCTTAGTTAATGCAATAAAATCATCATCAAATTTTGGGAAACAGTAGGTTGCTTATGGAGAGAGAGAGAGAGAGAGAGAGAGAGAGAGAGAGAGAGAGAGAGATGGTAAAGAAAAAAAAAAACAAATGTCAATTAGTAACTATTAATTGGAAAACAAAGAGGTTGTAAGGAGAAGTAAAAATAAAAAACAAATATGACCAATATGGAGAACATAAAAAACTTTATAGTGCAATAAAATCAATTGTTACATTCACTTAAAAAATTGAATCAATAATTAAACACAATCATAGCAATATATTTAAACTTAAAACAAATCAAACTCTAATTCATAACTAAAAGGAGATGTTCTCATGTAATAATAGAAATTACATAAGAAATAAAGTTAGAAAATTTTAAAATCCCTTTTTTGACATTTCATTTAACTTTATATATATATATATATGTGTGTGTGTGTGTGTGTGTGTGTGTGTGTGTGTGTGTGTGTGTGTATGTATATAGGTATATAAATATAATCTTCATACACAATTACATTTAAAAATCTAATAAATTAAACGATGCTACATCTCATTTGACACTTCTATTATGAAAATCATTAGCCAGTAAATATACGATAATAGCAAAAAACGTTATAAATGAAATTATGAAAAAAAAAGTGATAAAACTAATTAGCTATTATCATTATGAAGTAGTAGTCTATGATTTTACACATCTAAAGAAGTGGAATATATAAAGTTTATTTAAGGTATATGTAAAGATTCACATTAAAAGAAAGATATTTAAAGGTTAAAAAAATGTATACAACAACAACAGCAATAATAATATAGGGGTAATTACATTCACTTTCCTTGAGGTTTGAGGAAATGACACTCTACCCCAAACTTGAAAGGAAAAAATATTTTCATCTTTTACATTTATTTGACCAAACTTTGTGAAATTAATATTAAAATATTGTGCACTAACTTGCTTGTGCTTAAGGTGGGTTCCAAAATTATCCTTAATTTTAAAATTAAATTCTCTTATTTTAAAATTTTAAATTAAAGCGTATTTCAAAATATTAAGTAATGTCTTTTGCTTTTTTTTCCCCCTTTCCCAATGAGTTATGGAGAGATTTGTCATTTCAAATGTTTTGGTATTTTATAAATTTGTATTTTAATTCTAAAGTTATGAGAAGTGTCTTTACTAACCATGGTTAAACATTTATAAATAGATTCTTAAATAAATTTAAAATATTCAGTTATTAATATAAACAGAATGGGAGAGTGTTATTACTTATTATCCCAAATATATTTAATAAGATCACCTTAAAAAAAAAAAATTATCTTGCACAATGCGCGGGTCTGCGACTAGTTATTATAAATGTCGGTAAATTTAATCATTTAAATACTAGTAGATTATAGATAGGATTTGAATTTGGATTAGATGTTACTTGTTATGCAATCATAATAAACTATCACTTAAATGGTAAATTTTGATAATTTTATATTCTTATAACCGTTAGTATGCTATCACAAGTGTAGCCTTGAATTATGTTATAGTTGAGAGAAAACTCTTTGATATAGAGTTATTTGGGTGTATTGGGGTTTGGGTTTGTGAGATTGGGTCCATACCACCTTTGTACTCTCCATATTTTTTAGTGAAACATTTTCCTTGTCAGATGTTCAGGGCAGCAAATGGAGAAACAGGAGCTGCAGCAACAATTCTTAATCCTAAAATATTACCTAGAGAATTTTGGCTACCCGATCACCAGATGTTCAGAGCAGCAAATGGAGAAACATTTCTGATCACCCTGAAAAGCAAGCCTATCATCATCAGAATTTTCCCAACCCTTACCATTAAACATCAAGTCCTTGGATCCCCTCTTACAGGCAGAGACCTTCTTATAGGATTTGACCTCCTTCATCAAATACCTAGCCTTAGATGGTCTTTAAAAGGACTTTTACATAAACAACACCTTCTCACCTGGACCCAAGTTCCTCATCTATTTACAGTTGATCCCTTTGACTCTTTGAGATTCCAGATTATCAATGAATGTTGTGCAAACAGCCACTCTGAATTCCTCCTTAAAAACCCAAATCCTTTGTGGAAAAACCTAAAATTTTTCATCCATCTACCTTTTAAGAAGAATGAAGATGTTAACCTCGCAAAAGCCAGCCATAATGGAATGAATCCAGAACATTTAACCTTTGCCAAACAAGAGCTATCTACCCACCTTTTAGAAGGCCTCATTGAACCCACAACCTCTCCATGGGCATGTGAAGCCTTTTATGTCAACAAGCATGCGAGCAAATTCGAGGAAAACTCAGATTGGTGATCAATTGCCAGGATCTTAATCATTTCCTTGCAGATGATAAATTCCCTTTGCCAAACAAGAGTGCTCTTTTCCAACATCTTTCAAATGCCAGAGTATTCTCAAAGTTTGATCTTAAAGCAGGATTTTGGCAATTAGGAATTCATCCATAAGAAAGATATAAGACAGCATTTTGTATCCCAGACCATCATTATCAATGGACTGTCATGCCTTTTGGTCTTAAAAATGCTCCATCCCAATTCCAAAAGGCAATGGTAACATTGTTCCAACCTTTCTTAACCAATGCATTGATTTATGTGGATGATATCCTCCTGTTCTCAAAAGATGAGGAGTCTCATCAAAAGTTGCTCACTGAATTTTATAAGTTGGTGAAATCTCAAGGGATAATGCTTTCGGAAAAGAAAATGGTTATAGGACAATCTTCCATAGATTTTTTGGGAGTAAACATTTCAAATGGGAAGTATACTTTGCAGCCTCACATAGCTGTTTCTCTTGGTGAATTTCCAGACAAGCTCACAAATGCTAAACAGATACAACAGTTTCTTGGAATCGTCAATTATATGTCAGACTTTATCCCAAAAATATCCAAATACAGGAGTTGTTTAGCTTAATTGCAAAAGAAATCACCTCTAGAATGGAATACTGTTCATACAGAAGCAGTTCAACAATTGAAAAAATTAGCAGAAAAGTTTCCCCCTTTGCAGATTCCTGGCCCAGGAAAACGGATACTATAGACAGATGCAAGTGATGAATACTGGGTAGCAGCTCTTTTTGAAAAAGTTAATGGTAAGATAAGTATTTGCAGTTATAAAAGTGGTGCATTCAAGCATTCAGAACTTCATTACCACCCACTTTCAAAGATATCCTAGCAGTTAAACATGGGATTGAAAAATTCCAGTTCCATCTCCTTGGGCATAATTTTTTAGTGGAAATGGATATGTCTTTCTTTCCCAAGATGCTCTAGTTCAAAAGGAAAATGCTCCCACATCCCCAGTTACTCAGATGGTCAAATTGGTTTTCACAATGGTCTTTTCAGGTAAAACACGTTAAAGGCAAAGATAACCTTATCACTGATTTCCTTTCTAGAAAACCTCCAATCCTTAATACCACCATTATTTCTCCACCCTTATGTGTATAAACTATTACTGATCCATCCTCCTCCTCAGGTCCTTCTCATTCAGATCCTAATGATATCCTTAAAATGGTAGAAATCCTTCTCGTAGAAATAAAAGACCAAATAAAAACTAGGCTTGCTTTTCAGGGTGATCAAAAATGTTTCTCCATTTACTGCCCTGAACATCTGATGATAGGGTAACCAAAATTCTCTAGGTAATATTTTAGGATGGAGGCAATTTAGGTTGGAAAAACTGTTACATCTTTCTTTTCTGGAGGGGCCATTAAGAATCTTGTCTCCACTTCACCATTTGCTTTTTTGATAAAGAAAGGCTCATTTGACTAAATTGGCTTAGTTGCCTGATGAAGCATCTCATATTTTGTAATCCATGACTCTGGGAAGATAGCGGTCATTTGTTCCCTATTAAGCTGTCTTGGAACAAATGTACACATAGGCGTCATTCAACCATAGACAAACAAAAGAAGACACGCAGAAGACAAGGGGAGTGTAAGAAGATTATGGAGGGAGATAATTATAAAAACTGGTTAAGGACGTATATGGCTATTAACATATAGAAGATGATATGAACATGAGGAATAGAACACAAAACAAGATACAACAAACCAAAGGATATTATTAGATTTAACAACTTTTTTACATCAAACATATGAGACTCAGCAGGACTTATGATAGCTATGAAGGCTTCCTTCACTCTCTCTTGCCTTCTCAAGCTTACAAGGACTCTATTTATAGACAATACAACATACATAATACATTCCAGACGATGTAGGGGCCTAATTTCTGGATTTACAAGTGGCAAAATGTTGGGGGTCCTGGTTGGAGAAGTGTCTCTTGCTGAGTAGAGTTTTGCCATGCCCATGTCAGGATAAGATTCTGATGCCTGAAGAATAAAGACTCTGGCTACCAAATGCTAGAGCTGATCAACAGGTGTCACCCTTAGTAGGGGCCTGTTTGCATGGGTAGACTGTCGTAGATCTGCTTCTGACAAAGGAGTAGATATTGAACTGTAGAGGATAAGAGTTTACTTCTGAAGACGTTTCTAGGACTTTTTTTTATTTTTTTATTTTAAGTGTAAAAGATGTCTAGTCCCATCCATCTCTTCCTTGGAACCATTCTTCATCAACATCATCATCTGGATCATGATTGTGATATTGAGGGTCATCATATCCAATAAGGGGATTGGCCATTTCCCAATGATCTTCATGTGGCCATTGTTGTCTACAAACATCTGGATCCGTTAGTATTATTTCAGGAAAGAATTCATCAACATCATTATCTGATATATCTAACATGAATCCAGATTTCTTCATAAAGGAAATCAGTAACCCTATCCCAGCGCTTTTAGGCTTCCTATATTAGCGTTTTTGAAAAACGCCGCTATAGGCCTCCTATTGCAGCGCTTTATAAAGCGCCGGTTTTGAGCCGCCGTAATAGGATTTCTTATACCAGCGTTTTCGAAAAGTGCTAGTATAGGCTTATCTATTATGGCGGTTTGTAAAAATGCTAGGACAAGCCGATTTTTTTGTAGTGATAGCAGCAAACGGCTCTACTTCGTCTTTTGCAACGGCCACTCCCCTCGTTCACTTGGAAAGCCCTTAAAGATGTGGCCGAGGTGACGGCGAAGGAGAAGGCTACGGCTGCTACGACTGTGGAGAAAAAGCTGCTACGGCCGAGAAAGCCAGAGCGGCTACGGAAAATAAGTATTCAGAGCTGCAGGCCAAGCTGGGGGAGATTGAACTGAAATTGGCGGAGGCCGATAGCGTGAATACTACACGGGCTGAGGAAATGGTCGACCTAAAGGCAGCGCTGGACGCATGTGAGAATAAATGGTATAACGAGGGATTTGCCGACGCGGAGAATTCTGCCGAGCCCGTTATTAGGGACGCCCGGAAGCTGGGCTTCGAGGAAGGCTGGTTGGCAGCATTGCAAGCCTTGGGAGTTCCCGAGGATTCCCCCTTAAGGGATCCCGGCCAGATCCCATTCCTGAACCCTACTCTGGCCGTGCAAAATCCTCCTGTGCCTGTCGACGAAGAAGAGACGACCAGTATGAGGGAGCTGGTGGAGCAGATTGACTCTCATGTGGAGATAGATGAAATGGAAGCCACTAGTAACCCCCTTGATAGAGACCAACACGGCCAAGACCTTCTACAGCCTCCAGCAAACCCGCAGCCGATCGAGACCAGCGCCCATGCACAGCCTGCCGACCACACAGTGTGATTGCCAAACCAGACTTTTGCTGTTTACTTTCGCTCCTCTCTTTATTTAAGTAATTTCTTTTATTAAGTAAATTTGCCTATGCCACCGGGTTGTGGTGGCAAAACAATTATTTATTTTCTGGTTTAAGTATTTATATGGTCATCAAGTTTTGGTGACAAGACATTGGTTAATTTGATTAAGGTTTATTCTGCTAGACATTCATCATTACTGATTTTGTGGATGCTTAATACTATGCAGTTGACTATACATTTTTTATTTCTCGTGCATACGTACCCCTCTAGCCATTAGGTTGGGAGGAGCAGAACGAATCGGATCCTCGACGGCTGGAAAACTCTTCAGCGTATGTTAGCTTCCCTATATTAGATATGTGATATAGGGGGTCGAGGTGTAGATTATCTGTTTTGGGTAATTTTAGCTAGGCGATTTTGTTGGAATTGTACGACGAGTTATCGTCCCTAGGTATCGTCTCGAACCAAGGATCGGGATTCTGTTTTTAGAGTGACCTTTAAGGTTCTCACCTACTCAGTGATATGGATTGAACCGAGGATCAGGTATCTATCCTTAGAAAGCTTCGTTAAGATTTTCACCCTCTCGGCGATATGGATCGAACCGAGGATCGGGTTTCTATCCTTAGAATAATTTTTGAGGTTTCAACCTGCTCGGTGATATGGATCGAACCGAGGATCAGGTCTCTGTCCTTAGGATAACTTTTAAGATTTTCAATAATATAATTAAGTATGTTTGCGCGGGTAATCACCACTATCCTTTTTAGTAAAACACATACACGGTGTTGCACTTAACTTACAACTTAGTGTTCAGCCGATCAGTGATAAAACTTCTTGAGGTTATGGAAATTCCACGGCCGAGGTAATGGTCTCTCGTCCAAGTCCTCTACGTAATACGCCAGTGATGGCAATAACTCGGTAGGGCCCTTCCCAAGTCTGGGCTAATTTCCCAGCGTTTGTATCTCGCATATTCTCCACTGCTTTCCTTAGCACCAAATCTCCAGTGCCAAATTCCCTTGTCTTTACACCTCGGTTATAACGCCGAGCAAGTTTTTGCTGATATTCGGCCAGTCGAATAGTAGCTGCTTCCCGGCACTCTTCCAACCAGTCCAAGCGCTCCATCATTAGCTCACCATTCCGGGCGGGGTCGAATCCTACTGCCCGTGCGTTGCAAAGGTTTACCTCGGTTGGTATCACTGTTTAGCTCCGAACGGCAAGGAAAACGGAGTCTCACCAGTGGACCTCCTGGAGTTGTTCAGTACGCCTACAAAATGTTGGGTAGCTCCTCAGCCCACCTGCCTTTTGCACCGTCCAATCTTTTCTTTAGCCCGTTTAGGATCGCTTTGTTAGTGGCTTCGGCTTGATCGTTGCTTTGTGGATAGGCCAGTGAGGAGTACCTGTTTTTAATGCCGAGATCACTACAAAACGTACGAAAAGCTTTATTGTCAAACTGCAGCCTATTATCAGATATCAGTGAGTCTGGCACCCCAAACCTCGTGACTATATTCCTCAATATAAACTTTTTGACGTCCACATCCCGAATGTTAGCCAAAGCTTTTGCCTCGGCCCACTTGGTGAAGTGATCTACGACCACCAATACGAACTTTCGGTTGCCTGTTGCTCGGGGAAAAGGGTCGAGAATATCTAACCCCCATTGTGCAAAGGGCTAGGGACTGCTGACCAGATTGAGATGACCTGCCGGCTGATGGATCAATGGGGCATGCTTTTGACACTTTTCACACTTTCGTACGTATTCGGCGGCGTCCTTCTGCATCTGTGGCCACCAAAATCCCTGAGTCACCGCCTAATGTGCTAACGAACACCCCCCCCCACATGACTGCCACATACTCCGTCATGAAGCTCGGCCAGAAGTTCACTCACCTTCTTTGGGTGCAAGCATAGAAGGTACGGTCCCCCGAAAGATCTCTGGTAGAGCTGGTGGTCTGCCGACAACCAGTAATGGGGAGCTACTCGGCGAATCTTATTGGCTTCCTTTTGGTCATTCGGAACGTGATCCTCGGCCAGGAATTCGATGATTGGGTCCATCCAACTTGGCTCGGTTTTCGCAACCACGGCAACATCCACCCCGTCAATACCGACACCATTCGTCACACTAATGCTCGGTTCTTCTATTAGCTCTACTTTGATTAGCCGAGGAACCTCCTCCATCGTCAACGACGCTAGCGTGGCTAAGGAATCAGTGTGTCTATTTTGCGCCCGGCCCACTTGGGACACCTTCGCCGTGCTAAACTTGTTCATAATCTGCTTTGCCGATAGCAAGTACGCCTTCATCCGGGGGTCTCGGGCTTCAAAGGTTCCCTGGACCTGGTTAATAACCAGCTGTGAATCCGAATATACCTCTACCTCCTGGGCTCCCATTCCCAAAACAGCTCTCAACCCGACAAGTAAGGCCTCATACCCGGCCTCGTTATTAGAGGCTCTAAACCTAAGCCTAAAAGAATGCTCCAACCGTATTCCTTCAAGGGTGGTAATAACGATCCCGGTGCCGGACCCCAAGGCACTTGACGCTCTGTCCACAAATACCTTCCACGGGCGTCTCCCCACATGACAAACCATCTCCCCGTTCTTAGGGGAAAACTCTGCGACAAAATCGGCGAGGACTTGCCCCTTCACTAAACTACGTGGTCTGTACCGTATGTCGAAATAACCTAGCTGAGTCCCCTACTTAGCTATTCGGCCCGTGAAATCTGATCTCTTCAACAATGACTGTAAGGGATACTCAGTCAGGACATACACCGTATGGGCCTGGAAATAATGCGGCAATTTTCTCGTGGCATGTATTAGGGCTAGCACCAACTTTTCCAGAGGTAAATACCTTGTCTCGACATCAACCAAAGTCTTACTGATGTAATACACGGGTTGCTGCACTCCCCGATCCCTGAGTAGCACAGCACTCACTGCGTGGTCGGACACCGACAAGTACATGAACAGATCTTCCCCGAACTCCGGGGCCATCAACATAGGCGCTTGCATCAAATACTCCTTCAAATCCCGAAAAGCTCTATCGCATTCCTCATTCCACCAAAATCGTTTCCACTTCTTCAGAAGCTGATAGAATGGTCGGCAGCGATCAGCGAATTTGGAGATGAATCAATTTAGGGCAGCTGGCATACCTGTTAACACTTACACCTATTTTGGGTTGCTTGGAGGCTTCAGTCGTTTCACGGCTTCTATTTGATCTGGGTTTACCTCTATTCCCCGGTTAGTGATTAGGTATCCTAGGAATTTGCCAACCCCCACACCAAAAGCACATTTCTCAGCATTAAGGCGTAACTTATGTTGCCAAAGAACCTCAACCATCCCCCGGAGGTTCTCTATATGCTGCACCTCCTACTTACTTTTCACTAGCATGTCGTCGATGTACACTTCGACCGTCCATCCTATTTTATCCCGGAACATTCTCGTCATCATTCGCTAGTAGGTCGCCCCTGCATTCTTCAACCCAAATGGCATTACAACATAATGATAGTTGGCATCTGAGGAGATGAATGCTTCTCTCAGTCCTTGGGGGCCAGGGCGATCTGGTGGTACCCCTGAAAGGCGTCCAAGAAGCTCATCCTCGGGTTTCTGTATGTGGCTTCTACCAACTTGTCAATCTTTGGCATGGGAAACAGGTCTTTCAGACATACTCGGTTCAGATCCGTAAAATCTACACAAACTCTCCACTTGCTGCTATTCTTCTTCACTACCACGGTGTTCGCTAACCATTCCGGGAAGTAGATTTCCCTTATTGCCCCAGCCTCCTTCAGCCTTTGAACTTCTGCCTTTACTGCCTCAACATGCTCTCTGGCTGATCTCCTCGGTTGCTGCTTCTTATGAGGGAATGAAGAGTCTACATTAAGTCTATGAACGATAAACTCGGGATCCACTCCGGGCACCTCGTATGGACTCCATGCAAACACATCCACATTCTGTTTAAGGAATAACAACATCTCTACCTTATCCCGACCCTTCAAGCCTTCTCCTACTTGGAAGTACCTTCCTTCATCCGGCAATATTCTTACTTTCATCATTTCCTTGGCGCATCTAGCCCCATTTTCTTCTTGTGAATCCTGTAATTGCTATAAAGGGGCCCTCTTTGGCGAGTCCTTTTGCTAGACCTGCTCCTTCTGGTCAATTTGTCCTTTCTTCCAATTAACTATGGCAAATAAGCATTGTTTAGCCGTCTGTTGGCTTCCCCGTACTACAGCAATACCCTGCACAGTTGGGAATTTGACTTTTACATACAAGGTGGACGAAATAGCCCCCATTGCATGGATCCATGGCCTTCCTAGTATCGTCGTGTATGGGGAGTACGAAGCAACCACTATAAACACTATCACCACCTCCTTGCCTCCCATGTTCATGGGAAGAGAAATTTGCCCCTTGGGAACTACCACTTTTCCGTCAAATCCGACCAAAGGTGTAACATTCTTCGAAAGGTCCTCGTTCCTCAATTTGAGCCCCCTAAATAGATCCAAATACATCACATCGGCCCCGCTTCCCTGGTCTATCATCACTCTTTTCACCAAGAAGCCACCTATTTGGGCCGTGACTATTAAAGCGTCGTCGTGCGGTTGAATCGTTCCGTCCAAATTGTCGTCACCGAAAGCAAGAGGTTCTCGGGCAATCTTCATCTTCTTCCAGGATGGCTGCATATCCAAGCTACCTTTCACTGGTGCTACAGTTAACACCCCCTTCTTTCCTGCTGCAGCGAGGCTCTTCGGGGCTGCATGGATAACCTTAATTATCCCAAGTGGGGGTGGAAGGGGGTTCCCCCTTTGCGGAGTGCCTTGCCCCATTCCTCGGTCCCCTGCGTCTACCACAAACTCCTTTAAATACCCAGTCTTGGCCAGCTGTCCGAGATGATCCCTCAACACTCGGCATTGGTCGGTAGTCTGGTCTTTATCCTTGTGGTAAGTGCAGTACAGGTTTTGATTCCTCCGAGACGGGTCACCCCCCATTTTGTTCGGCCACTTGAATTATGGCTCGTGCTTAATCTTGTTTATAATCCTATGCACTGGCTCTTTGAACATTACATTTACCTCCCCTACTTATGCTTCCGGCTCTTGAATCCTTAAATTCCCTCGGGCCCTGGGCAGAAAGCCGCTCTGCCGAGGACGATTTATCATTGGTGCTTTGCCTTTACTTTGCAGCTGGTCATCTTCCAGCCGTTTGTATTCTTCAATGCGCCACATCAGCTGCCTCATGTCCTCGGGAGGTTTCTTGGTCAATGATTCCCTTAGTCCAGAGTCCTTGGGTAGTCCCATTCTAAAAGTGCTTGCAGCGATCTTCTCGTTCCCTCCGTCGATCTCGTTGTAAAGTTCCCAATACCGACTAGCGTAACTACGGAGGGTTTCCTTAACCCTCATTTTCATGGATAGCAATACGTCTACCGGTTGTGGTATCCGGCTACAAGTTACAAACCGAATTCCAAACTCCTGTATCAGCTCAGCAAAGCTGTGGATAGAGCCTTTCTGTAACCCATTAAACTATCTCAAAGCGGTGGGGCCAAGGCTTGAGGGAAAAACATTGCACATCAGCGCGTCATTACGAGTGTGCAGAGACATTATTTGGATGTAGTGGCTAATTTGCTCTATCGGGTCCGTTTTCCCATCATAGGAATTGAACGAGGGATGCGTGAATCTGTCCGACATCGGGGCTTGCTCAATGTCAGTCGAAAATGGAGACCGAGCAACTCTGCGTAGTGCACGACTTATTGCATCCATGGCCACATTATCGGGCCGCTGTTCTTTCGGAGAATCCGAACCTCTATCTACGTATTCCTGCGAACATGAACGGTCTCGACGTTGACTGGACTCCCGCAAATGTGAACAGTCTCGGCGTTGACGGAACTCCCGTGAATGTGAACGTTCTCGGTGATGGTAGGATTGGGATTGATTGGACCCCGCCTCCTGACGATCCTCTTCGGTTTGAGACGTTCTTTCTCAGTTGTCTCAGTCCCTTCTTCGGTGCCTGTTCTCTGCTTCCAACTTCAGATCTCTCACCAGCCAGCGCAACCGTTCAAGCTCTTCATCTCTTTCGTCAAACTGCCTGTGCCCTGATGCATTGGATACCGTTTGTCGTGTTTGGTACGACCCCTCTCCAAGGCCGGACTGTTCTTCCTCTCGTTCATGATCCCTATCTTCGCGCCTCTTTTGCCTCCGTTCTCGCCAGGAGGATCCCCGAGAAGATCCTGCCGAACCGCTTTCGGCGTCACTCCCAGAATGTCTCCCAGACATTTTCCGGTGTGTGAGTCTCGGTTGAACCACTGCCTTGTAGGAGATTCCAACAGATGGCGCCAATTGTGCGCGCCTAAATGAGGCTGTTGGGCCTGGCCTCACTTGGGCTCACAACTTACTTGTAACGTGGGCTTTGGATTTCCTACTTTGGGTCGTTCTCGGCCTAGAGACTCAATGAAGCTCTCTCTCCTACTCTCTCTTTCTCTTTCACTCTCTCACTCCCTTGCTCTCTTGCTCTCTGAACCACTCTTTCTTTCCTACTCTCTGTTTTTTTTTTTAAAAAAACCTCTCAACCAACCCTTTTCCTCCCCCCACTTCTCATATTTATAGCTCTATATTAGTGGAGGGGCTATGATTACTTCCATTGCTAGTGCAATGGGAGGTCCAATGTTGTTAATCATTAGTGGATGGTTAGGTGGGAGTGGAGCGTGGTGAGAGTGGCCTTGGAACTTGGTTCCCACTCCCGCAGATATGCTTGGCAGAGACATTCGCTACGGCACTGCCGGGTAAGGATATTGTGCTTAAACGCCGTTCTTTCTTCGTTGCTCAGGAAAGGTTTGCCGAGCAAGGATCGAACAGCAAAACCTGGGCTCGTACTTGGTATGGATTCGAGCTGGGTTCCTGGGCAGACAAAGGTTAGGCTCGGGGGCCGTATCTTCATGTCAGAGTACCAGGCCCAAATGGGTTCGGGTATAGAGTGTTGTACAAGTGTTATAGGCCACACTGTTGAGTTAGGACCCAAGGCCCAAATGGGTCTGGGTATCACAATGCCGTACACAAACAAATCAGGAACTTGTGAAGTGACAGCCTAGTACAGAATCCACTTTTAAACCAGACCGTAAGTGCCAGAAGATCATCAAAAACTTCACCAAACTTATTGCAACTACTTATGATTTACAATTATAGAAATAAAAAAAAATTAAAAAAAAAATGTTTGAGACCTCTATTCATTCTAAATGCTCTAATACCAAGTGAAAATCCTGGGTTAGACCCCTACGGAAATTATTCAGAGGAATTATTGATTTGCCTGAATTAAGTAATCCAAAAGATTATTATATTTTCACCACAGTTAATCAATCACCAAATGATAATGAAACCGAACATAAGAAAAGGAAATAGAGACTTACCAGGTGAAGTTATTGAATCCCTTCCTTCTTCTACCTCACTGCTCTTACGTCCATGATTTATAATCAATTCATTAATTTTCAATTTTAAACCAATTATTTTGTCCACAACTAGGGTCTTCTCTTTCCCGTACTCCTTCAACTGTTGTTTGTTCTTTGATATTTCAGTGTTATCCCAATCAATTGTTGCCATAATCGGGCTCCTAATTTTCTTCCTTCCTCAACCTCATGAATCTTCCTCTCAAGAACCTCTCAGAGTCCATGAACTTTATTTTTGGAATGTTCTGATGCAACAGTAAGTAATTTCTTATATTTTTTATTATCTTCTAATAGCTTGGAAGCATCTGAAATTTTGAGTTAAGCCTTTCACAATAATACAGCATTGGAATTTGGCTACAAATTCAGACGCAGAGGCCATGCAAATATAACATAAAACTATGCTTCACACCATAACACAATTAATAAGGTCTCAATGAATGACAGATAACTTGAATAGGCAAGTAGATCAAATAAAATTCCATAATACTTCTCTCCACTGGAGATATTCCAGAGAAAATCCAAGGCCAATCAAAAATATTTCCGAAACAAGAAATATGTAGCCAACGTTGGAGCATCCTAACTATGGCCTAAGGAAGTAGGCTAGTTCAATCTTCTTCCTCAATGACCTTGGTACCCAATCCGTTTAAGCCCTCTGAAGGGATCTCTGCAACAGTGACTAGCGAGAAAAACTCCTCCTAGCATCTTCTTCATCATTTCTCTTATGCGCAATATAGACACAAACTCTCCTTTGGAGCCCTCTTCTTGAAAGTGCTGCACATGGGATACAAGTATAGCCTTGTAGAGTGCATATTTTATAAGATTAGTAGTAAGGAGAGAGAGCAGTAAGTAGACGCTGAAAACATAAACAATTTTAAGAAACAGAAGCCTTGTAGAGTAGCATCTTTTATAAGATTAGAGTTTCTCGGTGGAACTTGTAAAGATCTTAACTTTCAGCCACACGGGGCAGCTGGCTATCTACATGTGTACTAAATTGACATCCAACTGTTGGGAATGTGTATACTCGAGAGAGAGAAAGGTTAGGAATTCAACAACTGTAAAGTCATAATGAAGCACTGAATATATTGCTTACCATTGTAACCCCAAATAAATAGAGAAACAATACTTGACTCCACTAAGTCCTCTGTTAAAGATATAGAAAGTATATACTAGTTCCATTTCTCGCCCAATACTTGTAAAACTACATATCCATATATATAGATAAAAGCCAGAGATTGAACATCCTAACTACAGGAGGCTCTAGCCTCTCCAAAGAGTTCAGGAGACACGAATATATACTAGAAGAAAACAAGGGCAGGAAATAATGTCATTAATGACCTAGGAAGTACAAAAAACTTCATTTAGTGTGCCGTACATATGTTAAATGTTCCCTGTTTACATATGTTAAATGATGACCTTCCACGGGATAAGTTATGAGTAAAAAGCGTTAAAACACCTTCAGTAGTTAAAAAAGCATGAATAGGAATCATACGGTAATGAAAAACTTGGAAATATACTTAGTAGACAAGATTCTAAAATGCATAACAAAAACTAATATAAAATTGTGGCCCCTGAAAACCGGGCAAAGTAGACGAGTTCCAAAATAAAACAAAAAGAATCTAGAAGAAAAAATTTAAGCACGGGGCAGTTCCTCAGTAGTGGGTGCGGCTGCTGAGTTGGTCACCTCTCCTCCAGATCCCGCAATAGGGCCAGCTCCTTCAACCACGCGGAAGGGGGATTCGTCATTGATGATTGCTTGAATCTCGGGATTGGGAATGATGATGAGTTCTTCAGGAATTGGGATGCTGCTTTCCTGCCTAAGGGAGGAGGAAGACTCCACTTGCATCTTGTCAAGTGCAGCAAACCATCCTTTGGAAAAGTAGACTCGAAGGTTTTGCTGTACTTGTTGCCTCGCGGAAGAGATGCAGTCTTGCTGGCCTTGATTGTAAGACTCTTGAATCCTGGCCTCATCATCTGCCTTGTAGCCTTTCAGCTCGGCCTCCTTTTCTGCAAGAGTTTTCTTTACTTCCTCGAGCACTTTCTCGAAAGCTTCCTTCCTTTCAGTGATGGCCTTGGTGTTTTCCTCTGCCTCAGCTCTGAGCTTCTCGGACTCAGAAACTTTGCTCATCGTGTCAGAAATTTTCCTTAAAAGATCCTCATTATCAGCATGCAGCTCTTCAGCCCTAGCCTTGACTGCAAGAAACCTCTCCTCAATAATCGCGGAGCATTGATAGCCCTGACAAAAGTCATGAGGAAAAGATTGATTTAACTTACAAAATCCTTCAAAAAGAAATAAGAAATGCAGTGAGATTGTGGATTACCATGATGACTTCCCTTTTCATGTTCAGCAGCAAGGTGTCATCAACCCATTTTTCCCAGTGCTTCATGTCCTCGGGAAGTAGAAGGGCCTTCCCCACACACTCAGCGACTTTTCCTCCACGGCCATCTCTCCACGGACTTACTCTGTCAGTGGCAGGAAGAGCCTCCCCGTCCACCGTAAACGTCTTCATGTATGCAGGTGCACCCATAACCTCCACATGGGTATCACAGAAGTGTGGAGGGGAGTTCGATCCCCTCGGACGTTTACTCCCACCCCTAGTAACACGGGTCGGGACATATGTTGCTGCGGTAACTGATGGACGTGGAGGAGGACTACTGACAGTTGTTGTAGGAGGAGGAGTTTGGCTCGGAGGTACAACAGGAGCAGCCAAGATTTGGGCAAGGGTGACCCCGCTTCTTTGCAGTGGCATCTCGGCAGAAGAATTGTTTAATGGGATATCCGCGGGGTGAAGGGACGTTGCCTTTTCTTCTTGAATGCGTGCTCTTCTGAAAAAGAAGTAAATAAAGGTTAGACAAAATGAATGCTAACAATTTCTCGGGAATGTAATAAATTAAAAATACAATAAGTTAGTAAGACAAAGTGAGTGACTCCTACAAAATCTACCCACCTGCTTTGCCCCCTTAGTAGGGCAATGGATCCCACTAGGGTACCAGTATCCCGAGATTAACGAACAGTCTCCCTCTGTTTCTCTGTCGGAATCCGGAAGACCAGATATCAGCGTCACTTCCCCGTGGAGGATCTTAAAGTAATACCCCGAGGTCTTACTTTCTTGGAATCTATACACAGTTGATATCATGCTCGGTAAGTTTCAATCCGAGCCTTTTGTTAAGGGTGTCTACGCTACTAATGACCCTAAAGACGTTAGGAGTGCACTTAACATTTATTTTAGGAAATATCTTACTCAGACAATTATACCTCCTTAAAAATTGTTATTTTTAAATCTAAGTGTGGGGCCAGAATAAGTCAGCAACCCCGGCCCATTCCAAACCAGGCCCAGAAGCCCACGCCGAGGACGCCTCCAATGTCCGAGGTTCGAGGACGAAAGCTTAGAGCCCAGGGCCCAAGTAGCATTGCCAAGGATGGTTACATCCTCGGGAGATCGAGGTCAGAGAGTGGGCAAGCAGCATGCCTTTAAGGGGAGCCTCCCTAAGCATCCAAGGAGCAAATGACAAGAACCAAGTACCGGACATTAAAGCATGGTGGAGGAACAAGTCCCAGGTGAACGGTCACCTCCACATTAAATGCCCTCAACTAACGCCCTGGCCGCATTAATGAGGATAGGACCTCTGAACAATGCCGCATGGGGCGCTGCAACCCACTAGAGGTATGGGAATGCGGCTGATGGGACAGGCTCTCAAGTGGAAACCGGGCTGATCGACAAGTGTAGGGCTAGGATCAACGGAGAGAGAGATATATAATGTAAAAAGTCCTTCATGTGAAGGGGACGGAAAAAAAGAACCAGAGGAGAGAAATACTGTAGCTGTGTATTTTCCCCTCAACCATTGTAAACTTTGCTGAAAGAAATAATAAGAACTCCTAGCTCACAAGATCCCGTCCGAGGACCCTTGTTCTGCATTCCAATCCATGTTTAAGTTATTAGCATTCACGTACAACCATGCAAGGCCGTTGCATTCCTCACTAGGGCCTAGCTCTTGAGCCCATACTCTATAAATTCATTGCGGGGAAACTGGGCTTGGGTCCACTCCCTCAAACCTGGTCCCTACAAACCCCAAATCTCTTACTCAACCATCAGAGACTTTACCAGTTGAACTAGCTAGAACCCATAATATAGTTAAGAATATGCAGGCATTTCTTAAAATAATTGACAAATATATAATTATTTCCACTAACTTAAGCACACAATTTTTTTGCTTTTAATTGTTGTCAAATTAAACTCAAACAAGAATACAAGAATTCTAAAAAGTTGTTTTCCACATAAATTTTAGAAAAAATAACAATAATGTTGTTTTACATAAATAATTACAGTTTTAAGCTGTTGTGGGTTCCTGTGATTGGCAATTGATTTTCCTTATTTGATTCGGTAAAACTTAGTAACATTTTCATAAGAGTGCAGAGTATATTGAAATTTTCTATCAAATTCAAATATATGATTAAATTGAAATTAATATTTTTGAAATTTATGTTTTATTGCTCAGTACAATAATATTTTGCAATTTATTAATCTTTATGGATCCGTTTGGATACAACTTATTGTTGTTGAAAGTTGCTAAAAACTGATTGTTGCTGAAAACACTGTAGCAAAATAATTTTTAAATGTGTAAGTAATACCGTGGGACCCATTTTTAATATTAAATATTGCGTGAACAGTATATGAACAGTGCGTAAACAGTACATGCACGGTCATGAACAGTATTTTTTTCCCACAAAATCAGCAAAAGCGGGCCAAAAAAAAAAAAAAAAAAAAAGGAAAACGCAAAGGAGAAAACGTGCCGCAACATTGAGCGCAATCCAAACCCACACTATATTGCTAGATTTTGTTCTAACCCTTTACATAAATATATAAGTTTCCCCTCTTTGACTTGGACTTTTATGTGGTTTAGAAATATCTCTAAATCTTATGTTTAGTTGGGAAAAAACTTGAGGAAAATCCGGTAAAAATATATCTCTAACTCCACTTAAAATGCTTACAAAATAGGACACTTCTCTACTAATTCATGTTTTCAAAACAAACTTATTCAAAAAGTTTTATAAAAAATGAAAGAAAATTATATGTGGATGCATTTTGAGTATGAAGGATGAATTCTGGGCTAATGGTTTTAAACTATATGGACCCGACATCATTTTTACAATCCACTTCGGAAAGATTCCCTAAATTTACTCATGTTGGGCCAAAATGGTTTCATCTTGGAGGCCTTTCCTTATCTCATATATTCATAGCAGTTTTATCTTTTTGGTGAAAGCATATAGGCTAGGCTTTTGAATCTTTTTCCATTCCTTAATTAAATTCTTTATTGAACGAAAGAAAAGAGGAGTTGTCTTCTTCATACATTTTTTTCTTTTTAAATACTAGTATTCAAAACATGATAAGACGTGAATTTTTGACTTGATCTTAGTGCGCAGGTCTACTATTTTTTATAGGGGTAATAGTGGTGGAGCCAGTAAATTGTAACGGAAGCGAATAAAAAATAAACAATAATTTGAAATAGTATTCTAAATACAATTTAGTCTACAATACAAAAAAAATAACTATAATTTTTTTTTATATAAATAATTACAATTTTAAGCTGTTGTGGGTTGCTGTGGTTGGCAATTGCTTTCCTTATTTGATTTGGTAAAATTTAGTTACATTTTAATAAGACTATAGAGTATATTGAAATTTTCTATCAAATTCAAATATATGATTAAATTGAAATTAATTTTTCTGAAATTTATGTTTTATTGCTCATTACAATAATATTTTGCAATTTATTAATCTTTATATAGCTAGATTTCGTTCAAACCCTTTAAATATATATATATATATATATATATAAAAGATTCCCCTCTTTGAATTGAACTTTTATATAGTTCAGAAATATCTCTAAACTTTACGTTTAACTGGGAAAAAACTTGAAGACAATCTGGTAAAAATATATCTCAAACTCCTTAAAATGCTTATAAAATAGGACACTTTTTTTACTAATCCATGTTTTCAAAACAAACTTATCCAAAAAATTTTATAAAAAATAAAAGAAAATTATATGTGGATGCATTTTGAGTATGAAGAATGAATTCTGGGCTAATGGTTTTAAACTATATGGACCCCACATTGCTTTTACAATGCACTTCGGAAAGACTCCTGAAATTTACTAATGTTGGGCCAATATGGTTTCATCTTGGAGGCCTATCCTTATCTCATATATTCATAGCTGATATGCAAAAATAAACTGTCTCAACCCGTCAGTTTCCCGCGGCTTAGACTGACGGGTTCAGCCAACTTGAAAAGCTGAAGGCCTCGAATTAACCGACGGTGACTCGAAGCTCACGGGCCACCCGCAAATCGTAGCAATGACGCTGACGCCAATATGGCTGCCGACATTGAGGCAAGCTGACGGTCTTAAGGCCGACGGCTTTCGTAGAACCATGACTTGGCCACCACGCGAGTAAATAAGGAAATTACTTGTATTCCACATATTAGAGTCCTATAAGGAAAGGATTCTGTAATCTACGTTCACAAGGATTCCTATATGGAAAAGACTTCTACTCCAAGAAAGAATGGTCAACCCCTTACTACTATAAAAGCCCCAATACCCTCACAAATCGAGGTACGCATAATTAACCCCTCTCTAGCACTCTAGAGTTGAAACAAGTCCTAACTTGACCTTCGGAGGGTATTTGGCCGGCACCACACCGGTGCTCTCTGTTAGGTCTTCTCCTTTTTTGTTGTGCAGGTGTAGTTTCGAGCGTACAAGCATTGTGCAACTCACTGGTGAGATTTTCGGCATCATCAGTTGGCGCCGTCTGTGGGAATTATACTTCAAGGCGGCCCACGCGGCTCGTCCGCCGCGGGGGCTTAGCCAAAGACACGTGCCTCTGGGGGCCCTTTTATTGTGGGTGCCTAGGATGTACGGATCTTCGGGCCAAGGGCTATTTACCTTGTAGCCTTTTACACCGTGGAAATCAAGTGGCCGCACGCGAATGCTACGTGGCTATGATGGAAATGGATGATCAACTCCAAGCCATGAGCATAGAAGAGCATCGAAGTACGGCAGAGCCCGCCGAGAAGCTTGAAGAAATATCCCTTGACGACTCCAGGCCTGACCAAACAACAAAGATTGGGACCCTTGCGAGTCCCATGGTCCGACAAGCACTTACAGCCTTCCTCAGAGAAAATCGGGACGTATTCACCTGGAGTCACGAGGACATGCAAGGAATAGACCCTTCAGTCATGGTGCATAAGCTGAATGTATCACCCTCCTTTCCACCCGTCCGGCAAAAGAAGCGAGTGTTTGCCCCCGAACGGGATCGAGCCATAGCTGAAGAAGTCCGTAAGCTACAGGAAGCAAATTTTATTAGAGAAGTTTACTACCCCGACTGGCTAGCCAACATAGTGATGGTTAAGAAAACTAGCGGGAAGTGGAGGATGTGTGTAGACTTCACCGATCTAAACAGAGCGTGCCCCAAAGACAGCTATCCCCTCCCGAGGGTCGACACTTTAGTAGACTCTACAGCTCAACACCAGCTGTTAAGTTTTATGGACGCTTTCTCCGGTTATAACCAAATTAAGATGCACGAAGCCGATCAAGAAAAAACTTCGTTCGTGACCAGCCAAGGCCTTTTCTGTTACAAGGTAATGCCGTTTGGTCTAAAAAATGCGGGCGCAACATATCAGAGGCTTATGAACAAAATGTTCGCACCACAAATCGGGAGAAATGTCCAAGTCTACGTAGATGATATGCTGGTGAAAAGCCGAAGGGAGGAAGATCACTTAAAAGACCTCAGGGAAACATTCGACACTCTTTGCTCTTACAAAATGAAGCTGAATCCAGGAAAGTGCGCCTTCGGGGTGACAGCAGGAAAATTCCTAGGATTCATGATTTCCCAAAGGGGCATCGAAGCCAATCCGGACAAAATCCGAGCTATAATAGAGATGACACCACCAAAGAGTGTGAAGGAAGTACAAAGCCTTAACGGCAAGATAGCAGCACTAAATAGGTTCGTCTCGAGGGCAACTGACAAGTGCTTACCCTTCTTCCGCACACTGAAGAGATCTTTTGCGTGGACTGCCGAGTGTCAACAAGCATTCGAGGAATTGAAAATTTATCTCTCTTCCCCCCCATTACTGAGTCCCTCGCAACCGGGTGAAGAACTTTTTCTCTATCTCGCCGTCTCCTCAGCCGTTGTCAGCGCCGCCTTGATCAGAGAAGAAGAGAGAGTGCAGAAATCGGTATACTACACCAGTCGGGCGCTACGCGGAGCCGAAGAAAGATATCCGCCCATGGAAAAACTCGCATTTGCGCTGGTTACAGCAGCACGCAAACTAAAGCCATACTTTCAAGCCCACACGATGATCGTCCTAACTGACAAGCCTTTGCGACGAGCAATGAGCAACCCTGAAGCTGCTGGGCGATTGGCGCTGTGGGCAATAGAATTAAGCGAGTTTGACATACAATATCGCCCGCGAACCGCCATTAAAGGACAGGTCGTTGTAGATTTCATAGCCGAATTTACAAATGGCAAGGACAAGGGGGCAAAAGAATCTCCCAGATGGAGCATACATGTAGACGGGTCCTCCGCCAGGCAGGTTGGGGGAGCCGGCGTCGTACTACACTCACCCGAAGGAGACATGATCAAGTGCATGATCCGCCTTGAGTTCCCTGCCACCAACAACGAAGCGGAGTACGAAGCTCTGATAACAGGGCTTGACCTCGCCAAAGCTGCAGGAGCCGAAAGAGTGATCATTCACTGCGACTCTCAAGTCGTGGTGAACCAGATAAATGGGGAATATGAGTGTAAAGGTGAAAGGGTGAGAAAATATCTGGACCAGGCGAGGTGGAGGGTCAGCGAGCTGAAGGCCGAAATTACACAGATTCCCCGAGAAGAAAATGAGCAAGCTGATCGCCTAGCCAAAGCCGCTTCAGCTGAACATATGGCCACCTTTGGTAACGTACTCTCTTTCGTTCAGCTCTCTCCACTTATAAATTCTGTCGATGTACAGGAGCTCGGTTCCGAATGCAATTGGACTACGCCATTAGTTTCCTACTTGAAGAACGACGTATTACCGGACGGAAAGGAGGCTGCAAGAAAGCTGAAGGTCCAAGCAGCGAGGTTCGTCCTGATAAGAGACGTCTTGTACAAAAGAGGCTTCTCCCGCCCCTACCTGCGATGCTTGGGTCCTGAATAAGCAGATTACGTCATGAGGGAAGTGCACGAAGGAATCTGTGGAAACCACTCAGGGTCGAGGTCATTAATACACAAGCTAGTTCGAACGGGGTATTTTTGGCCAACTATGCAGAAGGATGCCGAGGCCTATGTAAAGAAATGCGACAAGTGCCAAAGGTTCAGCAATGTCGTCAGACAACCACCAGAAGAGCTTACCCCAATGACGGCACCGTGGCCGTTCGCTCAATGGGGACTGGACATCATGGGACCGTTCCCTACGGCGATACGACAACTGAAGTTTCTAGTAGTAGGCATCGACTACTTTACGAAATGGGTAGAAGTTGAAGCCTTGGCCACCATTACGGAGAAAAACATACGCAATTTCGTTTGGAGATGCATCATATGCAGATTTGGCATCCCTAGAGTCTTAGTCTCGGACAACGGGAAGCAATTCGACAACAATGCCTTCCGGGATTTCTGCTCGCAATTAGGGATACGGAACCACTACTCCTCCCCCGCCCACCCTCAAGCCAACGGACAGGTCGAAGTCACGAACCGATCCTTGCTAAAAATTATCAAGACTCGGCTCGAGGGGGCAAAGGGTATATGGGCTGAAGAGTTGCCGAGCATACTTTGGGCCTACAGGACGACGGCAAGGACACCAACACGGGAAACACCATTCTGGCTAACATACGGGAACGAAGCTGTCATCCCAGCCGAAGTTGGCCTCACAAGCTACAGGGTGCACAACCATGACGAAGGGAAAAATGACGAAGCCATACGTCTACAGCTCGATCTAGTGGACGAAGTCAGGACTGCGGCAGAGCAAAGGCTCGCACGATACCAGGACCGCATGGCCAAGCACTACAACTCCCGGGTCAGACACAGAGACTTCCAGGTGGGAGACCTCGTTCTGAGGAAAGTCATGGGCGCAGCAAGAGACCCAACCCAAGGAAAACTCGGCCCTAATTGGGAAGGACCTTACCGAGTCGCGGCGTGGCTGAGGAAGGGTACCTACCATCTAGAGACACTGGACGGACAGAAGTTACCGCATCCTTGGAATGCTGAACACCTGCGAAAGTACTACCAGTAGAGGCGATGACGTAAAAGAACAACACCCCTCCTTTTTATTCTTATTTACTGTTTACTTTAAGTATTCGCTACAATAAGCCCAACGGGCATGTTTTTGTTTTTTGCTACAATAAGCCCAAAAGGGCAGGATTTTGGAACTACTTTTTATATAGATGCATGGCAATAAGAAGAATTTATTCAGAACTACTGAAGTTTCTACTTGCAAAATTTAAATTCACAAAAGATCGACGAAATGGCCAAGTCCACAAGATGGACAAAGCAATAAGGCTGACGGTCTAAAAATTACCAAGTCCACAAAGTGGACGAGCCAAATAGCTGACGGTCTAAAAATGACCAAGTCCACAAAGTGGACGAGCCAAATAGCTGACGGTCTAAAAATGACCAGGTCCACAAAGTGGACGAGCCAAATAGTTGACGGTCTAAAAATGACCAGGTCCACAAAGTGGACAAGCCAAATAGTTGACGGTCTAAAAATGGCCAAGTCCACAAGATGGACAAAGCAATAAGGCTGACGGTCTAAAAATGACCAAATCCACAAAGTGGACGAGCCAAATAGTTGACGGTCTAAAAATGACCAAGTCCACAAAGTGGACGAGCCAAAAAGCCGACGGTCTAAAAATGACCAAGCCCACAAGATGGACAAAACAATAAAATTGACGGTCTAAATAAAATGCTGACAAAATGACTAAATCAACAATATACTCAGTTATTAGAGCTGACGACACTGTCTAAGTCCACAAGTGGACGAATCTATAAGGCTGACGGTCTAAAAGGACTGAAGCTGTCAGTCTACAAGTAGACGAATCTATAAGGCTAACGGCCTAAGAAGACTGACAAGTTGCCCATCCACAAAGTGGACGAGCCAAAATAGGTGACGGTCTATTAAAAGACGGCTAAATCTGACGACTTTACTAAGCCAACGGCCCTAACACTACGGTCGAAGCTAAAGCTGACGGATATACAGATCTAAGGGCGCATAAAAAGTGAGTAGGCTGACAACCCCAACCTAAGACTGGGAAGTAGCCTTAACATCCACAAAAACAAGAAAGAGAGGCGCAAGATACAGAACAAAAGCGACGGGTGCCAATAACCTGAATAATAGTGTAACACTTACAAACAAAAAAAGCCCGAAAAACATGGGCATTTAATAAAACTGTTTACAAAATAAATGAAAAAAAGAGACGTCAAATACAAGGGGGCGTCAATCTACTTTTTTCTGAACAGAAGGATCTTCTCCGTCAAGCAGCACCACAGGAGGGGTCGGGGCAGTTGTTGGAAGGTTCGCAGCAGGTTGGGCCAAAACAACTCCACCACCTCCATGTGAAGGAGAATCCACTAAGTCGTCAGCCCCAGCAGTGACGGCCTCATTAGCAGGCGTCATAGGCTGGGCATCATCTAGGGTGATACCAGATAAGTCCAACTCAGGGAAAGCTGACGCCACTTGTCTGAGGCAATCATCAAATCCTGTGCCATAGTATCCAACACAGGAATCAATGAAAGAATCTGACGCCTTGAATTTCTCGACCGCGTCAGCCCCTGCAGTCTCCATCTGTGCCCAAAGAGTCGTAAGCTCCTTCTCTAGCTCACCCTTCTGACGACCCTCCTCCTCCAGTTTCTCCCTCACTTCTTTCAGCTCGACGTTAAGGACACGCATTGCTTCCTTATACTGAGCTTGCTGGTCTCGCATATTGGCATTGTGCTTATTGACGCGAGTGACGACACCCTCCTTAGCCACACACCGGTCCTGAAGCGCCTTTACGCGAACCAAGGCCTAGAAGGGGATACAACCGTCAGTTATTAAAATAGGAAAAAGAAGAGGAAATAACCATTTAGGAGAGACGGCTTACCCAAGTGAGGTCAAACAAAGCTGACGACCCCAACTCATCCGTCGCCAACAAATCACAAGGATCTGTGTCCGTCGGCTTTATAAATGACTCCACAGCCTCAACAGCAAAATCTTTGTGAGTTAGCAAGCAACGGGGCCCCTTCAGGGCAGGAACAGAAGAAGTCATCACACCTTTCCCTGCCCCGTGACTCGACTTAGGAGACGGCTTCGCTGGGGGTTCATTCCCAGAAGCGACGGCTGCCTTCTTAGGTGGACGGCTATTATCCCCGTCAGATTTCCTCTTGGAAGAACCCTTGTTTACGATCTTGGGGGTCGATGAGGATACCGTCTCCCCTTTTGCTTTCTTCTCTTCTTTCAGACGGGCAGCGGCAGCCCTTATCCGTTGCTTAGCTACGTCCATTTCTGCGAAAGAAATACATAAGCGAAACCGACGGCAATACAAAAATAATTTCGAAAATAACGCGGTCTACTCACGATGACGGGAGAATCCTTCTAGCCTGCGAGCCTCAGGCGTCGGTTCGGGACCCCCGCAATAAGCATGAAGATAATCAAGGGTAATTAAGTCTCGACACGACCGCTCCTCTAGGGGAATCTCCAAAACTCAACGGATAAAGTCTTCCTGCTCGCTGGTTATGGAGGGGCGAATGAGGGCTGAAAAAGTACAAGTGAATTGACGGCGTTAGAACCATTGAAAAACAAAAATTATTACTTACTTAAGTTGGCAGGTTAAAAGCTGACGGCTAAAAACCTGACTCCCTTACAAACGCCCAAGTATTGTCAAAATAGCCGTGGGGTATCGTCTCCCATTCTTCCTGACGGCACACCCAGTCCGTCCCTTCAACGAAAAAGAACTTGCTCTTCCAGGCTCTATTCGAATCCGGCATCTCAGACACCAACCTCAAATCTTTCTCCCTGACAGCAAAGTGGTACATCCCTTTGGAAGAAGAAAGGTGTCGAGGTCTATAACAATAAAAGAATTCGTCCAAGGAAAGCTGACAGTTCCCTCCACTTAGACGACCCCACAGTATCTCGGCACCTATAAAATTCTCCACGAATTTGGAGCAATTTGGCTGACGGATAAGCCGAGAAAGTCAGCCAACTGATGGTGTAAGGCCGTCAGGGGCAGTCTAAGACCGGCGGCAAACATGGCGCCATACATACCAACGTCTGCAGTTCTTCCCGTATAACATTTTTCACCATCCCTCGGCAGACGGATAGGAATATGGTCGGGGATTTGGAAACGAGTTCGTAACTCGTTGAAAATTTTGAGAGTCATCTTTGGGAGGAACTTATCTACAGCCCACTCCTTGGGAAGGATGAAGGGGCGGTTACCCCCAGGACTTCCAGAAGTCCCTTCACAAGACCCCTCGTCGCCCTCATCCCCGTCACTACTTCTCTCTCCTACTTCGGCTTCACTCTCCTCACCTACTACCTCCTCATGACCTCCGTCTCCATGACTTCCTACCTCCTCGACGGGAGTTTGGGCTGACGTCTCCCTCTCTGACGACCAGGATAAACTCCCGGACTCACTACCTGAACCAAAAACCTCGTCGTAGCCCGCTCCCTCGCGGACCGACGACCGGTCACTCGACATCCTACCTACAAGTGACGAGCGTAATCTAAGAACCTAGGAGGACGACCTCGCTTCAAAGAAATCAAAAGAAATAAAGTATGTACAGAAGGGAAAAGGAGGAACTTACAAGTGCGACGGCTGAAGAAGCGACGGTAAAAGCTCAGGCGAACGGTAAGGAAGTACTGACGGAGGATGACCGACGGATTTGTTCTCTAGAAATCAGGGAAAGCGAAATAGGAGAAATGAGAGAAGGTGGGCCATGTATATATATAAGGGAAATGCATGGAAGACGATGCGACGCCCTCGTTTGGACGCGGAGCCAACCCAAGCACGCCACGTGTCCGAGCATTTAATGTTGACTGCTCGAGGTGTCAGCTTTGGAATATTTTCTCTCTCCTGGTTAAAGCGACAGATAGTAACGAATGAATACTCCATAACCCGTCAGTTATAACTAACGGAGATATGGAGTAGGGGGCAACTGATATGCAAAAATAAACTGTCTCAACCCGTCAGTTTCCCGCGGCTTAGACTGACGGGTTCAGCCAACTTGAAAAGCTGAAGGCCTCAAATTAACCGACGGTGACTCGAAGCTCACGGACCACCCGCAAATCGTAGCAATGACGCTGATGCCAATATGGCTGCCGACATTGAGGCAAGCTGACGGTCTTAAGGCCGACGGCTTTCGTAGAACCATGACTTGGCCACCACGCGAGTAAATAAGGAAATTACTTGTATTCCACATATTAGAGTCCTATAAGGAAAGGATTCCGTAATCTACGTTCACAAGGATTCCTATATGGAAAAGACTTCTACTCCAAGAAAGAATGGTCAACCCCTTACTACTATAAAAGTCCCAATACCCTCACAAATCGAGGTACGCATAATTAACCCCTCTCTAGCACTCTAGAGTTGAAACAAGTCCTAACTTGACCTTCGGAGGGTATTTGGCCGGCACCACACCGGTGCTCTCTGTTAGGTCTTCTCCTTTTTTGTTGTGCAGGTGTAGTTTCGAGCGTACAAGCATCGTGCAACTCACTGGTGAGATTTTCAGCATCATCAATAGCAGTTTTATCTTTTTGGTGAAAGCATATAGGCAAGGCCTTTGAATCTTTGTTCACTCCTTAATTAAATTCTTTAATGAACGAAAGAAAAAAGGAGTTATCTTCCTCATACCTTTTTTTCATTTTAAATACTAGTATTCAAAACATGAAAAGATGTGAACATTTGACTTGATCTCAATGCGCAAGTCCATTATTTTTTCTAAGGGTAACAATGGTGGAGCAAGGAAATTGTAACGGGAGCGAATAAAAAATAAACATTAATTTAAAATAGTATTCTAAATACAATTTAGTATACAATTCAACTATATTATGTAATAGTTTTTAAAAAGTTATACAATAGTTTCGGCGTCCGATCCTGATGATAGCACTTTATCATTAGACTAAGACCACAATCAGTTTTTGGTATAGGCGGAGATTAATCCTTAGATCTCTTATTCAACTATCAGAGATTTTACTGATTGAGTTAGCTAAAACCCACAATATAGTAAAGAATATGCAGGCATTTCTTAAAATGATTGACAAATATATAATTATTTCCACTAACTTAAGCACACAATTGTTTTGCTTTTAATTGTTGTCAAAGTAATTAAACTCAAACATGAATACCGGAATTCCAATATGTTGTTTTTCCCATAAATTTCAGAAAAAATAACTATAATTTTGTCTTACATAAATAATTACAATTTTAAGCTGTTGTGGGTTCCTGTGGTTGGCAATTGATTTCCTTATTTGATATGCTTTGTTGAGTTGTCTTCATTGTCTCTATGGTCTTGCCTAGGATGAAGGCCATGTCTATTATTATTTCTTCCATTATGTGCATTATCCTCGCCATAATTGGCCTCTAAGTGGTCTAGACGGGCAGTAAGCTCTGCATTCAAAATTTCATCTAGGGGTGGTGAAGTATACCAATATATACCTTTATCTTTATACTATTATAAAATCAACCGTACCCATTCACCAACCAACCATGCGGGTGAGAGTATTTTGATGTGTGAAGAATGATGATGTATCTAAAATGTTATTGGAGAGTTTACATTGAGTCTTCGTTAAATTTATCCTAACAATTTAGTATTTCAAAATACACAACCTCTGGTATTATAGTCTTAATAATTAGAATAATCGTATTTTTTAATGTTAACACAAGTTTAGTTTTTTTTTTTTTTTTGATAAATTAACTACAATATAGTGCAAACTGCTAGTAAGTAGGCTAGTATATTAATGTGAATTGTGAAAGCCCTATAAACTTTAATTCTTACTGCATATATACTCCCAACGTATAAAAAAATAACTTATTGCAACGAGATTTTCAAAGTAAATCGTTGCAATATATGGAATAATTTAGTGTTGCATAAACCTATTGATTTTTTTTTTAATAATAATAAAAAAAAAATATATATATATATATATATATTTATATATAAAAAAATAAAAAAAAATAAAAACTTATTGCAACGAAATTTTCAAAGTAAATCGTTGCAACATATGGAATTTATTGCAACAAAAATCTAGTGTTGCGTAAACCTATTGCCTCGGAGTTTATTACAACGACTTGCATCGACTTTTTTGTCGTTGCAATAACACCTATTACAACGACATTAGTTGTTATTGCAACGACCTTTTTCGTTGTATTAAGTCTTTTTTTCTTATAATGAGCATTTCAGCTCTAATATGCAATCAATTCATCTATAAACTTTCCCAAATATTTACTTGTTAATTGCATTTGGGTAATATTGGTTTGTGTGCGTACCCAAAATATGGTTGGTGGGCTCGACCTCTACTTGGGCTCACAATCTATTTGTATTGTGGGCTTTGGATTTCCTACTATGGGTGGTTCTGTGCTCAGCAACTCAAATACACCTCTATTCCCTCATGCCTTCTTCCTCACAGAATCTCTCCTTTGTTCTCTTTGAGTGTCTGCTCTCTTCTCTTAGTATTCTTCCCAGAATTGCCAACCCCCTTTTTCTCATTCTCATCTCTTATTTATAGCTCAAGATTAGTGGAAGGGTTATGATTACTCTAGGTTATTAGTGGGTTTGGAGGTCCAATTCCATTGCTTTTAAATGGGTGTTTAGTTAGGAGTGGGAGTAGTGGCTTTGGAACTGATTCCCACCCCAAGAGGGACGTTCGGCAGCGATATTCCCCAGGGTGAAGCCGAGCAGCTAAGACATAGGATTCCCGGGCAATCACATTTTCGGCCAAAATGTGTTCGCCGGGTAGGTCTCTGGCTATGAACCATGAGGCGTACGATTCAAGATTGCATGCTTAATGGGCCTTCGGTCGAGCATGGTGGTATGGATCTCGGGCCCATGGCCTCAGCAGGCCTAAGGCCCAGCTTCAGACAAAAGGATTAGAACTATGGGCTACACTGTAGGGTTGAAGCTCCTAGCCCAAGTGGGCCTGGGGACCTATGTGCCGTACAATAGCTCCCCTTTGATTTGTGCCCGGCCCCGAGAATAAATCAAGGACATTAAAAGGCAAAAAATAACCGAGAAGCTTAACGGGTAAATTCTAGATGGTTAAGAACTCATTAATGCATCCTCAAAAGGTGCGTTGTATCTGACTGTTTGATTTAACCGTTATCATTGTCTACTGGCCCCTATAAATAGTCTCTCCTGAGTTTCTTCTTCACTTTTTACATTCTCCGTTCCTCAAATCCCCTCTCTGTCGAGCATACTTCTTTTGTGCGTTCATCCTCCAGCCCAGAACACCATTTCTTCTTAGAGCCCACAGTAAGTTCTCTTTGCCTTTCGTTCCATTCTCTCTTTTTCTTTCAGTTTTCCTTTAGTCTTAGACTAGGGATGAGTTATTCTTACCTCTTATCTTCTGAAGCGTCTTTGGCCAGCTTTAGAGTAGGCTATAATGTCCCTGGAGATGTTGTTATCGCGTATTGTCATGTGGGCGATATCAACCTCCATAGGCGTTCTGGCTTAAACACTGTCTTTTTCCCTCTTATGGCTATTCTCGAGGGCAGGGTTAGGTTTCCCGTCAACCCTCTCATTATAAGCATTCTTAGATTTTACGGCTTGTGTCCCGACCAACTCCCCCCTAATTTTTACCGAGTGGTGAGTTGTGTGAGTAGGTTAAACCAAATATTCGGTCTACAGTTAAACCACCATAGTCTATGCAGAAACATTAGGTCTGATTACTACTTAAAAACTAGGGATATGCGGGTGTACGACACTCATACCCGAGCCCACTTGGGCCATTAACTCTTATGCGAAGATGCGGCCCATACTCCTATTCTCTCTCTTTCTCTCTGCAGGCCTAGCCCGAATCTACACAAGTCGCTGGCCCAAAATTTTGCCTCCTTGTTTGTGCTCGGCAAGTCCTTACTGATCAATGTTGTGGACGGCGTCCAAACATGCCGTCCGGTGGATGCTCGGTAGCACCTTTAGGTGCACCACTGCCGAGCGTATCTACGGAAGTGGGAACCAAGTTCCAAAGCCATCCTCATCGCTTCCCACTCCCACCTAACCTCCCACTTATGTTCGATGATACTGGACTGCTCACTGCACTAACTAGAAAGTGATCATAACCTCTCCACTAACTTAGAACTATAAATATGAGAAGTTTAGAGAGAAGAAGGGGTTGGAAAATTTACTGAAAAAGAAGGAGATATAGGAAGAAAGCAAACGGAGTAGAAGGTGATTCAGGCAGTTGAGGAGAGAAAAGTGATCTCATTGAGTCTCCGTGCCAAGGACGACCCAGTGTAGAAAACCCAAACCCACCATACAAATAAGTTGTGAGTCCGAGTGAGCCCCAGCCCATTAGCCTCATTTTCGATGCGCACAATTGGCGCTGTCTGTGAGAATCTCCTACAACGCCGTAGTTCTACTGGGACTCAATCTCGGGGAGGCAGATGTCTGGGAGACACTTGGGGAGCGACGCTGAAAGTGGTTCAGCGGGATCTTCTCGGGGATCCTCTTGGCGAGAAAGAAGGCAAAAGAGACGTGAAGACAGGGACCGCGAACGAAAGGAACAGTCTGGCCTCGGGGAGGGGTCGTACCAAATGTAGCACACGATTTCGAATGCCTCGGGGCACAGGCAACTCGATGAGAAAGATGAAGAGCTTGAACGGTTGCGCAAGCTAGTGAGAGACCTAGAGTTGGAGGTAGAGAACAGGCATCAGAGAAGGGATGGAGACAACCGAGAAAGAAGAGCCAATCTCGGGGAAGATCGTCATCAGGCAGGGTCCAATCAATCTAGGTCCCACAATCGCCAAGAACGCTCCCATTCCCGAGAATCTCGTCGGCGAAGGGAACGGTCTCATTCGCGGGAATCCTGCCAACACCGAGACCATTCACGGTTACGGGAGTACGCAAACCGAGGTTCGGATTCCCCAGAAGAGCAACAGCCCCATAATGCGGCCATAGATGCGATGAGCCGCACGCTACGAAGAACTGCCCGGTCCCCATTCTCGGCTGACATCGAGAGGGCCCCAATGCCAGACAGATTCACGCACCCTCCTTTTAACTCCTACGACGAGAAAACAGACCCAGTAGAGCACGTCAGTCACTATATCCAGATGATGTCTCTACATACCCACAATGATGCACTGATGTGCAAGGTTTTTCCCTCAAGCCTTAGTCCCACCGCTTTGAGATGGTTTAACAGGCTGCGGAAGGGTTCTGTCCACAATTTCGCCGAGCTGATACAGGAGTTCGACGTCCGGTTTGTAACTTGCAGTCGGGTGCCACAACCAGTAGATGCATTGCTGTCCATAAAAATGAGGGTGGGGGAAACCCTCCGTAGTTATGCTAGGCAGTACTGGGAGCTCTACAACAAGATCGGCGGGAGGAATGAGAAGATTGCTGCGAGCACTTTTAGGATGGGATTGCCCAAGGAATCCGGGCTGAGGGAGTCATTGACTAAGAAGCCTCCCCAGGATATGAGGCAGTTGATGAGGCGTATTGAAGAATATAAACGGCTAGAAGATGACCGGATATAGAGCAAAGGCAAGGCGCCGATGATAAATCATCCTCGGTCAAGTGTCTTTCAACCAAGGACCCGGGAAAATTTGAGAATTCAAGAACCAGAGGCACCAGTAGGGGAGGTAAACGTGACATTCAAGGAGCCTTGCACAAAATCGTGGACAGGATCAAACACGAGCCATATTTCAGGTGGCCGAACAGGATGGGGGGTGACCCTCTAGGAGAAATCAAAATTTGTACTGCGCCTATCATAAAGACAAGGGACATACGACCGAGCAGTGTCGGGTGTTAAAAGAGCATCTCAGGCTGCTGGCCAAGGCTGGGTATTTGAAGGAGTTCGTGCTAGATGCAGGGGACCGGGGGATGGGGCAAGGAGCTACGTAAAGGGGCAACACCCTTCCAACCCCACTCAGGATAATTAAGGTCATCCACGCTCCACCGAGAAGTCTCGCCTCGGCAAGAAAAAAAGGGGTGCTAAATGTGGTCCTAGTGGGGGGCAGCTCGGGCACACCACCGGCGGGGAAGAAGATAAAGCTTACCCGGGAGCCTATCGCTTTCGGTGACAATGATCTAGAGGGAACGGTCCAGCCGCACGACGACGCATTGGTAGTTACCGCCCAGGTAGGTGGTGAAAAGGATGATGATAGACTAGGGGAATGGGGCCGACGTGATGTATCTTGACTTGTACCGGGGGCTTGGGTTGAAAAATGGGGACCTCTCTAAGTACAGCACGCCCTTGGTCGGGTTTGATGGGAAAATCGTAATACCCGAGGGGCAAATATCTATGCCCGTGAATATGGAGGGCAAGAAGGTGGTAGTGACGTTTGTAGTGGTGACTTCTTTCTCCTCGTACACAGCGATACTCGGCAAACCGTGGATCCATGCAATGGGGGTCGTCCCATCCACCCTGCATGTGAAAGTGAAGTTTCCTACCGAGCATGGTATTACTATGGTGAGGGGAAGCCAGCAGACGGCAAGACAATGCTTGATCGCCATGGTCAACCAGAGGAAGGAGACAACCGATTAGGGGGAGTGTGCCCAGCAAAAAGAGCCGCCGCAGGGGGTCCTGTTATAGCAATTACAGGATGACCGAGGAGAAGTGAGGGGTGGTTGTGCTGAGGAGATGATAAAAGTAAAGGTACTTCCAAATGCTGACAAGTGTTTTCATGTAGGGAAGGGCATGGACGAGCAGGAGAAAGTGGAAATGTTGTTGCTTTTCATACAGAACGTAGACGTATTTGCTTGGAGTCCATATGAGGTGCCCGGGGTGGACCCTGAATTCATTGTCCATAGACTTAAAGTTGACCCCTCGTTCCCCCCTAAGAAGCAGAAGCCGAGGAGATCGGCCTGGGAGCACGCCGAGGCGGTGAAAGCGGAAGTCCAAAAGTTGAAGGATGCTGGGGCGATAAGGGAAATTTTCTTCCTGGACTGGTTGGCAAATACCGTGGTGGTGAAGAAGAAGAACGGCAAGTGGAGGGTTTGCGTGGACTTCACGGATTTGAATCGAGCATGCCCAAAAGACCCTTTCCCCGTGCCAAAAATCGACCAATTGGTGGATGCCACGTATGGGCACCCGAGAATGAGCTTTCTGGATGCTTTTCAAGGGTATCACCAGATCGCCTTGGCGCCCGAGGACCAAGAGAAGACGGCATTTATCTCCCCGGAAGCCAAGCGGGGAATAGAGGTCAACCCTGACCAAATTGAGGATGTGAAAAGACTGAAGCCACCGAGCAGTCCGAAAGAAGTGTAAGTGTTGACTGGGATGCTAGCCGCCTTTAATCGATTCATCTCCAAATTCGCAGATCGCTACCGACTGTTCTACCAACTTTTAAAGAAGTGGACTGGATTTCAGTGGAACGAAGAATGCGACAGAGCTTTTATGGATCTGAAGGATTATTTGGCGCGGGCACCCATGCTAACGGCATCAGAACCAGGTGAGGATCTATTCATGTACCTGGCAGTGTCCGAGCACGTCGTGAGCTCCGTGCTACTGAGGGACTAGAGAATCCAATAACCCATGTACTACATCAGCAAAACTCTAGTTGATGCGGAAACGAGATACTTACCTTTGGAGAAGCTTGTGTTGGCCCTGATACATGCCACGAGAAAGCTGCCACACTACTTTCAAACTCATACGGTTTACGTCTTAACCGAGTATCCCTTACAGTCACTGTTGAAGAGGTCAGACTTCACTAGCCGAATAGCAAAATAGGGAACTCAGCTTGGTTCTTTTGACATATGGTACAGACCCCGAAGTTCAGTGAAGGGCCAGGTCCTTGCGGATTTTGTCGCCGAGTTCTCGCCGAGAGGGAAGGGGGAGATAATTTGCCACATGGAGTCTCGCCCGTGGAAGGTGTTCATGGACGAGGCGCCGAGCTTTACGGGAGCCGGCGCAGGGGTTGTCATAATCACCCCAGAAGGAATACGGTTAGAGCAATCATTTAGGTTGGGCTTCAGAGCCTCTAACAACGAGGCAGAATACGAAGCCTTGCTAGCTGGACTAAGGACAGTTTCAAGTTTAGGTGCCCAGGAAGTAGAGGTGTATTCAAATTTGCGTCTGGTGGTTAATCAGGTGCAGGGCAGTTTTGAAGCCTGAGATCTCCGGGACGTGGATGTAAAGAAATTCGTATGGAAGAATTTAATCACAAGGTTTGGGGTGTCAAACTCTCTTATATCAGACAATGGGCTGCAATTCGACAGCCGGGCATTCCGTGAATTCTGCGGTGATCTCGGCATCAAGAATAGGTACTCGACTCCAGCATATCCCCAGGGTAATGGCCAGGCCGAGGCGGTAAATAAAGTAATTGTGAATGGGCTGAAAAAGAGGCTAGAGGGTGCGAAGGGAAACTGGGCTGAAGAGCTGCCCAAAGTCTTATGGGCATACCGGACAACTCCTAGAAGGTCCACCGGGGAGACCCTGTTCTCTCTCACATATGGAGCGGAAGCCGTGATACCAACCGAGGTGGGTCTGTGCAGTGCACGAGTCGCGGGATTCGATCCCGGCCAAAACGATGAGATGATGGTAGGATGCTTGGACAAGTTGGAAGAATGTCGTGAAGTGGTGACTATACGGCTTGCGGAGTATCAGCAAAAACTCGTCCAAAGATATAGCCAAGACGTAAGATCGAGGGAGTTTGGCGCCGGAGATTTGGTTCTTAGGAAAGCTGTGGGAAATATGCGGGATACGAACGCCGGGAAGCTGGCGCAGACATGGGAAGGGCCTTACAGGGTCACTACCGTCGCTGGCGTAGGAGCGTATTACTTGGAGGACCTAGACGAGAGGCCACTTCCTCGGCCGTGGAACGTCCATAATCTTAAGAGATTCTATCACTAATGGGCAGTGCTGTAAATTGTAAGGTTAATGTAATATTGCACGGTTTTCGCTAATAAAGATGATGGCGTTCATTCAGGCAAACTCTTTCAATTTCTCTGTTCGACTTCAATTGCCGATCATAAAAGAACCTTAAGCTACGAGTCTTAATAAGGACAGAAACTGGATTCTCGGTTCGATTCATATCGCTAAACAGGTGGAAAACTTAAAAATTACTCTAAGGACAGAAACCTGATTCTCGGTTCGATTCATATCGCCGAACAGGTAGAAACCTTAAAAATTACTCTAAGGACAGAAACCTGATTCTCGGTTCGATCCATATCGCCGAGCAGGTGGAAACCTTAAAAATTACTCTAAGGACAGAAACCTGCTTCTCGGTTCGATTCATATCGCCGAACAGGTGGAAACCTTAAAAATTACTTTAAGGACAGAAACCTAATTCTCGGTTCGATCCATATCGCCGAGAAGGTAGAAACCTTAAAAAATTACTCTAAGGACAGAAACCTGATTCTCGGTTCGATCCATATCACTGAGCAGGTGGAAACCTTAAAAATCACTGACAGAAATTCGCTTCTCGGTTCGATCCATATCGCCAAGCAGGTGGAAACCTTAAAAATCACTCTAAGGACAGAAACCTGCTTCTCGGTTCGATCCATATCACCGAACAGGTGGAAACCTTAAAAATTACTCTAAGGACAGAAACCTGATTCTCGGTTCGATCCATATCGCTGAGCAGGTGGAAACCTTAAAAATCACTCTAAGGACAGAAACTTGCTTCTCGGTTCGATCTATATTACCGAGTAGGTGGAAACCTTAAATTATTATTCTAAGGAGAGAAACTTGCTTCTCGGTTCGATCTATATTACCGAGCATATGGAAACCTCAAATTATTATTCTAAGGATAGAAACCTGCTGCCCGGTTCAATCCCCGTCTTACGACGAAACAGGATTCAACTACCCGGACCACTACAACATAAGTGCGAAGCAAATAAATAGCGCAATGAATACTCCAAAACTAAATCATTGTATTAGGAATTAAAGCAGTATCCCGACCACAAAACCAAGTGGCCATTTAAGTATCAAGCAAGGCAAAAAAGCAATTGTTCTGTCACCATAGCTCGGTGACATAGGCAAGCCAACTAAAAGGCATAAAAAAAAAGGGGCGGGGGATAACAAGAGAAGCTTCCTTAAAGGAAGAAGTCACGGTCCGGCAATTAAGAAGCGGAATCTGCAGGTTGTTCCCGAGCGCCGGTCTCCGCAAAATGCTGTTGCGCCAAGGTCTGAGTGGGGTCCTAGCCGAGCTGATCTCTAGAGCGGGGGTGGTTGGCCACTTCCGTTTCCTCCATCTCCACGTGAGAATCTATCTGCTCCACTAATTCCCTCAGGCTGGTCATCTCTCCTTCATCAATGGACCTTTGAGGGTTGTGCGAGCCAGGTGCGGGGACTGGGAATGGAATTTGGCCGGGATTTCTCAAAGGGGAATCCTCGGGGACTCCCAAAGCCTGCAAAGCGGCCAGCCACCCCTCCTCAAAACCCAGCTTCCGAGCATCCCTTATGACGGGTTCAGCTGAGTTCTCCGCATCGGCAAATCCCTCATTGTACCACTTGGTCTCGCTTGCCTCCAGGGCAGCTCTCAGGTCGGCCAGCTCCTCGGAACACGCACTATTTATGCTCTCGGTTTCCGCCAACTTGAGCTCAGTCTCCCCCAGCCAGACCTGCAGATCTGAGTACTTCTTTTCCGCAGCCATCCTCGCTTTCTCTACCGCGACAGCCTTCTTCTCCGTGGTCGAAGCAGCCACAGCCTTTTCCTTGGCGTTCACCTCGACCACATCCTTAAGAGCTTTCTCCCGACCGGCATCCTCGGTAAGATCCTTAACACGCCTATCAAGTATATATGCCAGTTGCGCGGCTTGATGAAGTGACAAGAACGGGCACCAAACCCCGGAAGACAGAACATTAGTAAAAAAAAAAAAAAAAAAACTTACCGCGATGGTGTGCCACTGCAGCCTCCTTCCCATCGATTCGTCCGTGCCCTCTTCGAAAGCACGCACGTCCTCGGGCAGCAGAAGGCCACGCGCCAGAGTTTGAGCGACGTGACCACCTGCCCCCTTTCCCCAAACGTGCATGCTTACGACCAAGGGGAGAAGTTTGCCATCCAACATGAACGAAGGCTGCCACGCGGGTACGGTGTGGGAAGAGGACTCCACTTGTGCCCCGGTCTGAGCCTTGGGTTCATGGATCACAATGCCACTAGATGGCTGGGGAGGAGTAATTGAAGGTGCATCACCTAGGCCGACAGGGGTCTGTTCAATTGTACGCTGCTTTTTTCTTTGCCGACCGGGGGCTGTGGACAGAGGAAGAGGGGTTTGGCCACGCCCTTAGGGCTGCTGCTGCTGCGCAGTAGGTCTGGCTCCGGGAATGAAACGGCTGATCGTCATCGTCTTCTGGGTTACCATCTTTTCACCTTGGTTGTGTTCGGTTTCAAGGTGGCCGAAAGATTCAGCAACTGCTTCTTCGGTCTCTAGGGCTAGGGCTCCTTGGTCGACGGGACCTTCTAGTTGGACAGGGGCTTTTTGCTGAATTTGCTCGTGAGCTCATTCTCGGCGATCTCGGGACACACGCTCGGCTGACTCGTCCTACACAGGCTGGCGCTCGTCAGAGCAGATATACCGAGGACCTTGGTCACGGGCCTCACCTACTGTAAACCTCGGGGGAAGAAAATTAGCATGCCGAACGTCGATGTAGGACAAGAGTTGGCTATCAACTAGTAGGGCTTGGCTGAAAGCTTGCCGGGTGGAATACACAGGATTAACCCCGAGTATCAGGTGGGACGCTCGAAGCTGTCCATCCGAGTGGACAAAAATCTCGGACCTGAGCACGAAGTTCAAATCCCGCACATGCGCGACTCTAACGTCCGGGATGAACACTCTACCATTTGCGATAACCCACACAAATAAGCATCAGAGTGAGTAAAATGTTTACAATACGAGATATACATACGTTCATGAATGAAAATAAATAAGAAATGAAAGCAGGTCAATGATCGGGACGAACCCACTTCGCGCCTGGTGAGGGGGCAGGGGAATTCACCGGCAAACCAATTGCTGCGCACTCGAACAAACTCCCCGATAGAGTTCCTATTTGAGTCAGGTAGGCAGGAGATCAGCCGTACCCTCATGTCTCTAACTTTCAAATAGTAATTTGTTTTCTTACTCCCACATAAACTGTACATATGGTTTATGTCGTGTTGGTTTAACTGTAAATCGTACATCTGGTTCAACTGACTCACACAACTCACTACTCGGCAAAAGTTGGGAGGAAGTTGGTCGAGGCACAACCCATAATACCCAAGGGTGTCTATTAGAAGAGGGTCTACGGGAAACCTCACCCCACCCTCCAAAATTGCCATCAAGGGAAAAAAGGCAGTGTTGCCCCCACTGTGAAGAGCGATCTCGCTCTCATGGCAATACACCACCTCCATATCGCTAGGGATGTCAAAGGCCTGCCTGAAAGTGGCTAAGGTCGCATCCGTATCTAGAAGGTACGAATATCCCATCCTAAACCCTAGAAGAAAAATGAACGAAGATGCGGAAGTAAAAAGGAAAATGTAGAGAACTTACTTTGGGCTCTAAGATGAGAAGAGATTCTAGGCTAGAGAATGAGTGCACGAATGAATGTACGGCGGAAATGGGGTTTCAGAGGGTAGAGAGCGAAAAAGTAGAAGAATGATTTGAAATGGGCCTTTTATAGAAGTCCTGAGGGGGGTTAGCGACAGTTAATCAGCCATCATGAGGATTAATTAACAGGCCTCGCTAGTCCCAACGCCAACTGGTGTCTACGCCACCTCGGTTCACGAAGCGTCAGGTAATAATGAAGGGTGAACCAAACGGCCAAATCCTGTGCACCTTTTTAGGAACACATTAATGGGATTTCTAGAGTATCCCAGACGTTGCCTCTCTGAACCTCCCGTGTAACATACGCCGTTTTGACTCCTTGATTCTTGCCGAGGCCCGGGCACGAATCAAGGGGGGGGCTATTGTACGGCACCCATACCCGAGCCCACTTGGGCCATTAATTCTCATGAGAAGATGTGGTCCATACTCCTTTTCTCTCTCTCCCTCTCTCTGCAGGCCCAGCCCAAATCTACACAAGTCGCTGGCCTAAAGTTTGCCTCCTTGTTTGTGTTCGGTAAGTCCTTACCGATCAAATGTTGTGGACGGCGTCCGAACGTGCCGTCTAGTGGATGCCCGGCATCGCCTTAGGGTGCACCGCTGCCGAGCGTATCTGCGGAAGTGGGAACCAAGTTCCAAAGCCATCCTCACTGTTTCCCACTCCCACCTAACCACCCACTTATGTTCGATGATACTGGACCACTCGCTGCACTAACTAGAAAGTGATCATAATCTCTCCACTAACTTAGAAACTATAAATATGAGAAGTTTGGGGAGAAGAGGGGGTTGGAAAATTGATGAGGGAAAAAGAAGGAGATATAGGAAGAAAGTAAAGGGAGTAGAAGGTGATTTAGGCAGTTGAGGAGAGAAAAGTGATCTCATTGAGTCTCCGTGCCGAGGACGACCTAGTGTAGGAAACCTAAACTCACCATACAAATAAGTTGTGAGTTCGAGTGAGCCCTAGCCCATTAGCCTCATTTTTGGCGCGCATAACGGGTATGGTTAATATCATGCCTTCCCGATTCTAACAAAAACTCGACGAGGGAATTTGTCTGGGTGAGTAGCAATTGGCTTGCCAATGAACTCTCTTGCCCGTTTTCGCCGCGTGATGTTGATCAGTACCGAGAACCTTCATTTACTTTAAGTTTGAATCCTTTACTTAGTTGCTTACATATAAACTAACCGTGTCTTTTTCTTTGTTGATTTGTTGCAAAAAGTAAAAGGTTTCAACCAGATCTCCGAGTTGTACACGTGAGAGATCTTAATTTCGTACTTAGGTCAGAAATTTTTGTGTACACAGACGGACAACTCCGAGCATCCCATTTGATACTTAGTGTCAACCTGGTGTATTCTACCTGGCAATCATTCAGCTAGGCATTGTTAGTAGATAGCCCGCTGCTTTTGTACATAGATGTTCGTCATGCAAATTTTCTCCCGGCTTCATTGACTACTAGTGAAGCTCGGGATCTTGGCCCCCGTTACACTACTACTGAGGATCTTGCCCCATTAAGAGACAAGTCAGCCGAGCGCGTGTCCTGAAACTGAAAATTTCACATACCCGTTAAGGGGCTTGACACCCTAGCTCAGACTATCGAGCCAGCAGCAGCTGATTTGACCCACTCCTTGGAAGTAACAGTTGATTTAGGCGAAGAAATGGTAACTAAACAAGGACTAACCATTGATCGGTTCTTGCCCGGCACACGCTTAGCTTCTCAATCGCAACAGCCTCTTGGCAGAGATTGGACTCTGCCTCCCCCTTCTAGCCGTGCAAAAAAGAAGCAACGAGTGGCTGATTCGCCTCCACCTCTTCCTTCAAAGACCCCTCCCCAGGCATTCGGTAACATTTTAATCCAGGAACCAACTGGTGCCTCCCAGCCACCCGCCCAAGTCGAGAGAAATGTTGCATCCTCTTTCAGGCCCATGGTGGGATGGCAGCCCTCCTTCAAGCTTGGTGACGAGCCTCTACCGACGACTGCTAGCGTAAGGACTTGGTCTCAGGGCCAAGGGGGTTAGTTGCCCAGAGCCTGGTGCACGGTCTCCTTTTGCCCGAGGACGTCAACTGTTTCTCGGAGGCTATCGAAGAGTCGATGGCAAAATGACTACAGTGGCACACAATTGCAGTAAGCCTTTACTTTTCGTTTATATGCGTATTCCCTTTTCCCCTACACTTGTGATATCTGATTAATATTGTGTCACCAGGCCGCGCAGTTGACTCACGTTCTTAATGAAAGAATGAAGGAATTGGCCAAAGACATGGAGAGGGAGAAGGCCCTGAAGGACGTGGTGGAGGACACGGCAAAGTAGCTGATGCGGCAGAGAAAATGGCTCAAGCTGCTAAGAATGCCCAGTTGGTAGCCGAGAAGAAGCTGGCCGAGGTAGAGGCCAAGCTGGGGAGCATAGAACTTAAGTTGGCAAAGGCAGAAAGCCTAACATTGGCCCAGGCAGACGAGATTGCCGACCTTAAGGCAGCCTTGGATGCCTCCGAGCAGAGGGGGTACAATCTGGGCTTTACGGATGCTGAAAATTTCGTGGAGCCCATTGTTCACCAAGCTCAGAGCCATGGGTTCCGTGAAGGGTGGCTAGCAGCTTTACAGGCCATGGGGATAGCAGAGGATTCCCCACTGAGAAATCCAAACCAAATTCCCTACCTAGCTCCTGTCCCCCCTGTTCACAGCCAAGCCGATGCCGCAGATGAAGAGGAAACCTTTAGCATGAGGGAGTTGGTCCACGCCGTTGACACTAATGTGGAGACGGACGACCCTGAGGTCACCAACAACCTTCATGCTACTGAGGATGGACAAGGACATACGCCAACTACCGACCAACCACCCAGGAATATGCCTAATGACAATGTTATCTAGCTTCTGCCCGACGATGCCTCCGTTTAATCTCCATGTTTCAATTTAATTTTATTTCCTATTTATGTTTAATTGAAGCTTTTCTCTTACTTTTATTTGCTCGATTTGCCTATGGTCACCGGGTTGTGGTGGCTGAACAATAATTTACCTCTCGTTTTCTTAAGTTTTATTCTGTTGTAGTCACCGGGCTGTGATGACAAAACATTTGATTTTAATTATGACTGTTTACTACTAAGTTATTATTTTCGTCATGTTATTCGATTGTCCATCTCTTTTACATATTCAAGTGTGCCAAATGACGGGGTAGTTTAATCCCGGTTTGCCTTTAATCGGTGATAAGAACCAAGTCTGATATGTGTAGACTTATCTAGGAAAATCTAGCATAGGGTAATTAGGATTGTACCGGGAATAAGTCTCTGTTCTTAAGCAAATTTTGAGATTAGGTTTTAGTCAGGTGAAGAAAATCCACCTAGGGATAGGCTCCCGTCTCTAAACAAAATTTAGGGTTAGGTAACAGAGAAAATATTCAATGCTTGGGCATTTTTCGAAAAGGTTTCCACCTGCTCGGTGATGGAGTTCGAACTGAGGACAAGTTTCTGTCCTTAAAATATTTTACTGTAAGGTTTCCACCTGCTCAGTGATGGAGATTGAACTGAGGACAGGCTTCTGTCCTTAAAATATTTTACCCCAGCTCTCTTCGTGTGTGTTGTCCGGGGCTAATGAACTAACAACGATGAAACTATAAGTACAAATACACCTGCATGGACAAACATCACTTTCGTATTAATTAACAATATGCACATATATCATTACACTCAATTCGTACCCTCGCGTACTAACAATCAGTGGTAGAATTTCTTCAAATTGTAGGCGTTCCATGGCCGGGGAAGTGGCCTTTCATTCAAATCTTCCAAATAGTACGCCCCTGCACCCGCGATGGCAGTGATTCTATATGGTCCCTCCCAAGTTGGCGCTAGCTTCCCTGCGTTGATATCCCATGTATTCCCCACCACCTTCCAGAGTACCAGATCTCCCGCCCCAAACTCCCTTTTCCTCACGTCTCTATTGTATCTTCGAGCAAGTTTTTGTTGATATTCTGCCAGCCGTATAGTCACTAATTCCCAGTGTTCTTCCAACAAGTTCAACTGTTTTAGCATCAACTCTGAATTCTCGGCGGGGCTTAATCCTGAAACCCGAGCACTGCACAAGTTTACTTCTGCTGGTATGACTGCTTCCGCTCCATAGGTCAGAGAGAACGAGGTTTCTCCCGTGGACCTTCTCGGGGTTGTTCGGTATGCCCATAGAACACTAGGCAACTTATCTCCTTTTCAACCCGTTCACAATGGCCTTGTTGGTGGCCTCGGCTTGACCATTGCTCTACGGATATGCCAGGTAGAATATCGGTTAGTGATACCGAGATTGCTGCAAAACTCACAAAAAGCTCGGTTGTCGAACTGTAACCCGTTGTCTAACACTAGAGACTCTGGTACCCTGAATCTTGTCACAATGTTTCTCCATACAAACTTCTTAGCATCCACGTCCCGGATGTTTGCCAACGCCTCTGCCTTAGGCTACTTGGTGAAATAATTTACGACTACCAAAACAAACCTCTGATTTCCTGTAGCCCGAGGAAATGGTCCAACAATATCCAGCCCCTATTGTGCGAAGGGCCAAGGGCTACTATTGGGATTTAAGCTCCCTGCTGGTTGGTGGATCATTGGGCGTGCCTCTGACACTGCTCACATTTTCGTGCGTACTCAACAACATCCCTTTGCATTCTCAGCCACCAAAATCCTTGGGTCATTGCCTAGTGAGCTAGCAATCGACCCCCCACGTGACTGCCACACATCCCGTCATGTAGCTTGGCTAGGAGTTCCTCAATCTTGCTGGGGTGCAAGCACTGTAGGTAAGGTCCATCAAAAGACCTTCAATATAGCTTACAATCGGCGGAAAACCAATACCGGGCAGCTATCCGGCGTACTTTTTCTGCTTCCTTCTAATCAGCGGGCACACGATCCTTGGCTAAGAAGTTAATGATCGGATCCATCCAACACGACTCAACCGTTGCCACCAATGAGACACCTACTACTGTACTGATACTTGGTTCTGCCACTAGCTCCACTTTTATTAACTGATGAATTCCCTCGGTTGATGATGACGCCAATGTGGCCAATGAGTCAGAGTGCCAGTTCTGCCCCCTTGCCACCTAAACCACTTTAACGCTCAAAAAGCGGTCCATAGCATGCTTTACCAATTATAAGTACTCCATCATCCGGGGATCCTTGGCCTTAAAGCTTCCCTGTACCTAATTGACGACCAACCAAGAATCCGAATAGACCTCTACCTCCTTAGCACCCAGATCTGATACAACTCTTAGCCTGGCCAGCAGGGCCTCATACTTGGCTTCGTTGTTGGAGGCCTTAAAGCCTAACCTAAAGGAATGTTCCAATTTTATTCCTTCTGGGGTGATGACTATGATCCCAGCCCCAACTCCTAATGCAATGGGTGCACCGTCCATGAATACCTTCCACAAGATTACCTCTACAGGGCAGACCATCTCCTTCCCTCCTCTCGAGGTAAACTCTGTAATGAAATCAGCGAGAACATGTCCCTTCACCGAGCTTCTTGGCCTGTACCTAATGTCAAAGGAGCCCAGCCGAGTTCCCTACTTAGCTATTCTTCTCGTGAAATTAGATCTCTTTAATAACGACTGTAGAGGATACTTGGTCAATACGTAAACGGTGTGAACCTGAAAGTAGTGGGGCAACTTTTGTGTAGCACGCACTAGTGCTAACACTAACTTCTCCAAAGGTAAATATCTTGTCTCGGCATCTATTAGGATCTTACTGATGTAGTATACTAGCTATTGCACTCCCCGGTCCTTGAGAAGCACGGCGCTCATGGCATGTTCCGACACGGAAAGATACATAAATAAATCTTCCTCAGGTTCTGGGGCTATCAACATGGGAGCCCACACCAAATATTCTTTCAACTCCTAGAAAGCCTTTTCACATTCCTCACTCCACTGGAATCCATTCCACTTCTTCAAAAGCTAGTAGAATGGACGGCATCGATCTGCAAACTTGGAGATAAACTGGTTGAGGGCAGCTAACATGCCTGTCAATACTTGGACTTCCTTTGGGTTGCTCGGTGGTTTAAGACGTTTTACTACTTGAATTTGGTCAGGGTTGACTTCTATTCCTCGATTACTGATCAAATACCTTAGGAACTTCCAAGCCTCTACTCCAAAAGCACACTTCTCGGCATTGAGTCATAGCTTATGCTATCGAAGTACTTCTAACACCCCTTTGAGATCATCAATTTGCTGTACTTCCTGTTTGCTTTTTACTACCACGTCATCAATATACACCTCAATTGTATGCCCTATCTTGTCCCCGAACATTCTCGTCATCATTCTTTGATATGTAGCCCCGGTATTCTTTAACCCAAACGGCATCATGGTATAGTGATAGTTAGCATCAGGGGTTATAAATGCTGTCTTTTCCTGGTTCTCGGCTGCTAGAGCAATTTGGTGATAATCCTAAAAAGCATCCAAAAAGCTCATTCTTAGATGCCCATATATGGCATCTACCAACTGATTAATCTTAGGCATCAGGAATGGATCCTTTGGACATGCTTGGTTCAGGTCAGTAAAGTCAACACAGACCCTCCATTTACCATTCTTCTTTTTTACCACCATGATATTTGCAAGCTAGTCAGGGAAGAAAATCTCCTTTATAGCCCCGGCTTCCTTCAACCTCTTGACCTCTTGCCTGACAACATCGATATGCTCCTTAGCCGATCTCCTTGGCTTCTGTTTCTTGGGAGGGCATAGGGAATCCACGTTGAGCTTATGAACTATAAATTCAGGGTCCACCTTGGGTACCTCATGCGGATTTCAAGCAAACACGTCTACGTTCTGTACAAGAAACAACAATATCTCTACCTTCTCTTCGTCCTTCATGCTTGCTCCAATCAGAAAACTCCTATCATCATCCGGCAATATCCTTACTCTTACCAAGTCTTCGGTATACCTAGTCTCCACTCCCATTTGGGGTTTCCGTAATTGCTATGAGGAAGCCTTCTCGGTTGATTTCTTCTGTCTGATTCCCTGGCCAACTGCAGCTACCATGCATTGTCTAGCCACTTGCTGGCTTCCTCTCACTATGACAATGCCCCGCTCCGTGCGGAACTTGACTTTCACATGTAGGGTGGACGGCACTGCCCCCATTGTATGAATCCATGGCCTTCCCAGGATCGTCATGTAAAGGGAAAACGAGGTGACCAATATGAACGTTACCATCACCTTCTTACCTTCCATATTTACAAGAAGCGATATTTGCCCTTCTGGGATCACCATCCGACCATCAAACCCCATCGTGGCGTATCATACTTGAGGAGATCTTCCTTCTTCAAGCCAGGCCCCCTGTATAGGTCAGGATATATCATGTCAGCTCCACTCCCCTGGTCTATCATCACTCTCTTCACTACGAAACCATTTATCCAGGCCATAACCATCAAAGCATCGTTATGTGGTTGGATCATGCCCTCCAAATTATCATCATTGAAGGCAATGGGCTCCCGAGCACACCTCAACTTCTTCTCGAGGGGTTGATCACCTGTGCAGCCCTCCGTCGATACCACGACCAGTACCTCCCTTCAGTTGGACACCTGAGTACCTCTTGGAGCTGCGTGAATGACTTCTATCACTTCCAATGGGGGTGGAAGAGGATTTCCATGAGGCCAGGCGCCCTGCCCGGCTTTCTAATTCCTGGGATCCACCACGAACTCTTTTAGGTATCCCTCTTTTACCAACTACTTTAGATGATCTTTTAACACCCTGCACTGTTTGGTGGTATGAGCCTTATCTTTATATTAAGTACAATAGAAGTTCTGATTTCTCCTAGACGGGTCTCCCCCCATTTTGTTCGGCCACCGAAAATACAGTTTGTTCTTGATTCGATCTACAATCTTGTGCACTGGTTCCATGAAGGTTACATTCACCTCTCCCATCTATGGCCTTGACTCTTGAATCCTCAAATCCTTCAGGGGCCGAGATTGATAGCCGATATGCCGAGGATGATTTATGACCGGGGCCTTTCCTTTGCTCTGTAACCAAGCATCTTCCAACCGTTTATACTCCTCGATACGCCTCATCAACTGCCTCATATCCTCGGGAGGCCTCCTCGTTAATGATTCCCACAGGCCAAAATCTTCGGGCAACCCCATCCTGAAAGTACTCACCGTGATTTTTTCATTACCTCCGCCAATCTCGTTATAGCTCCCAATACCAATTAGCGTAGCTGCGAGGGTTTCCCCTGCCCCCATTTTCATTGACAGCAACGCGTCCACGGGCTGAGGGACTCGACTGCAGGTCATGAACCGTACACCGAACTCTTGAATCAATTCGGAAAAACTGTGAATCGAGCCTTTCCTTAACCCATTGAACCATCTCAAAGCAGTGGGGTCGAGGCTCGAGAGAAACACTTTACACATCAGTGCATCGTTATAAGTGTGCAAAGACATCATTTGAATATAATGGCTTACATGTTCTACCTGGTCCGTCTTTCCATCGTAAGAATTGAACAGCGGTCATGTAAATCTACTTGGCATAGGTGCCCTTTCAATGTCCCTCTAGAATGGTGATCGGGCAGCTCGACGTAATGCGCGGCTCATAGCATCCATGGCCGCATTCCGAGGTCATCCCTCCTTCAGGGAAATCGAATCCCGGTCTACATATTCCCATGAGCGATCCCGGTGCCGATGAGATCTGGATTGATGGGACCCTGCTCCACGGTGATCCCCGACACTAGCCGACCTTTCCCTTCACTCCCCGTGGTCCCTTATCCTACACCTATCTCTCGCTTGCAACTCCAAATCCCTAACCAGCCTACATAGACGCTTGAGCTCCTGATCCTTCTGCTCAAGCTCCTCTTCTATTCTGTCGAAACGGTTACGCCCCGAGGCATCGGATACTGTCTGATATGTTTGAAATGACCCCTCTCCGAGTTCGGACTGCCCTTCCTTCTCATGCTCCCTATCCTCGTGCCTTTTGTGCCTCCTTTCCCGCCATATGGATCCCCGCGAAGACCTCCTAGAGCCACTTTGAACATAACTCCCTGGTTGACCCCCAGACATCTTCCCGTGCACATCTTGACCGAACCACAGCTATGTAGGAGATTCCCACAGATGGCGCCAATTATGCGTACCCAAAATATGGTTAGTGGGCTCAACCTCTACTTGGGTTCACAATCTATTTGTATTGTGGGTTTTGGATTTCCTACTATGGGTGGTTCTGTGCTCGGCAACTCAAATACACCTCTATTCCCTCATGCCTTCTCCCTCACAGAATCTCTCCTTTGTTCTCGTTGAGTGTCTGCTCTCTTCTCTTAGTATTCTTCCCAGAATTGCCAACCCCCTTTTTCTCATTCTCATCTCTTATTTTTAGCTCAAGATTAGTGGAAGGGTTGTGATTACTCTAGGTTATTAGTGGGTTTGGAGGTCCAATTCCATTGCTTTTAAGTGGGTGTTTAGTTGGGAGTGGGAGTAGTGGCTTTGGAACTGGTTCCCACCCCAAGAGGGACGTTCGGCAGCAATATTCCCCAGGGCGATGCTAAGCAGCTAAGAATAGTATTCCCGGGCAATCACGTTTCTGACCAAAATGTGTTGGTCGGGTAGGTCTCTGGCTATGAACCATGAGGTGTACGATTCAAGATTGCATGCTCAATGGGCCTTGGGTTGAGCATAGTGGTATGGATCCCGGGCCCATGGTCTCAGCAGGCCTAGGGCCCAGCTTCGGACAAAAGGGTTGGAATTCGTGGCCTAAGTGGGCCTGGGGACCCATGTGCCGTACAGTTTGGAATTATGCAAGGTGAAAATTGAAGGTTATGGTTGTGGTGAGAAGTGGGTGGGTGGGTGTTACAAATTTTGAGTTTTGAAAGCTAAAATATACCAAGCAGTGTGCATTCTGAACTGAACGGCGTTTATGGATATGGCCTGGTTTGGCTGGCAAATGGGTTCTTCACAAGGGTAGTGAATTTGAAAGTATTGGGAAAACTCTCTCTCTCTCTCTCTCTCTCTCCCCCTCAAAAACAAAACAAACAAAAATGAAGCTTTTCAAAGATTTTAGCTCCAATGTCTCTAACCCAATATTTTTAAAGTCTCTTTCTCTTTCAATCCCATATTCTAACGGTTGTTTGTGTGTGTCAGAAGACTCTTAACAGTACTATTTTTTGTTTGACTTGCCACGAGGGTTCCATTTTTTTTTTGGGGGTCTCTCTGTACAACTTCAGCCCATGTCTTGCTGCAAAGTTTCAAAGTTCTTAGTGCACAATAGTAATCAACGGTACATGGTCCACTTGGAAATCATAAGATTCTCTTTATTAGTTTTATATTATTTGTTGTATAAAAATAAAATATACTTCAAAAAGAAAAAACGTTGTGAAAATTTAAAAAAATTGTACTATAGAAATAGATAGACTAAAAACAAATAAATGAAAAGAAAAATTATTTCCGAGTTAATTGCTCTCTCAGTACATGGTCCACTACACCCCATCTATCTGTGCTAAGCACACTTATAAAAATTAAAAGAAAAAAAAAAGATTATATTTGAAATTGAATAACACGTATATATATCATATATTCATTGTTTTTATTTTTAATTATTAATTGGAATAATACTTTCTTTGTGAATTGTGTAATATCCCGAATCTTTGTTGTTATGTACCCTTCATTTGGTTCAATTGAAAACATTACTTTGGTTATTGTTTTTGTGGGGCCAGAATAAGTCAGCAGCCCCGGCCCACTCCAGGCCCAGCCCAACGGCCCATGCCGAGGACGCCTCGACGATCCGAGGTCCGAGGACCAAAGTTTGGAGCCCAGTACCCAAGGAGCGTTGCCGAGGATAGTTACATCCTCGGCATGCCGAGGACAGAAAGAGGGCACACGTCACACCTTTAAGGGGGGTCTCCCCAAGCATCCAAGGAGCAAATAACGAGAACCAATGGCCGGACATTGGTGCATGGCGGAGGAGCAAGTCCCAGGTGAACTGTCACCTCCACATTAAATGTCCTCAACTAACGCTCTGGCCGCATTAATGAGGACAGGACCTCTGCACAGTGCCGCCTGGGGCGCTGCAACCCACTGGAGGTATGGGAATGCGGCTGATGGGACAGACACTCGAGTAGAAGCCGGATTGATCAACAAATGTAGGGCTAGGATCAACTGAGTGAGGAGTATATAATGTAAAAATCCCTCTTATGAGGGAGGAGGGACAAAAAACCAGGGAAAACGGAATACTGTAGCAGAGTATTCTCTCCCAACTCTTGTAACCCTTCTGAAAAGAGATAATAGTAGTTTCCAGCTCCATAAGGCACGTCCGAGGAGCCCCATGGTGTGTTTAAGCCCACGTTCTAGTTATTGGCAACCACGTACAACCATGCATGGCCGTTGCCTTCCTTACTGAGGCCTAGCTCTTGAGTCCACACTCTACAAATTTATTGAAGGGTTAGTTGGGCTTGGGCCCACTCTCTCGATCCTTAGAGAGCGCTCGAATCCACCCCCTACAATTGGCGCCGTCTGTGGGGAGAGCTTGTGTGTTGGTAAGGACAACAGTCGAGCATGGTAGGATCAGGCCCTCACCAAGGAACTCCCAATCGACCTGAACCGGCAAAGTCACGGCATCAGGGCAAGTATGGCGACCCCGGGGGCGGTCAGAACGACAACAGGAGGTTTCGAGAAGGAAGCGTGCACACTTCAACGGCGAGCGAAAGCCGGGGGGACGGGCACATTCCCCAGAAGCGCGACGATGGCCACGCCACACGTTCACAAGAGGCCCACAGCCATGCTTCCCGGAGAGGGGACGATAAGGTGGCCATGCAACGTGAGATAGACGAGCTAAAGAGGAAGCTGCGCCGCGCGCAACGAAGACGATCTGAGCCTAGCCCTGACCCGCCCTCCGACGACGAAAGCGACGATGAATACCGGCAAAGGTCAAGGACGCCCCCCAGCGAGACTTTCTCCCACGAGGAGGAGCGCTACCAGAGGCGTAGGCGCGCCAACCCGACCCCAAGGGACTTGGGAGGCGATGCCATGAGCAGGGCGCTGGACCGGCTCTCCAGGTCACCCTTCACGCGTCGTATAGAGGACGCAGAGCTTCCTCGGCGGTTCCAGCAGCCAACTTTCATTGCCTACAACGGCAAGACGGACCCCGTGGAGCACGTGAGCCAGTTCAACCAAAGGATGGCGGTCCACTCCAAGAATGAGGCACTGATGTGCAAGGTCTTCCCATCCAGCTTGGGACCTGTGGCAATGAGGTGGTTCAACGGTCTAAGGACGAATTCCATAGACTCGTACAGGCAGCTGACCCAGGCTTTCGGCTCCCGCTTTGTCACGAATAGCAGGCCTCCTCGGCCCATGAGCGCGCTGCTGTCCTTGTCCATGCGCGACGGCGAGACCCTCAAGGCTTACTCGGACAAGTATTGGGAGATCTACAACGAGTTGGACGGCAAGTACGATGCTGTTGCCATCAACACGTTCCAGAACGGATTACCTATGGGGCACGGCCTGAGGACGTCCCTAACCGGTAGGCCGGCCACCAGCGTGCGGCAGCTGATGGATCGGATCGACAAGTACAAGCGTGTGGAGGAAGACATGCTGCAAGGCAAAGGCAAGGAGAAGGCTACCCCTCAAGAGAGAAGGGATTTCAGGTCGGACCGTTATGACAATGCCCGTCCGAGGAGGGATTTCGGTGGGCATTCTGGAGCGACCCATGCGCAGACGGTAGGCGCTGTGTTCCGAGAACCCGTGCACAGGGTGCTGGAGAAGATAAAGGACGAACCGTACTTCAGGTGGCCGAACAAGATGGCTGGAGAACCTGGAAGGCGCAATCAAAGTCGCTACTGCCAGTACCACCAGGATCACGGGCATAATACGGAGGACTGCAGGGATCTTTGGAACCACCTGGACCAGCTAGTCCAGGAGGGAAGGCTGAAGCACCTCCTCCACCATTCCAGCGGTCAGCAAAGCCGGAACTACCAGGAACCTCGGAGGGACGCCGCCATGGGGCAACCTACCGGGACGATCAATATAATACTGGCTGCACCAGGAAGGACGGGCACACCCCCTCTACGAGTATTGTCTGTGGTCCAACTGCCCGCCGAGGACCCCCAGACGTGGCCAAAGAGGTCCAGGAGGAATCCTCCCCCAGCCCTGAGTTTCTCGGAGGAGGACAAGATTGGGACCATCCAACCACACGAGGACGCCCTGATCGTCACCCTCAGAATAGGGGGCTACGATGTGAGGAGGGTGATGGTGGACGGTGGCAGCGCGGCCGAGGTCATGTGTCCAGACCTCTACAAGGGGCTGGGGCTAAAGCAGGAGGACCTCACACCTTACAGCTCCCCCCTAATGAGCTTCGATGGGAAGCTCGTCATCCCAAAGGGCATGATCAGACTGCCCGTACAGACAGGTCCAGTGGTGGTGGAGGCGAACTTCATAGTGGTGGACACATACTCTCCCTACACAGCCATCGTAGGGAGGCCTTGGCTACACGCCCTGGATGGCGTGGCCCCCACCTTGCACCAGAAGGTGAAGTTCCTGTCAGGGGACCAGGTTCTGGAGATCCGAGGTTGCCAGTCCACGGCTAGGCATTGCACAGTAGCTGCCATATCTCGTCGGATCGATGCGCAATCCTCGGCCCCATCCGAGGAAAATTCATAGCAATCAAAGACCCAGGTGGCGCCCCCAGGTGCACCTGCCGAGGATGCTAAATGCGAAAACCTGGAGAAGGTGATAATTGGCGATGATGCGGAGAAGTTTTTCCAGGTCGGGATACAACTGCCTCCACGGGAGAAGGAGGAGTTACTCGAATTCCTCAAGAGAAACCTTGATGTGTTCGCATGGGATCCCTGCGACGCCCCTGGGATTGATCCATCCTTCATCTGTCACCACCTCAACGTCAACCCATTTGCGATCCCCAAGCAGCAGCCACCTCGGCGCCCGTCTAAAGAGCACGCTGATGCGATCAGGGAAGAGGTCGATAAGCTTAAGCACGCGGGGGCTATCAAGGAGATCTTCTACCCCACATGGTTGGCCAACACTGTGGTGGTCAAGAAGAAAAGTGGGAAGTGGAGGGTTTGCGTAGACTTCACGGACCTGAACAAAGCTTGCCCCAAAGACCCCTTCCCGATGCCACGAATAGACCAGCTAGTGGACGCGACTGCAGGCCATCCTCGGATGAGCTTCCTGGACGCTTTTCAGGGTTACCATCAAATTCCCCTAGCCTTGGAGGACCGAGAGAAGACGGCATTTGTGACACCCATTGGGAACTACCACTACAAGGTCATGCCGTTTGGCCTGAAAAATGCCGGATCCACCTACCAGAGGATGATGACGAGAATGTTCGAGCCGATGTTGGGCAAGAGCGTCGAAGTCTATGTTGACGATATGGTGGTGAAAAGCAAGTTGGTGTCCGAGCACTTGGAAGACCTCGGCCGCACATTTGGCGTCCTGAGGGAGCACAAGCTCCGCCTTAATGCATCGAAATGCTCATTCGGCGTAAGCTCTGGCAAGTTCCTGGGGTATATGATCACTCACCGTGGGATCGAGGTCAACCCTGACCAGATCAAGGCCATCCACAATATGAAGCCTCCGCAAAATCCCAAGGAGATCCAAAAGCTTACCGGGATGATCGCGGCGCTGAACCGGTTCATTTCCAGGTCGGCCGACAGGTGTAGACCCTTTTACCTCCTGATCAACAAGTGGAAGGGGTTTGAGTGGTCTGAGGATTGTGTCGCAGCTTTCCAGCAACTCAAGGATTACCTCTCCCGACCGCCTATCATGTCCCATCCCGAGGTCGACGAGGTCCTGTACGCGTACCTTGCTGTGGCGCCCCATGCGGTGAGCCTAGTGCTGATACGGGAAGATAATGGCGTTCAAAGGCCAGTCTACTACGTCAGCAAGTCGCTGCACGAAGCGGAGGTGAGATACCTACCCTTAGAGAAGGCCATCCTGGCTGTAGTCCATGCTACGAGAAAGCTCCCCCATTACTTCCAAGCTCACACCGTGGTTGTCCTAACCCAATTGCCTCTGAAGTCTGTGCTCCGGGCCGCTGATTACACAGGCAGAATAGCGAAGTGGAACACAATTCTGGGAGCTTTTGACGTCAAGTACATGCCTCGGACCTCCATCAAAGGCCAGGTTCTGGCAGACTTGACGGCCGAGTTTGCCGAACCAACTGAAGAGGTGACGGCCGAGGGTAAAAACCGTAACGAGAAGTCAGTTGGGGCAATCTCCATCCCAGAGGCACCATGTTGGAAGGTGTATGTGGATGGCGCGGCAAACCAAAGGGGGTCTGGAGTGGGGCTGGTCCTAGTATCCCCTGAAAATCATGTCATTGAGAAATCCCTACGGCTCGGATTCGCGGCCACGAACAACGAGGCCGAGTATGAGGCATTAATACAAGGGATGATCATGGTACAAAAGATGGGAGGAAAGTCGATAGAGATGTTCTCGGATTCGAGGTTGGTGGTAGGCCAGGTGAATGGGGAGATGGAGGCCAGGGACTCCAGAATGCAAGAATACCTGGACCAAGTCAGACGCTTGCGAATGGGGTTTAGCCTCTACAGCCTGTCTCATATCCCCAGGAGCGGGAACAGCCATGCCGATTCATTGGCCACGCTCGCGACCTCCTCGGCAGGGGTTCTGCCTCGGATAATACTCGTGGAACATCTGGGGAGGGCAAGCGAAGTGCCAAGGGAAGGGATCCCCGTCCACCAGATTGAGGTGGGTTCCAGCTGGATGGACCCCATAGTGAGATTCCTGAAAGACGACATCCTACCCGAGGACAAGTCGGAGGCCGAGAAAGTTAGAAGGAAGGCCCCTCGGTTCTGGTTGTCCGAGGATCACAAGCTATATAAGCGCTCCTACTCTGGACCGTACCTACTGTGCGTCCACCCCGGAGCGGCGGAATCACTACTCGAAGAGCTGCACGAGGGAATATGTGGGAGCCACACAGGGGGGAGATCCCTGGCTCACCGAGCCATCACTCAAGGGTATTGGTGGCCGGGAATGCAGCAAGAGGCCCAGGAGTACGTCAAAAAGTGCGACCAATGCCAAAGGTTCGCCCCAAACATCCACCAGCCAGGAGGGGTCCTCAACCCGTTATCCAGTCCATGGCCGTTCGCCCAATGGGGCTTGGATATCGTGGGACCCTTCCCCAAGGCACCAGGGAACAAGAAGTTTCTGTTGGTGGCCACGGACTACTTCACCAAATGGGTCGAGGCCGAACCATTAGCCAACATCAGGGATGTAGACGTGAAGAAATTCCTTTGGAGGAACATAGTTACGCGATTCGGGGTCCCTCACACCCTCATCTCGGATAACGGACTCCAGTTCGATAGCAAAGCCTTCAGGGAGTACTGTTGCGAACTTGGGATCACGAACAGGTACTCGACGCCAGCCTACCCCCAGGGGAATGGACAGGCCGAGGCAGTCAACAAAGTCATCGTCAACGGGCTTAAGAAGAGACTGGATGACGCCAAAGGGAGATGGGTAGAGGAGCTGCCCCATGTCCTCTGGACATACCGGACCACGCCCCGACGCTCAACAGGGGAAACGCCTTTTGCCATGACCTATGGTGCGGAGGCAGTGATCCCCCTGGAAACCAACTTCCCGACACTAAGGACGAGCTCCTTCACCCCAAGCAGCAATGATGAGCTACTGGGGCGGAGCCTGGACATGGTAGACGAACGAAGAGAGCAAGCAATGATCCGGCTGGCCTGCTACCAGCAAAAGCTCAAGCAGGGATATGACACCAACGTAAAGCTCAGACCGCTAGCACCGGGAGACTTGGTGCTGAGAAAGGTTGTAGGAACTGCCAAGAACCCTTCCTGGGGAAAGCTCGGGCCTAACTGGGAGGGCCCCTATCGAATCACCTCGGTGGCAGGGATAGGAGCGTACTATTTAGAAGATTTAGACGACAAATCTGTACCTCGTCCGTGGAATGTAAACAACCTGAAAAGGTACTACTATTAATAAAGGAGTCACTTTGATTCATATTGTTTGCATATCTTAGTTATTTGCCTCGCGTCCTAAGTACTTTAAGAAAACTAAGTGTTAGACAGAACCAGGGAACTGCATGGTCCTCGGACTCATTCCCATGGGGAAACTAATCACTTTAAGAAAACTAAGTGTTAGACAGAACCAGGGAACTGCATGGTCCTCGGACTCATTCCCATGGGGAAACTAATCACTTTAAGAAAACTAAGTGTTAGACAGAACCAGGGAACTGCATGGTCCTCGGACTCATTCCCATGGGGAAACTAATCACTTTAAGAAAACTAAGTGTTAGACAGAACCAGGGAACTGCATGGTCCTCGGACTCATTCCCATGGGGAAACTAATCACTTTAAGAAACCTAAGTGTTAGACAGAACCACGGAACTGCATAGTCCTCGGACTCAGTCCCCCGGGGAAACTAGCTACTTAAGAATGCTAAGCTTTAGACAGAACCAAGGAACTGCATGGTCCACGAACCCAGTCCTATGGGGAAACTAACTGCTTCAGAAAACTTAAGAGTTAGACAGAACCAGGGAACTGCATGGTCCTCGGACTCAGTCCTATGGGGAAACTAACCACTTAAATAAAACCAAGTGTTGGACATAAACATAGGACTGCCAGGTCCTCGGACCTACGCCTAAGGAGAAACTAACTGCTTTAAAAAAAAAAATCCTAAGTGTCTACTTCAAAATTTCACCTTACGTTGTAATTATCAAATGCTGCAATTGGCCGAGGTACAAGTGGAGTCAAAGTTATACAAAAAAAAACTGAGTAGCGTGCAAGTAAGAAAATGGCCACAACAAACAGAAAAGAAGATAAAGTGTTCATTTCATTAAGCACAAGGGAATTGCACCCAAGAAGTTGCATTACAAATAAAGCAAAAAAGGGAAAAAGAAAGAGATGCAGAAATATAATGCAGCAGGCAGAAGGGCCATAGGGCCTAAGTGGCTGCTTCAGTGGGTGGCTGGCCCGTAGCTGCCTCAGGGTCCCCTGAGCCCTGACTGATGGGAATGGCCTGCAGAGGCACAGCAGGAATAGCCGCCCCCTCGGCAGAAGAGACCTGGGCGGCAGGTGAAGGCTCTACAACCTGCTGAGGCGCGTCCTCGTTGGAGCCATCACTTAAGACAACCACCATGGGGGGATTGCCCCCTTGGATTGGCTCATCAGCAACCCCAGCATCCGAGGCCTCTTCGCCCGGAGTAGCAACGGTTTCCACAGCGGCCTCCTCGGCTTCGGAGCCATCGTGGGCAGCCTCGCGGATAAAAGGAGAGTAGTACACATTCTCCTCTTTCCACAAATCGGAAGAAGCATCCACTCCAGCCTGCCTGAGGGCTTCGTTCCAAGTTTCGGAGCAGTAGCGCCTACATAACCCAGGGACTTGGGCTTTGTAGGTAGCTGCTGTCTCAGCTGTCCCGGCAGCGAAGGCTGCCTCCTCAGCCTCCTGCTTAGTGGCCCAGGCTTCCTCCCTGCCATGCTCGGCCTCAAGCTTGGCCCTCTCAGCCTCCTCTTTGGCCCTCTCAGCCACCCTCTTGGCCTCCTCGGCAGCTGCCACTTTCTTCGCCAGGCCAGCTATCTGATCCTCGGCGAGCTTCAACTGCTTCTCTGCCTCACCCAGACGCTTTGTCTGAGTCTCGGCCTGCCTTTGGGCACCCTCGAGGCCCGAGGTTGCGCTCTCCTTGGCCTGGGTCATTGCCTTCAGCTCCTCCCTAGCCTTGGCAAGGTCCTCCTCCGACTTCTTGAGGGTCCTGGTGGCCACCATGCGCCTATCGCGCTCCTGATCCAGGGCCTTCCCATGTTCAGAGGCCGTCTCTTCCAGCCTGAAGGTGGCCTGTACAGCCTGCCAAACGAAACAGACAAGTTGCAATTAACCGAGCTCAAAAGAAATGAAGGCAGGAAAAAGGCAAGAAAAGCACAAGTGTTAAAGTCTTACCATCCCCAAATACCGCTTAAGGCAAAGGAAGACGTCCCTACTCCTCATGGTCCCGAGCTCCGTCATGTCCGCAGGCAGGAGCAGGCACCTCTCCACAGCGTCGGCAACGTACGCGCCCTCACCTTCTTTAAAGTCCCTGAGGGAGGAGTCATCCCTCAAGGGAGCCCCGTGGAGCATCGGGGCGGGAAGCCAGGCCTGAACCTCAGGCGGGGCAGCGACCTGTTTCTCCTGAGTTGAGGGGCCTATCCTCAACTGCTTCGGTGGCCGCTGATTGCCCTCGCCCTCCCGCGTGGGCCCAGATTTGTCCTCTATGGTCCTCTTACCCTTATCCTTCTTCTGCTTAGGGTCAACGGGCTCGGGCCTGGACGACGGGCTCGCCTGAGGTGGAGGAGGAGGAAGCTTGGGCTGTGTTGAAGCTGACCTGGTCTGAACAGGTCGATTCTTCGGAGATGGGGGAGGGAGCTTCGGCTTGGACCTCCCCGACGGCCCTTCCAGTAGCTCGGATAGGCTTGGCTGGTACTTCTTCTTGTAGCCCATCCTGCGCCGAGAAGACTTCTGTGCCGCGAAGAGGTCTGCCTCGGTTAGACGAGGATCACCCAAGTCACCAGGTGGGTCCTCGGACTGATTGAGTTGCTCAAAAACGCTGAAATCCTCCTCGGCAGCACCAAAGTCTCCAGGCTCCCCTTCCCTCTCTAAGTTCTCTTCTGTGGCCTCTGGGAACGAATGGGAAGACGAGGGGACTGCTACCGTGACGCCTTCTGAAGTGGAGGTGTCCTCGGGAAACTCAAACCCGTCCTCGGTCACCAGTATTTTCTGTAGCCGAGGATCGTTTGCTCTGATTACGTACTTCGGGGCCGCGAATGACTTCTGGAGCGGAGTGTACCCCAGAATCTTGTGCGCAGCTCTGACTTGGTGATCTTCCTCTTCCTCGAAATCCGCCGACCTGAGCGCCTTCTGCAAGTCCTCCCTATTGATCAAGTTATAATGGCGCGCATAGGAGTGCAGATCTGCAAAAAAAAAAAAAAAGGGGGTACAAGTCCGTGGTTAGAGGCCAAACAGTATAGGAAAAAAATGACGCAAAGAAAGAAGCTAGAATCTACAAATCCCCTTTCATTCCCCTTGCCCCACCTGGTTCTCCCTCCTCCGTCGGGCAGTGAAGGCCATCGTGCCACGCCCCGGACACGATGAGGAAATCCTCATTCATCCCCTTGTTGGACTCGGGGAGGCACTGGATAAGCCGGACCCTGTCGTCCCTCGTCCTCATGTAATAGGACTTGTTCCTCAAATGCTGAAGATTGTAGCAGTAGTTGACATCATGATGGGTCAGCCTCAGACCCATTTTTTCGTTAAGGGCGTCCACGCTGCCCAGGATCCTGAACATGTTGGAGGCGCACTGGGTGGGGGTCAACCGGAAGTAGGTGAGGTAACCCCTCATCACTGGCCCCATGGGGATCGTCATCCCCCCTTCAAGGAAAGCGATGATAGGAATCGCCACTTCGCCCTCTCGCCTCATGAGGTACCACTCCCCCTCCCTACAATACCTTAAGCCCACATTGGCCGGTATCTTGTAATCGGCGATGAACTTCTCCATCGCCTCCTCAGTGTCAACAAACCTCTTAAGTCTACCCATCCTAGATGACGCCTAAGTGGACTAAAAGATGAACAAATGAAAGAGAAGGACAGAGAGACTTACAGAAATGAGGAGGAGACCTCGGACTGGCTTTTTGTGCTGGAGGTGGAGGTTTGGCTGGACTCAGAGTAAAGACGCAGGAGCTCTCGATTGCAAATGAAGAGTGAAGAAGCGGTTCTAATGGGTACTTATACCCTAGAAAGGAGAGCTGCGCAAGTTTTCCCGCCCACAAATGCCAAACGCATCCCCACCGTTAGATTGTCATCTGTCCGTTGAACGTGGGAAACATAAAGCCGCCCGAATTTAATGCAAGACACGTTACGCACATCGAAGCGCCAGTAACGCACCTTGGGCAGTTGAAAAGGCGCCAACGCTGACGAGGGATAAGACTTGATTAGACGCGGAGCAGGTCCGGGGATATCAAAATCCTCCTTCCGCCCGAGGATGCGGACAGCACGATTTTGAGGGGCTATTGTGGGGCCAGAATAAGTCAGCAGCCCCGGCCCACTCCAGGCCCAGCCCAACGGCCCATGCCGAGGACGCCTCGACGATCCGAGGTCCGAGGACCAAAGTTTGGAGCCCAGTACCCAAGGAGCGTTGCCGAGGATAGTTACATCCTCGGCATGCCGAGGACAGAAAGAGGGCACACGTCACACCTTTAAGGGGGGTTTCCCCAAGCATCCAAGGAGCAAATAACGAGAACCAATGGCCGGACATTGGTGCATGGCGGAGGAGCAAGTCCCAGGTGAACTGTCACCTCCACATTAAATGTCCTCAACTAACGCTCTGGCCGCATTAATGAGGACAGGACCTCTGCACAGTGCCGCCTGGGGCGCTGCAACCCACTGGAGGTATGGGAATGCGGCTGATGGGACAGACACTCGAGTAGAAGCCGGATTGATCAACAAATGTAGGGCTAGGATCAACTGAGTGAGGAGTATATAATGTAAAAATCCCTCTTATGAGGGGGGAGGGGACAAAAAACCAGGGAAAAAGGAATACTGTAGCAGAGTATTCTCTCCCAACTCTTGTAACCCTTCTGAAAAGAGATAATATTAGTTTCCAGCTCCATAAGGCACGTCCGAGGAGCCCCATGGTGTGTTTAAGCCCACGTTCTAGTTATTGGCAACCACGTACAACCATGCATGGCCGTTGCCTTCCTTACTGAGGCCTAGCTCTTGAGTCCACACTCTACAAATTTATTGAAGGGTTAGTTGGGCTTGGGCCCACTCTCTCGATCCTTAGAGAGCGCTCGAATCCACCCCCTACAGTTTTTATGGTGTTTAAATTGACAACTATTATCCTGCATAGTTATATGGCTTGAGTTTGCTCCGAGTAAAGCTGAGACACAACAAAATTCACAACTGGTTGAAGTGGCAAATTATGATTAGGTGGCAAATTATGATTTGTACATTACAACTTGCAAACTCAATTGTTGTGAAAAAAGTTGTGGACTTTATTGTGCAAGTAGACTTATTGTTTCTCTCTCTACTCTCTAGTGTTAATTTGTAGTAATTTTTTTTTTCTACATATATATATATATATATATATATATTTTGTGCATGATTATGGTTTTTTTTTTTTAAATAAATAAAATCTTATTTTGAGGGTCAAGAGACCCCTTAAATAACCTTATTATTGAGGGTTGTAAATGTAAATTTTTTAAACCTTGGTAAAAGGTTATTTATGGGTCTCTTGACCCTCAAAATAAGATAGAGCACTTGTTTTGAGGGCCACGAAGGCCTTCAAAATTTCTTTTTTGAAGGTTATATTGGACTCTTAAAATAATTTTTCTCAAGGTTTTTTAATACCTTTTTCAAGGGTTTTGACCCTTGGAAAAGCCAAATTTGTTGTAGTGATCCAAGATGTAAATTGCATACTTATAATCCGTACAGCCTTTAAGTCTAATGAACCCTTGAAGTCAAGACTCAAAACTTCGTATAAATGTTACTTGTTTTGAAAACCACTTGCTGAGGTGAAGATTCTAAGCTCAATATATACTGTATATACAGGCAATCCTCAAGTGTAAAACACAAAACAAACCCAAACGGTCCCTCCAATGAGGGATTTTTCCATCCTACAAAAAACAATTTAATTTAGATGAAGTTGTAACATATGTCAATAGAATAGATATATAAGAGAAGGGAAATTAAACCCAGAATTTCATAACCCAGCAACTTATAAAAAAAAAAAAAGGGAAAATTAAAAAAGAAAAAGAAAAAAGAGTAATTGATAATTCTTAAACAACATTAATTCAAAAGGGTGATACAATACACTAACCTTCAACCATGCATTAAAATGCGGTGCCTTCATAATTCTCCTCCTTTTCTTGATTTTTTATCTATGTCATTCATTTCAATTGTAGAAAAACATTCATTTCAATTTTGCATAATATTACATAATTAGAAGGAAAAAAAATGATTCTCAAGACATCTCTCTCACAACATGCGTGGATGTCTCATGTTGTGAGAGTTGTCGAGAATCTTCTCCATCAGCTGTAAAAGGCATTCACTATGCGCAACTACTATTTTTTGGGATATAACTTTTACTTTATTAGTAAATATATAATATTGATGTATATTATTCATTTTTTATTCTTAGAAAGTTTCTAGAAAATTTGTACATTTCAATTGTAGAAAAACATTCATTTAACTACTAGTTTTTTTAAAAAGAATAATTTTCTTGAGTTACGAACTATTATAACTTGAATTTTTATTTTTGAAGAATAAGAACTATTTAATTAAATTAAGAGTATTTTTAAACATTTTTTAAATAAAGCTACCGACCATCAAGAGTCTATCCTCATGGTCTGGGCCAAAATGGGTAACTAGATATAAGATTCCAACTATATAATTAGTTGTCAACGTTTTCAAACTATATTTTTTATTAGCATCTTGAGTTTCAAAGACTCGATTTTGGCCTATAAATCGAGTCTCAAAGACTCGATTTTCATGGCCTAATCATATTCGATATGTCATATTTTTCCACGTGGCGATCACATAGAAATCAAGTTTCTAAGACTCAATTTCTAACACAAAAAAAGTTTAAAAAAATTTTAAGTCCATGCACAAGCCGAAATACCCAAAAACAAATTTCAGAAATCTCAAACACATCAATCCCAATCCTTGAAACTCAGATTAGAGGGAGAGAAAGAGCTCACCTCACCAGCCAGGAGCGGCCGGGGCTCGCGCGCGACCGGGGCTAGCGAGCGGCTTGGGCTCGCGCGCTGCCGGGGCTCGCGTGCGGCCTGGGTGGTTCGATCTCGATCTTTTCGTTCTGGTTTTTTTTTTTTTTTTTTCTCTGGGTTCTTCTCCGATCTTCTCTCTTTCTGTTTTTTTTTTCTCTGACGTTCTGGTTCCTCTTTGATTTGTTTTTATTTATAAGGGTTATAAATCGAGTCTCTAAAACTCGATTTCCATGTGGTCGCCACATGGAAAAATATGCCACATCGGATATGATTAGGCCATGAAAATCGAGTCTTTGAGACTCGATTTATAGGCCAAAATTGAGTCTTTGAAACTCGAGATGCTAGTAAAAAATATAGTTTGAAAACGTTGACAACTAATTATATAGTTGGAATCTTATGTCTAGTTACCCATTTTGGCCCATGGTCTGCTCGGAAGTCAGAACCGTGACTTTGTGTGTGGATCAAAATCTGTTCTTCAATTCAGTTAACATTGTACTCTACTGACTACTTGTGAAATGGTTATGGCGTTGTTACTTTGTTAATCTTTGTTTTCCCTCGTGGGCCCAATATATCAATCACAGGTCTGAAGTTGGGTCAGGCCATTGTAGTGACATGGAAGTGGAAGAAAAAGAACGAAACAAAAGTAAAAACAAGGCAGTATTTTGGGCCTTGGCTCCTACAGTTGTAAGAGAGACCTTTTTTATTTTTAAAAATTATTTAAATCATATTTATTTAACTTTAGATATAGTTTTTTTTTTTTTTTTCATTTACAATCTCTTTTCTTAGCTTTTGAAATACAAAACTATAAATTTTTGTTTTTGTATGTAATATGGTTTCCACTTAATCTTTTTGTAATATAATTAATATTAAATTTAATTTTATCAAATTTAATTTGAAAAAACTTATTTTTACTGGCACAAATTGTAACATGTGTTGGTGATTTTTTTTTCCATTTTATTAATTTCTTCATATCTAGATGATTTTTTTTAACCGACATTTAAAAGACATGCCAAAAAACCTAATTTAAAAAAAAAAAAAAACTATTATAGCTTCACTTAATCATAAAATTTACAATAATTTCAACATTCAAAAGGAAAAATTGGTTAACTGAAAATCAAATTAATGATATAATTTTCCACTTTAATTAATTATAAGGCATTAGATATAAAGTAAAAAAAGAATTACCTTAAATATGACTTTTGATGATAAGTTTTTTTTTTTTTTTTTGGGGGGGAGGGTGGGGGTAAAAGAGACTTAGAGTGGCTTTGTCACGAAAAACTTTTAGAGAAAAAACAGCAAAAAAAAAAAATATATGGTTTACTTCCTTTTTTTTTTCTTCTTCTTTTTGCAACACCACATTTTCAACCCAAAAAAAAACTGAAATATAAGAAACATATTTTATTTTAAGTTGCCATATATTAAAACCAAAATTATGGAACCTTTTTGCACTTGGAGGGCTGAGGCAATTCTTAATTGCCTATATTCTAGTTAAGTTGACCTTGCTACAAGCTTCTTGGCTAAAACCCAATAAGTCTTTAGTTACAAAATATTTCATAAAATTTTATGTGTCTTAATCTTGCCACCTACACATAAATCCAAAATTTGAGTCTGAGACTTTTGTTTTGAGTTCAAATTTTGGCGAGGCTATACTTTATAGATGTGTAGTGGCACGACAAAATTAATATTTTGTGAAATTTACTGTGCAGTTCTTTATTTAAACAGAGTGATTCGAAATAAAAACAACAAACTAGTCTACGAGGCAAATAGCCAAATGGTGACTGACAGTCTCTGTGTCGATTTAAAATATTAATTTGACTGATTGCTTAGGACCAATGAATCAACTTTATGCATCCTGTACAGATTGCAGAAGTTCATTCTCATTTTCCTTTGGACTAAAAGCCTAAGATATTTAGCTCACCAACAGCGGCCAGAGGTACAATTTTTTTAGTCCAAGACTCAACAAAACCATACTCCCTCATGTTAATTTATCACATCACGGAAGACAAACAAAGCCAGCGATCCCTTGAACACTGCAAGTCTCTCATCATATTGGTGCAGCCCTTCTCCTGGCCTATTTTTTTTTCTCACAAAACCAATGAGGCAATATGCACCGTTTTGGCTCACCAAAATTTCATTGAACCCACAAAACGCATCCCACGATCAAACCCCAGCAATCCAAGATGAACCAACCCCACTCTTTGAGTTGGTTCGTGTTAATCTCAACCGTGCCGATCAAGCTCGGGCGTTGAGGTTGCCTTTTCCGATGAAGAAGAGCGCCGTTGCTTCAGTGGTTTTGGAGAACTCGCTAGGGTCAGCAAAGGAGATTGGGTTTGTGAACGATTTGGAGACCAACTGGATTTTTCTCTACCACGCACCGCCAATCTGACCCCAAACTCTCTTATCTCAAAATCTCATCCCCACTCAAAACCTTACACCTGATATTGACCAATGGCGAGCAGATCAAGAGGCTGATCTTTGAGGTTTTGATCATGGAGGCCATGGGGTCTAGATGCCATGAAAACAATGGGAAAATTTTGGAGTCTTGCATGTGGGTGTTGTGAACATGGATCGGTGGTTGGGTCCGTTGATGATTTTGGCTTAGGTTGTGATCTAGGTTTCCTTTGTGTTTAATCTTTTTTTTTTTTTTTTTTTTTTTTTTTTTTTTTTTTTTTTTTTTTTCTGGGTTTGAGTTCTTGGTTGCTGGGCTTCATCTGAGAAGAACATGAAAAACAAGTTTTAATGTTTTTATGACAAATAATAATGATAAGTAATAATTTTTTTAATTAAATTAGATTTAAGGTTTTTTTTTATTTAATTTCTTTCTTTCTTTTTTTTTAATAAATTTTCTGACATGGCTTTGTTTAAAAAAAAAAAATGCAGACATGGCATTTAAAAATGCCAAATAATTATTTTTAATAATATTGTAATGGCCATGTCGGCAAGCATAGGACTCCGTCTACTACGTAGGAGGTTTCATTAGTAAGTTGACGGCAGGGATCATTTTAAAAATGATTTTTTTTTTTTTAGGGATTACATTAGTAACGAAATCAATTTTGGGACTGTAGGGTCAAGATTTGTAGCCCAAACCCAAAATGTTTGGATTATAAGCCCAATGAACCCAAAACAATGAATTTGTAAAGAGTGGGTGAAAGAGCTGGGCTAGTTGTGAATTAAACAATAGTTAACTATGGTATTAAGGGATGAACTAACATAAAAACACACTTGAAAGCTAAACAAATTGATGTCCGAAGAGGTATATTATTGAATGAAAGGTGAATACAGTTCTTAGAGCTACAGTAAAATCGTTCTCCTCTTCTTTTTCCCTCTGTTCCGATGCCTTTTTATCAGAGGCCTCTTCCCTTTATATAGCATCCTCCCCCATCATCTTCATCGTCCACTTGTTCTTCATCTAAGTATCCACTTGAGTAAATGTCACGTCAGGTATCTTCTTTAGCTCTCTGTGAGTGGTGGTAGCTGAGATTACACTATTCAAGGGTTTTCTCCACATAAATGCAGTCAGGAAAGTTGTTGCAGTGCATTAAACACGGTGGTAGTAGCTTTTTCTTTTAGATATTTCTTCGTTCTTATCATCTCCATGCATGCCCGAAACTTATCCTTAGTTGGATGCACCCCATAGTACTATTCTTAAGAGAGGACGTCTTGCCAGAGGATAAATCAGAAGCTGACAAAGTGCGGAAAAAGACACCTCGGTTCTAGTTGTCCAAGGACCAAAAATTGTATAAGTGCTCTTTTTCAAGGCCGTATCTACTCTGCGTCCACCCTGAGGCATCAAAGCTACTCCTTAAAGAGTTACATGAAGGGATTTGTGGAAGCCATATGAGAGGTAGATCTTTATCTCACAGAGCCATCACTCAGGGCTACTGGTGGCCAAGTATGCAAAAAAAAGCACAGGAATATGTGAAGAAATGCGATCAATGCCAGAGATTCGCACCAAACATACACCAACTAAGAGGAACTCTTAATCCCCTATCCAGCCCTTGGCCTTTTGCTCAGTGGGGCTTGGATATTGTTGGTCCTTTCCCTAAAGCAGCAGGGAACAAAAGATATTTGCTAGTCGGCACAGACTATTTCACCAAATGGGTTGAAGCCGAGCCCTTGGCGAATATCAGGGATGTGGACGCCAAAAAGTTTGTTTGGAAAAACATTGTTACTTGATTTGGGGTCCTTTGTACCCTCATCTCGGACAATGGTCTTCAGTTTGATAGCAAATCCTTCAGAAGATACTGCTGCGATCTGGGAATTACAAACAGGTATTCTACCCCAGCATACCCCCAAGGAAATGGACAGGCCGAGACCGTTAACAAAGTCATAGTGAACGGGCTCAAGAAGAGGTTGGATGATGCCAAAGGGAAATGGGTGGAAGAGCTGCCACATGCCCTTTAGACCTATCGAACCACACCTCGGAGGTCCACAAGGGAGACCCCCTTTTCAATGACATATGGAGCAGAGGCTATCATCCCTCTAGAAATTGGCTTCCCAACACTAAGGACCAGCTCATTCAATCGGATCAGTAACAATAAGCTGCTAGAAAAAAGTCTAGACTTGATCGAGGAAAGAAGAGAAAGTGCAATGATTCAATTGGTATACTACGAACATAAACTCAAGCAAGGTTATGATGCCAATGTGAAGCTAAGACCGTTAGCGCTCGGAGACCTAGTGCTGAGAAGGGTTCTGAGTACTGCAAAAAACCCCGCATGGGGAAAGTTAGGGCCCAATTGGGAAGGACCATACCGCATCACCTTGGTGGCTGGTATAGGAGCATACTTTCTAGAAGACTTAGATGAGCATGTAATACCGCACTCGTGGAATGTAAACAACCTGAAAATGTATTATTATTAATGAAAATTTCCTTTGTTGATATGTTCTTTTGTTATTTAAAGACATTATACTTCTCATTAGTTAATCTTTATAAGTGTTAAATAGATCCTAAGTTATGTCAATTCTCTCGGACCACATACTTGGGTGAAATTAACACTCAAATAGCATCTTTATAAGTGTTTAAACAGATCCTAAGTTATGTCAGGTCTCTCAGACCACATACTTGGGTGAAATTAACACTTAAATGGCATCTTTATAAGTGTTAAACAGATCCTAAGTTATGATAGGTCTCTCAAACCACATACTTGGGTGAAATTAACACTCAAATGGCATCTTTATAAGTGTTAAACAGATCCTAAGTTATGTCAGGTCTCTCGGACCACAGACTTGGGTGAAATTAACACTCTATGATATCTTTATATAAGTAATTAAATAGGGCCTTAGGTATGCCTGATTCCTCGGATCACATAGTTTGGTAAAAATAACACTCTAATACACCTGTTCAAAACCTTCTAAGTATTTGACAGAATCTCAGATCGTATATTTGGGAAAATTAATACTGTGATATCTACTGGTGTTTTACCAAGTGTCAGAACAAATCTAGAATCGTGTTCAAACCCTTCGGATTAATGGCTTTGAATTAGTGAAAGTCCTTGTTTAGTTATCTAAATGATGAGCAAGGTAGTGGTCATTTCCCCCTTTCATTTTCCACAGAAGTATATGTTCAGTTCTCAAATACAAATATGCATTAAACCTCTTTATTACTGATACTCAACCAGATTACCCAGATTGATGGCAATACACTATTGTTAAGACTTTGTTGAAGGCCGAGTAGCAACAATTTAATGTTATTAGCAATGATAATAACTTTCAGAGCATATAAAGTGAAAGTGCATTGGATAAAAGAAAAAACATTTTCATTAAGCAGAAATGGGAATATAATATGTTTGATGGCAGACTGCCATTACAAAATATACATATAAAAGAAAAACTACTACAAAAGAGTACTAAGAGCTAATCCTTAGTCTTGGGAGTAGGAGAGTCTCGCTTCTAGCTCGGCTAAGAGGTAGGAACATCCTTAGCCTTTGGATCAGCTTTTCTAGTCTTGGCCTCTACCTCCTTTGCCTTAGCTGCAGCTTCCTCAGCCTTAGCATCGTTCGTGGCTTCTGAGGAGATCTTTTTCCCCTTACCTTTATCCTTAGCCCCCTTAGCCTTCTGGCCCTGATCACCAGCTTGGCTGGATCCCTTTAAATTCTCAGGGAGAGGGAGAGCTGCTTGCTCAGTCAAGGGCTGCTCTGCAGTCTCTGAAGCATGGGCAGAGGGGAAAGAATCGGTACCTGGGATCTCACGTATCTCTGGATGGCAGTAGATGCTCCCAGGCTGCCTTCATATTGAATCTGCAGAGACACCTGCGACATCAAGGGCCTTGCCCCATGAAACATCGCAGTAGTCCCTACAGACCTCAGAAAGCTCCTCAGCAAGTCTTACCTGAGTTTCTTCAACGCCGAGCAGGTAAGACACTTGTTTTTCAGCTTCAGCTGCCTCCTTAGCCAGTTGAACCGCCTCCTTGGTCTTTTGCAGCTCTGCCCTGAGGTCTTTAACTAGCTGCCTTTCCGTGGCCAGGTCTATCTCTGTCACGTGCAGCTTTTGGCGTTGCTCCTCGGCTTGCCTTTCCACGGTCTTTAAACCCGCTTTAGCACTCTTCTGAGCTTGGACCGCTTCCTTTAGCTTCTCAGATAGTCCTGCCTACTTCTCTTTGAGAGCCCCCAAGATTTTCTCGGTCTCAGCACGAGAGTGGGCCTCTGCTCTGGCCTGATTGCGAGTGTCCTTGACCCACTCCTCGGCCACAAAGACCTGTTGGGTAACCTGCATGAAAGTAACAGAAGGACCCCACATGAGAAGAGGGGGAAAAAAAAAAAAAAAAGAGCAACTAAGTGTGTAATTCAAAAGATGTATTAAACCACTTACCATAGCAAGGTCCCTCTTCAGGGACAGAAAGAGGTCTGGTTGCTTAAAGCGCCTATAAGCATCCATATCTTTCGACAGAAAAAATGGTTGCTTAAGGGCTTCAGAAACATGACCCGCGTGCCCCCCTGGAAGTTTCGGACTGAGGCGTCCCAAGGGATGGGGGCACCATCCACCTTTAATCTGAGGGACTGCGTTCGGGGTGGTTGGCATACTTTAGCTCCTTTGGACTCCTCCCTACTCTCCACGGAGGAAGCCCGTTTGGCTTTCGTGCGCTTTGGTTGCTTTACCCCCTTTTGAGGAACCATCTCACCCTCCTCTACATCGTTCACCTTTGGCACTTTCCTTTTCTTTTTTAGATCATGGCAAGGAAGCTGCCTGGCCGAAATCACGGGGAGAGAGGGGGAGGTGGAAGGTTAGCTGGAACTTGAGACTTGTTGTTCTCTTTGGATGTTGACACTTTATTTCTAGCAGCCATAAGTTCCCTTAGACTTTTGTTCCCTTTGTTCGAGGCCATCCCATCTTCCTCGTCTTCGGAAGTATCGTCCGGAAGGGCAACCACAAGAAATGGGGTGTGGACACTTGAATGCCTGGCAAGTTCGTCCTCGGCATCTGAGACGGGAATCACTTGCACCCCCTGAGGCTCCTCCTCTTCGAAACGAAACTTATCAATTTCCTCTTCTAGCGAGGAATTCGAAGAGGCGATCCCTTATCTTGTTGCTACTACTTCAGGCAATCCCTTTTCTTGTTCTGCTGAAATGGATGTGCGACGAGTGGAATATTGTCTAGGGCTAAATAATTGGGCCGAGCTACGTCAATTCGAGCTAATCGTAGATCACCCGCTCTTATGGCATGGCCGACCTCTTGGAATATCTCTGAAATGGGCTGAAAGTCCAAAATCAGATGAATGGCCCGCAGCTGCCTCTTTTCACTTACGAAAATCTTGGATCTCAGCAAGTAATTGAGGGACTCAACGTTGGTTAAGCTAAGCCTGGGAGCTACCTACCTCTTATCTGTGAACACAGCCGAGGAACAAAACACGGTTAAAAAGTTGGAATCCATCATTAAGAAAGAGCAAAACAAAAATGAGCAAGACAAGGTCAAGGTTAAAGAGTCTAAATCTGTTGTTAGGAAACCTAATTCTAAGGCACCCCACCTGGCTTTCCCTCTCGGACGGGGCAATGAAGGCCATCATGCCACGCTCCCGAAGCTATAAGGTAATCATCTTTCATACCCTTGTTGGATTTGGGAAGACACGATATTAATCTTACAACGTCTGACTAGGATTTGAGATAGTATCCCGCATTTTTCTAGGAGTGGCACTTATACATGTGAACCACATCATGCCAAGTGAGCCACAGACCCAGATGCTCGTTAAGAGCATCAATGCTACCCAAGACCCTAAATAGGTTGGGCGCACACTGGTGAGGGCAAATCCTATGGTTGAAGAGGTAGTCCCGTGTTATCCTACCCATAGGGAAGGTCATTCCCCCCTCTATGAAAGCTATCATGGGTATTATGACTTCTCCTTTCTCTCGGTTTGTTACTATTTGTTCTGGGGAGCAATATCGCAGGGCGATTTCCTGTGGTATGTGATATTTTTCCTTAAAGGCCTCTATTTGGGCAGGGGAGTCTACTAAATGCTTAAATCTACCCATTTTGACAACCTAAAGAAAAGCAACTGGAACTTGCAAGTGAAGAAATAAGAATTAAAAGGGCCGAGGAGATTGGCCGAGAAGGGAAAGAAAGTTTAGAAAGACGGAAACTTACAAAAGTAAGTGTGCTAATCTTGATCCTTTGGAAAAGATCTTTAAAAAAAGTTTTTCTTAAGGAAAGAGTCACGGAGACTTAGGAATTTGAAATGTTTTGCGAGTTGGAGCGCTAGAATTCTCTGGAACACTTGAAAATTTGTGAAGTAAATAAGAAAATGAGTTCCTTCAAGGCTTTATATAGAGGGAGGAAATGAGTGAGAATAATCCCGCTCAAAATTCTAGAAGAAATGTCCACCATTGGATGAGCGCCTCATCGTTGGATACGGGGGAACAAAGCGTCGCCTGGAGCAATAAATGATGATTTGCGGACCCCGATGCGCTAGAAGCAGTTATGATGCATGTAAAATGGAACTTCCACGCTTGTAAGCCAAAGAAATAGATGGTCTTGTCTCTTAAAAATCAAAACCCCACATTTTCTCCTCGGATGAGGGAAAAACTGGAGTTTTGAGGGGCTATTGTGAGGATAAAGACCCAAAATATATATTGGGCTTTGGGCCTTATCCGAGGACATGGCTGTATCCAAGGAGGGGCAAATGATTGTGAGGGGTTCCAATCTTAAAGTCTCATAAGTAAGGAATGAATGGAGGGTGGTCTGAGGAGGAACATCTCCTCGGATGTGATGAATATGGTGTAAGTCTGTATTCCAACAATCGAGGTGATCTTCCGGGAGGTTCCAGCGATAAGGTTATGCATCATACACGTATATGAGTGAAGGGAACTCATAAATATCTAAGGAAAAGCTGCTACACCGCATTAAATGCACCGTAATTGCAATCTTGGCTACCACGACTCACAAATAGTCAAAGACGACGTCTGATGGGACAAGTACTCAAGTCAGGGTTCAGATGATCAACAAGTGTAGGATCAAGATGGTCCAAAGGGAACTATATAATATTAGGGACCCTCTATCAGAGAGGGATCGAAAAAATAAAGAAAGACCATTGTAGCAATAAAAGTATCATTTGTAATCAATTCCATTGATTTATACCAAGATTTACCTCCTCGGACAATGAATTCATTCAGTTTTGTATAGCTTGTTCTTGCTTGATTATCTTTGAAATCCATACTAACCATTGTTAAATTCATTAGGGCATAGTTTTTTGACCCACTCTCTACAAATTTATTGTACTGGGCTCATTGGGCCAATATCCCATACCTTTTGGGCTTGGGCTGTAGAACGTGACTCTACAGTTATTTTTTTACAAAATCTCTAACTTATTTTATTTATTTATTAATTATATATGTATGATGTATCATATGGATTTTTTTTCATGCAACGTGACTAGTTTGAAATAAGTTGGTTGAGGCTTTGAAGATATGGTAAGAATGCAAATATGTAAATGAGGAAATGTACAACATATATTTAAAAAGAATTTTTTTGATAAGAAATGTATTAAATTTGTAACGCTACAAAATTTGTTCTCTCTTTTATATAAAATTAATTTAATTTGGAAGTTCTGAGTAATTAACTACGAATTTTCATCGAGAAAGAAATAACGGGCTTCTTCAATTATGTCACCAGGAGGACCAATTCGTGTGATTGTGGAAAAGGTCAGTAATAAGTAACAAATGGACCCCATAATAAACTTATAAAAGATGAAAATGGGTCATTGCGATTGATAAGAAATAACATAGTTATTATCACTGACCATCTTGACGTTATGATGATTCCATAAATATAAAGTTCTTATGAAATAACATAGGTATTAGAAGAATTTTATCTTGTTATAAAAAAAATAAAAAAAAAATAAAAAAACCCATTGATGTCTAGTCGATGCTTTGAGAACTGGGTGGGGCCCCTTTTCCTCGAGCTTGATCCATGAGAGCAATTGATTTGAAATTGTTTTTGGGCTGTGTGGTGAGCGAGGAGCTGAGTTCGTGGGTTAGGGATTTCAATCTGTGTGGTGAGCGAGGAGCTGAGTAAATTTGGGGGTTAGGGATTTCAATTTGGCGAGAAGCTGAATTTAAGATGTTAGGGAATGTCACGTGAGGGCCACGTGACTAACTAAGGGCGAGAATGGAACTAATTAAGGGCAGATAGGCCACGTGGATAATAATTTAATATTTTTTACTTCTGCCGTTTGCCACGTGTGCACTTTTCGTCTCTGATGTAATGGCAAGGATCAAAATGGAAAGCGTTTTTCAAGATAGGGACTAAAAACGATAAAAATAAAATCTAGGAACCAAAGTGAGAATCGTTTGAATATGTAAGGAAAAAAATGGGATTTCCGCCTTGAAATTATTTTAGGAAACAACCATGGAAATCCGAGCCATGGTTAGACTTTGAATATTTAGTTACCCAATGAATCATCAAGCATTTTGGCCGTGGTATTACAGATCAATTATTGCAGCCAAATGGGCTCGAGTCCAACACTCATTTTTCAAATCCTATATGCTCGTCCAATTACTCAAAATCGATTGAATTATAAATGGTTTAAAATTGTAAAAATTTAATTATTTTATTAGTCTTAAAAAAATTATTTTATTAGTTTAAAAAATATATATGAGTATATATATATATATATATATATATTTTTTTTTTTTTAAACTATAATTTTATCAAGAATCTAAATCAGTACAAATAATCGCACATACATGCTTCTAGAAATGTAAGATGCAGATTGCAATTATTACAAGAGAAATCAATTTTAAGAGCAATAGAAATTTTAGCAATGAAATGAGCTTCCGAGTCAAGAGATCTTTTAACCTAGCAAAATTCATAGCTAACAAAATACAAACTTAAATAAAATAAAATAAAAAGCATTAATTATGATAATAGAAATAGACCAAATCATTTGGACCTAGCCAAGTTTAAAACCCACAAAATTGTAGTTGTTTCAGCTTTAGCGGGAATGCATAAGTCATATATCTTGGTCCATACCTTTAACACCTCATCATTTGCATTTCTTGCCACGACGGCCGAAGAGTTGAAATCATCAATTATGTGAGACGGATTTGAGGAGGGGATTTCCATGACATGAGATATACTTTAAGTATTTAGCTTTACATAAATAAGTAAGGTTCTTGACTAATGGGGTTTCCTTTGAGAAACCACAAAAGTGGTTAGCCGTGAATGCTACAACTAGTTCTAAACTTGTTCAGTACGTTAATTTTTCAGAATGTGGAATTAATTCTTAATTTACCATTTTGGCATAAAAATTAAGTACAAAATACTTTCCTGAAAAGCTAAACTAATGTTCTTATGCGGTTTACACCAATCAAATATAATTATCATCGCCTATTGAAAGGCTTTTTTGCATGTTTGACAATGCTTTACCAGCTTATAGTAGAACCAGATGGTATATCACCTTCTACTCCCCTTTTATATAGTATTTTTTTTTTACAAGTACCCCTTTCATAAAGTATATATGGTGCTAAGCAGCTAGCAAATCCTAATGTTTGGTGCAAGTCAATTCTTAATCCAGTTAAATCTACAATGGCAATTTTTATTGCTTCTTCTGAACTTAATGCCAGAGCATGTTTAGCCAGATTTGTGTAATGCATTTCAAATTTTCTAGTGTAGAAAAAAATAAGCCTCTGGATTCATAATCAGCTTTTGAGATTCATGATATACATCATAAAGCTTTTGCAGCTGACTTAGTTAGTACTCAGGCAATTTGGATACTATTTCCTGTCCTCTGTTTTTGGATGGAGGAAATTTTATTAACAAAAAAATTATTACATGAAGTTCAAAAGACAGAACACTACATTTCAGCAGAAAAAACAGCCAGCCCCTGCTGCAAAAAGACAAGCTATCAAGCTAAGTTAAAACAGACCCTATTCTATATTGACATTTTAAAACCATTGTAAGTTCTAGTTCTAATTCTCACATCATTTTTTAATCAACTACATGACTATTCTCAGTTTCTCACTATGAATAGGATCATTATGGACTTCCATTTCTTTAAATCCAAATATGGTAGATGAATGTAGCCTAAGCAAGCTTTGCGTAAGGTAGACCTCAAGCCTTTACCCATTGAAGAATGAATCCCCTATTTCTATTGGAAAAAATTGAAGATTGATACAATGGCACACAATGGATTTACATGTATATATTTTTTTTTGATAAGTAAGAAAGAAGTATATTCAAGAAACTACCTCATGAAAACAACATAAGGCAGGCATAGGATACAGGGGAGGAAACAAACAGAGAAACAACAAAACAAACAACAACCAACAAAAACTAAGAACAAAGAAGAGAACTGAGGAACAAAGGGAGAGAGTCACTAGAGGTGAGTCCCCAAGCCCTAGACCAATCAAATAGAGAGCCACTAAAGAAAGCTAGCAACTGGTCATTGGTTTTATCCTTGTCTTCAAAAGTTCGCCAGTTTCGCTCCCTCCAGATACACCACATTAGACAAAGAGGAACTAAATTCCAAATGCTAGAGGAGTGCTTTCCCAACCAATTCCACCACCCAAAAAGCGTATCTGCAACTGATCTTGGCATAACCCAAGAGATCCCAAAAGATCTGAAAACCAAGCTCCACAGTTGATGAGCTTTGACACAATGGAGAAGCAAATGATTCACCGTCTCCCCGCTACATCGACACATAATGCACCAGTCAACAAAATCAAAGCCTCTACCCCGCAAATTGTCCCCTGTACGGATCTTCTCCCAAACTGCAGTCCAAACAAAGAAAGAGACGCGCGGAGGGGCCTTAACCTTCCAAATACCTTTCCAAGGAAAGATAATAGGCGAGGGACTCCGAAGCTTATCATAGAAAGAGCGGATGTTAAAATCCCCCTTCTTCGACAACTTCCACCTCATACGGTCTCCGTGCTCTGATTTAGGTAAATTAGAGCCCAAGGTTCGAAAGAAAGCCTCCACCTCACCTGACTCCCAATCATTTGGGTCCCTGAGTAATTGAACATTCTAGCTTCTCCTATCCGCAGACCCTAACCTTTCCAGAGAAGAGGCCATAGATGCCTCTCTATAATAAGCAATCCCATACACAGCCGGGAAGGAAATATAGAGTGGTGATTCCCCACACCACTGATCTGTCCAAAATTTCACTCTATCCCCCACCCCTACCTCAAACTGAATGAATTTTCTAAACACCTCCCAACCTTTCCGGATGCTTCTCCATAAGCCACACCCGTGGACATCCCTACCCAACTTGGAAGACCAACCCCCCCACTCTTCCCCAAACTTCAGAGCTACAACCCTCCCCCAAAGACGATTCTCTTCAACCCCAAACCGCCACAACCATTTTCCTAGGAGAGCCTGGTTAAAAGTAGTAATCTTCCTTACTCCCAAACCTCCGTTCGCCTTAGAAGCACACACCTTATTCCACCCCACCAAATGAGCTTTTGAATCCCCCCATGTATATATATATATGTCACTCTATCCCCACATGTATATATATATATATGTATGTATCTATATATATGTGTGTGTATATATATATATATATATTCTCTTTGTGCAAATTCAATAGGAACTTCAAAAAAATTAGGCAAGCACAATAATCTACACAAAGCAGAAATATCTAGCAACAAACCACAATCAAGACACCAAAGTTTTACGTGGAAACCCTTAAATGAGAAGAGAAAAACCACGGGACCTAGTCCAGTAAAAAATCTTCCACTATTGAATAAAGAGTTTACAACAATTTTCTCTTAAACAAAAGCTAAAGACTACCAAAACAAGAAGAACACAATTATTAGATTACTGCAAATCTACATCACACTAAAGTCGATTTCAACAATAACAAGAACACCAAGTGGGCCTTAGCATCTGAACAAATGGAGAGGAATTTCAAATGACAAGCTATAGATTAACCACGTACTCTTTCAACACTTGCTGCTTTAAAAGAGTAATCATAAAAGAGATGATCCTTACAGCACTCCAAATGCTCCCTGCAGATAACACAAGATATCAGCATACAATCCCAATGATGATGCATGTTGCATCCTCAAGCTAGCCAAAGTTTAACAGTGGCAGGGAATTGTGAAAGATTGCCATGAACTGGTCATTCAAGTGAGAGAAAATGGCCAAAAAAGATATTTTTCCCAAGTTTGTAATAGTAAGCAATGGGAACATAACACAAAATGTACAAAGAGATTCCACTAAAATTGTGTATGCATCTAACTACATGAAAAAAAAATTGATGTTAAGCACTAGCCCATTAAACTATGGTAGAAAATAAGATCATGATAGAGACAAAATGCTCTTTATAAAAGGTTTCAAATAGGCTCAGATATTTACCCCCGGTTTTGTTTTGTGCTTCCAATTTGTTCTGCATTTAGGATCAAACCAAGTGAGAAATCACCATAACACAAGAAGAAGAGGAAAGGAATTAGCATTTGAATAACCCACTTCCAGCTATTCAAAGTTCATTGGAAGAATTAAGGACTTAAGCAAGGCATTTTTCATGTAAAGACTTCGAAACAGTACATCCATCAGCATCTGTAAAAATCATTTAGAATAATGAAGCAAATAGGGATATATGCATCTTTCATTTTACCTTTTCCTTTTGGGTCCTTCTTAACGTGTGAATCAAATATATGGAATGAAATTTTATTCAAAATATTCATTAACCTTTGATTATAGAAAGTGTAACCAAGTACCTTTCGTGCTCCATCCAAAATCCTAAAAGTATCCAAGCAATGTATATTGCCACCATATTCCACAGATGATTCATATTATCATAACTGTGAACAGAACACAAGCCATAAAATTAAATAACATTAATAATAAAAGAACTTCAAAACAATTCAACAGTTTGGTTGCTTTGAAATCAATCAAATTGGCCAAGATTCTATACATCTCATAAATTTTTTTATTATTACAAAACTTTAGAAAACCAAAAGCTTTGCTAAAGTGAGCCCCATTCAATTATATACATTGGTTCCTATATTTTTGAAATCCAAAAGAAAAAATTCTTCTTTTTTTTTTTCAAAAAATTGTATTGAAATCAATAAATGATAGAGAATAAATTTTAAAAAGTTTACTTTCTTTCATTTTCAACTATTTTCTCATCTAACAAACAAAAATTCAATTAAAAAAAAAGGATATATAGAATGCGTACCGTAAGTGATATGTGCGATCTTGTCCCAATCCTAACCGGTTTCCTCTTCGCATCTTCTTTGAGATCTCCTTATTGACAAGGAACCATCAGGCATTACTAACATTCTAAATTTCTCACTATTGACATCAAATGACATAATCACTTCACCCTTGTACTCCTCTTCTCCTTCTAAGACAAGTGAGATCTAGTGCAAAGCTCCACTAACCAATGGGGTTGGCAATAGAAAACTTTTATCACCTGTTAAAATATTGGCTCTCAATGACATCCCAACCCTTCTTCATGAATCCGAACTTAATTTGTACAACTCAATCACGTTAGGCATAGGCGGTGGCAATCCCTTTGGAAGATAACTCGAAATCCTCACAACCTTGTAATCATTGTTCTCTAAATCATATGCAAATCCGAGTCTAAGTCCATGACAACCCAACCGTCCTAAGCGAGAATCAGGCAACCTCTTGAATTTTTTAATGCTGGGGTTCCACAAATATATAACATTATCAGAAATGTTGAAAATTCCAATATAAGCAAGACACAATAACCCATTGCAGGAACCTACTATTTGGACAGACCCAGAAGGAAAATCAAAGGGAACTTCAATCTCAGAAATCCTATCAAAGGTGCGGCCAAAGCGACCGTACAAACGCGTCTGTTAGAAGAATCCATGGCACGTGCATACCATGGCATGTGTACGATATAACCATCACCATTATCATGAGCAAAGTTATTAAGGTGAGTTGAGATGAAATAGGGGGTGGTGATTGAGGAGTCCCAGCACTTGAATCTTATGATTAATTTGGGAGGTAACCTTGTTAGGATGCTGAGCACGATGTCTTTTGGGAGATGATTCTTCTTTCGTCGGATGATCGGTGGTTCTCTCGTTTGTGACATTTTTCAACGAAAGAGTGGACACACACAGACGCCGCTTAAGAGAGACTGCTACTGCTGGGTTTTAGCTTTTGTCTCTTTGATATTCTAATAACAAATCTTCTTCTTTTATTTTATTTATAGGCTCGTTAGATTTTTTGGGCCCATTTTGTGAATTATGGGCCCACTATCCATAAGATTCTCCAATGAGGTTTTTTTTTTTTTGGTTAAACTGCAATGTTCATTGTTCGTAGAAATAAAACAGAGTACAACTAAGACAATCTACCTACAGGTGGAGGCGAGAGCCCCAAAGAGGTCTCTTGTTGACATTGGATGCAAAATGCTTAATTCGTTTGCGGTCTAATAACAAGATTGTAGGAAACTTCTCTTCCAATTCGAGCACAAATCACCTCACTATGTGTTAAGAGAAGCACACCAATATGCTGATCCATTGGTAAAATTAGGAGCATCTTAAACTAATCTCATTTTCAAAACACAATCTTCCACACACGTATCTCCACTATTCTTTCTATCAAAGAAACAAAAGCTAAAACCCAGCAGTAGCAGTCTCTCTAAGCAGCGTCTCTGTGTGTCCACTCTTTCCTTGAAAAATGACACAAACGATAGAACCACCGATCCTCCGATGAAGGAAGAATCATCTCCTAGAAGACATCATACTCAGCATCCTAACAAGGTTACCTCCCAAATCACTCATAAGATTCAGGTGCGTTTGCAAATCCTGGGACTCTTCAATCACCACCCCCTATTTCATCTCAACTCACCTTAATAACTTTGCTCATGATAATGATAATGATAATGGTGATGGTTATATTGCACACATGCCATGGTATACACGTGCCATGGATTCTTCTAACAGACGCGTTTGTACAGTCGCTTTGGACCGCACCTTTGATGGGATTTCTGAGATTGAAATTCCCTTTGATTTTCCTTCTGGGTCTGTCCAAATAGTAGGTTCCTGCAATGGGTTATTGTGTCTTGCTTATATTGGAAATTTCAACCTTTCTGATAATGTTACATATTTGTGGAACCCCAGCATTAGAAAATTCAAGAGGTTGCCCGATTCTCGCTTAGGACGGTTGGGTTGTCATGGACTTAGACTCGAATTTGCATATGATTCGGAGAACAATGATTACAAGGTTGTGAGGATTTCGAGTTATCTTCCAAAAAAATTGCCACCACCTATGCCTGACGTGATTGAGTTGTACACATTAAGTTCGGATTCATGGAGAAGGGTTGGGATGTCATTGAGAGCCAATATTTTAACAGGTCATAAAAGTTTTCTATTGCCAACCCCATTGGTTAGGGGAGCTTTGCACTGGATCTCACTTGTCTTAGAAGGAGAAGAGGAGTACAATGGTGAAGAGATTATGTCATTTGATGTCAATAGTGAGAAATTTAGAATGTTAGTAATGCCTGATGGTTCCTTGTCAATAAGGAGATCTCAGAGAAGTCTTGCATTATTCAAGGGGACAATTCCAAATCTCCAGGATTTGTAAAGACGAGAGATCGCACATCTCATCAAGCAGTGATTTCAAATTGAGACAGTTGTGAATTGTAAACCGTTTCAAGTGAGATAAGATTCCCAATCCACCGAGGCAAAGTTTTCAGATTCTCACAATTTCTAATATAGAGCGTTTCCTTGGTTGTAACGTGTTGAAGACCTATAGGTAAGGAATTCAGTTTTGGAAGGTCATTGAATTCCAGATAAATGAGGTGATCGAGATGTCGCCATTCCATTCCGTCCACGTCACTTCCTAGATTTAACTCCTTGCAAGAGAAAATGTCTAAATGCTTGAGAGAAATTAGATTTGATACCCACCCATCTGGCAGAGACAACATCTGGCAGATCTCCTATAGTCATATATTTTAATTTGGAGAGATGAGGATGAAGAAGAGGAGGACGAGGGAAGTATTGTCTCTTGAAAAAACTTTGAGCTAACGTTACTTAGATATAGCTTTTTTTCGAGATAAGGAAACAAGGGCATGGAAGTCATATTAGGACAATTATTAATAATAAAAGAAGAAAGACAAGGAAATGAAGGCAGTGATTGGTTATGTTGATGTTGTTGATGATTTGTCATTGATGTGCTCCTCCACCATCCCTTTAAGTTGGGGCAAATCCAAATCTCAAGAAATTTTAACAATGGGAAGAAGGATAAAGCAGAAACTTCCTCACTTATATAATGATCTGATATGCATTCCAAATCTTTCATTTCATGAAGCCTTAAGCTTTCTAGAAATGGGAGTTTAGACAATGGTGGCAGGTGGTTGCATCTGTCACATCTCCTTAAAGTGATTTCAACAAGAATTTCGATGGAAGAAAGCCAACTTGAAAATGTCACACGAGAGTAATCCCACACTTCCAAAATTTTGAGATTTGGATGTGGCTGGAGGCTATCTAATAACATCTCATCATGTCCTTCTCGGTGAGCCCATAATAGTAATTCCAGTTTCTCAAGATGTTGCTTTTCCCTTAAATTTTTGACCTTGCAATTTGAGTTAGCATCTTCCAATTGTCCTAAAATTTCGATCACAAGTGTTCCTCTAAGGTTGTTTAGCCCATTCAATTCACCTAATCCACCTTTATTCCATGCAATGAATAATGGTAATAAATGAAGACTAGTCAGTTTTTGTAATCCTTGTGGTAGTCTCAACTTAAAACAACCCCTATTATCAAGGTGCTTGAGGCTAACCAATTTTGTGATGTCCCTAGGCAATTGTTCAAGATTATAACACCCATGAAGTTTTAGTGTTTGCAAATTCAACAATGCAGCAATTGTATTAGGAAGAGTTTCAATAGGATTAGAAGCAAGATCTAAGTACTTCAAATGAATTAACTTCCCTATGGAATTTGGAATTATTTTAATATTCAATTCATGTAAATCTAATGCACGCAACCCTAAGAAACTCTATCAATGTACTCAATGTTGACTGATCCATGGCAGTTGGTGACTTATCATGTATGAAAAGAATTGTACGTACCTTGCTACTTGCTTTAACCAAACTTAAAGTTTTAGTAAAAGGTGAAACACTAGAAAATGATACATGACGAGTTATTCCATCCAAATAGTCAAGTCTACATTATGCCCCTGCAATTGATAGTGCAAGATCATGATATAAATCATGCATCTTGTATTTTAAGACTTCTACATAAGAATCAACTTGATAAAAAAAATGACCTGCAAAGTAGATTCTTGATGCACTCATCTGCAACATCTTCTAATAGCTCTCTATTATTTGGCAATTGAATTAACCCGTGTGCCATCCATAATTGAATCAATGTCATCCTGTCAATCTCGTAAGATTTAGGAAACAATGAACAAAAGGCAAAACAACCTTTAATATATGATGGAAGATGAACATAACTCAACTTTAGAATTGAAAGAGTATTACCACCCCTTTGTTCAATTACATTTTCTTGTACCTTATCCTTGATCTTTAACCACCCATCTTTTTTTTCTAAGTATAATGCATTTCCAATAGACTCTATGGCAAGGGGTACTCCTTGACATTTTCCTACAATCTCCCTTCCAATTTCTACTAGTTTTGTGTTGTTGGTCTCTTCTCTTGCCTATTTCTAAATGCTATTTTCTCAAATAAAGACTAAGAATTGTCTTTAGAAAGACCTTTAAGAACATATGTTGAAACAGAACGTGTAATCTCTGCAACCAATTTGACTCGTGTAGTTATTACAATCTTACTTCCCTTTGCACCACCGATTAAAAGGCTTTTAAAATCATTCCAATTTTTATAATTTTCGTTCCACATATCATCCAACACAAGTAAAAATTTTTTTTGATAAATTTTGTTAACAAGTTCCCTCAATGGATCCATATTGTGGACTTGACCCATGAGGACTTCAGGATTAAACTTGCAACGTTTCTTCCGTATTAGTTCCATGCTATCATCTTTATCAATACTATTTATTAGTTTTTCAGCAATTGTTGTCACCTTGACATCTGAGACCCACACCCATATTTTTAACTCAAAATGTGTATTGACTTTTTCATGATTGTATACATTTTGAGCAAGTGTGGTCTTGCCTAACCCCCCAATTCCCACAATAGCAATGACTAATATATTCTCATCATTATTAGGCTCCAATAAAAGTTTTATGATGGCATTTTTGTCATCATCTCTCCCAATAACTTCTTTATTTGGCAAACATGGGAGTCTCCCTGTTCAGACTCACTTGAGGCTTCGCATGGCCCTCATTAAAATGAAAGTTATTTCTATCTTGCGCCATTGCAATTAGATTCTGCCTCAATTCGATTATTCTAAGACTTGTCTTACGATTTCTAAAAACAAGTGGGATACTTCTAAATAAATTGCGTACCTTTCCTGCAGTATTCCAACTAGTCTCTTCTTGCTGCAAAGCTAATTCAATGTGGAATTTATACTCACCCAACAAGTCATCTGCATCATAAAAAGCGTCCTTGAGCTTTTCGAGCCAGTCCCTGTCTTGATGGTTGTGGTTCTGCTGATCCACTGCATCCAAAAGGACAGCTTGTATTCTGGACACGGTGTTCTTGATGCTTTCAAGGTCATCTTTAACATTCCACAGTGGTTCAAACTTTTCAAAAGCTGCAGAGCCCAAATTTTCAATTATGGTCTGGGCAACGCCGCAAAGGATTGCTTCAGCCATTTTTTCGTAGTGAGAGAAAGGAAGACTTAAAGAGCGAGAGGGAAGCAAGAGTGGGTGGGGTCGAAGTGGTTCAGTGCTAGAGAGTGAAAGAAAAACTTTCTATGACTTAAACTCTTCAACTCTTCTAACCTAAACTCTTAAACATCACTCTTATTCAAGAATTCATCAAGAAACCTAGTATAGTGTGGAACTTTCTTAACGGTCCTGCATCAAATAATTGAGCAAATTTTTAAGCTCTTATACTTCAATTTCCTTGAGAAAGACTGAAAAGTGGGCAATAAAAGTTTCTACAATCTGAAATTACAACATTGAAAGGTGCTTGTCATTTTCTTTTCTTTCTTGGATAATTTTTTTGGAGAAAATAGGATGTATGGCTTGAGTTATTTGTCCAAAGAAGAAAAGGTTTTAGTAAAAGCTAATCATAATGTGAGCCAAAAAAAAAACACCATTTTTGTACATGTTACCTCACTGGTTACGTAATTTTAGTTTTTGTGTAGTTGTTTTTGTGCAACTACACTCGCAATGATTCTTGCATTGAGATTTTGAGGCAAGATACATGGCCAAGCATGACAAAAACAGTTCATGATACCGTATCATTTTTTGATTCTTTACTGGAAGAGTTCTTTTACGCTATATAACATTTCATTCTTTGTATTATATCTATGTGTTATAGATCCATGCATGTAAATATGTATAAATAGCTAAATAAGCACTTCTAATAATAATTTATTACATCCATCTTTGCAAGTTTCTATTTGTAGTTCTTCAGCAAATGCATTTCTATAAGTTAAGGATAGCTCTGATTGTCCTTTAACAATGCTTACATTATAAACACTAAAATATATATATATGTAGCAAATTGTGGTTGGTGGTGTATAAAGTGGAACATAAAAAATGAAACACGAATTCTTTATTGCTTTTGGAAACTATTGTACAATTAATAAAACGTAAAAGTTATCAATTGAACTAAGATCAAGAAACTCTAAATTAACTACATATCAAATAACAAAAGTAATGTAAGCATTGAAAGGTGCTTGTCATTTTCTTTTCTTTCTTGGATAATTTTTTTGGAGAAAATAGGATGTATGGCTTGAGTTATTTGTCCAATGAAAAAAAGGTTTTAGTACAAAGCTAATCATAATGTGAGCCAAGAAAAAAAAAAAAAAACACCATTTTTGTACGTGTTACCTCACTGGTTACGTAATTTTAGTTTTTGTTCAATCATGAATGTTTCTATGACTCTATGGGAACCTATATACTGCCTGTGCCTTCAGAGCAGGTGGGAGGAAAGTTTTGCTGAATTTGAAATCTTAAAACATCCAAAATTTATTTTCTATTTGTCCATCTTTTAAGCAGTCTAATGGATCATTAATGATCTTAACTCTATAAATGTAGAACCTCAAATATAAGTTTTATGCTTCCATTTATGAAGGCTGAAATTTGTTGTATATATTATACAGGGACACTGGGCCTTTGCAGGACACAAGAAGCATATAACCCCAAACAAGAGAAAGATGCCCCCTTACTTTTTGAACTCTTCTTCACCAGAAGCAGAATTCAACAGCATCAGAAAGGAATTACACAATGAATCCTTAGGGCAGCCAGAGCGGGGGACCAATAAAGCGGGAAGGGACGTTACAAAGTATCCTGTCCCTGAGTGTATGTGCAATGATTCACATACTCATACCACCTAGTGATTTCATGCAGAATGCTTCCACATGATTACACTGCAATCAATTCCTTCATTGAAAGATCAAAACTTTTTGGAAAATTTATTGGATTAGAGCCCCTTTGAAAACCAGCTGACGCCTTTTGGGGGCAACAATGGTTCGTTGGAGCGCTATTTTTTAAGAAAAACTTAAGTTGGCACACATGGCAACTACACTCGCAATGATTCTTGCATTGACAAAAACAGTTCATGATACCGTATCATTTTTTGATTCTTTACAGTAAGAGTTCTTTTATGCTATATAACATTTCATTCTTTGTATTATATCTATGTATTATAGATCCATGCGTGTAAATATGTATAAATAGCTAAATAAGCACTTCTAATAATAATTTATTACATCCATCTTTGCAAGTTTCTATTTGTAGTTCTTCAGCAAATACATTTCTATAAGTTAAGGATAGCTCTGATTGTCCTTTAACAATGCTTACATTATAAACACTAACATAGCAGATAAACACTAAACACTAACATAATACACGATTTACATTGCAGATTAAACACTACACACTAACATAACATGATTTACATAGCAGATTAATCACTAAACAAAGAATACATGATTTACATAAAAGATTACACCAGATTGGTCTATTATCTTTATCAAGCAGCAACTCAAACAAAAAAAAACAAAAAAAAAACCTCAACTTAAACACTAAACACAAAGGAAAGCAAAAACCATACCTTAAAGAAAACGGTAGGTATATGGGTTTCGAACTTGAAGGCAGAAAACGCTACTTCGAGTCAGCTTTCAATCCTGTATAAAATTAAAACAGGATCAAAATTGATTAAAAAAAAAAAAAAGAACAAAGAACAAAAGTAAGATAGTTAGGGTTTCAAGGTATTTTTTAGTTAGGGTTTCATATTATAAATCTTTGGGTTTATTTGATTTTAACATTTGATTTCCATAATAAATGAAACCAACGAGACTAGCAAAAAAGAAAGATGAGAAACAGAGAACAATTACCTAAGCGTTTGGAGTAAGAAGCGTGAAGGTGAAGCCATGACCACGAACCTTTCAATCTGAACTCTGAGACTGAGAGTCTGAAGTGAAAACTGAAGAGGCTCCTCATTAGAGATAGTGAGAGATATCAGATCTTTGACATGTAATTGTCACCGTTAGATTGGGTCTTGATTTTGGATTATAACCGTTGATTTAGAATGGGTTATTGTGCCACTGAAATCAGTCATATCTTAAATGCCGCACACGTACCCGAGACACTCGCCCCACGATCTTCTCCGCGTGTCTTTGAATGGACGGTTAGATGGGTCTATTGGAAAGCGGAAAAATGGAGGGGAAAGGAAGGGTCTCTTTTGTCCCTTCCTCTACCCCCTTTTGCCTATATAAGGGAGACCTCAGACTTCCTTTCGGGTTCTTTTTACGTTCTTCTCTCTTCAAACACTGCAAACTTTCTTTCCCTTTCATCTTTTTCCTACCTTCTTTTCCGACGGCTCTCCGGCGATTTCCAGCGACCTTCTTTTTATCTGCCTTTCTATCATCTTGTAAGTCTGTCTTCTCCCTCTCTCTTTAGATTTAATCTTTGCCATCTCTTTCTTCTTAATTCTTGCTTTGCCTATTATGGGGAAGTTCAAATCGATGGTTGATACCCCTGAGAGACTAGCTGAGTTTAGGAGGACAACTTCCCTGATGATGTAGAACTGAGTTATTGCCCGGAAGCCGAGGCAATACTCTCAAGAGGGGAGGATAGAGTAGTAATTCCCCTCGTTGCTATAGTAAAGGGAGGAGTTAGGATCCCTATGAGTGACCTCCTTACTAACTTTCTTCATCATTTTAAAGTCTGTCCCGATCAGTGCACCCCTAACGTCTTTAGGGTCATTAGTAGTGTAGACATCCTTAACAAAAGGCTCGGATTGAACCTTACCGAGCATGATATCAACTATGTGTACAGTTTCAAAGATAGTAAGACCTCGGGGTATTACTTTAAGACCCGCCACTTGAAAGTGAGGCTCATTTCTGGTCTTCCGGATACTGACAAAGAAACAGAAGGAGATTATTTGATCATCTCGGGTAACTGGTGCCCTAGCGGCAGCCATTGCCCTACTAAGGCGGGCAAAGCAGGTGCGTAGATTTTGCAGGACTCACTCACTTTGTTTTACTAACTTTTATTGTATTTTTAATTTATTACATTCCCGAGCAATTGTTACCATACAATGTGTCTAACCTTTATATACTTCTTTTCCAGGAGAGCACGCATTTAAGAAGAAAAGGCAGTTGATCAACTCCACGGACTTGAATAGATTGTTGAGATCTCCTATCTACCTTCATCCTGACGGTCAACTCCGGGCAGCTTATCAGATCCTTGGGTACTCTCCCGCGTACCGTCGCTTTAGCAAAGCGGGGAAGGCTATTACATCAAAACATCCACTGCTTCCTTACATTGACGTTCGCTGCAAGGGGTTCATACTGTCTCCGTCAGAACGTGCTCGTCGAGAAGAGGGGCGATACCACAGCAAATCTCCTCCTCTTTTTACCCCTGAGGATCTAGGAGACACCATTGTCGTCCCCACTCCATTTGAACGGCCCCAAAGACAAAGGAAGAAGAAAACGATCCGTGGTACTTCCAACGTCACTTTTCCAACCCTCGACGAAATCAACATTCCAGCGGCTATCACATTAGACGATTCTTCTGCCGAGATGACACTTCAAAGAAGTTGGGTCACCCTTGCCCAAACACCTCCTCCTACACCAACTGTCTCTTCTCCTCCTCCTGCACTTCCGTCTGTTACCGCAGCGACATCTGTCCCGACCCGTGCGACTCGGGCTGGGAGTAAACGTCCGAGGGGCTCGAATTCCGAGCAGCCCCAAACAATTCCCAATTCAGAGAACTCTCCTCCAAACTTGGGTGACACCCATGTTGACGATATGGATGCCTCAGCCTATATAAAGTCGTTTATGGTGGACGGGGAGGCTTTTCCTGCTATGGACAGAGTAAGGCCCTGGAAGGATGGCCATGGAGGAAAAGTTGCTGAATGTGTGGGCAAGGCCCTTCTGCTTCCGGAGGATATGAAGCACTGGGCAAAATGGGATGATGACACCTTGCTGCTGAACATGAAAAGGGAAGTCATCATGGTAATCCCCAATCTCACTGCCTTTCTTGTTTCCTTTTGAAGGATTTTGAAAGTTAAATCAATCTTTTCCTCATAACTTTTGTCAGGGCTATCAATGCTCAGCGATTGTTGAGGAGAGGTTTCTTGCAGTCAAGGCTATGGCTGAAGAGCTGCATGCTGATAATGAGGATCTTTTAAAGAAAATTTCTGACACGATGAGCAAAGTTTCTGAGTCCGAGAAGCTTAGAGCTGAGGCAGAGGATAACACCAAGGCCATCACTGAAAGGAAGGATGCTTTGGAGAAAGAGCTCGAGGAAGTAATGAAAACTCTTGCTGAAAAGGTGGCCGAGCTGAATGGCTATAAGGCAGTTGATGAGGCCACGATTCAAGAATCTTACAATCTAGGCCAGCACGACTGCATATATTCTGTGAGGCCACAAGTACAGCAAAACCTTCGAGTCTACATTTCCAAAGGATGGTTTGCTGCACTTGACAAGATACAAGTGGAGTCTTCCTCCTCCCTTAGGCAGGAAAGCAGCATCCCAATTCCTGAAGAACTCATCATCATTCCTAATCCCGAGATTCAAGCAATCATCAACGACGAATCCCCCGTCCACGTGGTTGAAGGAGCTGGCCCTATTGCGGGATCATGAGGAGAGGAGACCAAGTCGGCAGCCGCACCCACTACTGAGGAGCTGCCCCGTGCTTAAAATTTTTTCTTTTAGATGCTTTTTGTTTTATTTTGGAACTCTTGTCTACTTTGCCCGGTTTTCAGGGGCCACAACTTTATATTAGTTTTTGTTATGCATTTTAGAATCTTGTATACTTAGTATGTTTCCAAGTTTTTCTTTACCGTATGATTCCTATTCATGCTTTTTTAACTACTGAAGGTGTTTTAACGCTTTTTACTCAAAACTTATCCCGTGGTGATGTCTTTTTGTATGCCTACAGATGGACTCTTGAATCACTAGGTTCATTGGAACCTAGATGAAGCATTTTGGAAGATGATTTTGAGGAGGAAGAGGAGGAGGAGATTGACCAACTTGATGGTTTAGAAGATGAGGCTCATGAAATGGTTTGCATTTCTTCCATTTCTGTTTAACTTCTGTATTTGATAAAAGGTTCTAGAGGGAAGAAAAGTAAATGGAAGGATATACAAGTGTAATATCCTGTATGGGAGTAAAATTACGGAGAATAGAGAGAGAAAGAAGAAAAAATGAGGGGGTTTGAGATCGACTAGTTTGTCACCACACATGAATCATAAGTATTTTGATCTATTGCCCGTCTATCTCAAATATAAAATCTCACATATAAAAAATAGAATCATTTTGCTATTTCTCCCCCCTCTATTGACTAACAAACAACAGAATGCTTCTTTTTTCTGCTAACAGATGAGCCTTGGCCTTTCTTTTTAGACAAGTTGTCTTTTTCATTCTTTATAGGCATATATCTAGCTTATGTCTGTTTAGGATTGGTCTAAGTGGGCAAGGTTGGGTTTGTGCTATTCATATTATCCAATGAGATTTGACTAATGAAAACGTAACATTATTATTAACTAATGAGATTTGAGAGCTCATCAAGTTTACCATTGTAAAATATTAAAGGGACTTTCAGTTTTCACATTATATTTATATTTATATTTATATTTATATGGTACATTACACAAAGGGCTAATTAATTAATAAGATGAGTTTGGAAGCGGGTGCATGGTACGTACAAAGCTCCTCTCTCACAAGACTAAGGGCGGGAGGGAAACTTTGATCAAACTTGTTACTCAAGCAATTCTAACTTATGTTGTTTTCTGACTTGTTTTGAGTTTCTACGTGGTCTGTAAACTATGATAAGAATCACATGGGCAACTTTTGGTGGATTAGTGAGTTAGGGAACGAAAAATTTATTGGATCGGCGTATCCTCTGACCCAAGATATCAATATAGTTCACTTCTCTTTTTTTTTTCATATGGGAGGACTCTTGGGCCAAGGCCACCAATCCTATTCCTAGGTGAACAAGAAATATTAGTTACTTTTTTGACAAGGACTAAAGTTTCATTCCACATAAAGAAAATCCAAAAAAGGAAATTAAGTCAACTTTCCTTCTGCACACACTAAGGAAAGCCAAATAGTTAACCAAATCCATATAGGAATTCAGACAGTTTCTAACAATTAAATTTTATTCTTGGTGTCAGACATTTTGATTCTTTGATCAAACCAACCAAATGAACCCAACCTATCCGAGCTATAGCCTATATTAGGATAAAATAAGGTTGAGCTTGAGTTGTGTTGATAAGGATAGATGTTTGTTGGGTTGGATATTGAGTAAATGTCTGCCACTAGGGTTGATAACGTGGAATGAGGTGTGGTTACTCAAGGGCCAAGGCTATTGCCAACATGTTGCTTTGTCTGAACATCAGCCTGCTAGTGTTTCCTCACGAGAAGTACCATTAACTGTAAGAAGATCCTTGTTTATCAGCATTGTGTTTTAAGTGTAAGAGTGAGGATATTGAGAAAAATGTCCGCCGCTTGGGTTGATAATGTAGAATAAGGTGTGGTCATTTCATCTCAAGTCTCAACTTCCCTTTTTAATCTTTTACCTTCCAGCGTATCATGAGTCAAAAACAAATATATTTAACTCTCTTTTATTTTTATTTTTTACTTTCTTAAATTTTAGGTCAAAAAATTATATTTGGCCCCCCAAAATTAAAACATAAATTAGTCACCCAATCCATTATTGTGATTGGTGCTCCCTCCCTCCCAATTAAATACTGTGCAGTGTGCATGGTGAAGCTACGGTGCATATTGAAAAGAAAATGTTAGAAATCTATCATTATTTATACCTTTAATTTGATGAACAACAAACTTATTCAAGCACAAAATTCGAAGGCCGCATCATTAGAGTACTGGATAATGCACACTTTTAGTGTTTAGATGCTATAAAATTTACAATTTGGGGCTTTACAATCCCCAATGCCAATGCATATAAAGTTAAGTGTGTCAAATGCCAAAACACTATAAAACATCTTATTACATGAGAGGTTTAAATATCAAAATATTTGTCATTTATGAACAGTGCACTCTCAAAACCGCAATATTCACCCAGGTAAAACTTATATTATTTTTTTATTCGTGGTGGGTAGCTTTTGATGGGTGGGTCAGCTCTTATCATCCTATTCATACTTATGAGAGCAATAAACAATAAGTGGAAGCCTACAACAATCTAGTGCCATAGGTCCAAGCATAACAAGCCCACACCCCGAAGGGCCTGAACCCTCTCTTGCTGGCCTGTAGCCACTGACAATACCCTCTGGGTCTAGACTCTGGACTTGCTCGGTCTCACCTGAGAAGCTCACCATTGAGAAATCATTAAGATTGGGCTTCTTGACCACTAATAATGAGGCTGAATATGAAGTCTTGCGGGAGGGAATGTACATGGTTCAAAAAATGGGAGGAAAGACACTGACGATGTTCTCTGACTCAAGACTGGTTGTCGGCTAGGTGAATGGTGAACTAGAAGTAAAAGATGAGAGAATGCAAGGGTATCTAAGTCAAGTCAAACATTTGCAATCAGGGTTTGAATCCTTCAGCCTGCTGCACGTCCTTAGAAGTGGAAACACACACTCAGACTCTCTAGCCACGCTTGCAACATCCTCGGCGCAGAGCTTACCTTGAGTCATCCTTGTAGAAGACTTGCGCAAACCCACAGAGATAAAAGGAAAGGAGGCTCATATTCACCAGGTCAGACTAGGGCCCAGTTGGATGGACCCCATAATACTATTCTTAAAAGAAGACTTCTTGCTAGAGGATAAATCAAAAGCTGACAAAGTGCGAAGAAAGGCACCTCGGTTTTGGTTATCCGAGGGCCAAAAATGGTATAAACGCTCTTTTTCAGGGCCCTATCTACTCTGCATCCACCCTGAAGCATCAGAGCTGCTCCTTGAGGAGTTACATGAAGGGATTTGTGGAAGCCATACGAGAGGCAGATCTTTATCTCACAAAGCCATCACCCAGGGCTATTGGTGGCCAAGTATGTAAAAAGAAGCACAGGAATATGTGAAGAAGTGCGATCAATGCCAGAGATTCACACCAAACATACACCAACCGAGAGGAACACTTAATCCCCTATCCAGCCCCTAGCCATTTGCTCAGTGGGGCTTGGATATTGTTGGTCTTTTCCCCAAAGTAGCAGGGAACAAGAGATATTTGCTGGTCGGCGCTGGAATTCTCTGGAACACTTGAAAATTTGTGATGTAAAGAAGAAAGCGAGTTCCCTCAAGGCTTTATATAGAGAGAGGCAATGAGTGGGAATAATCCCACTCAAAATTCTAGAAAAAATATCCACTATCGAATGAGTGCTTCACCTTTGGATACGGGGGAACAAAGCGCCGCCTGGAGCAATAAATGACGATTCGCGGACCCCAAAGCGTCAGAAGCAGTTATGATGCGAGTAAAAGGGAACTTCCACGCGTGTAAGCCAAAGAAATAAATGGTCTTGTCTCTTAAAAATCAAAACCCCACCTTTTCTCCTCGGATGTGAGGGAAAAACCTGGAGTTTTGAGGGGCTATTGTAGGGATAAGGGCCCAAAATTATATATTGGGCCTTGGGCCTTGTCCAAGGACATGGCTGTTTCCGAGGAGAGGCAAATGATTGTGAGGAGTTCCAATCTTAAAGTCTCATAAGTAAGGAACGAATGGAGGGTGGTCTGAGGAGGAACTCCTCCTCGGATGTGATGAATGCAGTTCAAATATGTATTCCAACAATCCAGGTGACCTTCCAGGGGGCTCCAGCGATAAGAACGTGCATCATACACGTATAAGAGTGATGAGAACTCAGAAATATCTAAGGAAAAGCTGCTACCACCGCATTAAATGCACTGTAACTGCTTTTCTGGCCGCATTTATGTAGAGAAGACTCCTGAACACTGCAGTCTTGGCTACCACGACTCACAAATAGTCAAAGAAGACGTCTGATGGGACAAGCACTCAAGTCAGGGTTCAGATGATCAACAAGTGTAGGATCAAGATGGTCCAAAGGGAACTATATAATATGAGGGACCCTCTATCAGAGAGGGATTGAAAAAATAAAGAAAGACCATTGTAGCAATAAAAGTATCATTTGTAATCAATTCCATTGATTTATACCAAGATTTGCCTCCTCGGACAATGAATTCATTCAGTTTTGTATACCTTATTCTTGCTTGATTATCTTTGAAATCCATACTAACCGTTGTTAAATTCATTAGGGCCTAATTTTTTGACCCACTCTCAACAAATTTATTGTACTGGGCTCATTGGGCCAATATCCCATACCTTTTGGGCTGTAAAACGTGACCCTACAGTTATTTTTTTACAAAATCTCTAACTTATTTTTTTTATTTATTAATTATATATGTATGATGTATCATATGGATATTTTTTTCGTGCAACGTGACTAGTTTAAAATAAGTTGGTTGAGGCTTTGAAGATATGGTAAGAATGCAAATATGTAAATGAGGAAATGTACAACATATATTTAAAGAGAATTTTTTTGCTAAGAAATGTATTAAATTTGTAACGCTACAAAATTTGTTCTCTCTTTTATATAAAATTAATTTAATTTGGAAGTTCTGAGTAATTAACTACGAATTTTCATCGAGAAAGAAATGACGGGCTTCTTCAATTATGTCACCAGGAGGACCAATTCATGTGATTGTGGAAGAGGTCAGTAATAAGTGACAAATGGACCCCATAATAAACTTATAAAAGAAGAAAATGGGTCATCGCGATTGATAAGAAATAACATAGTTATTATCACCGACCATCCTTGACGTTATGATGATTCCATAAATATAAAGTTCTTATGAAATAACATAGGTATTAGAAGAATTTTATCTTGTTATAAAAAAAATAAAATAAAAAAACCCATTGATGTCTAGTCGATGCTTTGAGAACTAGGTGGGGCCCCTTTTCCTCGAGCTTGATCCATGAGAGCAATTGATTTGAAGATGTTTTTGGGCTGTGTGGTGAGCAAGGAGCTGAGTTCGTGGGTTAGGGATTTCAATCTGTGTAGTGAGCGAGGAGCTGAGTTAATTTGGGGGTTAGGGATTTCAATTTGGCGAGAAGCTGAATATAAGATGTTAGGGAATGTCACGTGAGGGCCATGTGACTAACTAAGGGCAAGAATGGAACTAATTAAAGGCAGATAGGCCACATGGATAATAATTTAATATTTTTTACTTCTGCCGTTTGCCACATGTGCACTTTTCATCTCTGATGTAATGGCAGGGATCAAAATGGGAAACGTTTTTCAGGATAGGGACTAAAAACGATAAAAATAAAATCTATGAACCAAAGTGAAAATTGTTTAAATATGTAAGGACAAAAATGTGATTTCTACCTTAAAATTATTTTAGGAAACAACCATGGAAATCCGAGCCACGGTTAGACTTTGAATATTTAGTTACCTAATGAATCATCAAGCATTTTGGCCGTGGTATTACAGATCAATTATTGCAGCCAAATGGGCTCGAGTGCAACACTCATTTTTCAAATCCTATATGCTCGTCCAATTACTCAAAATCGATTGAATTATAAATGGTTTAAAATTGTAAAAATTTAATTATTTTATTAGTGTCTTAAAAAAATTATTTTATTAGTTTAAAAAATATATGAGTGTATATATATATATATATATATTTTTTTTTTTTTTTAAACTATAATTTTATCAAGAATCTAAATCAGTACAAATAATCGCACATACATGCTTCTAGAAATGTAAGATGCAGATTGCAATTATTACAAGAGAAATCAATTTTAAGAGCAATAGAAATTTTAGCAATGAAATGAGCTTCCGAGTCAAGAGATCTCTTAACCTAGCAAAATTCATAGCTAACAAAATACAAAATTCAGTGAGATAAGATTCCCAATCCACCGAGGCAAAGTTTTCCGATTCTCACAATTTCTAATATAGAGCGTTTCCTTGGTTGTAACGTGTTGAAGACCTATAGGTAAGGAATTCAGTTTTGGAAGGTCATTGAATTCCAGATAAATGAGGTGATCGAGATGTCGCCATTCCATTCTGTCCACGTCACTTCCTAGATTTAACTCCTTGCAAGAGAAAATGTCTAAATGCTCGAGAGAAATTAGGTTTGATACCCACCCATCTGGCAGAGACAACATCTGGCAGATTTCCTATAGTCATATATTTTAATTTGGAGAGATGAGGATGAAGAAGAGGAGGAAGATGGAAGTATTATCTCTTGAAAAAACTTTGAGCTAACGTTACTTAGATATAGCTTTTTTTCGAGATAAGGAAACAAGGGCATGGAAGTCATATTAGGACAATTATTAATAATAAAAGAAGAAAGACAAGGAAATGAAGGCAGTGATTGGTTATGTTGATGTTGTTGATGATCTGTCATTGATGTGCTCCTCCACCATCCCTTTAAGTTGGGGCAAATCCAAATCTCAAGAAATTTTAACAATGGGAAGAAGGATAAAGCAGAAACTTCCTCACTTATATAATGATCTGATATGCATTCCAAATCTTTCATTTCATGAAGCCTTAAGCTTTCTAGAAATGGGAGTTTAGACAATGGTGGCAGGTGGTTGCATCTGTCACATCTCCTTAAAGTGATTTCAACAAGAATTTCGATGGAAGAAAGCCAACTTGAAAATGTCACACCAGAGTAATCCCACACTTCCAAAATTTTGAGATTTGGATGTGGCTGGAGGCTATCTAATAACATCTCATCATGTCCTTCTCGGTGAGCCCATAATAGTAATTCCAGTTTCTCAAGATGTTGCTTTTCCCTTAAATTTTTGACCTTGCAATTTGAGTTAGCATCTTCCAATTGTCCTAAAATTTTGATCACAAGTGTTCCTCTAAGGTTGTTTAGCCCATTCAATTCACCTAATCCACCTTTATTCCATGCAATGAATAATGGTAATAACTGAAGACCAGTCAGTTTTTGTAATCCTTGTGGCAGTCTCAACTTAAAACAACCCCTATTATCAAGGTGCTTGAGGCTAACCAATTTTGTGATGTCCCTAGGCAATTGTTCAAGATTATAACACCCATGAAGTTTTAGTGTTTGCAAATTCAACAATGCGGCAATTGAATTAGGAAGAGTTTCAATAGGATTAGAAGCAAGATCTAAGTACTTCAAATGTATTAACTTCCCTATGGAATTTGGAATTATTTTAATATTCAATTCATGTAAATCTAATGCACGCAACCCTAAGAAACTCTATCAATGTACTCAATGTTGACTGATCCATGGCAGTTGGTGACTTATCATGTATGAAAAAAATTGTACGTACCTTGCTACTTGCTTTAACCAAACTTAAAGTTTTAGTAAAAGGTGAAACACTAGAAAATGATACATGACGAGTTATTCCATCCAAATAGTCAAGTCTACATTATGCCCTTGCAATTGATAGTGCAAGATCATGATATAAATCATGCATCTTGTATTTTAAGACTTCTACATAAGAATCAACTTGATAAAAAAAAAAGACCTGCAAAGTAGATTCTTGATGCACTCATCTGCAACATCTTCTAATAGCTCTCTATTATTTGGCAATTGAATTAACCCGTGTGCCATCCATAATTGAATCAACGTCATCCTATCAATCTCGTAAGATTTAGGAAACAATGAACAAAAGGCAAAACAACCTTTAATATATGATGGAAGATGAACATAACTCAACTTTAGAATTGAAAGAGTATTACCACCCCTTTGTTCAATTACATTTTCTTGTACCTTATCCTTGATCTTTAACCACCCATCTTTTTTTTCTAAGTATAATGCATTTCCAATAGACTCTATGGCAAGGGGTACTCCTTGACATTTTCCTACAATCTCCCTTCCAATTTCTACTAGTTTCGTGTTGTTGGTCTCTTGCCTATTTCTAAATGCTATTTTCTCAAATAAAGACTAAGAATTGTCTTTAGAAAGACCTTTAAGAACATATGTTGAAACAGAACGTGTAATCTCTGCAACCAATTTGACTCGTGTAGTTATTACAATCTTACTTCCCTTTGCACCACCGATTAAAAGGCTTTTAAAGTCATTCCAATTTTTATAATTTTCGTTCCACATATCATCCAACACAAGTAAAAATTTCTTTCAATAAATTTTGTTAACAAGTTCCCTCAATGGATCCATATTGTGGACTTGACCCATGAGGACTTCAGGATTAAACTTGCAACGTTTCTTCCGTATTAGTTCCATGCTATCATCTTTATCAATACTATTTATTAGTTTTTCAGCAATTGTTGTCACCTTGACATCTGAGACCCACACCCATATTTTTAACTCAAAATGTGTATTGACTTTTTCATGATTGTATACATTTTGAGCAAGTGTGGTCTTGCCTAACCCCCCAATTCCCACAATAGCAATGACTAATATATTCTCATCATTATTAGGCTCCAATAAAAGTTTTATGATGGCATTTTTGTCATCATCTCTCCCAATAACTTCTTTATTTGGCAAACATGGGAGTCTCCCTGTTCAGACTCACTTGAGGCTTCGCATGGCCCTCATTAAAATGAAAGTTATTTCTATCTTGCTTGCAATTAGATTCTGCCTCAATTCGATTATTCTAAGACTTGTCTTACGATTTCTAAAAACAAGTGGGATACTTCTAAAGAAATTGCGTACCTTTCCTGCAGTATTCCCACTAGTCTCTTCTTGCTGCAAAGCTAATTCAATGTGGAATTTATACTCACCCAACAAGTCATCTGCATCATAAAAAGCGTCCTTGAGCTTTTCGAGCCAGTCCCTGTCTTGATGGTTGTGGTTCTGCTGATCCACTGCATCCAAAAGGACAGCTTGTATTCTGGACACGGTGTTCTTGATGCTTTCAAGGTCATCTTTAACATTCCACAGTGGTCCAAACTTTTCAAAAGCTGCAGAGCCCAAATTTTCAATTATGGTCTGGGCAACGCCGCAAAGGATTGCTTCAGCCATTTTTTCATAGTGAGAGAAAGGAAGACTTAAAGAGCGAGAGGGAAGCAAGAGTGGGTGGGGTCGAAGTGGTTCAGTGCTAGAGAGTGAAAGAAAAACTTTCTATGACTTAAACTCTTCAACTCTTCTAACCTAAACTCTTAAACATCACTCTTATTCAAGAATTCATCAAGAAACCTAGTATAGTGTGGAACTTTCTTAACGGTCCTGCATCAAATAATTGAGCAAATTTTTAAGCTCTTATACTTCAATTTCCTTGAGAAAGACTGAAAAGTGGGTGTAGACGACTAAATTTCTTGGTTCGAAATAAATCAAACAAGTAAAATAGTTGCACAAATGCGAATTTATATTGATGATTGTGGTATAATTCTCTGTGTTTACAAAAGAGTGATCCTCTGATTCGATCTCCTTGCAAGACTTATTGATTTGGATTTGTGGTAATGTGATTGTGACTTGAACACAAAATATCCTTCAATTTGGTTGAGGGATGGATCGAAGATTGCTAAAACGGAATTACAATGAATCTCTGGCTATGAGCTTGTTAGAAATCCTTTGTTCTTCCCGTTCTTCGTGTTCTTCGTGTTCTTGGATTTGTGGTGGAAGTTCTTCGGGGCTTTAGAGGCTTGAATCCGTAGAGCTTCACTGATTTGTGGTTTGTTGATGTTTTCGGACACTTTAGGCTTGATTCCCGTAGACTTTTGGATCTAGGCGGATGATTTTGATGATTTCTCCTCGAACGTTCTTCTTATTCGAAGGTTGAAGTTCTTGGAGGCTTTAGAGCTTGGTTCTGGCAGAGCTTCTGTACTTCTGATGCTTCTGAATCTTCTCTGATGCTACCTGTGCTTCAGATGGCTTGATGTCCTCCTAAATGTCTCAGGAAGGCTTCTATTTATAGGAGTTTTGGGGTGGATGAGCGACACGTGGCGGAGTCTGATGGGTGACACATGTCACAGTCTGATTGGTCTGCTTATGTCATTGCTTACACGTGCGAGGTTGCTTGGGTCATCGCTTACACGAGCCGATGCATGATTGGTTCTTGCATGACACTTGGCAAATTTCTGTTGGCTTCTGAATAGTGATAGTAAAACCTAGCAGCAGTATGTGGTGCTTTGTAATTGGCTGTATTTTGTGGACTTGGTAGTGTGACGTGTCAGCTTGTGATAGGTCGGGAATTTTCCCTCTCAACAAATGCCCCCTCGAGACTCGTTCACACACATAGTTTCAGAGTGTGGTGTGAGAATGAGTTTCGAAAACAGATTTTTACACTTGGTTCTTCAAATGAAGTAATTGAAGGTGGGGGAGCTTTCAGTAGGATGAAATAATTTTCGAGGAGTAGACCCACCCATATGAAAGGCTTTGATGAGACCGAAAAGGGGTCTGCCTGTATTTGAATGTACTTGCATGACCGAGCCTTCTCAGCAGAGGTTAAGTCGAAGTAATTTCAAAAGGGTGTTCCATGGTATTTAAAGTGGGTTGGTGAGGCTGAAAGTTGTTTGCAAGAAGTTGGATGTACTTGCAAGATCGAATCATTTCAGCAGATGTTAAGCTGAGGTAATTTCAGAAGAGTATTTTGGATCGTTGGCGGCGATCACAGGGTGTGGAAGATGGGGAAGATGAGAGGATGGTGGCTGGGTACAACATGCAGAGCCATGGGGCCAGCCTTGTGTTTTTGAGAACTTCTGGTGAAGTTATATCGGAAGAGTATACTTAGGCTTAAGGCTAGGCCATGTGGGAAAGTGGTTGAGTGCGCATGTGTCATTGTTTCACTCAGGTTAAGTTGAGGTAATTTCAGAAGCTTATGGATTCCGGTTATACTGATGGTTGCGAAAAGAAAACGATGAAAATGAAGTGGAGATGGTATTTGTGTGAAGAAGACGGGGATGAAGCAAAGCGAATGGGTGAAACACACGCCACCATGGTGCTGGCCCTGTACATCGGGGATCCTCTGGTGTAGATGTTTCTAGGAAGTACAACTTTGGATCCGGGACTGACTGCATGCTGACTGAGGTCCGGTGGTAAGTCATCGAATGTGCGTGTGTGATGGGACCAAATCGACAGACATTAAGTTGAAGTAATTTCAGAAGAGTACATTCCGAAATACTTCAAGCTAGATTTAAGTTGGAGTAATTCCAGAAAGTGGATTTTGAGGTACCAGCAACGATGACCTTTGGGTCCCATAGTGGTGGGGACATGGAATAAGGCTCTGGTAACCATTTACCAGCCCCAAAGGCTGAACTCTGATGAGCTGGTGCCTTGAAGGTTGTCTCAAATGTTGGGTGAAAGACAATTTGTAGGATACCCTAACACTTTTTACCATCTTCACTTACTGCTTCTTGTTGGAAAAGCACAGAAAAATGAAAGATGGAGCTAACTTGTGATTCTGGTCTTAGAAACCAACCAAGTTGCTGTTTGTTCCGAATCGCTGCTTCTGCTGGAAGACCAAGCAATTGGAGAGAGACTACGGGAGCCTCGAGCCTAGGAACAGGTGTGTCAGCTGGACTTGGATTTCCTGGCCAACCAAATCCGAAGAAGCATGGAACCACAATGCAGACCTTGTTATGAGTAATTTTATGGACAACTGTGGTCGTTAAGGGGGGAAACAAAATTTGTTTGGATCTCAAAACTACAATGATGTTGTGAAGAGGGTTTCTACCGAACCATGAGAGGGTTGATTTTAGATGGATTATGAAGCAATATTGGTTGCTAAGTGTTGAGAATGATGAGGCCATAGTGAAAAATGGCTGTAAGAAGGAGGACTTGAAAATTTGAAAGAAGCAAATCTTCATTTATGACTCAGTGTATTTTTTTTTTTTTTTTTTTTGATGAGTTCTTGATGAATCCGGCCCTTCTATTTATAGTGGAGAGATGAAGAATGGTAGATAGGTAGTTGAGAATGACGGTTGAGAATTTTTGGTGAGAATGGTAGATTCTCGACTGGTAGGTGCCGAATGGTAGGTGGGAATGTTTGGCACCGAAAGGGGAATGGTAGGCGGAAGACTGGTAGGCACCGGACGGGAATGGTAGGTTGGACGGGTGACCCGATGTAATTTCAAGTTCAAGACACACTTGTGAGAGTTTATCTGTACTTTGAAAGGGAAGCCTTGATGGAGTCTGGAGAATAAACTTGAAGGGATCCAAACTAAATGGATGAATCTCAAGTTTTGATCTTAGGAGCTTAAGTTTTGGACATTGCTAGTACTTCGGAGAAGTGGGTCACATAGGTGGTTTCCAAGTCCAAAACAAATAAGCTGATTTCAAAATCAGAATCTATGTGAAAATCTGAATAGGACAAGCTTTGCTTGGACGTTTTAATTCTTGGTCAAAGTTCACATTAAAGCCAACAGCGGTAGAATCACACTATTTGAGCAATTTCGGATTCTCAAATGAAGAAATAGACCCCAAAATCGAAATCTACACGAAAAATTAGGCAAGACAGGTCCTTCTTGAAAATTTTGACTTTTGGTCTGGATTTGTGCAAAAGTCAATTTTTTGGAAATTGGACGTTTGTACAATTTCCGAGCTTCGAATGAAGAAACGGATCCCAAAATCTGAATGTACTCGAAAAATTGAGTGGGACAGACCCCTTTTGAAAATTTCGACTTTTTGGTCAAAGTCAAAAGTCAAACTTGGTCAAAGCATTTTCTTTTTCTCTCTCTCTTTTTTTTTTTTTTTTTTTTTTGCAGACAGTTCAGATCTGAGTCGGATTTCCAGGTCGGTCCGGGTCAAACCGAGTCGGTCAGTGGGGGATGACGTCAGCCGTGACGTCACAGAGCTCGGCGTGTGGCACGTGTGGCGCGTGTGGCGCGTGAGGGAGACCGGCGCGTGTGAGCGCGTAGACGTAAGGCGAGGTGCGTGGCAGCGCGTGTGACTGAAGGAATTTGACGCCGAATCTTCTGGTGGCGCGTGGTGGCGCGTGGAGGCGCGTGGCAGCTCTTTTGATCCCAAAATTTTTGGGTTTTGTCGATATAAGGCCGTAGATGACTCCTGTAGGGTCATTTTTGTGAACTTATGATCAGGTTTGCACAAATTTGAAGGACTAGGCCGCGGTTCATTGAGAAATTGTGATGGCGCGTGGTGGCGCGTGGCCGGGTATCTGGGTCTGGCATTCTCAGGTTTGGTGAATCGAAGGCCGTAGAAGATTTCTGTGATGTCGGTTTTGTATTTCATCCAAGTGCAATTGTCTCTTCTGACAACATGATCCATTTACCCATTTTTTTCAAGGTTGGACGCAGTTTTCTTTGACTCTGTGTGCATTTGAGCTGCAAAGTTTGACTTTAAATTTTATTTTATTTTTTTATTATTATTTTTTTTTGTCTGTTACCTCAGAAGTTTTCTATATAAAGCCACTCGAGACATGCACTAATTTGCACAAGCGGCCTCCAGTGGGTAACATGATTCGTAAAGAAACTTTTTTTTTTTTCTTTTTTTTTTAAGACGTACCATGAGATTTTCTTCTGACAAGTTCTTTGTTGTTGCTTGTTTTTGTTATGCAGCATGCTTTCCTTGGCAATTAAGCCGCACCAACACTTGTCTTTTCAACGCAACCATCTTAAAAGTCTTTGCAACGTAGCCACATCAAGAGTCTTTACCATGAAGATATGCCAGCATTTTTCCTTGTACTGAAGCCATGCCAACATTCATCTTTGCCATGAAGCAATATTTGCACTTACATATGTCATGAAGTCGCACCACCATTTGCACTGAAGCCATGTCAACATTCATCTTTGCCATGTAGCCACGTCAACACTTCAATCGCATCGAAGTCGTGCCGACATCTATCTTTGCCATGTCAACACCCATCTCAGCCATAAAGCCATGTCAACAATTCATTCGCACCAAAGCCGTGTCGACCTTCATCTTTGCCATGAAGCCATGACAACACTTCATTCGCACCAAAGCTGTGCCGACATCCATCTTTGCCATGAAGCTATGTCAACACTTTATTCACACCAAAGCTGTGCCAACGCTCATCTTTGTCATGAAGCCACGACAACACTCCATGCTAGCACTTGCACTCGCATTTGAAGTTGTACCCATATTTGCCTTTATAATAAAGCTACAACAGCATCAATTTTCAGAGGCAACATAGCTCAGACATTAAGGTGCATAGCATTGTAGCTAGACATCAGGATTTCAAAGATGCCAACAAGACGTTGAAGATACAAGGAAAGGCCAACAAAACCTTGAAGATGAGGGAAATAATGATGCCAATACTTTGAAGATGTCAGAACATGCCACCAAGAATTCGACACTGCATGAACATGCCCATAGAGGAGAGATGATGCAATACCGACTTCGGATATATAATCTATCATCATTTTGGAGGAAGTTGACGTCATCCAAATTTCAGAGACATGATGTAAAACGACACCACTCAGAAGGGAGATGATGTGGTTCAAATTTCAGAGCTATGAAGTGGCACAACCAAGAAGAGAGAATGTAGCTTAGACTTGCAAGGTACAAGAAGATGCCCCCAGGAGAGAAGTGATGCAAAGCATACTTCAGAAACGTAGGAGAATGTCCATAGAAAATGAGCAATGCGATGCAGACTTTATTTCTTGCAAAAGAGGTTGAAGATTTTATTTTGCTCCATAACCAAGAATCAACTTATGCTTATCATCATTTCAAGGAAAGCTAAGCAACGTCAACTCTTTACAGTCTTCATCTTCGATTACAACGATCTTCGATCATCCTATTGAGCAGTTGACTACCTTTAAGCAATGCCTTGCCAACCAAAGGGACCTTAAAAGCATATTGACAACCGTTGCAAAACTCTTCAAGCCAGACTGACAATCCTTCTTCTTTTCATGTGACTGAACTTAGTGACAAGTACTAAGCTGCCTACGTACCCCGGAGAGGGATCAAGTCATCACGTAGTTCAACATTTTTTTTTTTTTTTGATATTTTCTTTTTGGATGATTTCTTTGTTTTTTTTTTTTTCATAATTTGATAATTTTTTTTTTTTTTAGTGCGTGACTGAACTTAGCAAAAGATACTGAGTTGCCTACGTACCCCTGAGAGGGATCAAGTCATCACGTAGTTCAATATAAATTTTTTTTTTTATTATTATTATTTTTTTTTTCAAAAAAGGAGGGCTCAGTGTGTAAATGTGGGTATCACCACTAATCGAACCCGAGACCTCTCAAGGGCGACTTGGGCATCCAACCACTACGCCACACTAGCAATTGGTGACATAGAGTGGGATTAATTTCTCCTTATTAGTATGCTTTCAGAGGTAATGGGAAGACATCATGTACTCTTGCAGCGTTACAGTGGGCAGTTTAAACTCTTACCAATGAGCAATCCTCGATTTTCAAGCATATAAGCATTTGAGGAACTTCCCACTGATGGGGCCGATCCTTACACCATCACTATCAATCAACTTGTAAGCTCCATTGGTGTAGACTTCTTGCACAACATAAGGTCCATCCCATTTTGAAGTGAACTTATTGCCTGTACGATGAGTTGTGATGATAGGTCTTCGAACAGCGAGGACTAAGTCACCAACATGGAATGATCGTGGTTTAATTCTTTTATTGAATGCGCTTGAAAGACGAGCTTGATAGCACTCAAGGCGTTGTTGGGCCTCGAGCCTTTTCTCATCCAGCGCCTCTAATTCTTGCAATCTGAGCTTGGCATTTTCTTCTCCAGTCAATCCTCTTGAATGGCAATTCGTAATGATGGGATTTGACGTTCCAAAGGAAGGATGGCTTCCACTCCATAGACAAGAGAATATGGTGTCGCTTGAGTAGGCGTTCGAAATGTTGTTCGATATGCCCATAATGCTTCTCCGATTCTTTCATGCCAGTCCCGCTTTGTTTTGGATACCACCTTCTTTAACAAACTACCAAGCGTTTTGTTAAATGCTTCAGCTAGTCCATTTGCCGGGACATTGTACATGGAGGAGTTGTATTGTTTAAACTCAAACTTCTCGCATAGTTCCGTCATCAACCTATTGTAGAACGGCTTTCCATTATCAGTTATGATATACTGAGGGACACCATACCGATAGATCAAATGAGTTCGAATGAAATTGACCACCGTCTCTTTTTTCACTTCCCTAAGGGGCACAGCTTCCGCCCACTTTGAAAAGTAATCAGTTGCAGCCAAGATGTATAAATGGCCACCGGATGACTTTGGTAATGGTCCTATCGCATCAAGCCCCCATGCATCAAAAGGCCAAGAAGCTACAGTTGGGTGTAAAGGTTCTGGCGGCTGGTGGATGAAGTTTGCGTGATACTGACAAGCTTCGCATTTCTTAGCGCACTCCATGGAATCTTGCACCATTGTAGGCCAATAGTAACCCATTCATTTGATCCTGTAGTGTAACTTAGGACCCGACTGATGTGCGCCACATATTCCAGAATGAGCCTCCTCTAAGGCTTGTTTAGCCTCCTCCTCTCCTAAGCAACGGAGAAACAATCCATCAAATGAACGGCGGAAGAGAGTGTCTTTATAGTAAATGAATCGAGCAGCCCTCCGCCGAACTTCGGTCTTGTGGCGTTTATCATCCAGGAGTCTTCCATGTTGAAGGTATTCAATGATCGCTTGTCGCCAATCTTCTTTTTCAACAAGGCATACCGAAATGATATTGGCTTGCTCTTCTTCTTCTTCTTCAATCACGAGAGGTACCACCCACCTTTGGGAAATAGCAACTTTGGTGGTCTCTTCTTGGGATAATGCCAAGGCGGTAGCCAAATTAGCTAAAGCATCGGCCTGTCTATTCTCCTTCCTTGGTATATGCTCCAATGTGATGGCCTCAAAATTTGTTAGCAATTTCTTCGCATATTTGCAATAGGGGATGAGGTCTTCCTTCTTGACGTCATATTGCTCCAAGATTTGGATGATAACTAATTTGGAGTCCCCAAAGATCTCAAGTTGCGATATGCTCATTTCAATGGCCATTTGTAGACCAATAATCAATGCTTGATATTCGGCTACGTTGTTAGAGCAAAGTTCGCTTAAAGAGAACGAGTATAGAAGTATTTGCCGTTGTGGAGAAACAAACACTACACCTGCCCCTGCTCCTTCTCGACGTGCAGCTCCATCGAAAAACATCATCCATGGTGGCATTACTTCAATGTAAAACACATCTTCATCCGGGAAATCATCAGAGAACTCCCAATCAGATGAAACTGGGTGATCGGCTAAGAAATCTGCCAATGCTTGTCCTTTGACAGCTTTTTGTGGAACGTATGCAAGGTCATATTGTTGTAATAGGACTGCCCATCGAGCTATACGACCTGAAACCACTGGCCTGGAGAGGACATATTTAATTCGGTCCGCCTTTGCTATTAAACGAACCGTATATGCTTGCATGTAGTGCTCCAGTTTGTCTATGGCAAAGAAAAGAGCGAGACACATCTTTTCAATAGGAGAATAATTTAATTCAGCCCCATTGAGAGTTCGACTTAGATAATAAAGGGCTCTTTCTTTCCCCTTTTTATTTTCTTGTGCCATAAGAGCACCTAAAGACTTTTCTTGTGCCGCGATGTACAGCACCAAAGGCTTTCCTGGGATAGGAGCACCTAAAACTGGAGGATTAAGCAAGTATCTTTTGATGCGTGCAAAAGCATTGCTACAAGCCTCATCCCATTCAAAGTGCACATCCTTCTTCATCAATCTATTAAAAGGTTGACATCGACCAGCCAAGTTCGAGATAAATCATCGTATGTAAGCTAGTTTTCCCTACAAGCCTCTAAGTTCTCACAGATTCTTGGGCTATGGCATTTTCTGGATAGCTTCAATTTTGGATTAGTCAATTTCAATACCACAGTGCCTCACAATGAAACCAAGAAATTTCCCAGATGTTACGCCAAAATTGCATTTACGGGGGTTCATTTTAAGATGATACTTTCTTTGGTGGTTGAACATGAATCATAGATTTGCCAGATGGTCTTCCCTCCTTTTTGTTTTAACCACCATATCATCGACATAACACTCCACGTATTTATGAAGTAAATTATCAAAGATCTTTTGCATGGCCCGTTGATAAGTAGCACTAGCGTTCTTTAGTTTGAAAGGCATTACGTTATTATAGTAAATGCCCTTAGGAGTTCGAAAAGCTGTAAGCTGTTCATCCTTAGGATTCATTCAAACTTGGTTGTAACCTGAAGAATCATCCATGAAAGATAAAGCTCCATGACTAGTAGTGGCGTCAACCATGACCTCAGTGATAGGTAATGGAAAATCATCCTTGGGACATGTATTGTTCAAATCACGGAAGTCAACACACACCCGGATTTGTCCATTCTTATTTTTGATAGGGACAATGTTAGCCATCCATTCTGGGTACTGTACTTCATGAATGAAGCCCGCCTCAATTAGCTTATTGACCTAGATTTCTATTTGAGGGATAAGCTCTGGCCGAAAGCGTCTTTGGGCTTGTTTGACTGAATGCATGCCCTTCTTTACTGCCAAATGGTGTAGAGCAATACTTGGATTGAGCCTAGGCATTTCCTTGTAAGTCTAAGCAAACACATCTTTATATTTTACTAGGAACTTGAGGTATCCTTCTTCTTCTTCAGGGGTGAGAAGCACACTGATGAAAGTTGGCCTGGGTTCTTCAACAATTCCTAAATTGATCTCTTTAAGTTCATCAACTATAGCTTGTCCACCATCTTCCAAGGCTGGAGGAGCTTCATCGGCCTCTTCATTGGTTGCTTCAGCATTTGACAGTGTATCCTCTTCTATTGTAATATGAAATGAGGATGATACCTCTTTAATTTACTCATTGTGGATGAGTGACTGACTTGTGTGGACGAGTGACTGACTTGTGTGTACAATCGTTTGTCTTTTGACTTTGAGCGATCCTTCAGTGCTGATATCTAAGGTAAAGTTACATTTCATGCGTGAAGGAATGCTACTGCGGATCTCATCATTAGCTTTCTTCTCCCCTTGAACCTCAAAGTTTATTGAATTTTGAGAATGACTATCAATAGGCCTTTTTGTTGCCCCCAATCGATCAAAGACTAATTTACAAGCAAGAGTGTCCCAATTTTGTGTTAAGCAAGTTGTATTTAACCTATCGAACATTGTGATTCATGAGGATGAGCCCTCGATGCGATCGAACACAGAGACGCGCGATGAAGAGTGAACTTTTCTTTGATTTGAACTTTCACCGACCTCCACTGTTATGTATTGGGAACTTGAAGCATTGCTTCTTTTCTTAATCCATATTTGAGCCGGTTGTTCTGGAGTATAACCTAATCTAGTCTTTGGGTTAGGAATTTCATGCCTTTTAGGTCACATTTTCCTTTGTGTTTTGCTAAGGCCATGCATCTTTTCTCCGGTGGCTTTCGGAATTTGTTTCCCTAGGTCCCTTTGTTTTGAGAAATCATAGCTTGCTCTGGCTAACAACCTGTATGTCTTTGGGTTAAACCATTCTTTTGTCCGCTCACTTGGTAGAATACCATGCTCTGTCAGACTTTGTGAAGACCTCACGAATCCATTTAGTGGCTTCGAGGGCAAAAGATTTGTGGATGAAGTTAAAGGCATGACATGATTTTCTTTCAATATGGCTACATCCTCCATTGTAAGCTTTGCAGGAGGCTTTCCCATGTCTTTTGTAGGTTGAAGGCATTCCGCGAATGGTGATTGTCCATTCTTACGGCGTGATAATGGTACATAGCAGAGGAGTGGAGGGTTATTGGAAGATGTTGAAATTTTTGTTCTCATTGAATTACTGGTAGATTCACTAGAATGATCATTCCCACATTCTGGACTTTTCTTTAGGGAAGGAATATCCTTTCCAATGATGAATCTAACATGCTCCTTTTCGCCCTGCTTGCTTTCCATGGACGGGATCTCAACTGGGAGAACTTCATTGAGAATGTCATCTTCCACATAAAACTTTGCGTCGGCAAAGTGAGCTTCAGTCTCGGCGAAAGGCTTCAAGTCGGCATTGACCTTTTTTATTCCACTTTGAAGTAACTTGAAACATTGATGCAAAGTTGACAGCACTATTCCGTTTCCATGGATCCAGGGGCGTCCTAACAGCATGTTGTAGGTCGTCTTGGCATCAATGACATGGAACAAAACGTTGCTTGTCAATTCTCCAATGATCAATTCCAGGTGGATGCCGATTGCACGTTGTCCTCCTTGGTTAAAACCTTGAATGACCAAACGACTGTGCGATAATTCCTCCATAGTAAGACCAAGTCGTCTCATTGTCGTTTTTGGTTGTATATTAACAGCTGAACCTCCATCAATGAGAATACGATCGATCTTTTGTTCACGAGCATAACCGGAGACATAAAGTGGACGATTGTGGGGCTTTGAGCCTAACAACAGATCCTCATCAGTGAAAGTTAAGTCTGGAAAGCACGCGTAACATTCTTGGATTTGTTGAAGTGTGTTGGTAGAAGAAGTGTACATCTCTGGCTTTTCAAGAGCTTGGGTGAGCACTTTTTTTGGTGAGATGGAGGATTGCAAGGGTTCAACTTCTTCAACCTGAGATTGGAGTTCCTCCAAAGATGACAAAGTCTCACTTGGACCACCATGGTCAACATCCTCCTTTTCATCCTGAATTTCGCAACGAGAGACCGTGTGAACGGCCTCGGCCGAGTCATTTTGAAAGAATTTTCTGGGGAAGAATTCTTCCAATGTGATGGTATTTCAAAGTTTTTGGGTTTGTGCCGAATCTTCATACATTTTTGTTCCCAGTCTTTCTTGCCTTTTATCATCCCTTCTTCTTGATCGAGGCTGAATCTGGTTTTGTGCTCTTTTGGACTCTTGGGTGATCAAATGAAGAGGGAATGCTTGTCTCTTCTTCCATCTCCTGCGAGTAACCATCGTCTAGCCTTCTTCCTCATCCATTGTTGACCTTTTATCATCATTCGAATTATAATCAGGTGCTTTTTGTGAAAGTTGAACTTGGATAGGTTCCAGAGAACCAAATTGGACGAGAGTGGAATTTGCCCCCTGCTTAGTAGTTAGAGACATGCAACTAGGTAACCCACAAGCAAATGTTGCAAGGTTTGATTGAGCAACATCATTAAAATCCAAGTCGATTTTCCTTTCCTTGGCGAGCTTCATGATGAGTTCTTTAAGAACAAAGCATTTTTGGATTGGATGGCTTATAATGCGATGATACTTACAATAGTTTGGGTTATCAACTTTTCTCATCTCTTCCGGTCGTTTGCATTCTGGCAATTCAATTAATTTCAACTTGAGCAGTTGTTCTAGCATTTCTGGCATATCGGCATCTAGGAAAGGATACACCTTTTGTTCCCATTCCTTAAGTGATGAGCGTCGCGTCTCACGCTGTTGGCCTACCTCGGGCCTCTTTTCGTTGGCCTTCACATTTCTTGTTGAAATTTTGATTGGGGCAGGGTTGACATTCATTGAGTCTTTGACATTACTTTTTGGATTCTTGTCATTTTTCCTTACTTCCCGTCTTTCTTTCCTTTCCTCAGGTACGGGAGGTTTCGTATTTCCATGGCTAGAGATACTCAATTCCATATCATGTGCACGAGTTGCCAACTCTTCAAATGTTCGGGGTTTTATCCCTTGAAGGATGTAAAGAAGTCCCCAATGCATGCCTTGGATGCACATTTCTACAGCAGATATCTCAGAAAGTCTATCCTTGCAATCTAGACTCAAAGAACGCCATCGATTAATATAATCAATGACGGGCTCATCTTTCCACTGTTTGGTATTGGTAAGCTCCATCATGCTCACCGTGCGCCTTGTGCTGTAGAATCGGTTGAGAAACTCTCTTTCAAGTTGTTCCCAACTATCAATTGACTCGGGTTCTAGGTCTGTATACCAATCAAAGGCATTCCCTTTCAATGAACGAACAAACTGCTTTACAAAGAGGCCTCCTTGAGTCCCTGCATTCTCACAGGTTTCTACAAAGTGAGCCACGTGTTGCTTAGGGTTTCCTTTGTCATCAAATTGCAAGAACTTGGGGGGTTGATACCCATTTGGCATCCTCATATTATCGATGCGCTTTGTATAGGGCTTCGAATATATGAGAGAACTTGTAGAAGAACCTCCATATTGCGCTCGAATGGTGTTCGTTATCATGTCCTGCAATTGTTGGACAGATATTGAAGCCATTGAGGTGGAATGTCCGTGTTGAGAAGTGCCTTCACCTCCTTTTCCCTTATCACCCTTAGCATTTTCTCCTTTCAAGGTAAAGCCAGGTGGGCGCTCAGGGCCACGACTTGATTCACCCGAATCTTCTACCTCCAGCTTGTTCATTAGGGTTGCAATTTTGACGTCCTTTTCTTCAAGTGATTTTGTGAGGAGGACGATCCTTTGTTCCATTTCAGCCATCTTTTCTTCCATGGTAGAGGTGTTAGTCATCATTACTGGCATGACTTCTAGATATGATGGAGAAAATCATGAAATAGGATGAGTCAAAGGTACTTTATTCCTTAAGTTTCTCATCACAGGTGAAGAGTTGATAGAAAAGGTCTTTGTTGGGGATGATTCATTACTGCTCTCCAACTCTTTCGAGACATATGAATCCTTAGTGGTAGCTTTCCTATTTGCAAGAAAGTCCAGAGAGATGACAGTAGGAGGTTGGCTTTCTTTGGTTGGTTGGGGTGGAAGTTGATCAAGAGCTTTGGATCGACTGCGAGTGATTGGGCCAACGTAATCCTCAGCACTGGAAGCATCAACTACTGATTTTCGGGCATTCTTGGTAGAGGCCATTGAAGCTGGTAGCAAGATGATGTCGAATTTCTTTTCTTTTGAAGGAGAAAGAGATGAGAGGCAGAGAGGTCCCACCGGGCGTGCCAGAATATGTAGACGACTAAATTTCTTGGTTCGAAATAAATCAAACAAGTAAAATAGTTTCACAAATGCGAATTTATATTGATGATTGTGGTATAATTCTCTGTGTTTACAAAAGAGTGATCCTCTGATTCGATCTCCTTGCAAAACTTATTGATTTGGATTTGTGGTAATGTGATTGTGACTTGAACACAAAATATCCTTCAATTTGGTTGAGGGATGGATCGAAGATTGCTAAAACGGAATTACAATGAATCTCTGGCTATGAGCTTGTTAGAAATCCTTTGTTCTTCTCGTTCTTCGTGTTCTTGGATTTGTGGTGGAAGTTCTTCGGGGCTTTAGAGGCTTGAATCCGTAAAGCTTCACTGATTTGTGGTTTGTTGATGTTTTCGGACACTTTAGGCTTGATTCCCGTAGACTTTTGGATCTAGGCGGATGATTTTGATGATTTCTCTTCGAATGTTCTTCTTATTCGAAGGTTGAAGTTCTTGAAGTTCTTGGAGGCTTTAGAGCTTGGTTCCGGCAGAGCTTCTGTACTTCTGATGCTTCTAAATCTTCTCTGATGCTGCCTGTGCTTCAGATGGCTTGATGTCCTCCTAAATGTCTCAAGAAGGCTTCTATTTATAGGAGTTTTGGGGTGGATGAGCGACACGTGGCGGAGTCTGATTGGTGACACATGTCACAGTCTGATTGGTTGCTTGGGTCATCGCTTACACGTGCGAGGTTGCTTGGGTCATCGCTTACATGAGCCAATGCATGATTGGTTCTTGCATGACACTTGGCAAATTTCTGTTGGCTTCTGAATAGTGATAGTAAAATCTAGCAGCAGTATGTGGCGCTTTGTAATTGGCTGTATTTTGTGGACTTGGTAGTGTGACGTGTCAGCTTGTGATAGGTCGGGAATTTTCCCTCTCTACAGTGGGCAATAAAAGTTTCTACAATCTGAAATTACAACATTGAAAGGTGCTTGTCATTTTCTTTTCTTTCTTGGATAATTTTTTTGGAGAAAATAGGATGTATGGCTTGAGTTATTTGTCCAAAGAAAAAAAGGTTTTAGTAAAAAGCTAATCATAATGTGAGCCAAAAAAAAAAAAAAAAATACCATTTTTGTACGTGTTACCTCACTGGTTACGTAATATAGTTTTTGTTCAATCATGAATGTTTCTATGACTCTATGGGAACCTATATACTGCCTGTGCCTTCAGAGCAGGTGGGAGGAAAGTTTTGCTGAATTTGAAATCTTAAAACATCCAAAATTTATTTTCTATTTGTCCATCTTTTAAGCAGTCTAATGGATCATTAATGATCTTAACTCTATAAATGTAGAACCTCAAATATAAATTTTATGCTTTCATTTATGAAGGCTGAAATTTGATGTATATATTATACAGGGACACTGGGCCTTTGCAGGACACAAGAAGCATATAACCCCAAACAAGAGAAAGATGCCCCCTTACTTTTTGAACTCTTCTTCACCAGAAGCAGAATTCAACAGCATCAGAAAGGAATTACACAATGAATCCTTAGGGCAGCCAGATCGGGGGACTAATAAAGCGGGAAGGGACGTTACAAAGTATCCTGTCCCTGAGTGTATGTGCAATGATTCACATTGATGGAGCGTGAGCTCGTCAGTCAATGTGGTCGGATGAAGCCAACCTGCAGCCTCTTGAAAGGGTCACCGGTGTGGTGCCTGCCACCACGCCTCCGATGCCAAAGTTAGTATGCAAGAAAATCTCAGAAGAATGGATAATGCAAGAAATAATAGTTCTCTTTTAGTGTATCTGTGAATGTACCTTGTTCTTGACAATGAGAGGGCTTTATATGCATACCTTCATGGCTTCTAGCCGTTGGAGTAGTTATGGAGATCTTAATGCTCCTCCTCGTAACGTCTGGTCTGGTGTAATGTGACTTTAATGTGTTACAACGGCTCATACAGTTGGCTCTATAACCGTTCTGAACTTAATTGTGCTGTAATGAATGTATTTGTGTTTCCCTCGTCAGTGACGTGGATATAAGACATGCTCGTCCAAGCATGCCTTCGTCTGTCTCGTCTAGCCTCGTCACTGAAAGACTTCCTCGTCATGATGTCACTGGATTCGTCATTCCCATCAGTTGCCCCCGGATTCCATGGTCGTCATGACATGTCATGTTGGCCGTGGAAGATAAAAAGTCTCCTGGGCCAAAAGTGCCTGTTGGGCTTCCGTGCCGTATTAACTGCGCAGTGATGGCGTTCTCTGCGTGGTTGCCACGTGTTGTGTGTGGATTGGTGGGGTCATTCTTGTGACCCTTGGGTTTCCCGCCGTTTTTCAGTTGCCTTAGTTTTTTGGGTTAAAAACTTCTCCACTTTGCACCTTTTCATTTCTCAAACGAAAACTTTTGCTGAGTGTCCCTTGGTGAGCTTCATTCTGCCATTCTTCTTCAGACCGGTGCACCGTTCGCCGTTGCTTCAAGGTATGTTTTTCTTTTCCTTTTTGCGTTTTTCCTTTTCTCCTCTGCCTTGCTGTGGTTTCTGATTTACTCTTCTTTTTCCTTTTTATATACTCGATTTCTTTTCTTTTTGGGTTCTTAGCAAGTGTCATTTTCTTCTTGCGTTTTTTGCATTTCCATGGTCTGTAGCTCTGAAGTTAGGATAGACTGCCCCTCAATTTCCTTCCTATTTGCGCGATTAGGAGGGTCTTTGGGGAATTTCCCACACTTAGAAAATTTTGTTTTTGAGGGTAACTGTTTGGGCGTTGCATTGGCTGATCTATTGCCTTTGCTTCGTCAATCGGTTGATTGGTTCGAGGGTCTAGTGAGAGAGGGAGAAACGATGTCTGAAGTTAGGTCTAGCGACCTTGAGACTGGATTATCGTCGAACGGTGATCCAGCGGAGGGGGGTTCAGTCGTCTCTTCCCCTCGAGAGGTTAGGGTTTTTCACGCCCTCGGGGAGGCGTGTGGTTTGGACGCGGATAGTGTGGCTAGATTTAAGGATAGGTTTCAATTTCCAGCAAGGGTTCGTGTTCGTCTACCTAGTGACGAAGATAGGGCCTGCCACTTCTTTCCGGGTGAGGTGTGTTTTTATGAGTCAGCCTTTACCTGCGGGCTTAGATTCCCCGTCCATCCGTTCCTGATGGAACTTTTGGATCGTTTTGGCATTGCTCCTGGGCAGCTCATGCCCAATTCGTGGAGAATAGTGGTGAACTGTATGGAGATATGGTTGGCTGCTAATGGAGATATGATCAGGATAGACGAACTCACATATTTATATCGCTTGAAAGAGTCCAAGGAGTATGGGTATTATGAGTTAGTTCCCTGGGCGAGGAATACTAGGATCGTCAGGGGTTTGCCTTCGTCCTTCAGGTACTGGAAATCCAGGTTTTTCTTTGTGTCGGGGGACGATTTTGAGACTCAATCCAGCACGGATTGGGGTGATATACCAAGGTTGCATCGTCGGTGGGGAACCCCGGCTTTAGGTGCGTCAGTCTTTCTATTCGTCGTTTTCAGTGTTTTCTGCTATGTGATGTTGCTGACCCCTTTGTCCCTTGCTGTGTGTAGTTAAGAGACGGCCTAAGCTCAAGAGCAGGCATAAAGAGCGCGTTGAGACCGCCATTGGATACGCCCAGACGATAGAGAGCTGGGACGACCTGGTAAACCCTCGTACTTTGGCTTTTTATCACCTCGGGCCAGATCCTTCTCCTTACGTTCTTCGTTCCATTGGTATTGAAGGCAAGAAAAGTAAGTACTAACCTCGTCAAGCTCTGCTTCCTTTATGCATATGTGGACTTTTTCCTAACCATTTCCTTCTTGCAGAAATGACGACCAAGTTTAAGAAGGACATGTACGCGAAGATGAGAGATAAGAAGGACGAGCCATTATCCAGCATCGGGAAGAGAGCAGTGCGTGTCAAGGGGATGGCTACTCCTGCCAGCCTAAATGTCCCCGTCAACGCCATAGTCCCTGTCACTGAACCGACGAGGACGGCTTCTCTGGCTACCTCGATTGAGGAGATCCCTACTCCGGCCTCGAAGAAGCAGCGAACATCAGGGAAGGAGAAAGCTGATTCACGGTCGTCCACAATATGGGATGACGAGAGATTGGCTGTGGACAGGGCCCACGAGGTGTTGACGGCGGATGATCTTAAGGTCTTCTCTGGTGTGCCTTTCAACGACGTCGCCTCTCGTCATATTCAGAGACTCGTCCAGGTAGAGTGTTCTCTGTACTATCGAAAAGTTTTTTTTTTTTTTTTTTTTTTTTTTTAACAACGTCCTCACATTCCTTTCCAGGTGTTGGGGGAAAGCATTCACATTACCTCTGAGCATCTTACACAAGAGGCTAGGGTGGCATCCTTGACCTCTAGGATGGAGGCTTTGGAGAAGGAGAACTCGGAGCTGAAGAAGAACCTTGTTGAGTCTATGGACGCGGCCACCTCTTTAAAGGAGAAGGTCAAAGTTTTGAACAACGACCTGAGGGTTGAGCGTCAGCTGACTTCGGAGAAGGACGAACAGCTTCTGAATGCTAAAGAAAGTCTGAAGACTATTGCTGCGAGGTCTGTAGAGGCTTTCCAGACTACGGACGAGTACCAGACCGTCCTGTTTAGCTGGTACTTTAAAGGCTTCGAGCTCCTTAGAAGATACCTCGCCAAGCATCCTTCCGGAGTAAACATGGACACTCTGGATTTAGAAGAGGTGGATCAAGAGATGGCCGCTGACGAGGCTGCCCCATCTTCTGCTGTTCAAACTGATGCTCCTGGAGAGGTTCCTGCTGGTGGTAATGCCCATGAAGATGCTCCTGTTGACGATGCCTCTACACGAGCCTGATACTTAGAAAGTTTTTTCTTCTTTTTTTTTTTTTTTTTTTTTTTTTTTGAGATGCCCTTCATGTTTTGGGCAGTTATGTAAATCTAATTTCTGAACAATTTTACCTTCTGTCCATTTTGGGAACAACAGGAAAGATTTTTAGCCCAGTGTTTATGGGCTTTTAGTTGTAAAAGACAATGATGACTCAGTCTATTTCAGGTTTTAATTTAATATCACTTACCTGTTTTTTGAAGTAATTACCTTCGTCGTGATACTTAGCCATTTTTTTTATCCTTATATATCTTCGTCGTGATACCTTCGTCGGTAACTTACATCCGTCAAAGCGGAATTTTGTTACCTTGTTAAGGATATTTCCTTCGTCAGTAACTTACATCCGTCAAGGCGGAATTTTGTTACTTAGCCATTTTTTGGCTTTTTGTGGCTTACACCCTTATTAGGGATATTACCTTCGTCAGTAACTTACATCCGTCAAGGCGGAATTTTGTTACTTAGCCATTTTTTGGCTTTTTGTGGCTTACACCCTTATTAGGGATATTGCCTTCGTCAGTAACTTACATCCGTCAAGGCGGAATTTTGTTACTTAGCCATTTTTTGGCTTTTTGTGGCTTACACCCTTATTAGGGATATTGCCTTCGTCAGTAACTTACATCCGTCAAGGCGGAATTTTGTTACTTAGCCATTTTTTGGCTTTTTGTGGCTTACACCCTTATTAGGGATATTGCCTTCGTCAGCTACATTCGGTTGCCTAGACCTGCTCATAGAATAACATCAGCTGAATGGATTCTTTATTGATTTTGATAACAAGTACATTTGATTGTTACGTCTATTGATGGTACTTCTTTAGGTGTTCAATGTTCCATGGCCTCGGGAGTCTTTGTCCGTCCAGAGTTTCAAGGTGGTAGCTTCCCTGTCTGGAGTAATGAACAACCCGGTACGGTCCTTCCCATGTGGGGCCAAGTTTCCCTTGAGTTGGATCCTTGGTCGCCAGAGTTACTTCACGTAGGACGAGGTCGCCGATGTTGAGTCGTCGGAGCTTCACCCTTTTATTGTAATACTCTGTCATCTTTTTCTTGTAATCCGTCATTCTGCTGCAGGCTTTATCTCTGACTTTGTCCAGGCAGTCCAGGTTGACTCGTAGACGATCGTCATTGTCTTCCTCGCTGAACATCTCCTGCCTGGTGCTGGTTACTCCGACCTCGACCGGGATCACTGCTTCAGTCCCGTAAGTAAGTCTAAACGGGGTCTCTCCCGTCGGGGTTCTTGCTGTTGTTCTGTATGCCCACAAGACGTTGGGTAGTTCGTCTGGCCAAGAACCCTTTGCATCATCTAGTTTCGTCTTTATGATTTTGAGTAGAGTCCGGTTCGTCACTTCTGTCTGTCCATTTGCTTGAGGGTGGCCTGGCGATGAGAAATGGTTCTTGATGCCCAGGCCAGAGCAGAAGTCCTTGAAGCCTTGGCAGTCGAACTGTCGCCCGTTGTCTGATATGATCGTCCTTGGAATCCCGAACCTGCAGACTATGTTCCTCCATACGAAGCTCCGGATCTTTGCTTCAGTGATAGTTGCCAGTGGCTCTGCCTCAACCCATTTTGTGAAGTAATCTATAGCGACGAGTAAGAATTTTACCTGGCCTTTGCCCAAGGGTAATGGGCCGACGATGTCAATTCCCCACTGTGCGAATGGCCATGGGGACGCTATCGTCGTCAGTCTTTCGGCTGGCAGTCGTTGAATATTCCCGAATCGCTGGCACTTGTCACACTTCTTGACGAACTCCATTGCGTCCACCTGCATAGTAGGCCAGAAATAACCTGTTCGCATAATTTTGCTTACCAAGGATCTAGGGCCTGCGTGATCTCCGCAGATTCCTTCATGGACCTCTCTTAGGATGTACTCAGCGTCTTCTTCGTTCACACACCTTAAGTAGGGCATGGAGAAGCCCCTCTTATACAAAGTGTCATTAAGAATTGTGAATCTGGCAGACCTCTTCTTGATCTTCCTGGCTTCATTTGTGTCTTGAGGGAGGTGCCCATCCCGAAGAAAAGATACAATGGGCGTCATCCAGCTACTTGTGTTCTGGATTGCGAAGGTTGGAACTTCTTCTATGCTGGGGTTCTTCTGTACTTCCATCATCAAGTCTGCATTTGACCCCGTTCCTTCTGACGAGGCTATCTTCGATACTTCGTCTGCTGCCATATTCTGGCTTCTGGGAATCTGGACGAACTCTACCTCTTCGAACTCTTGAGTCAAGTGCTTCGTCAACCTAAGGTACTTCTACATTCTTTCTTCCTTTGCTTCGTATTCTCCCTTGATCTGCCCAATTACTAGCTTTGAGTCGTTCTGGACTAACAGGGTCTTGGCTCCAAACACTTTCCCTAGTCTCAACCCCGTCAGAATCCCTTCATACTCGGCTTCGTTGTTAGTCGCCGGGAATTTCAACTGAACTCCATACTTCAACACTTCTCCGTCAGGGGTGGTTATGACGACCCCTACTCCTCCCCGCTTTTGGACCGACGAACCGTCGGTCTGTATTACCCAAGGTTTGCCCTTACTGGCAAGGTTTTGTTCATCCGGAAGGGTGAACTCAGCGATAAAGTCTGCCAGAGCCTGTGCTTTAATGGCTACCCTGGGATGGTACTCTATATCAAATTGGCTAAGTTCAATCGCCCATTGGACCATTCTCCCTGCTGCCTCGGGCTTGCTCATGGACTTCTTGATAGGTTGGTCCGTCATTACCCAGATCGGATTTGCCTGGAAATACTGCCTGAGCTTGCGTGAGGCAATTATCAACGCGAACGTGATTTTTTCGATTTTTGGGTACCTGGACTCAGCCCCCTGGAAGGCTTGGCTGATATAATAAACGGGGAGTTGTATTCTGTTTTCTTCTTGGATCAGGGCTGCGCTGGTGGCTGTAGACGAAACAACTAGGTACAAATACAAGTTCTCACCTTCTTTTGACAGGCTTAGGAGAGGTGGATTGCTCAAGTAGCGTTTGAGCTCTTGGAAAGCTGCTTCACATTCGTCGGTCCAGGCGAAGGCCTGCTTCAGGGTCTTGAAGAAGGGGAGGCATTTATCCGTTGCTCTAGAGACGAATCTGTTGAGGGCGGCGATCCATCCTGTGAGCTTTTGGACCTCCTTGACGGTCTTGGGTGACGCCATGTTGATTATGGCCTGAACCTTCTCCGGATTTGCTCCTATTCCTCTCTGGGATACCATGAATCCCAGGAACTTCCCTAAGGCTACACCAAACACACATTTATCTGGATTCAGCTTCATTTGGTATTGTTTGAGAGTGGCGAATATTTCCCTGAGGTCGTCCAGATGGGTAAGCTCTTCCTTGCTCTTGACGAGCATGTCATCCACGTAGACCTCCATATTCCTACCTATCTGCCTGCTGAACATTCTGTTCACTAATCTCTGATAAGTAGCGCCTGCATTCTTTAGTCCGAAAGGCATTACCTTATAGCAATAGAGGCCTTGGCTGGTGACGAAGGCCGTTTTCTCCTCATCCTCGTCAGCCATTTTTATCTGGTTATATCCTGAGAAAGCATCCATGAATGTCAATAGCTTGTGCCCGACTGTGGAGTCTACGAGCTGGTCTATTCTTGGAAGGGGGAAACTATCCTTCGGGCAGGCCCTGTTCAGGTCCGTGAAATCTACGCACATCCTCCACTTCCCATTTGCTTTCTTTACCAAAACAGTATTGGCCAGCCAGTCTGGATAGTACACTTCCCTGATGAAACCTGCAGTCAAGAGCTTCTTCACTTCGTCAGCGACTGCCTGATCTCTTTCTGGTGCGAAGACTCTTCGTCTCTGCTTAACGGGCTTCTTCTCTGGGTCTACATTCAGCCTGTGTTGGATGATTTCCTGGGATATACCTGGCATGTCGTCATGGCTTCAGGCAAAGACGTCCAGGTTTTGCTTAAGAAACTGGACGAGCTTTGTTCTCATCTCGGGGCTTAAGGTCGTCCCTATCCTGGTTGTTTTGGTTGTTTCTCCCTCAGTTAGTTGCACTGTTTCTAGAGTCTCCAACTTTTCTTCCTCCTTCTCTTCAATTATCCAGGTGTGGTTTTCCTTTGCGGCCAACACGGCCTGGTAGCATTCTCGAGCTAAGACTTGGTCTCCCTTAACTTCACCAACCCCGTTTTCCACAGGGAACTTTACTTTTAAGCAGTAGGTAGATGTGGACGCCTTCCACTTGTTGAGGGCAGGTCTTCCAATGATGACGTTGTAGGAGGAGGGACAATCCACCACCAAGAAGTCCAGCTGACGGGTCAGTTGCTTCGGGTATGTCCCCACTGTCACTGTCAACGTTACTATGCCCTTGGGGTAGACCCTGTCACCACTGAAACTGACGAGGGGGGAATCAAAAGGACGTAGCCTTCTGGGGTCCAGCTTCAATTGTTGAAATGCAGGGAAGTAAATGATGTCAGCAGAGCTACCATTGTCCACGAGGATCCTTTTGGTGTTGAACCCTTCTATGGTAAGCATTATGACCAGGGGGTCGTTGTGGGGCTGCTTCACTCCCCTGGCGTCGTTTTCATTGAAAGTCATGTCTTGCTCGGTTCGTCTCTGCTTCAACGGGGGAGTCGTGTGGACGCTGTTCACCTGACGTTGGCATGCTTTTTGAAGGGACCTGAACGAACCTCCGGTGACGGGTCCCCCTGTGATCGTCTGTATTTCCCCGACCACATTTTGAGGAGGTTGGGACTGACGGTCATTCCCTCTTGACGAAGCCTCGGGCTGGCCTTTGTTCCCGTCCCGAAATCTACTATACTCACCCTTCTTTACAAATTTCTGCAACTTCCCCTTTCGTATCAGCTCCTCTACCTGCTCTTTGAGGTCCCGACAATCCTCGGTGTAATGGCCATGGTCTTTGTGGAACCGGCAGTACTTGTTCTTATCGCGGACATTGGGAGACGAGTGTAACGGCCGCGGCCACTTTAGGTAATGCTCGTCCTTAATCTGCGTTAGGATTTTATCAACAGGCATAACAAGAGGAGTAAATTTTACCGTTCGAGGATTCTTATCATCTTTTCTTCTGCTTCCGTCATTGATTCGGTGATCTGGACGCTCACGCTTTTGCCCCCTACGGTCGTCTTCCTTTCTACCCTTGTCTCCTGGCCTCTCAATGTCCCTGATGGCGGCCAGTGCGTCTTCCGCGTTCATGTACTTCTGTGCTTTGAGGAGCATTTCAGCCATTGTTTTCGGGGGATTTTTTGCAAGTGACGAGACGAGCTCTCTGGATCTCAACCCCGCCTTAAAGGTCGTTAGCTGCACCTTGTCATCAGCCTCGTCTACTTCCAATGTCTCCCGGGTGAAGCGTTTCACATATGACCTCAAAGTTTCCTTCTCTCCCTGCCTGATGGTGAGTAAGTGATCCGCGGTTCTCTTTGGTCGTTGTCCTCCAATGAAGTGACGCAGGAAGGCATTGCTCAACTGTTCGAAGGTGTCGATGGACGATGTGGGCAGCTTTGTGAACCATTCCCGTGCGGCTCCCTTGAAAGTTGTTGGGAAGGAACGACACAAAATCTCGTCTGGGGGCTGCTGGAGTCCTAGGGTCGTCTTAAATGTGTTAAGATGATCCTGGGGATCTTTTAGCCCGTCAAACGGTTCAAGTTGGGGCAGCCGAAATTTTGACGGCACTGGACAGTCGAGGACGGCTACAGTGAATGGTGAATCTGTTGCCCTCACCAGTCGGTCCACACTCCGTTCAGTTTTTTCTTTGATGGCGTTCCTAAGCTCGTCCATCTCCTTCCTCATCTCCTGGAGTAGATCCGAGTTCTGCTCGGTTGGAGTGGTAGGCCTTCGGTGGTCGATTCTTCTATGGCTATCCCCTTCGTCATCTCGATTTCCCTTGGACCGATTCTCTTCCTGCTGAAGCCTCTGCTTCATTTCTTCATTTTGTTTGGACAATTCTTCGACGGTAGCTGCAAGGGTCTGAATTTGCTGCGCCAAGGCTGCAGAATCTTGATTGGACTCCATCTGAAATAAGTATTTGACAGGAAACTACCTTTTCGCGACTGAATGCGAAAAATGTCGATTCCCACAGACGGCGCCAAACTGATGGAGCGTGAGCTCGTCAGTCAATGTGGTCGGATGAAGCCAACCTGCAGCCTCCTGAAAGGGTCACCGGTGTGGTGCCTGCCACCACGCCTCCGATGCCAAAGTTAGTATGCAAGAAAATCTCAGAAAAATGGATAATGCAAGAAACAATAGTTCTCTTTTAGTGTATCTGTGAATGTACCTTGTTCTTGACAATGAGAGGGCTTTATATGCATACCTTCATGGCTTCTAGCCGTTGGAGTAGTTATGGAGATCTTAATGCTCCTCCTCGTAACGTCTGGTCTGGTGTAATGTGACTTTAATGTGTTACAACGGCTCATACAGTTGGCTCTATAACCGTTCTGAACTTAATTGTGCTGTAATGAATGTATTTGTGTTTCCCTCGTCGGTGACGTGGATATAAGATATGCTCGTCCAAGCATGCCTTCGTCTGTCTCGTCTAGCCTCGTCACTGACAGACTTCCTCGTCATGATGTCACTGGATTCGTCATTCCCATCACACATACTCATACCAACTAGTGATTTCATGCAGAATGCTTCCACATGATTACACTGCAATCAATTCCTTCATTGAAAGATCAAAACTTTTTGGAAAATCTATTGAATTAGAGCCCCTTTGAAAACCAGCTGACGCAACAATGGTTCGTTGGAGCACTATTTTTGAAGAAAAACTTAAGTTGGCACACATGGCAACTACACTCGCAGTGATTCTTGCATTGAGATTTTGAGGCAAGATACATGGCCAAGTATGACAAAAACAGTTCATGATACCGTATCATTTTTTGATTCTTTACAGGAAGAGTTCTTTTACGCTATATAACATTTCATTCTTTGTATTATATCTATGTATTATAGATCCATGCGTGTAAATATGTATAAATAGCTAAATAAGCACTTCTAATAATAATTTATTACATCCATCTTTGCAAGTTTCTATTTGTAGTTCTTCAGCAAATGCATTTCTATAAGTTAAGGATAGCTCTGATTGTCCTTTAACAATGCTTACATTATAAACACTAACATAGCAGATAAACACTAAACATTAACATAATACACGATTTACATTGCAGATTAAACACTAAACACTAACATAACATGATTTACATGGCAGATTAATCACTAAACAAAGAATACATGATTTACATAAAAGATTACACCAGATTGGTCTATTATCTTTATCAAGCAGCAACTCAAACAAAAAAAAAGAAAAAGAAAAAAAAACCTCAACTTAAACACTAAACACAAAGGAAAGCAAAAACCATACCTTAAAGAAAACGGTAGGTATATGGGTTTTGAACTTGAAGGCAGAAAACGCTACTTCGAGCCAGCTTTCAATCCTGTATAAAATTAAAACAGGATCAAAATTGATTAAAAAAAAAAAAGAACAAAGAACAAAGAACAAAAGTAAGATAGTAGGGTTTCAAGGTATTTTTTAAGCACCCACAGAAGATGTGGGATATGTGCCAAATGCACCTGATAAGGAATAAATCATAACAGTACTATAGATCTTAACCCGTCAGCCTATACTCAGGCTGACGGTTTAGGTTGCGACAGGTAACTCTTGAAGCTGACGGATATTATGCGTGCCGACGGAAATGACATCCCTGGTCAGGCTTGAAGGGCTGATTATGTCCAAAATGCTGACGGCCATTCATTGTTGTAAAAGGAAAGCCGACGGTTGAGAGGCCGACGGTTACAGAAAATCCTTTACTTGGCCACCACGCCCAATGATAGAGCCCTATAAGGAAAGAGCTCCGTAATCTACGCTCACATAGATTCCTATATGGAAAAGACTTCTGCTCCAAGGAAGAAAGGTCAACCCTCTACTACTATAAAAGCCCCAATACCCTCACAAATCAAGGTACGCACAATTAACCCCTCTCTAGCACTCTAGAGTTGAAACAAACCCTAACTTGACCTTCAGAGGGTACTTGGCCGGCACCACACCGGTGCTCTCTGTTAGGTCTTCTCCTTTTTTGTTGTGCAGGTGTAGTTCCGAGCGTACAAGCATTGTGCAACTCACTGGTGAGATTTTCGGCATCATCAGCACCAAACCCAATTTGAGCCCATTTAGCAGATGTGGGATATGGTATATTTTTTGCAACATTGAACAGTACCGTGGCAAATTTGCCACGGTACGGAATGTGTGTGGCAAAAATTTTAATGTGTTGATTGTGTTGATGAGTTGTAATAAATATTATTTTAATGTGTAGTAAATATTATTTTAATGTATAGAATTGAATTATAAAACATCTGATAAATGGGATGTTGTAAAATAATGTGGTAAAATAATAAAATAGGCCTTGATTTCCATAACAAAAGAAACCAACGAGACTAGCAAAAAAGAAAGATGAGAAACAGAGAACAATTACCTAAGCGTTTGGAGTAAGAAGCGTGAAGGTGAAGCCATGACCATGAACCTTTCAATCTGAACTCTGATTGAGAGTCTGAAGTGAAAACTGAATAGACTCCTCATTAGAGATAGTGAGAGATATCAGATCATTGATATGTAATTGTCACCGTTAGATTGGGTCTTGATTTTGGATTATAACCGTTGATTTAGAAATGGGTTATTGTGCCACTGAAATCAGTCATATCACTGATTATTTATTTCCCTTCCCTCGGTAATTTGATATCCGCGGTAACACACTTATAGTGATCCAGCGATCTTCTGCGCGTGTCTTTGAATGGACGGCTAGATGGGTCTATTGGAAAGCGGAAAAAAGGACGGGAAAAGAAGGGTCTCTTTTTGTCCCTTCCTCTACCCCCTTTTGCCTATATAAGGGAGACCTCAGACCTCCTTTCTGGTTCTTTTTACGTTCTTCTCTCTTCAAACACTGCAAACTTTCTTTCCCTCTCATCTTTTTCCTACCTTCTTTTCCGACGGCTCTCCGGCGATTTCCAGCGACCTTCTTTTTATCTGCCTTCCTATTATCTTTTAAGTCTGTCTATTCCTTTACTCTTTAGATTTAATCTTTGCCATTTCTTTCTTCTTTATTCTTACTCTGCCTACTATGGAGAACTTCAAATCGATGGTTGATACACCCGAGAGATTAGCTGAGTTTAGGAGGAAGTATAACTTCCCCGATGACGTTGAGGTGAGCTATTGCTCGGAAGACGAGGCAATACTCTCAAGAGGAGAGGATAGGGTAGTAATTCCATTTGTTGCTGTAGTAGAAGGAGGAGTTAGGATTCCTATGAGGGACCTCCTTACCAATTTTCTTCGTCATTTTAAGGTCTGTCCCGATCAGTGCACCCCTAACGTCTTTAGGGTCATTAGTAGCGATAGAAACACTTAACAAAAGGCTCGGATTGAACCTTACTGAGCATGATATCAACTATGTATACAGTTTCCAAGATAGTAAAACCTCGGGGTATTATTTTAAGACCCGCCACGGGGAAGTGAGGCTCATTTCTGGTCTTCCGGATGCTGACAAAGAAATAGAGGGAGACTATTCGGTAATCTTGGGAAAATGGTGCCCTTGCGGGATCCATTCCTACTAAGGTGGGTAAAGCAGGTGGGTAGATTTTGTAGGACTCAATCAATTTGTTTTAGTAACTAATCGTATTTTTAATTTATTACATTCCCGAGCAATTATTAGCATTCATTGTGTCTAACCTTTATTTACTTCTTTTTCAGAAGAGCCCGCATTAAAGAAGAAAAGGAAATTGATCAACTCCATGGACTTGAATAGATTGTTGAGATCTCCTATCTACCCTCATCCTGACGGTACACTCCATGCAGCTTATTTGATCCTTAGGTACTCTCCCGTGTACCGTCGTTTTCAACCCTTGGGGAAGGCTATTACATCAAAGCACCCACTACTTCCGTACATTGACGTTCGCTGCCAGGGGTTCATACTATCTCCCTCAGAACGTGCTCTCCGAGAAGAAGGGCTATATCGATTCTCCTCCTCCCTTTACCCCGAGGATATTGTAGTCACCATTGCCGTCCCCACTCCATCTGATCTCCCCCGAAGACAAAGGAAGAAGAAAACAACCCACTACTGAGGAACTGCCCCGTGCTTAAATTTTTTCTTTTAGATGCTTTTTGTTTTATTTTGGAACTCTTGTCTACTTTGCCCGGTTTTCAGGGGCCACAACTTTATATTAGTTTTTGTTATGCATTTTAGAATCTTGTCTACTAAGTATATTTCCAAGTTTTTCTAGATGCGATGAAAACAATGGGAAAAATTTGGAGTCTTGCATGTGGGTGTTGTGAACATGGATCGGTGGTTGGGTCCGTTGATGATTTTGGCTTAGGTTGTGATCTGGGTTTCGTTTGTGTTTGATCTTTATTTGTGATTTAGGTCTGTGTTTGTGTTTGGTCTCTGTTTCTTTTTTCTTTTTTCTTTTTTCATTTTTTTTTCGTTTGTGTTGTTGTGATCTGGGTTTGAGTTCTTGGTTGCTGGGTTTGAGTTCTTGTAGCGGTAACAGTGCTTTTCGTGAGGCACTTTTTTTTTTTTTTTTTCAACCCTTTTGTTTAAGTTTTGCACAGTTGCTACAGTGCCAAGCGGCACTGTAGCTACAGTAGTTACATTTTTTTTTTTAAGTCTTCCGTTTGTCCTTTTTTTTTATTTTTTATATTGATATACTGACATAACAAATTTCACAATATTTTCACAATTATTGAGGTGTTAATTTCTTATAAGTCAAAATAAAATAATAAAATATGAAACTGTGACCAACAACAACTGAAAATAAATATTTTGTGAAAATGTTGCGACACTTATTAATACAATATTTTTGCACGGTAGCTACAGTACCAAGAGATACTGTAGCTACAGTGCCTAATTTTTTTTTAGTAATTTGGTTGTGTTTTTTTTTCTTTTTAAATATTTATGTAAGCTGGTATATATATTATTAGAGTGACCCAACAAATTTTCTTATATATAAAAGCGCCTATACCTGCTACAGTGCTTCGGTACTGTGCAAATAACGCATTGCACTGTGCGCGCACTGTAGCGGCAACAGTGCTTTTCGTGAGGCACCTTTTTTTTTTTTTTTTTCAACCCTTTTGTTTAAGTTTTGCACAGTAGCTACATTTTTTTTTAAGTCTTCCGTTTGTATTTTTTTTTTTATATATATTGTTATACTGACCCAACAAATTTCACAATATTTTTATAATGATTGAGGTGTTAATTTTTTATAAGTTAAAATTAAATAATAAAATATGAAACTGTGACTAGCCACAACTGAAAATAAATATTTTGTGAAAATATTGTGACATTTATTAGTACAGTATTTTTGCACAGTAGCTACAGTACCAAGCGGCATGTAGCTACAGTGCCTAATTTTTTTTAAAGTAATCTATTTGTTTTTTTTTTTTTTTAAATATTTATGTAAGCTGGTATATATATTGTTATACTGACACAACAAATTTTACAATATTTTCACAATTATTAACGTGTCAATTTCTTACAAACCGAAATAAAATAATAAAATATGAGACTGTGACCAACCACAACTAAAAATAAATATTTATAATAAAAGCACGAATGCGCGCACAGTGTCTTGGCACTGTACATCCAGTGTTTTTGCACTGTGCAGCACTAGCTAGAACAGTGCTTTGGTTTAGTTAGTCATTTTTTTTTTCAGCAATGGGTTTGTGTTTTTTTTTTCTTTTAAATATTGATGTAAGTTGACATTTATATTGTTATACTGACATAACAAATTTCACAATATTTCCACAATTATTGATGTGTCAATTTCTTACAAGTCGAAATAAAATAATAAAATATGAGGCTGTAGCCAACTACAACTAAAAATAAATGTTTAAAAAAAATGTTACAACACTTATTGTTATCACAATATTTTCACAATTGTTGAAATCTCAGTTTCTTATATATCAAATAAAAAATGTTAAATCCACAACATTTTCAAATTAATTTCACAACAAATTATAAATAAGCTATTATTAATGGATAGCACTGGAGCTACTGTGCTTTTGGTTTATTGGGTGAGCTACATTAAACTTCTTTTTTAATATAATCAAATTGAGTGAGTCAAAATTCACAATTTTACACACAAAATCTATATTAATTTTCTCACTACTTGGGTAGCACGTGCCTTGCACGTGCAGCCAATGCTAGTGGCATTTAAAAATGCCAAATAATTATTTTTAATAATATTGTAATGGCCATGTCGGCAAGCATAGGACTCCGTCTACCACGTAGGAGGTTTCCATTAGTGGGTTGACGGCAGGGACCATTTTAAAAACGATTTTTTTTTTTTTTTTTTAGGGATTACATTAGTAACGAAATCAATTTTGGGACTGTAGGGTCAAGATTTGTAGTCCAAGCTCAAAAGGTTTGGATTATGGGTCCAATGAACCCAAAACAATGAATTTGTAGAGAGTGGGTAAAAGAGCTGGAATGGTTGTGAATTGAACAGCAGTTAACTAGGAGATTAAGGGATGAACCAACATGAAAACACACTTGAAAGCTAGACAAATTGATGTCTGAAGAGGTATATTATTGACTGACAGGTGAATACAATTCTTTAGAGCTACAGTAAAATCGTTCTTTCCTTCTTTTTCCCTTTTTTCCGATCCCCTTTTATCAGAGGCCTCTTCCCTTTATATAGCATCCTTCCCCATCATCTTCATCGTCCACTTGTTCTTCATCTAAGTATCCACTTGAGTATATGTCACGTCAGGTATCTTCTTTAGCTCTCTGTGAGTGGTGGTAGCTGAGATTACACTGTTCAGGGGTCTTCTCCACATTAATGCGGTCAGAAAAGTAGCTGCAGTGCATTTAATGTGGTGGTTGCAGCTTTTCTTCTAGATATTTCTCCGTTCCTATCATCTCCATACATGCCTGAAGCCTATCCTTATCATTGGAATCGTTAGGAAGATCACTCGAACCTCCCAGGTATTTGCTTGACCGAAACTTTTTATATCCGAGGAGAATAAACTTTTCGGACTACTGATGCTCTCTTCGGACTATATTCCTCGATCATTTTCAGGTATATCTCTCCCACAGGGAATCCTTCTCAATCATTTTCTTCTCTTCGGACACACCGCAACCTCCAAATAGGGCCCTAGGCCCAATACATAATATTGGGCTTGTACTCTTACAGGGACAAAAATGGGAATTGATCCAAAATGTAGGGACCAAAAGTGCATTTTCACCTAAAAAATATGAAACAGTTATCTATTACAATAATGATACCGTTGCAATAATTTGACCCAAATTATTTTTGTCAATTCTTTGCAATTTATTGCAAGGAAATTCGTGAAATAATAACCTATTACTACAAGATATTCGAAATAGTAAATTTTTTATGGCAATAGCAAATATATTATTACATTAAAATTATCATTAAAATATTTAAGTTCTACCCACTTATTTATGGATTTTCATATAAAAAAAGGACGTGAATAAAAAAATGACGAATAAAATAAAGCAAGAAAGAGGCAAAGTGAAATCAAGAAAAAGAAGAAAAAAAGTGGTTTCAAAACACGTCTGTTTAGAATTCTTGAAAAAAGTCAATTAGAAAATTCTTGAAAAGTATAAATACATGTTTAGAATCTTTGCTAAAATCAAACTAAATAATGTTATAGACTGTTGTTAGGGTACATTTTTTTCCTCCTAATTTTATTTAAATGCCACATGTTTATTTTCAAACACCACCAACAAATTATTGGGCTTCTCTAAATATTTTTTACCTTATTATTATGGCCCACGACCATTTTTTTGGCCACCACAAGATTGGGCTACAAATATAAAACGTTATAAGCCCAATATATGTGAGACCTATAATTTAAAATCATCCCCATATTAGGCTGTTGTGTTTTGGTTGGTTTCAAAGATTTTTGGATTTCGTAAACAACCTGGTTAAGCTGTTTCTCAAAAGGCTGGAAATCCCTCATCCAAAAATCAAAATCCTACTTTCATTTCCACCCATCTCCACCACTCCCACAACAAAAACAAAAACAACCTCCTCCTCTTAAGCCTCTCACGGAGTGACAAACTAGTCTACACATTGCATAAAGAAGACGGTCTTGATATCACTGAATACACCAGTTTTGATTCCCCTTTCCATGGTCCACACCTTCAGCACCGCCATCACAATGTCGTCGGTACTTGTAACGGCCTGATCTGCCTTTCCGATGGTTTACCCAATTTCCCTAACGAATTATTTCTCTGGAACCCTTGTGTAAGAAAGCTTCTACGATTTCCTATTCCCCGCGTCACATTCAATACACTCGGTTTGTTCCAAGCGTCTTTTGGGTTTGGATTTGACCCAAAAACTAACGATTATAAAGTGGTCAGGACGGGGAAGAAAAGGGGGGTGGGGGCGACAATTGCATATTACATATTACCATCATAGATTATTTTTGTAATTTGTAGACATGGTGAGGGAATTGCACATCAACATAAGTTGGAGGTTATGCAATGTAAACATCTTCTCAAACCAATCCATTTAGGAAAGCATTAATAACATACAACTGTTTGATAGGCCAATGAATTAAACTGCCAAGGTAGAATTAGTCGAGTTGTTCGGGGTTTAACAATTGGATTGATTGTGTCTTCAAAGTCTATGCCTTCTTGTTCATAGAATCCCTTCGCTATCAAACTGGCTTTGTACCTAGTTATGGATCCATCACTATTATGTTTAAGCTTATAGACCCATTTCTATACCACAATATTTTCTATCAACTAGTGAAAGTACAAGAGTTCATGTATGTTGTCTTTGTAAAGCTGAGTAATCATCTGACATGGCTTGGCACCATTGTGGATACTGAAAAGGAAATCTTAAATGAAAGTAGTTCCATTAAAGTGTAATCAATGTGAGATATAACTATAAGACATTGCTTTGGCTTAAATATACCACTCTTAGACCTAGTTGGCATAGCATGAATGTTAGTGGCTGAAGGAATCTGAGAAAGAATAGGAGGGAAGGATTTGGTGTTGGAGAGTGTTGTGGCTAAGTTTGAGGTATTGGAGTAGGGATTGATTGAGTAGTAGAAGGAGAAGTTGAAATGAGCTGTGGATTAGAAGTAAAAAGTGAAGAGGGAGAAGAACTTAAGACTAAAGGTAAAGAGAAAGAATGAAGGTATAGAAGAGAAGAAAGCCAAGATGAAGCATCAAAAGTAGGTGAAGAAGAGGATAGTGAGTGACAGACATATTGTAAAGTGGATTAGGGAAATACAAGCTCATTAAACAAGGTATATGTCTCTAGACAAAGATATGATCAGTTTGTAGTTCCAGGCAAAGATGCAAGCTCATTAAGTAAGTTAGATAACCCAAGAAGACGCATTTTTTTCGTGCTTGGTTCAAGTTTGTGGTTGTTGTATGGTCTAGACTCTAAAGTAATGTTTCAGGAAAACATTTCAATAAAAACAGTGAAGGAAAGCACTGACAACCAAAGGTTTTGAGTTAAGACAAATTAGTTTTGGGCTGAAAAAGTTTCCACCAAGGTGAAATAAATTGAGCTCAAATGAGAGAAGTCAATTAATCAAAAACACAAGAGAATACGTTAGATGTGACCAACATGAGACTATGAGAGTGACAATTTGACTTGTAAAATTAAAGTTAGGGTAGTCTCAACTAGTCTAGATGTTAATGCATATATTTAGATAAGCAAGTAAAACCATATAATTTAGGGTTCTTTGGATTTTATATATTGAAGTTTCAGAATTTGAATTTCTCTCCCCATAAGATATTGTGGGAGGAGATTTTCCACCACATCTAATTGTAGCCTAGCTCTGGAGCCAGGCAGAGTTTGGTTTTGCCCTCTTCGACCGAGTGCAAGACCCCAGGGGACCAATAGCTTGCTTGTAATCCCTGCGAGAGTCCCACATCGGAAGGAGGAGCGCCCCACTCACCCTTTATATGCCTCTGGGGCTTGAGTGAGTGTACCACTACTGGGGCGCTCACTCAAGCCCCAGAGGCATATAAAGGGTGAGTGGGGCGCTCCTCCTTCCGATGTGGGACTCTCGCAGGGATTACAAGCAAGCTATTGGTCCCCTGGGGTCTTGCACTCGGTCGAAGAGGGCAAAACCAAACTCTGCCTGGCTCCAGAGCTAGGCTACAATTAGATGTGGTGGAAAATCTCCTCCCACAGATATATTTCATTTGCATCAACAGCTCATCCGTTTATATTTTTCGTTGTAAGTGTCACATAAGCTTGTCATAAGTGTTTAATGCCCGTTTGAAAATTGCATATTTTTGATAGCTAATTTGCATAATATGAGATTTAAAAAAAAAAAAAAATCTAAAAACTATCCCATTTTCAAAATACTAAAAATTAGATTTAGTTATTTATAACAAAACTAAGACAAAAAGTAATACGAGACTACAAACAACATAAAATAAACAAAAAGCTAGTTTATAATTTATTCCTTAAACACCCACTTTTGTCTAATAAAACAATTTCATATCATTTTTATTATACTACCTCATTTTTGTTTTAAAAATTTTATTTTATAATTATTTAAAGCCTTTTTTTTAGACTAAAAAAAACACACTCATTTTTTATTTTATACTTTGTATAGAAAGTAGGACCCATTATTTCAATGTGACAGTTGTACACTTTCTCTTCACTGAGAGTGAGAGATAGTTGGAATTCCTGAGTCCTATAGAAAAAACTAACTTAAGCATCGGATGGTTCTTGGTCGGTCCATCTTGGTCTCCTTTGATCTTGTGTCTTTTTCTTGTCAGGCCTTCCAAGCAATCACTAGTCCATTGAAGCCCGGAGCATTCAACCTACTGATTTTTTGTGCATCATCACCATGAATATTTTCTCAAAACCTTTTTTTGTTCAAGACCAATTTTTCCATGAAAATGCTTTTAAACACAACTTCCTTTCACCATAAAAATCATGGGACTTTTGATTCCACATCTTTTCAAAGAAGAAAAACCCATGAAATTTTTTAAATGAATTTTTCCAAACCTTTTTTTTTTCTTCCTCTTTTAACAAATAAGATTTTCCAAAAATAATGCTCTTTTCCTTAAACCATTTTCTCAAAAATTATGGGGTTTTGCAAAAGTTAAATCTTAAAAAAATGATAAACCGATGAATCTTTTTAAAGATAACATTTTTCAATGAATTTATTTCAAATTTCAAATTTCCTTATCAAATTTTTGGGTTTCCCTAAAAAAAATGGCTTTTGTTTTACAAAAAATAAAAAAAAAAATTCCAAAAGATAAAAATTAGTTTCACTTGTATATATATATATATATAGGCGTTTTTTTTTTGTAATTTAATATTTAAGCAGGTCGAGTACGGGTCCAGGTTCGGGTCGGGTCTTAACAAAACCTGGACTCGACCCGGACCCATTTCGGGTGTTTTTTTTTTTAAAACCCAAACTCGACCCTACTGTTAAACGGACCGGGTAAAATCCACCCCATTAGGGTCGGGTCGGGTTGGGTACCTGCGAGTTGGGCCTTTATTGCCATCCCTAGTTAACCCACTAATGGAAACCTCCTACGTGGTAGACGGAGTGCTTTGCTTGCTGACATGGCGGACCATTAAAATATTATTAAAAAAAGTAATTTGGCATTTTAATTAATATGAGATTTAAAAAAAAAAATCTAAAAACTAGCCCATTTTCAAAATACTAAAAATTAGATTTAATTATTTATAATAAAACTAAGACAAAAAGTAATACGAGACTACAAACAACATAAAATAAACAAAAAGCTAGTTTATAATTGTGGGGACCAGATAGTCAGAAGGTACTGTTAAAACTGTATATATTGGGCCTATGGCCCAGTCCGAGGATATTCACTTGTCCGAGGATGGTCAATCAATGTTATGATGGGAATGGTAGAAGAGGAAGAGATGAGGATTGTACATGATAGTCCAAAAGATGTCCGAGGAGAGAAGTCATATCGGAAATATGGATCCGAGATCAGTAGGGATGTCCTACCATCCTAAACATCCTATCAGGTTGCATCACGGTTAGAAGTCAGACATTGGGTAGGAGAGGAGAAGAGGAAACCAACAAATATCTACAAAAGCTGCTACCTCCGCATTAAATGCTCTGCAGCTAACTCCCTGGCCGCATTAATGTGGAGGTGATACCTGAACAGTGCATTTCAGCCTTACAGCTACTACATGAAGACTTATGGGAGGGGTTGATGGGACAAGCATCAACACCAACCATCTTGCATACACGTGTAAGGTGGAGATGAAAAAGAGAGGAGTATATAAGGGAAGATGAGCAATCAGAAATGGGGATCGAGAATTGTGAGGAAGAAACATTGTAGCATTTAAGAAACAAACTTGTAATTGAACCTGATAGTAATACAAAAGATCTGATATCCTCGGACTTTGCCGAGAACAATTTTTCTTCAATACGTGTTTTCTTATCATTTGGACCCATTTAGTGGTTGTCTGATCAATTACAACCAGTATTCAAACCCACTCTCTACAAATTTATTGTTTTGGGCCTTTTTGGGCCTAAGTTCATTCCTACCGTGGGCTTAGATTTCAAACTTGGTCCTTACAATTGGCGTCGTCTGTGGGAATACTAGTTTTTCGGTGAATTCAACTTTCAAAGATGGTAGGATCAGGTCTACACCAGGTAAAGTCTATGGGGTCTCAGCATCAAGATCATTTCCATGAACTCAAGCGGCTGCGAGACCGGGAAGGAAGTGTACATACTACCCATACTATTAGAAGCCAAGCTAAAGGTAAAAGCCATGTCTCTCAAGAAGAAAATTCCAGGAACATGTAGAAGGAGATTGATCACCTAAGGAGAAGCTTGCGCCATAAACGACGAAGGCGAACCTCATCAGATCCTAAACTCTCCTCTGATGGGGAAAAGGATATTAGCTATAGGCGCAGATCGAGAACTCCCCATAGTGAGACTTTCTTGTATGATAAGGACTATCATCATGAGTGTAGAGATAGAAAGTCATCCTCGGACGGCCTTATAAATGATGCTATGAGTAAAGCACTGAACCAGATCACAAAGTCTCATTTTACACGCTGGATTGAAAGAGGGAGACTCCCACAACGATTTTCCCAACCCACGTTCACCATGTACAATGGAAAAACAAACCTTGTGGAGCATGTTAGCCACTTTAATCAGAGGATGGCCGTACACTCCAAGAATGAGCCTTTGATGTGCAAGGTATTCCCGTCCAGTTTGGGACCGGTAGCGATGAGGTGGTTTGATAGTTTGAGGGTAGGTTCCATTGATTCTTTCAAGGAGCTTACTCAAGCATTTGGGTCCAGATTCATCACATGTAGAAGGGCTCCTCGGCCTTTGGCTTCTTTGTTGTCTTTATCCATTGGAGAAGGAGAGACCCTAAAGACGTATTCGGACAGATACTGGGAGATGTTCAATAAGATAGATGGTGATTTCGACGACGTAGCCATTAGCACTTTTAAGCTCAACCTACCTGCGAGCATGGCTGAAGGAAGTCCCTGACCAGGAAACTTGTTACGAATATACGTCAACACATGGATCAGATTGATAAATACAAAAGGGTTAAGGAGGACCAACAGCAGGATAGGGACAAGGGCAAGGTTATCCCTCAGGAAAGGAGGGATTTCAGGTCGGACCACTACAACAATAACAGATCCCGGAGAGATTTTGCTGGGCAGTCTTCACCCGCAACTCCCCAAGCTGTAAACACTGTGTTTAGAGAGCCAGTGCATCAAGTTTTAGAGAAAGTCAAAAATGAGCCATACTTTAAATGGCCGAACAAGATGAGCGGAGATCCCTTAAGACGCAACCAAAGCCTTCATTGTCAGTACCACCAGGAGCGAGGACATACCACCGAGGACTGCCAGACATTGTGGAGTCATCTGGAGCAATTAGTCAAGGAAGGGAAATTACAACATCTCCTGTATCGCCCTAATGGGCAAGGTGACCAGCCGAGGTCTGGGATCCAGGGGAATGCTTTTTCAAAACCCCCAATAGGCACAATTAATGTCATCTTTGCTGCACCTGGGAGGACCGGTTCACAGCCCTCCAGGGTGATGTCTGTAGCTCGGATACTAGCCGAGGATACAAGCTTTGGGCCGAAGAGGGCCAGAGTAGAAATTCGACCGACGCTGAGTTTCTCGGATGAAGACAAGGTAGGGACCATTCAACCGCACGATGATGCTTTGGTGGTAACCCTTAGAATAGGTGGGTATGATGTAAGAAGGCTAATGGTAGACCAGGGTAGTTGTGTGGAAATCATGTACCCGAGAATCTAACCGCCTATGATTCCCCTTTGGTGAGTTTTGATAGGAAAGTGGTTATCCCGAAGGGCCAAATCAGGTTACCAGTGCAGGCAGGCTCAGAGGTGGTAGAAGTGGACTTCATAGTAGTGGATGCATACTCCCCCTATACGGCCATTGTGGCAAGGCCTTGGCTTCACACTCTAGGGGCTGTTTCTTCAACCTTACATCAAAAAGTGAAGTATCCATCAGGAGATCGGATTGAGGAACTGGTAGGGGACCAATCCGCGGCTCGGCAGTACCTTGTGTCTGCCATCTCACATCAGTCAGCAGTCGAGTCTTCGGCCTCAGTAAATGAAGGTTTATAGCAGTCAAAGTCTACGGTCCTATCTGATAAGGGGCTGGCCGAGGAGGCCAAATGTGAAAATTTAGAGAAATTTATCATAGGCGATGACCCAGAGAAGTTTTTTCAGATTGGAATTCAGCTACCCCCTTAGGAAAAAGAAGAGTTGGTGGAATTTCTTAAGAAGAATGTTGATGTGTTCGCCTGGGATGCCTACGAAGCTCCGGGGGTGGATCCGAGCTTCATCTGCCACCATTTGAATGTCAATCCAGCTGTTACCCCAAAGAAGCAACCGCCTCGGCGTTCATCTAACCCAAGGCCCATTAAGCATGCAATCTTGAGTCGTACACCTTATGGTTCATAGCCAGAGCCCTACCTGGCCAATACATTTTGGCCGGAAACGTGATTGCCCGGGAATACTATGTCTTAGCTGCTCGGCATCGCCTTGGGGAATATCGCTATCGAACGTCCCTCTTGGGGTAGGAACTAGTTCCAAAGCCACTACTCCCACTCCCAACTAAACACCCATTTAAAAGCAATGGAATTGGACCTCCAAACCCACTAATAACCTAGAGTAATCATAACCCTTCCACTAATCTTGAGCTATAAATAAGAGATGAGAATGAGAAAAAGGGGGTTGGCAATTCTGGGAAGAATATTAAGAGAAGAGAGCAGACACTCAAAGAGAACAAAGGAGAGATTCTGCGAGGGAGAAGGAACGAGGGAATAGAGGTGTATTTGAGTTGTCGAGCACAGAACCACTCATAGTAGGAAATCCAAAGCCCACAATACAAATAGATTGTGAGCCCAAGTAGAGGTCGAGCCCACCAACCATATTTTGGGTACGCACATAAACCAATATTACCCAAATGCAATTAATAAGTAAATATCTGGGAAAGTTTATAGACGAATTGATTGCATATTGGAGCTAAAATGCTCACTACAAGAAAAAAAGACTTAATACAACAAAAAAAGTCATTGCAATAACAACTAATATCGTTGTAATAGGTGTTATTGCAACGACAAAAAAGTTGATGCAAGTTGTTGTAATAAAATCCGAGGCAATAGGTTTATGCAACACTAGATTTTCGTTGCAATAAATTTCATATATTGCAACGATTTATATATTGCAACAATTTACTTTGAAAATCTCGTTGCAATAGATTTCTTTTTTAATTAAAAAAAAGCAATAGGTTTATGCAACATTAAATTTTCGTTGCATTAAATTCCATATATTGCAACGATTTACTTTGAAAATCTCGTTGCAATAGGTTATTTTTTTATTAAAAAAAAGCAATAAGTTTATGCAACATTAGATTTTCATTGCATTAAATTCCATATATTGCAATGATTTATGTGGAGCCTAATAATCTGGCAACCCCGGCCCATTTTGTATTTGGCCCAAGGCCCATGCTGAGGATAAAGAAACGTCCGAGGAGGAACTCAGAAGGCCCAAGTTGCCAAGAAACATCGCCGAGGACGATCTTGTCCTCGGCCAGCTGAGATCATGGAAAGGGGAAGTAACGAGCCACCAGAAGCAGTCTTCCTGAGCACCCAAAGAGAAAGAGCAAGTACAACGTGTCAGCCATGGAAGTATGGTGGAGGAGCAAGTCCAGGATGAACTGTCACCTCCACATTAAATGCCTACAACTAATGTTCTGGTCGCATTAATGAGGAAATGACCCCTGAGCATTGCTGCCTCGGTTGCAGTAACTCGCAAGGGGTTTGGTAAGGCAGCTGATGGGACGAGGTGTCAGAGAGAGGCATGGATGATCAACAAGTGGAGGAAATGGATCGTTGGAGGAGGACTATATAAGGGGAAGAAACAGATCAAAAATGGGGGATTCTCATGGAAGAAGGACCACCATTAAGCTTCTCGGACCAGGCCGAGGACAGACCTTTGAAGATAATTTCGATTCGTCTTCGTTCGAATGGTGGCGAACGCTGCATTGGACGTTGTCCGCTTGCCAGGGCCTAGTTCTTGAACCCATTCTCTACAAATTCATTGTATTGGGCTAGCTGGACTTGAGTCTACTCACTCAACAGTAGTAGTGCTCAAACCCAGTCCCTACAATTGGTGCCGTCTGTGGGAAGAACTAGTGCATTAGCAAGCACAATGGCCAATTATTCCTACGTTGCTAGCTTGCATAAAGTTGGGCAAATTTTTCATTGCCGCCGCTAACACCGATTCTGAGTTTCGTTAAAAAAAAAAAAGAGAAAAAGAGAAAACAACGGACCCACTCAAGAAATAGTTGTTGCAGAAAAATGAAAGGTTCAAAGAATGAAGCAAGTAAATAGTACAACCTTTTATTAAATGAAGAAAAAGTCCATTACACGCTCGAAGGCTTAGACAAGCTTGTTCTAAAGCTAAAAATACAAACAACGGCTTGGACAGGCTTGTTCTAGAGCTAAATGTACGAGCAGAGGCTTAGACAGGCTTGTTCTAAAGCTAACTGTAGGAAGGGGAGGCTGAGGCAGGCTTGTTTCAAGGCTACCAACAACTCCCGAGCCCGTATGGATGGTACCGGCGACGAGAAAGAAGGAGTGGAAAGGCCGGACGACCCCACTCCAGGACGCTCCCCTGGTGCTCCCCCAGCCTCATGATAATTAAGCATTGGAGGCGGCAACACCCGGGCACCGATCGTAACGTAATCTTGCAAACCTCCATCGGCGGGTAAGCTAGGCGCGAATCACTACCAGCTCGAAGGGCAAGCATGGACGCGTACTGGAGAAAAACATTATGTTCCTTATGAACCTCCCTCCTAACTGCTAGGCGCACTACCACCAGGATGACGTCCAAACCTTGCCGCGCTCAAAGTCTGATGCGATCTACAACCGCCACGGCTCTCGATTGAGGAAAGAAGACCTCCCATCTTGCTCGGTTGAAAGGTAGGGACACCTTTAGCCCCAGCCACCATTGCCTCAACTGCGTTGTCCAGGGTCTGGATGGAATCTGTGGTTCTCGAAAGGGGCTTAGCTTCCTTGCCCTTGCCCTCATCCAGGGCCATCCCATTTCCCCCGAGCCCTGATCACAATCCTAGCAAGGTGACTGGAGGTACTTAGAGGGTTTGGGGCTCAGAGTTCCTATTGAACTCAAGGATTCATGAAGTGTGGAAGAATGATTCTACCAGAGAGCCTTATATAGAAGGCGAAGGATGGGGGGAATTAATTCGCAAAGAATTCAAAGGAGGAATTACCAGTGACATTAATCCCAACCAATTTCCAAGAAGGCCACCAGCCGCTGGATCTGCATTAATCCACAAGGATATTAATGAGGGCGTGCCTCGAATACCGAAATGTTAAGCGCACAACTCAAACAGCCAAAGGACGCCTCATAACCAGAAGTGGTGAAAAAATTGGCGCAATGGGGCTACCGCTGCGCGTAAAGGCGGAGGGACAGGCCACCCTTGTCCAGGTCAATAGTGGGTCAATTGCCCAGTCTAAGAAGGAGTCCTTCCTCGGCAAGGCGAGGCCGAGACCGTCATCGCTATAGAAGCGAACATCCCAACGTTGAGGACAAGTTCCTTCACCTCGAGCAGTGACGACGAAGTGTTGGACTTAACCAAGGTCTTGCATGGTCCTCGGACTTAAGCCTATGGGGAAACTAACCACTTCAAGGAAAACCTAGGTACTAGACTGAACCAAGATATTGCATGGTCCTCAGACTCAAACCTATGGGGAAACTAGTTACTTATAGAGGAACATAGCGGTAGACTAAACCAAGGTCTTGCATGGTCCTCGGACTCAAGCCTATGGAAAAACTAACCACTTCAAGGAAAACCTGGGTACTAGACTGAACCAAGGTCTTGCATGGTCCTCGGACTCAAACCTATGGGGAAAATAGTTACTTACAGAGGAACATAAGCATTAGACTGAACCAAGGTCTTGCATGGTCCTCAGACTTAAGCCTATAGGGAAACTAACCACTTCAAGGAAAACCTGGGTACTAGACTGAACCAAGGTCTTGCATGGTCCTCGGCCTCAAACCTATAGGGAAACTAGCTACTTATAGAGGAACATAAGCGTTAGACTGAACCAAGGTCTTGCATGGTCCTCGGACTCAAGCCTATGGGAAAACTAACCACTTCAAGAAAAACCTGGGTACTAGACTGAACCAAGGTCTTGCATGGTCCTCGGACTGAAATCAATGGGGAAACTAGCTACTTACAGAGGAACATAAGAGTTAAACTGAACTGAGGTCTTGCACGGTTCTCAGACTCAATCCTATGGGGAAACTAACCACTTCAAGGAAAACCTGGGTACTAGACTGAACAAAGGTCTTGCATGGTCCTCGGACTCAAACCTATGGGGAAACTAGTTACTTACAGAAGAACATAAGCATTAGACTGAACCAAGGTCTTGCATGGTCCACGGACTCAAGCCAATGGGGAAACTAACCACTTCAAGGAAAACCTCCGTACTAGACTGAACCAAGGTCTTGCATGGTCCTCGGACTCAAACCTATAGGGAAACTAGTTACTTACAGAGGAACATAAGCATTAGATTGAAACAAGGTCTTGCATGGTCCTCGGACTCAAGCCTATGGGGAAACTAACCACTTCAAGGAAAACCTGGGTACTATACAGAACCAAGGTCTTGCATGGTCCTCGGAGTCAAACCTATGGGGAAAAAAGTTACTTACAGAGGAACATAAGCGTTAGACTGAACCAAGGTCTTGCACGTTCCTCGGCCTCAAGCCTATGGGGAAACAAACCACTTCAAGGAAAACCTGGGTACTAGATTGAACCAAGGTCTTGCATGGTTCTCGGACTCAAACCTATGGGCAAACAAGTTACTTACAGACGAACATAAGCGTTAGACTGAACCAAGGTCTTGCATGGTCCTCGGACTCAAGCCTATAGGGAAACTAACCAATTCAAGGAAAACCTGGGTACTAGCCTGAACCAAGGTTTTGCATGGTCCTCGGACTCAAACCTATGGGGAAACTAGCTACTTACACAGGAACATAAGCATTACACTGAACCAAGGTCTTGCATGACCCTCGAACTCAAGCCTATGGGGAAATTAACCACTTCAAGGAAAACCTGGGTACTAGACTGAACCAAGGTCTTGCATGGTCCTCAGACTCAAACCTATGGGGAAACTAGTTACTTACAGAGGAACATAAGCGTTAGACTGAACCGAGGTCTTGCATGGTCCTCGGACTCAAGCTTATGGAGAAACTAACCACTTCAAGGAAAACCTGGGTACTAGACTGAACCAAGGTCTTGCATGGTCCTCGGACTCAAACTTATGGGGAAACAAGTTACTTACAAAGGAACATAAGCGTTAGACTGAACCAAGGTCTTGCATGGTCCTCGGACTCAAGCCTATGGGGAAACTAACCACTTCAAGGAAAACTTGGGTACTATAATGAACCAAGGTCTTGCATAGTCCTCGGGCTCAAACCTATGGGGAAACTAGTTACTTACAGAGGAACATAAGCGTTGGACTGAACCAAGGTCTAGCATGGTCCTCGGACTCAAGCCTATGGGAAAACTAACCACTTCAAGGAAAACCTGGGTACTAGACTGAACCAAGGTCTTGCGTGGACCTCGAATTCAAACCTATGGGGAAACTAGCTACTTACAGAGGAATACAAGCGTTAGACTGAACCAAGGTCTTGCATGGTCCTCGGACTCAAGACTATAAGGAAACTAACCACTTTAAGGAAAACCTGCGTACTAGACTGAACCAAGGTCTTGCATGGTCCTCTGACTCAAATCTATGGGGAAACTAGTTACTTACAGAGGAACATAAGCGTTTGACTGAACCAAGGTCCTGTATGGTCCTCGGACTCAAGCCTTTGGGGAAACTAACCACTTCAAGGAAAACCTGGGTACTAGACTGAACCAAGGTCTTGCATGGTCCTCGGACTAAAACCTACGGGGAAACTAGTTATTTACAGAGGAACATAATCGTTAGACTGAACCAAGGTCTTGCATGGTCCACGGACTCAAGCCTATGGGAAAACTAACAACTTCAAGGAAAACCTGGGTATAAGACTGAACCAAGGTCTTGCATGGCCCTCGGACTCAAACCTATGGGGAAACTAGCTACTTACAGAGGAATATAAGCGTTAGACTGAACCAAGGCCTTGCATGGTCCTCGGACTCAAGCCTACGGGGAAACTAACCACTTCAAGGAAAACCTGGGTACTAGACTGAACCAAGGTCTTGCATGGTCCTCGGACTCAAACTTATGGGGAAACAAGTTACTTATAGAGGAACATAAGCGTTAGACTGAACCAAGGTCTTGCATGGTCCTCGGACTCAAGCCTATGGGGAAACTAACCACTTCAAGGAAAACCTGGGTACTATACTGAACCAAGGTCTTGCATAGTCCTCGGACTCAAACCTATGGGGAAACTACTTACTTACAGAGGAACATAAGCGTTGGACTAAACTAAGGTCTAGCATGGTCCTCGGAGTCAAGCCTATGGGAAAACTAACCACTTCAAGGAAAACCTGGGTACTAGACTGAACCAAGGACTTGCATGGACCTCGGATTCAAACCTATGGGGAAGCTAGCTACTTACAGAGGAACATAAGCGTTAGACTGAACCAAGGTCTTACATGGTCCTTGGACTTAAGCCTATGGGAAAACTAACCACTTTAAGGAAAACCTGGGTACTAGACTGAACCAAGGTCTTGCATGGTCCTCTGACTCAAATCTATGGGAAACTGGCTAATTACAGAGGAACATAAGCGTTAGACTGAACCAAGGTCTTGCATGGTCCTCGGACTCAAGCCTTTGAGGAAACTAACCACTTCAAGGAAAACCTGGGTACTAGACTGAACCAAGGTCTTGCATGGTCCTCGAACTAAAACCTATGGGGCAACTAGTTATTTACAGAGGAACATAATCGTTAGACTGAACCAAGGTCTTGCATGGTCCACGGACTCAAGCCTATGGAAAAACTAACCATTTCAAGGAAAACCTAGGTACAAGACTGAACCAAGGTCTTGCATGGTCCTCGGACTCAAGCCTGTGGGGAAACTAACCAGTTCAAGGAAAACCTGGGTACTAGATTGAACCAAGGTCTTGCATGGTCCTCGGACTCAAACCTATGGGCAAACTAGCTACTTACAGAGGAACATAATCGTTAGACTGAACCAAGGTCTTGCATGGTCCTCGGACTCAAGTCTTTGGGGAAACTAACCACTTCAAGGAAAACCTGGATACTAGACTGAACTAAGGTCTTGCATGGTCCTCGGACTCAAGCCTATGGGGAAATTAACCACTTCAAGGAAAACCTGGGTACTAGACTGAACCAAGGTCCTGCATGGTCCTCGGACTCAAACCTATGGGGAAACTAGCTACTTACAGAGGAACATAAGTGTTAGACTGAACCAAGGTCTTGCATAGTCCTTTGACTGAAGCCTATGAGGAAATTAACCACGTCAAGGAAAACCTGGGTACTAGACTGAACCAGGGTCCTGTATGGTCCTCGGACTCAATCCTATGGGGAAACTAACCTCTTCAAGGAAAACCTGGGTACTAGACTGAACCAAGGTGCTGCATGGTCCTCGGACTCAAACCTGTGGGAAAACTAGCTACTTACAGAGGAACATATGCGTTAGACTGAAACAAGGTCTTGCATGGTCCTCTGGCTGAAGCCTATGGGGAAATTAACCACGTCAAGGAAAACCTGGGTACTAGACTCAACCAGGGTCTTGTATGGTCCTCGGACTCAAGCCTATGGGGAAACTAACCTCTTCATGGAAAACCTGGGTACTAGACTGAACCAAGGTGCTGCATGGTCCTCGGACTCAAACCTGTGGGAAAACTAGCTACTTACAGAGGAACATAAGCGTTAGACTGAAACAAGGTCTTGCATGGTCCTCGGACTCAAGGCGTTGGGGAAACTAACCACTTCATGAAAAACCTGGGTACTAGACTGAACCAAGGTCTTGCATGGTCCTCGGACTCAATCCTATGGGGAAACTAGTTTCTTATAGAGGAACATAAGCGTTAGACTGAACCAAGGTCGTGCTTGGTCCTTGAACTCAAGCCTATGGGGAAACTAACCACTTCATGGAAAACCTGGGTACTGGACTGAACCAAGGTCTTGCATAGTCCTCGGACTCAAACCTATGTGGAAACTAGTTACTTACAGAGGAACATAAGCGTTGGACTGAACCAAGGTCTTGCATGGTCCTCGGACTCAAGCCTTCGGGGAAACTAACCACTTCAAGGAAAACCTGGGTACTCGACTGAACCAAGGTCTTGCGTGGTCCTCGGACTCAAACCTATGGGGAAACTAGCTACTTACAGAGGAACATAAGCGTTAGACTGAACCAAGTTCTTGCATGGTCGTCGGACTTAAGCCTATGGGGAAACTAACTACTTCAAGGAAAACCAGGGTACTAGATTGAGCCAAGGTCTTGCATGGTCCTCGGACTCAAACCTGTGGGGAAACTAGTTACTTACAGAGGAACATAAGCGTTAGACTGAACCAAGGTTTTGCATGGTCCTCGGACTCAAGTCTATGGGGAAACTAACCACTTCAAGGAAAACCTGGGTACTCGACTGAACCAAAGTCTTGCATGGTCCTCGGACTCAAACCTATGGGGAAACTAGTTACTTACAGAGGAACATAAGCATTAGACTGAATCAAGGTCCTGCATGGTCCTTGGACTCAAGCCTATGGGAAAACTAACCACTTCAAGGAAAACCTGGGTACTAGACTGAACCAAGGTCTTGCGTGGTCCTCGGACTCAAACCCATGGGGAAACTCGCTACTTACAGAGGAACATAAGCGTTAGACTGAACCAAGGTCTTGCATGGTCCTCAGACTCAAGCCTATGGGGATACTAACCACTTCAAGGAAAACCTGGGTACTAGACTGAACTAAGGTCTTGCATGGTCCTCGGACTCTAACCTGTGGGGAAACTAGCTACTTACAGAGGAACATAAGCGTTAGACTGAACCAAGATCTTGCATGGTCCTCAGACTCAAGCCTGTGGGGAAACTAACCGCTTCATGGAAAACCTGGGTACTAGACTGAACCAAAGTCTTGCATTATGCTCAGACTCAAACCTATGGGGAAACTAGCTACTTACAAAGGAACATAAGCGTTAGACTGAACCAAGGTCTTGCATGGTCCTCGGACTCAAGCCTATAGGGAAACTAACCACTTCAAGGAAAACCTGGGTACTAGACTGAACCAAGGTCTTGCATGGTCCTCGGACTCAAACCTATGGGGAAACTTGCTACTTACCGAGGAACATAAGCGTTAGACTGAACCAAGTTCTTGCATGGTTCTCAGACCCAAGCCTATGGGGAAACTAACCACTTCAAGGAAAGCCTGGGTACTAGATTGAACCAAGGTCTTGCATGGTCCTCGGACTCAAACCTATGGGGAAACTAGCTACTTACAGAAGAACATAAGTGTTAGGCGGAACCAAGGTCTTGCATAGTCCTCGGACTCAAACCTATGGGGAAACTAACTACTTCGAGAAAAACCTGAGCACTAGATTGAACTAAGGTCTTGCATGGTCCTCAGACTCAAACCTATGGGGAAACTAGTTACTTACAGAAGAACCCCTGAGTACTCGACTGAACCAAGGTCTTGCATGGTCCTCGGACTCAAACCTATGGGGAAACTAGCTACTTAAAGAAGAACATAAGTGTTAGATAGAACCAAGGTCTTGCATGGTCCTCGGACTCAAACCTATGGGGAAACTAGTCACTTCACAAGACTAAATGCCAAACTAGCTACTTTCAACTAAAACAAAGCCGTGAGGCAAAAATGCTACAAGGTACGCCCTTGGCCTGAGCCAAAGTAGACAATACCTGCTAATTGGGGGTTGAGACTATGAAACCCTCCCACATTGAGGCAAAATTTATATCGCGGGTCCGTCGTTTTTCAATTATTCAAGCACTACTGGCACACCGCTAAGATCAACCGATTATTGAGCAAAGCATTAAAGCAAGGTAAATAGAGGGACGCATTATTCAAAGAAATAAACACAGAAAATTGGATATATTACGCCAAAAAGCAGTTTCATTACAATATCACTAAGACTAAAAAAAATGGAACGAAAAGAAAAAGAGACCATAATGGACCCGGTCGACGAAATAAGATAGCCCGACAAGATGGCTTATTTCTTCAACTTGATAGACAGCTTGTCCTTGGAAGTTTGCCGAGAAGCTTCATCTGGTGCCTCGAGACCCTGGCTCGGAGGTGCAACTTCGAAGGATTCCTTCTCGGCGGGGGGAGCCTAGGAGTCAGCAGAGGTGGCCTGGGAGTCAGCAGGAGGCGTCACCACGTCCTGGGGCGCTGTTGGGTTACTGATTTCCTCTTTCCCCAACGTCCCTTGATGCCCAGTCTCCTCAGCAGGCTTGCCAGTTGACATTGGATCGTTAGCAGCACTGGCCTGGCCTTCGCCCGTCGCTGTAGAAGCGGTGTCGGCTTCAGGGTCAGCGGAGGCAGCCTCACGAATGGCGGGGAGATAATACACCCTCTTAGCCCTCCTGAGCTCAGACGAGGCCTCAGCGCCAGGTTGGTTGATGGCCTCATTCCAAGTCTAGGAGCAGTAGCGTCTGCACACCTCGGGCACTTAAGCCTTGAGGCTAGCCTCGATCTTAGCCACTCCCTCAGCGAAGGCCTTCTTTTCCGCTTGCTCTTTGGAGCTTTCGCAAACTTGGCCTCTTCTTTAGCCCTCAAGGCCTCATTCCTGGTGTACTCAGTAATGCCCCTGGCCTTCTTTGCCTCAGCCAGTTTCTTCTTCAAGTCGGCGATGTGCTCTTTGGCAGTCTGCAGCTGACCCTCAACCTTCCGTAGGCGCACCGTCTAGTCTTCGACCTACTTCTTAACGCCGGCTAGGTCAAATGCCGAGCTGTCTCTGGCCCTTGTCATCTCCTCTAAGTCCTTACTTGCCTTCTTGAGCTCAGCCTCAAACTTCTTAAGGGTATTCGCGGCATCCAAGTACTTGTCGCGTTCCTGGCCCATGGCCTTCCTCTGGCTATTGGCCTTCTCTTTCAGCCTGTAAGTGGCCTGGACAGCCTGTCAATCAAAACAAGTACACCATAAGTTGGGTACTAAGGAATAAAATTCAGACAAAGGCACAAGTGTCAGAAGTCTTACCATACCGAGGTACCTTTTGAGGTTACAGACAACCTCCTGCCTCCTCATGCCCCCCAACTCAGCCATGTCAGTAGGGAGAAGCAAGGACCTCTCCAAGGCATCGGCTACACGAGTGCCCTCGCCCCCTCGGAAGTCCCAAAGGGTGGTGTCATCCATCAGAGGCTGCCCATGAAGCATGGCGGCAGGCAACCAGGCCTGGGGCTCAGGCTGCCGAATGACCTCTTTTCTCTTATCCTGACCACCGATCCTCAGCTGGTCAGAAGGTCGGCGGGCTTCTTCTTCCTCTTGGGAGGAACGAGATCTCCCCCCATCCACTGGGTCTTTGCCTTTGGAAGGCCTCTTTCTCTTTGGATCGGTAGACTCGGGCCGAGGGTCCGAGGTCGACAGAGTGGAAGACGGTTTGGTCTGCACAGGCAAAGACTTAGGTAGGGGAGGAGGAAGCTTGGATTGTGACTTCCCCGGCATGTCCTTCCCCGGCTGGCCCTCAAGTAGGTCGAACGGGCTGGTTTGAGGCTATCTCTTGAAACCCATCTCAGCCTGAATACCAGTCCTTGGTGACAGAAGGTCTGCTTCAGACAAGTGGTGTTAGGACATATATGTTTTAACTTGTTTAAGAACATATGTCACTTAGTTATGTAAATTGGCTAATCCTTTGACAAAACGCACTCTACTTGTAATTGGGTAGATCTAGGTGTTTTTAATACTTCAAGAAACAATGTTTCAAGGTCAAGTGTTGAAGTCATCAAGTCTGTCCAAGAAAAAGCAAGCTGAAGTGCAAAGTTTTTAAAGCTCGACACCTCTCGATAGCTACCTCGACACCTGCTATCTGTAGAGATTTAAAAAGTCAGAATTCCAATCTGATTTTCTTGGGATCCGTGAATATGTTTTTGGGACTTCTTTTCTTCTAACCCTAAACATATAAAATGATTATTTTAAGAGCCGTTTTGGGTGACACAAGTTGCATTATCATTGAGCAATCTCTGTTTAAGCAAATTGTGATCAACAGACGAAGTTCTTGACCTAGTTCATCCTTCATCAAGAAGTTGCTGTGTATTTGCACCATAGGGTTTTGTAACCAAGCATCTTCCTGCTATTCATCAAGTGGATGAACTGAAGAACTTTGCAGCCAACCATTCTTCCTCAGTTGGTGTTCTGAAGTCGCGTACTTGGATCCGCGCATTGGTTAGTCACGTACTTGGGAGCCGTGCATCAAAGGTGGAGACTATCACCACAGATCAAGTCCAATTGGGTATTGGGGTAAGGGTTCAACTGTAGGTTGGTAAGGTACTTGGGATTCCTTTACTTGTAACCGCTTGATTTGATAATAGTGGAGTTTTGGGAGTGGTGACCTGAAAATCACCCGGTGGAGTTTTTGCCATTAGGGTTTTCCCCATTCGTAAACAAATCACCGTGTTATTTATTTTCCGCTGCATATTTAGTTGATTGGTGATTTGTTTGTGCTTCCATAAAATTGCATGATTAATTGATTAATTAATTACTTGGCTAAATTAATTAATTAGGGTTAATCACAAGGGGTCATTCAGATTGTGACCTAACAAGTGGTATCAGAGCAGGCACACTCTGATTAGGATTTAATCTTTGCTGTGTTGATCCATTGACCCCTGTTTGTCATGGATAGAGGACAATCTTTAATTATACCTCCTTTATTTGATGGCACTAACTATGCATACTGGAAAGTACGCATAAGAGCTTTCTTGCAGTCTTTAGATGAAAAAGTGTGGCAAGCTGTAGAGATTGGCTGGACTAAGCCAACAGAAGATCCGGCCGATTGGGATGATGCTAAGATCAAGGTGGCTAACTTCAACAGCAGAGCGTTAAATGCCCTATTTAGCGCAGTCACAAATGAGGAGTTCAAAAAGATATCCTCAACTGAAACTGCTAAGGAGGCCTGGACCATCCTCCAGACTACCTATGAAGGCACAAAGGCTGTCAAAGACTCAAAGCTTCAGAGGCTCACTACAAGCTTTGAAGAAATTAAGATGGAGGAGGATGAGTCATTTGACGAGTTCTATGCCAAGCTCAAGGACATAGTGAACTCAGCCTTCAATCTTGGGGAAACCATCCCTGAACCCAAGATTGTAAGGAAGGTGCTCAGATCTCTACCTGAGAGATTTCATGCCAAGATTACGGCAATTGAGGAATCAAAGGATATAGACAAAATTCCTTTGACTGAGCTGGTTGGAAACTTGCAGACCTATGAAATAGGGTTATCTAGGATTGGCAAGTCCAATAAAGGCAAAAGCATGGCCTTGAAGGCGAAGAGCAGTGATACAGATGAGTCTTCTGATGATGAAGATTCCAAGATGAAGTCCTACATCACTCGGCAGTTCAAAAAGTTTATGAAGAATGCCAATGGAAGGAACTTCGACAAGGACCGCAGGCAGTTCAGTTCTTCTCAGTTTAAAAGCCAAGACAAAGGGAAGAAGGATGCTAAGGAGGGCGGTCAGTATACTGTTCCCGCAGGACCAAAGTGCTTTGGTTGTCATGGTTTCGGACACATGAAACATGAGTGTCCTACATATCTGAAGAGCATTGGGAAAAGCAAGGCCCTTGCTGTAACCCTAAGTGACACTGAGCCTGAAGATGATTCCGACAATGAGGATGACGGAATCCTAAATGCCTTCACTGCCACAGTCAATCCTACTGAAGGGATTGTTGAAGAAGTGGATGAAGAAGAAGAATTGGTGGAGTCCAAATTTGAGAAGATGGATGATCAAGATGATATCCATTCAGCCTATGAGAAGCTTTACAAGCTCTCTGAAAAGCATGAAAAATTATATAGGCTAGCCACCAAGAAACTCAGTGAAGTGGAACTCGATCGTGAAGAGCTGTCCACAAAGTTTGATGAGGCGAATCAAACTATTGGAGCACTGAGATTTGAGAACAACTTTTTGGCTGAGAAGACCAAGAAGCTTGAAGCGGAGCTGTTTCAAGTCAAAGCTCAACTGGAGAGGACCTCAAGTGCAAAGCTTGATGAGATGCTTAGCAATCAAAAACCTGCTTCGGATCGAACTGGTTTGGGGTATGGTATTTCTTTCTCTAATACTGCTTCTACTAGCAATACTGTTTTTGTTCCTCCTGCTAATAACACTGAAATTGAGAATGTTGATGTTAAAACTGAATTAGCTAGTGAGAACTTAGACAAGAATAAATCTATCTTAGGAGCACCCCCTAAGCAAGATAAGAAAGATGCTAAGAACCCTAGGGCTAAGAAGGCTAACTCTCAAAAGCCCAAACAAAAGAAGCAGCATCTCTGTCATTATTGTGGAGCTGCCGGTCACACTCGACCAAATTGCTATAAGTGGCTAGCCACTCAATAGAGCAATGGCATGATAGCATCTGGAAGCCAATCTCAGCTTCAATCCTCTCTTGCTCCTCTTGGAGATCTTCTGAAAGCCCTCATGTTCCTTTCGAACTTGAACGGTTTCAATTCTTCCCCCTCACCGCCGGTTCAAGGATTCAATCAAAGGAAAGGTTCTTCCAAGATGTGGAAGAAAAAGGACTCTAAGTGATTTTATCACTTTCTTTTCCCTTCTTGTTTTTCTGTTTGTTGCATTGCTTGTGTGTTTTACTTTTCTGCTGAGTCAGTCTAGTTTTTGCTTTGCTTTGCTTAACATGTTTTTGTTTGTTTATTTTCAGTTTTTGTTCATTTTGTTTTTAATATAAAAATAAAAAATTGAAAAATCAGAAAAATACAAAAACAGTGTGTGTTATGTGTACTTTGGTATTTGTGTACCTTGGATGGCCATTGAAACAAAGTTTCTAAACTTTGTATCTCTTGTAGCTTAGATGAGCATCTCTATGCACAACTAAGCAAGTGAGCTTTGTGGCTCTTGTTTGTGATGAGTAAGATTAAGTTATCTCTTAAACTTAACACTCATATCACTCTTTTTGACGGGTAGGACTAGAAAATCCTAAGAGAAAGGCATAAATGACCATCTCACCACTGTTACCCGCCAATCATAGTATGACACCTGTATGCTTCGGCATAGCAAAAGTGCAGTGTCATAGACACATGTATGCTTCGGCATAGCAAAAGTGCAGTGTCATAGACATTCGTATGCTTCGGCATAGCAAAAATGCGATGTCAAATGCTTAACATCTTGGGTATTTCTTTTCTCTCTTTTTTATGCCCATGCATGATATGCTTAAAAGAAAATATGCAAAGAAAATATAAAGCAAAAAGATTAAAGATGCTTTAAATATGATTGCAAGCGTGTTTTCTAGGAGATGTGGGAGTTATAGGATGTACCTCGAAGGTGATAGTCCCCATCAAACAGTTATGATTGTGTGTGAGTTAAAGTTATTTTCTCATATCTCAGATCGTCATAACATGTATACACATATGCAATCTTGCGATGTTTTTCACACACAACACGCAATATTCCTTGCTACTCTTGATACATGTGCAGGTACAATGTGATTTGGCCATCACAAGTGTTTACATATGCTAATGTATGCTCACTAAACTGTCTTAACTTGTTTTTGAAATATAAAATTGGTTAGACTTGTTTAGTGTGTGTGTGTGTTTCTGAGGATCCTTGTGCTTTTAACTTCTTTTGAGAGATGTTTTTGAGAGCTTAACATGTTGTTTGGATCTATGGTTGAGGTGTAAGTTGAATTGCATTCGTGTCTGTGTTTTTCTCTTCTCGAAAAACTGCTTTTCACTGAAGGCTCGACACCTCCTCGACACCTTCTCGACACCTGGTCATCTGTCGAGCTTCTCAAGCTTTTCTTATCGCAATCTCGACACTTCCCTCGACACTTGGTGGATCGATCGAGAAAGTCTCTGTCCTCTCGATAGATTCTCGACACCTGTTGGATCGATCGAGATTCACTTGTGCTGTTTGTGTCTTCTTTCTCGACACCTGCATCTGTCGAAGGCATTTTCCTCGATACCTTCCTCGACAGATTCCTCAATACCTATCGACACCTCAGCTGTCGAGATTTACTGAGGTGCCTATTTAAGAGCAGATCGCGATTCTCTTCATTTCTCACTCGATCTCTCTCAATCTCTCCGTGTCTGTTCATCTCCCTTTCACTCTCCTTTCACTCAAATCCTTCAACCCTCTTGGATCTTGCTCATTCCTTGCTTCAATCACTTGGTAAGATCTCTTTTCTCTTCCTTTTTCATGCATTTCATGTTTTGAAAACCTAGTTTTTGGGATTTTTCATAAAAATTTGGGGTTTTTCAAAAGTGTTGAGTTTTTATTGAAATTTTAGGTTGGGATTGGACTTAAATGATTTCAAAATGTCATACATTGCATTTCATGTGCATTATAATGATATTTTCATGCATTTAGATGTGAGTACTTTGTATATATGCTGATTAGGATTGGATTGGGCTGAGCCCATGATGATATTTCTGTTTTGCATGTCACATGTTCATGCATTCCCATGCATACGTACTCTTTGTTCATATATCTGTCATATTTGAACTGATTTGGGACTTTTCTGTTTGTCTCCCTCTCTATCTCTTTCTCATTCTTTTACGTTAGTAGTGTCTATGGCACCCAAACGTAAATCTACTCCTGCTCGGAACCCTCTGCGTTCTAGAGCATCTTCATCTTCTGATTCTGCTCCTTTTAACATTCGGTTCCGTGATGGAGATGCCCAAAAGGCATTTACTGAGAACTTTTCTAGACGAGGTGTTCATTCGGAACGCCAAGTCATTTTGGCGGACTTCGCCGACACTGACCTTCCCTCTGTCATTCACAGTAGGGGATGGGGGTCACTGTGTGACATTCCGGTCACTTGCCCTCTCGTGCTGATACAGGAGTTCTACTCCAACATGCACGGGATTGATCTTTCAGTACCTCATTTTTCCACTCGCGTTCGAGGTATGCGCATTCCTGTCACACCGCAACTTGTTGCGGATGTGCTTAGGGTACCTAGGATAGAGTTTCCAGATTACCCCTCTTGTGAGCGTCTGAGGACTGTGTCCAAAGAAGAGCTCATCTCTGCCTTCTGTCAGCGTCCTGCTGATTGGGGTGAGCATCAGTTCACATCATGTAGGCCTTTTGCTAAAGGTCCTAGATTCATGAACATGGTGATGACTTTTGTTCTCCATCCTCTTTCTCACTATAACTCTATCACAGAGCCTCGTGCTCGATTTTTGCTTTCTCTACTTGAGCATCTTACCATAGACTTCCCTTCTCACTTCATCCGGTCTATCATAGAGGTTTATCTTGATTCGGCGTCCCGTGATAAGCTCATCTTTCCTTCTGCTATCACGCGGATTCTACGCCATTTTTCCGTTCCCTTTCCTATGTCCGACCATTTCACACACATATCTGCCATAAATGGCGCTACTGTAAAACGTAGTGAGGCGCAGTTCAGGTCGAGACAGCCAGGTGCCACTCCTCCCTCCCGTTCAGCACCATCCAGATCAGCTCCATCTACATCTGCTCCTTCTTCCTCTTCGAGCGATGTATCCCTTGGTGATATCATGGCGCAACTGCAGCGCATGGACACTCGCCTTGATACACTCTCTGCTGAGTTATATCAGGTGAATGTTCGTGTTGGTCGTATTGCACGACAGCAGGCGACCATGGGTGGTTTTGCTCCAGAGGCTACTCCTTCACCACCTACTCCAGTAGCTTCAGATTCTGAGGATGAGGATGATGATGATGATGATGGAGATGCTAGCTCTGCCGATGAGATGTCTACATGACACTCTACCCTTTGTCACTCGTGACAAAAAGGGGGAGTAGTTTTGGGTTATGAGAGTAGTCATCTTAGGGGGAGAGTTAGTATAGGACATTTTTTATAGGGGGAGTGTTGATACTTTTGAGGGATGTAGTGAGGTTTGATGTATCTTTTCTTTTCTATTCTTTATAGATGCATTGTTCTTGTATATGAGGTCCTTTGACCATTCTTACATACATTGTACTTATCTTCTCTCTTATATACGTTGATGTATGTTTCTTTCACCTCTCTCTTCATGTGTTGGTTCTTTTCTATCTTTATACACATGTTCTTTATACTTGTATGCAATCTATTTATTTCTATTTCACACAAGATGCCTTGATGAGTTTTGTTTAAAGTGTTTCAGAAATACAGGTTGTCAAAGTCTACTTATCATAAGCTCTCTTCTTGCAAAGTTTTTCAAGAGTTTGTGTTAGGATAGATTTTATTGTATTCAACAAGTGAATATGAGTTGAGTGATTTATGACTTCTCTCATATGCTCATTTGTTTGTTGTGGTTTTGTCACGGATTGCCAAAGGGGGAGATTGTTAGGACATATATGTTTTAACTTGTTTAAGAACATATGTCACTTAGTTATGTAAATTGGCTAATCCTTTGACAAAACGCACTCTGCTTGTAATTGGGTAGATCTAGGTGTTTTTAATACTTCAAGAAACAATGTTTCAAGGTCAAGTGTTGAAGTCATCAAGTCTGTCCAAGAAAAAGCAAGCTGAAGTGCAAAGTTTTTAAAGCTCGACACCTCTCGATAGCTACCTCGACACCTGCTATCTGTCGAGATTTAAAAAGTCAGAATTCCAATCTGATTTTCTTGGGATCCGTGAATATGTTTTTGGGACTTCTTTTCTTCTAACCCTAAACATATAAAATGATTATTTTAAGAGCCGTTTTGGGTGACACAAGTTGCATTATCATTGAGCAATCTCTGTTTAAGCAAATTGTGATCAACAGACGAAGTTCTTGACCTAGTTCATCCTTCATCAAGAAGTTGCTGTGTATTTGCACCATAGGGTTTTGTAACCAAGCATCTTCCTGCTATTCATCAAGTGGATGAACTGAAGAACTTTGCAGCCAACCATTCTTCCTCAGTTGGTGTTCTGAAGTCGCGTACTTGGATCCGCGCATTGGTTAGTCACGTACTTGGGAGCCGTGCATCAAAGGTGGAGACTGTCACTACAGATCAAGTCCAATTGGGTATTGGGGTAAGGGTTCAACTGTAGGTTGGTAAGGTACTTGGGATTCCTTTACTTGTAACCGCTTGATTTGATAATAGTGGAGTTTCGGGAGTGGTGACCTGAAAATCACCCGGTGGGGTTTTTGCCATTAGGGATTTCCCCATTCGTAAACAAATCACCGTGTTATTTATTTTTCCGCTGCATATTTAGTTGATTGGTGATTTGTTTGTGCTTCCATAAAATTGCATGATTAATTGATTAATTAATTACTTGGCTAAATTAATTAATTAGGGTTAATCACAAGGGGTCATTCAGATTGTGACCTAACAAGTGGGGATCACCCAAGTCATTAGAGGGATCCTCGGATAGATGACTTAGTCGAATGCACCAAATTCATCCTCGGACGAACCCAGATCAACTACTTCTCCCTCTTTTTCCAAACTGTCTCCCTCGGCCTTTGCTGCTTGGTGGGACGAGGAAGAGCCTGCCAACGGGATGCCCTCGGGGATGGCAAATCCTTCAGAAAATGAGAACTCGTGCTTCACAACAGTAATTTGGCGAAGCCTAGGGTCCTCAGCTCTGATCACGTATCTGGGAGCCGAGAAAGACTTCTGAATCGGTTTGTACTCGAGAATCTTGTGAGCGGCTCTAACCTGGTTGTTAGCCTCGTTCACAAAGACCTCTGCCCTGAGTACAGTTTCCAAGTCTTCCTTGCTGACCAAATGGAAGTGCCGATCAAAGGCGTGCGGATCTGCAAAAGAAAAAGCTAGTCCTTGTTAACAACCAGGTGACGCAAACAGCGAAAACATAGCAGATCAGCCTTCTCATATTCCGGGTACCCTACCTGGCTCCCCCTCTACTGTCGGGCAGTGAAGGCCGTCGTGAAGATTTTTGTCGAGAATAATCTTGAAAAAATGTGTCCCTTCTATAAGATCACATGGGACATCATCATGGCCTCTTCGGTTTTGATAAGTCATATTAGTTGAACTTGATTCTACGTACTGACTGTTGATTACTATTGTGCACTAAAAGCTCTGAAATTTTGCAACAAGACATGGGCTGAAGTTGTACAGAGAGACCCAAAAAAAAAGGGAAGAAAAGGTGTGTTTTAATATCTAGCTTATTTTTTTGAATTGACCAAACTATCTATTAACAAATTAAGAAAAAAAAATAGTTGGGGTTGGATCTTGGAAGTACACAAAACATGGTAGATAATTAGGCTATCAAATTTTCCAAAAACTTTAACAGGTAGATAAATGCTTATTAAGCCTAACATGCACAGAGAAATGATGGATGCAAAATTATCATTTGAATCTTTTCAAATTATTTAATACTAATTTGGATGAATACTTTGTTTTTTGACTTTATTTGGAAGAATACTTTAATGTAAAAAGGAAATAATTTTTTTCCCTTTTTATTTTTGAAAAGATTGGAAATATACTAACCCTTCCCAACTGCCGACATCAATTAAAGCCAAAAAGCGAATGACATAATTTAGAAACAGACGGTTTGATATTAGTGTGTTATGAATGGAGTTGTGGTGTGTCTTTGTGTTAGAACCCCTTTCCCTCTTCCTTGTATGTATGTGTGTGTTTGTTTCTCAAAAAAAAAAAAAGGGTAATTGTCCCACATTGCTTAAGAGAGTGTGTTGTGTATAGTATAACTTGCCCCACCCTCCCTTAAAAGTTACCATGGCTTTTGAGTGGAGTTGTGGTGTGCCTTTGTGTTAGAACCTCTTTCCCTCTCCCTTGTGTGTGTGTGTGTGTGTGTGTGTGTGTTTGTTTCTCAAAAAAAAAAAAAAAAGGGTAATTGTTCTATATTGCTTAAGAAAGTGTGTTGTGTATAGTATAACTTACCCCACCCTTCCTTAAAAGTTATCATGGCTTTTGAGTGGAGTTGTGGTGTGCCTTTGTGTTAGAACCTCTTTCCCTCTCCCTTGTGTGTGTTTGTTTCTCAAAAAAAAAAAAAAAAAAAAAAAAAAAAAGAACGGGTAATTGTCTCACGTTGCTTAAGAGAGTGTGTTGTGTGTAGTATAACTTGCCCCACCCTCCCTTAAAAGTTACCATGGCTTTTGAATGGAGCTGTGGTGTGCCTTTGTGTTAGAACCTCTTTCCCTCTCCCTTGTGTGTGTGTGTGTGTGTGTGTTTTTGTTTCTCAAAAAAAAAAAAAAAAAAAAAAGAACGGGTAATTGTCCTGCGTTGCTTAAGAGAGTGTGTTGTGTATAGTATAACTTGCCCTACCCTCCCTTAAAAGTTATCATGGCTTTTGAGCGGAGTTGTGATGTGCGTTTGTGTTAGAACCCCTTTCCCTCTTCCTTGCGTGTGTGTTTGTTTTTCAAAATATATATATATATATATATATATATATATATATATATATATATATTAGCGTGTGCTAACATAGTCTTAACAAAACTATTTCCCTACCCTAAGGACAGGGATTTCCTCCAAACAAGTATGGAGCAATTCCTACAAACAGGGACATGTGTCAATAAAATAGAAGGACACATAAGCTTGGGGTCATGTGCATTCACATGACCCATTTTAAGGGAAGAGCTGTTAACCCTAACGTTAACAGCGTCTCTCTCATCTAAATCAGACAGCCTCTCTCTCTCTCTCTCCTCAAACTCCTCAAAGGCTCAAACTTGCGTCTCAACCTTCTCTCTCTCACCCGGCCACCCACTGCAATGAGTCGCTACGATTCCAATCCTTTCGATGAAGAGGAGGTCAATCCCTTCGCGGTGAGTTTTGCGCTTTTGTATACCCGTATTTTTTGAATTTCGTCGTTCAAATTTGATTCTGTGGATTCGGGAATGTATTGGTCTCTAGATTCGTCGAATTTTGTTTCACTTTTTGCTGAAACTCTTTGTCGATCTCGATTTTGTAATTAGATCTGGTGTTGTATTCAAATTCCTAATTCACAATGTGATTCAAAATTTCAAATAGCCAATTTTTTTAATAAAATAAATTTTCTGTTTGGTTTCCTAGAAAGCGAGAAGAAATTTAAAGCCTTTCTAGCAATATGTTCTTTGTTAAATTTTTAGGTATCTGTCTCTATGTGCTAAGTTATTGAATCGAGATTGTACTCATTTGCTTGATATGTTTAAGACTGTTAAATAGTCTTTGTCTATGAATTTGAGTAAATGACATGTTGAATTTTGCCTATCAAAAACTAAGATTGAAATTTTACTCTATAATAACCGAAGGTAAATGCGTGAGTTTGTAGCAGAATATGGTGATGATAAATAGAATGGAAATGGTTTACAGAAGGTTTATGTTTTTCATTGTTTTGTCTTGGAGAGTTTTGTGGTAGCCCATAAACGGCAGTGAATCGATGGTGTAATACGAACCAATTTTATGGATTTTTCTTACTCATGAATTCTTTGATGGTTCTTCATTTATCCCATTTTTTTCCCCTTCATTTTTATTTTTATATGACCTACATATAATGGGTTTTTATTTAGCAATAGATAAATTCAAGCTTGAATAATTTCTAAATTCAAGCTCTTGATGCTAACATCCATCCGTTTCTTCTTGGCAAGAGATATGACCACTTCATTCCCAAGTTTTGTTTTCCACTTGCAAGTTGATGACCCCTGAGTTTCTAGCCGACATCAAGTTGATAGTATTTAGCTGGAAGAGCTTGTTTTTCTCTTACTGCCAATATAGCTGGAAGAGCTTGCTTTGACCATTTTATCTTTTGCCCAAATGGGTCTAAGCTATTTGTTTGTTGGTTGGTCTTAGTGTTTGTTTGCTTCACTGGAAATCAGAGAGGAAAGGAATTCTCTGGCACTTCACCATACTTGTGGTCAAATTGAGTTTGTGCTACTAGTAGCACTTTGAGCAGTTGCCTCACTAGGTAGAAAAATTTGTAAAGTATACCATGACTTTCAGATGAGGTGAAACTAAAAGCAGAAGTGCAGAAAATTGATTGGAAATTGTAGCCTTGGCTTCCCTCATTATTTATTTATTTATCATTATTTTTTTTTTGTAGGTTTGTATAACTATCTTTTTCAGTAAAAAGTGCTACAATGTGGCTTTTTTTTCCCTTTTGCGTAACCAGTGGCACTCAATTGGTGATTTGTGTACAAGTGCATGGTACCATTTCTGCATTGATGTTTTTCAACAGATTATCTTGGGTGATGTAACGAATGGAAAGTGTTACTCATCATGTATTTTTCAAGCTATGTTGTGTTATTATTGTGAGGCAAATGAGCCTTTTCAAACAAAGAGTTGCAGAATATTAGTGATGAGTTATGGTATTTTATTAAGAAGATAGACTTCTTGTTGCACACAAAAAATGGACACAAATTAGCAAAAAAATTTATGTAAAAGAAAATTTTTTAAGACCACAGACACAAGACCTATAGTACACCAGTTCTAATCATCAATGTTGAAATATAAAAATTTAGCAATAGATTTGTTGAAATATACATTGGCTCACAAAAATATTTCTAGGAAAATATACATCCAAATCCCCCTCCAATCATGAACTGCTAACAAACCAAACATCTTCAACATAAAAAATCAGCATCAAGAACCAAAATTCTACTAAGTTCTTTACTTTCTTCTTTGTGATTTACAATCAAGACTCTATACGACTGTTCGCATCCTGGGCTGCATCTCTGGATCAAGTTCAATGCAATTTAGTGCAATATGAAATGCTGCAACAATTTGCTTCTTTGCACACACTTCAGGTAGCAGTTCTAGGTCTATAACCTTGTTGCCATGAACATATTTTCAGGGACTGAACTCATGGGATTCATAACTATGACCCAGATATACAAACTTGTCATCCGCAAAGGCAAAAGCATTCAATCTTCTTCCTGAAATAACATAAACAACTAAATTAAGGAAAAGGTTACAAGGAAAAATGAGTCTAAATAATATAGTATATATGTAGAAGATACATTTAAATATAAATACAAACAAACAAGCAGATTAAATACACACAAGCAAAATATCTATCAAAATATATATAAATATACACACACACAAGCAAAATAAACAGGAGTTGCATGAATTTCATGTCTCAAAAAAAGGAACTAACAAAAGCAGATGACAATATATATCAACACTGAATTTTGTAAAATCTAAATGTAATTTATATATGTGAAAACCAGACCTACAAGGCAGCATAATGATAAGAAATAAAAAGTAAGTAAATTTTTTTTTTTTTTTTCATATTGCACATCAATTCAAATCCAGAAAATATATTCCTTCCATCAGTAGATGTCCAAATCAAATTCCTCGCTTATTCTTCCAGAAAACTTCACTCTCATCTTACATAACACGTGCCCCTCAGTTTCCAAGAGTGTTTAAAAACTCCTACCAATATTACTTCATATCATTTTAATTCCAAAGGTTTCCCTTCTTTGTTTACGCTAATATTAGTGGTAATTCAGCTTTTACGATTTTTATTCTCAAACTTGTAATAGTGGCTTTGTTTACAACTAATCTAAAATTAGTATTAGCGTCTTTGCAAAAAGTAAATAAAATTAAGATTGCTTTAGCAGAAGCTAAATCCTTTAATAACTCAAGTGCACTCTCTACATAGGGGATTACATCCACTAAAGTAGCTTACATCATAGTTCTGAACATAATATCAAGAACAATAGAAAAGTGATTCAGAAGATACCTGAAGATGTAGGATTAAAGGCATTCCCTTCCTCTCCCTTTTTTCCACCAACGCTCATAAATGGTTTGATTAGATCCATGGGGCCAACTCCATCCATAAGGTCTTCTATTTCTTCAAATGCGAACTAATCACACTGTTGAGTATATGCAGCCTTCTCAAACATGTCCGTTGTCCTTTCAAACATCTCCTCAAAGAAAAATCCATAAAATTGGTTCGTATTACACCATCGATTCACTGCCGTTTATGGGCTACCACAAAACTCTCCAAAACAAAACAATGAAAAACATAAACCTTCTGTAAACCATTTTCCATTCTATTTATCATCACCATATTCTGCTACAAACTCACGCATTTTTACCTTCGGTTATTATAGAGTAAAATTTCAATCTTAGTTTTTGATAGGCAAAATTCAACATGTCATTTACTCAAATTCATAGACAAAGACTATTTAACAGTCTTAAACATATCAAGCAAATGAGTACAATCTCGATTCAATAACTTAGCACATAGAGACAGATACCTACAAATTTAACAATGAACATATTGCTAGAAAGGCTTTAAAATGCATAACGAAAACTAATATAAAGTTGTGGCCCCTGAAAACCGGGCTAAGTAGACGAGTTCCAAAATAAAACAAAAAGCATCTAAAAGAAAAAATTTAAGCACGGGGCAGTTCCTGAGTAGTGGGTGCGGCTGCTGAGTTGGTCACCTCTTCTCCTGATCAAACAATAGGGCCAGCTCCTTCAACCACGCGGACGGGGGATTCGTCGTTGATGATTGCTTGAATCTCGGGATTAGGAATGACGATGAGTTCTTCAGGAATTGGGATACTGCTTTCCTGCCTAAGAGAGGAGGAAGACTCCACTTGCATCTTGTCAAGTGCAGCAAACCATCCTTTGGAAATGTAGACTCGGAGGTTTTGCTGTACTTGTGACCTCACAGAAGAGATGCAGTCGTGCTGGCCTAGATTGTAAGACTCTTGAATCCTGTCCTCATCAACTGCCTTATAGCCTTTCAGCTCGGCCACCTTTTCTGCAAGAGTTTTCTTTACTTCCTCGAGCTCTTTCTCCAAAGCTTCCTTCCTTTCAGTGATGGCCTCGATGTTTTCCTCTGCCTCAGCTCTGAGCTTCTCAGACTCAGAAACTTTGCTCATCGTGTCAGAAATTTTCTTTAAAAGATCATCATTATCAGCATGCAGCCCTGCAGCCCTAGCCTTGACTGCAAGAAACCTCTCCTCAATAATCGAGGAGCATTGATAACCCTGACAAAAGTTATGAGGAAAAGATTGATTTAAATTACAAAATACTTCAAAAAGAAATAAGAAATGCAGTGAGATTGTGGATTACCAAGATGACTCCCCTTTTCATGTTCAGCAGCAAGGTGTCATCATCCAATTTTGCCCAGTGCTTCAAGTCCTCGGGAAGTAGTAGGGCCTTCCCCACACACTCAGCGACTTTTCCTCCACGGCCATCTCTCCACGGCCATCCCGCTAGGGCACCAGTTTCCCGAGATGACCAAATAGTCTGCCTCTTTTTCTTTGTCATTATCCGGAAGACCAGAAATGAGCCTCACTTCCCCGTGGCGGGTCTTAAAGTAAAACCCGGAGTTACTATCTTGGAAACTGTACACATAGTTTATATCATGCTGGGTAAGGTTCAGTCCGAGCCTTTTGTTAAGGGTGTCTACGCTATTAATGATCCTAAAGATGTTAGGGGTACATTGGTTGGGGCAGACTTTAAAATGATGAAGAAAGTTAGTAAGGAGGTCACTCATAGGAATCCTAACTCCTCCTTCTACTACAGCAACAAGTGGAAGTACTACCCTATCCATTCCTCTTGAGAATATTGCCTCGTCTTCCGAGCAATAGCTCACCTCAACGTCATCAGGGAAGTTATACTTCCTCCTAAACTCAGCTAGTCTCTCAGGGGTATCAACCATCGATTTGAACTTCCCCATAATAGGCAAAGCAAGAATTAAGAAGAAAGAGATGGCAAAGATTAAATCTAAAGAGAGAGGGAGAAGACAGACTTACAAGATGATAGAAAGGCAGATAAAAAGAAGGTCGCTGGAAATCGCCGGAGAGCCGTCGGAAAAGAAGGTAGGAAAAAGATGAAAGGGAAAGAAAGTTTGCAGTGTTTGAAGAGAGAAGAACGTAAAAAGAACCAGAAAGGAAGTCTGAGGTCTCCCTTATATAGGCAAAAGGGGGTAGAGGAAGGGACAAAAGAGACCCTTCCTGTCCCCTCCATTTTTCCGCTTTCCAATAGACCCATCTAACCGTCCATTCAAAGACACGCGGAGAAGATCGTGGGGCGAGTGTCTCGGGTACGTGTGCGGCATTTAAGATATGACTGATTTCAGTGGCACAATAACCCATTCTAAATCAACGGTTATAATCCAAAATCAAGACCCAATCTAACGGTGACAATTACATGTCAAAGATCTGATATCTCTCACTATCTCTAATGAGGAGCCTCTTCAGTTTTAAATCTAAGAGAGATATGTGTTATTTTTTATGATTTTTTATTTTAATAATTGTTAGATTTATATGAAAAGTTTGTTCATTTGAAAATATATTAAGTTTTGAAATTATTGCACTTACTGAGGAATAACTAATACAACCTTTAAAGATCATTTAGAAGAATAGCTATTCATGAGGAATGACTATTCCTTGTAATAAAAACTTAACCAAACTAAAGAATAACTATACTATAGTAATAACTATTACATTACAGCGCCTGTAGGGTCAGATTTTGCAGCCCAAGCCCAAGAAGGTGTGGATTTGGAGCCCACTGAACCCAAAACAATAAATTTGTAGAGAGTGGGTGAAAGAGCTAGGCTAATAATGAAAATAACAGTATTAAACAGCGACACTAGTGGGAGAATATGAATTAATATGTGCTCGGACGGATGTAAGTGTCTCGTCCGAAGAGGTGATTTTCATTGATGAACTTGGGTTACAATTCTTAGAGCTACAGTAGAATAATACACTCTTTTCTCCCTCTCATTTTTCGATCCCCTTCTATCAGAGACACCTCTCTCTTATATAGTACTGCCTTTCCACATCTTCACCGTCCACTTGTTCATCATCTAGGCGCCCACTTGAGTGCATGTCCCATCACACTCCCCCTTTAGCCCTGTCTGAGTGGCGGTAGCTGAGGATGCACTGTTCAGGGGTCTTCTCCACATAAATGCGGCCAGGAAGGTAGGTGCAGTGCATTAAATGCGGTGGTTGAAGTCTGTCTCCTTGATATTTCTCTGTTCCTGTTACCTTCTTGCGTGTCCGAGGCTCCTTTCTCTCTTAACACTTGTCAAACAGATCACTTGAACCTCCCATACACGTGTCGGGCAAAACTTCGTCGGATCCGAGGATATCGGGCTCCTCGGACATATGAACATCTCCTCGGATAGTGCACGTACTCATCTCCAGACATTCTCCTTTTACATGGGCCTCTGACTGAGTGTCTTCATCTCCTCCGACGAACAGTATTCCCCATATAGGGCCTTGGGCCCAATACGTTGGGTTGGGCTTTTTCTCCCCCCACAGCGCCTATTCCAGTCTACCAAACATGCCCTAAGAAAATTGGTAAGGAGGTCACTCATAGGTCATAGGAATCCTACTACAGCAACAAGTGGAAGTACTACCCTATCCTCTCCTCTTGAGAGTATTGCCTCGTCTTCCGAGCAATAGCTCACCTCAACGACATCAGGGAAGTTATACTTCCTCCTAAACTCAGCTAATCTCTCGGTGTATCAACCATCGATTTGAACTTCCCCATAGTAGGCAGAGTAAGAATAAAGAAGAAAGAAATGGCAAAGATTAAATCTAAAGAGTAAAGGAATAGACAGACTTACAAGATAATAGGAAGGCAGATAAAAAGATGGTCACTGGAAATCGCCGGAGAGCCGTCGGAAAAGAAGGTAGGAAAAAGATGAAAGGGAAAGAAAGTTTGCAGTGTTTGAAGAGAGAAGAACGTAAAAAGAACCAGAAAGGAAGTCTGAGGTCTCCCTTATATAGGCAAAAGGGGGTAGAGGAAGGGACAAAAGAGACCCTTCCTTTCCCCTCCATTTTTCCGCTTTCCAATAGACCCATTTAACCGTCCATTCAAAGACACGCGGAGAAGATCGTGGGGCGAGTGTCTCGGGTACGTGTGCGGAAATCAAAAGTCCCATGATTTTTATGGTGAAAGGAAGTTGTGTTTAAAAGCATTTTCATGGAAAAATTGGTCTTGAACAAAAAAATGTTTTAAGAAAATATTCATGGTGATGATGCACAAAAAATTAGTAGGCTGAATGCTCTGGGCTTCAATGGACTAGTGATTGCTTGGAAGACCTGACAAGAAAAAGACATAAGATCAAAGAAGACAGGGGTGGACCGGCCAAGAACCCTCCGATGCTTAAGTTAGTTTTTTCTATAGGACTTAGGAATTCCAACTATCTCTCACTCTCAGTGAAGAGAAAGTGTACAACTGTCACATTGAAATAATGGGTCCTACTTTCTCTACAAAGTATAAAATAAAAAATGAGTGTGTTTTTTTTAGTCTAAAAAAAAGACTTTAAACAATTATAAAATAAAATTTTTAAAACAAAAATGAGGTAGTATAATAAGAATGATATGAAATTGTTTTATTAGACAAAAGTGGGTGTTTTGGGAATAAATTATAAACTAGCTTTTTTGTTTATTTTATGTTGTTTGTAGTCTAGTATTACTTTTTGTGGGGGGAGAAAAAGCCCAACCCAACGTATTGGGCCCAAGGCCCTATATGAGGAATACTGTTCGTCCGAGGAGATGAAGACACTCAGTCAGAGGCCCATGTAAAAGGAGAATGTCTGGAGATGAATACGTGCACTATCCGAGGAGATGTTCATATGTCCGAGGAGTCCGATATCCTCGGATCCGACGAAGTTTTGCCCGACACGTGTATGGGAGGTTCAAGTGATCTGTTTGACAAGTGTTAAGAGAGAAAGGAGCCTCGGACACGCAAGAAGGTAACAAGAACAGAGAAATATCAAGGAGATAGACTTCAACCACCGCATTTAATGTATTGCACCTACCTTCCTGGCCGCATTTATGTGGAGAAGACCCCTGAACAGTGCATTCTCAGCTACCGCCACTCAGACAGGGCTAAAGGGGGAGTGTGATGGGACATGCACTCAAGTGGGCGCCTAGATGATGAACAAGTGGACGGTGAAGATGTGGAAATGCAGTACTATATAAGAGAGAGGTGTCTCTGATAGAGGGGGATCGAAAAATCAGAAAGAGAAAAGAGTGTATTACTTTACTGTAGCTCTAAGAATTGTAACCCAAGTTCATCAATGAAAATCACCTCTTCGGACGAGACACTTACATCCGTCCGAGCACATATTAACTCAAATTCTCCCACTAGCATTGCTGTTTAATACTGTTATTTTCATTATTAGCCTAGCTCTTTCACCCACTCTCTACAAATTTATTGTTTTGGGTTCAGTGGGCTCTAAATCCACACCTTCTTGGGCTTGGGCTGCAAAATCTGACCCTACAATTGGCGCCGTCTGTGGGGAGAGCTTGTGCGAGAGTGAAAACAACAGTTGATAATGGCAGGACAAGGTGAACAACAAGCGGAATCCAGGGCATCCCAACACGTGGATCATTTTGTCAACTTAGAGAGGAGACAAAACCGTGAGGGCAGTGTACACACTGTGCGTCTTAGCCAGAGCCAATCACAGGGCGGAAGTCACATGTCCCATGCAGAGAAGAACCGTGACTTACAACTGGAAGTGGAAAAACTAAAGAGGGAGTTGCGCCACGCAAAGAGGAAACGGGCTTCCTCGTACTCTGAGGATGATCTTGATGACGAGCAGGACGTCTCTTATCAGCGCAAATCTAAGACACCAGCTAGCGAGTCCTACACTTATGTAGAGGAGTCCCATCGTAAAAGGGAGCGTAGGAGCCCATCACGCGAGGACATGGAGAACGATGCCATGAACAGGGTTCTAAATCAGATATCTAAGTCACCCTTCACGCGTAGGATAGAGGAGGCCAGACTCCCTCGGCGCTTTAACCAGCCAACGTTCACCATCTACAACGGTAAAACTGACCCCGTGGAGCATGTGAGTCATTTTAACCAGAGGATGGCCGTCTACTCCAGAGACGAAGCTCTGATGTGCAAGGTTTTCCCTTCCAGTCTTGGGCCTGTTGCCATGAGGTGGTTTGACGGTTTGAAGGCAGGCTCCATCAACTCCTTCAAAGAGCTCACTCAGGCATTCGGCTCCCGTTTTGTTACATGCCGAAGAGTGGCCAGGCCTTTCTCTTCGCTGCTATCCTTGTCCATGCAGGAAGGCGAGTCCTTGAAGGCATATTCAGACAGATACTGGGAGATGTTCAATGAGGTGGAGGGCAACAATGACGCAATGGCCCTCAGCACGTTCAAGCTCGGCCTCCCTACTGATCACGGTTTGAGGGCATCTCTATCTGGTAAACCGGTCACAAACGTGCGTCAATTAATGGACCGCATAGAGAAGTACAAGAGGGTTGAAGAAGACCAGCAACAGGGTAAGGGAAAGGACAAGGTTATCCCTCAGGAGATGAGGGATTCGCGGTCGGACCGGTACAATTACAATAAACCGCGGAGGGATTTTGCCGGGCAATCAGGATCAACGAATCCTCAATCGGTCAACACCGTGTTCAAAGAGCCAGTACATCAGGTCCTGGAAAAAATCAAGAATGAATCATTCTTCAGGTGGCCGAACAAGATGATAGGAAACCCCGAGAAACGCAACCATAATCTCTACTGCCAGTACCATCAAGACCATGGGCATACCACGGAGGATTGTAGGAGCCTGTGGGATCACTTGGACCAATTAGTTCGTGATGGCAAACTAAAACACCTCCTGCACCCCTCCAGCGGCCGAGGGCAGACGAGCTCAGGGCCACGCAGGGATGACCCCTCAAAGCCGCCGCTAGGCACTATAAACGTCGTCTTCGCCGCGCCGGGGAGAACAGGGTCCTGGCCATTGAAAGTCATGTCGGTAGGCCGACCATCCGCAGGGGAGTCAAGCCGAGGACCGAAGAGGGCTAAGTCTGGTGCCCCGCTGGTTATGGGATTCTCGGACGAAGACATGATTGGCACCATCCAACCCCATGATGATGCACTAGTCATCACCCTCAGAATAGAAGGGTACGATGTAAAGAAGGTGATGGTGGACCAGGGCAGTGCTGTGGAGATAATGTACCCGGACCTCTACAAGGGGCTAGGCCTAAAGCCCCAAGACCTAACGCCATACGATTCTCCCCTCTTGAGCTTTGAAGGAAGGCCTGTCATCCTGAAAGGCCGGATACGCTTACTGGTGCAGTCCGGCTCCGAGGTGGTGGAGTTGGACTTTATAGTTGTGGACGCATATTCGCCCTACACGGCACTCGTGGGCAGACCCTGGATTCACGCACTTGGGGCTGTTCCCTCTACTTTGCACCAGAAGGTCAAATACCCATCAGGAGGTCAGATACATGAGATCCGAGGAGACCAGTCTGTTGCTCGACAGTGCTTGGTAGCTGCCATTCAGCATAAGGCCCCAGCCGAGTCCTCGGACGTAGCTGGAAGGGACTTATAGCAACTACAATCGCAGGGAGTGCCTTCTGAAGAACCAGATGAAAGCACTCGATGTGAGGATCTGACGAAAGTGATCATTGGAGATAATCCTGATAGGTTCTTTCAAGTCGGATCTCAGCTGCCTCTTCAAGAGAAAGAAGAGCTAATAGAGTTCCTCAAGCGAAACCTCGATGTGTTTGCCTGGAGTGCCTACGAAGCCCCAGGGGTGGACCCGGAATTTATATGCCACCACTTGAAGGTGAATCCACTGGTCACCCCCAAACAACAGCCTATTCAGCGCCCATCCAAAGAACATGCCGACGTAGTGAGAGACGAGGTAGCGAAACTCAAAGCGGCTGGGGCTATCAAAGAAGTTTTTTATCCCGAGTGGCTAGCGAATACCGTGGTGGTAAAGAAGAAGAGTGGGAAGTGGCGAGTATGCGTAGACTTCACGGATTTAAATAGGGCATGCCCCAAAGATCCGTTCCCTATGCCGAAAATCGATCAGATGGTAGATGCCACTGTCGGCCACCCTCGGATGAGCTTTCTAGACGCCTTCCAAGGCTACCACCAGATACCATTAGCCCCGAAGGACCAGAAGAAAACTGCTTTTGTCACCCCTATTGGCAACTACCACTATAAAGTGATGCCGTTTGGCTTGAAGAACGCGGGAGCTACCCACCAGAGGATGATGACGAGGATGTTCGAGCCACAGCTGGGCAAGAATATCGAGATTTACATAGATGACATGGTGGTGAAGAGCAAAGTTATAGCCGAGCATGTGAAGGACCTTGAAAGTACCTTTGAGATTCTACAAAGGTACAAGCTACGACTAAATGCCTCTAAGTGCTCGTTTGGGGTAGGCTCCGGAAAGTTTTTAGGATACATGGTTACGCACAGAGGAATTGAAGTCAACCCTGACCAGATAAAGGCCATCAACGATCTACGAGCTCCTCGGAATCCCAAGGAGGTCCAGAAACTAACCGGAATGACGCTGCCCTCAATCGGTTCATCTCTAGGTCAGCAGACAGGTGTCGCCCCTTTTTCTCTCTACTCAACAAGTGGAAGGGATTCGAATGGACTGAGGAATGTGCTTTGGCATTCCAGCAACTCAAGGATTATCTGGCTCGGCCACCTATCATGTCCAGTCCTGAGCCTGATGAGGCACTGTTCGCCTACATCGCTGTAGCTCCCTATGCGGTGAGCCTGGTGTTGATACGATCAGACTCTGGTGTGCAAAGGCCCGTTTATTACGTAAGCAAGTCGCTGCATGAGGCTGAGATTCGTTACTTGCCTCTAGAGAAGGCTATCCTAGCAGTAGTACTTGGCACGCGGAAGCTACCTCACTACTTCCAAGCCCACACGGTCATCGTTCTCACACAACTCCCACTCAAAGCTATACTCCGAAGTGCTGATTACACTGATCGGATTGCCAAGTGGGGAACAATCTTAGGGGCTTTTGATATAAGATATATGCCCCGCACATCGATCAAGAGACAGGTCCTCGCGGATTTGGTGGCTGAGTTCACGGAGCCCCAGTTAGAAGAAGTAAAGCCCACGTCAGGCATGGATGAAAATTCAGTTGGCATGATCTCCCAACAGAATCCCTCCCATTAGGAAGTGTACGTTGATGGCGCGGCAAATCAGAAAGGTTCTGGAGTTGGGCTAGTATTGATATCCCCCGAGAAAATCATTATCGAGAAATCGTTAAGGCTGGACTTCTCAGCAACGAATAATGAGGCGGAATATGAGGCCCTACTGATGGGAATGACTATGGTTCGTAGAATGGGTGGGAAGTCTGTGGAGTTGTTCTCAGACTCAAGACTGGTAGTAGGTCAAGTACAAGGCGAGTTTGAGGCAAAGGACGAAAGAATGCAGGGGTATTTGAGTCGTGTTAAACATCTGCAATCAGAGTTCGACTCTTTCAGTTTGCTGCACATCCCCAGAAGTGGCAACTCACATGCTGACTCCTTAGCCACGCTTGCCACCTCTTCGGCGCAAGACCTGCCGAGGATCATCCTCGTCGAGGACTTGCACAGGCCTATAGAAGCAAAATCAGAGGCAGTCCAGGTTCACCAGGTCAGGGCCGGGCCGTGCTGGATGGATCCATTAATCAAATTTCTCAAAGAAGATATATTGCCTGAAGAGAAGGATGAAGCTGATAAAGTTCGGAGGAAGGCGACTAAGTTCTGGTTATCCGAGGACCAGAAACTATACAAACGCTCCTATTCGGGACCATATTTGTTATGCATACATCCCGAGGCGACTGAGACATTGCTAGAAGAGCTGCACGAAGGAATCTGTGGGAGCCACACTGGAGGTAGGTCCTTGGCTCACCGAGCCCTCACCCAAGGCTATTGGTGGCCTAACATGCAAAATGAGGCACACGAATACGTCAAAAAGTGTGATCAATGTCAGCACTTCGCTCCAAACATTCACCAACCAGGGGGAAATCTTAATCCGTTATCTAGCCCATGGCCCTTCGCCCAATGGGGCTTGGATATTGTGGGACCCTTCCCCAAAGCTGCAGGAAACAAGAAGTACCTCCTGGTCGGAACAGACTATTTCACCAAATGGGTTGAAGCCGAGCCACTAGCCAATATCAGAGACGTTGATGTGCAAAAGTTCGTGTGGAAGAATATTGTCACTCGGTTTGGAGTTCCTCACACTCTCATCTCGGACAATGGCTTGCAGTTTGACAGCAGGGCATTCAGGAATTACTGCAGTAAGCTGGGAATTATGAACAGATACTCCACTCCAGCCTATCCCCAGGGTAATGGACAAGCAGAAGCCGTCAACAAGGTCATACTGAATGGCTTAAAGAAGAGGCTAGATGATGCAAAGGGCAGATGGGTAGACGAACTGCCGCACGTACTTTGGGCTTACAGGACTACGCCTCGTAGGTCTACTGGGGAGACCCCCTTCTCAATGACCTATGGGGCTGAAGCTGTCATTCCTTTGGAAACCGGGTTCCCAACGATAAAAACTAGCTCATTCAGTCCAGCCGACAACGATGAGCAACTACAGAAAAGCTTAGACTTGATTGAGGAAAGGAGGGAGAATGCAATGGTTCGGCTGGCACATTATCAACAGAAACTCAGGCAAGGCTATGATGCTAACGTAAAGCTAAGGCCTCTAGAGCCTGGTGATCTAGTGCTGAGGAGAGTTGTGGGCACCGCAAAGAACCCGGCTTGGGGAAAACTAGGACCCAATTGGGAAGGACCGTATCGCATCACCTCAAGAGCACGCATTGGGGCATATTTCTTGGAAGACCTAGATGGTCATGTAATACCGCGTCCATGGAATGTAAATAACCTCAAGAGGTATTTTTATTAATCAAATCTTTTCTTCAACCGACGTGTCAATTCACTGCGTAAAGTACTCTCTCAAGTGTTTAAACTTAAATCCAGTCATGCCTGTAGTCCTCGGACCAGATGATTAGGGTTAGTTAACACTCATTCGCCACTAGCTTAAGTGTTTAAACTTAAATCCAATCATGCCTGTAGTCCTCGGACCAGATGATTTGGGTTAGTTAGCACTCAGTTACAGTTCTATAGTGTTTAAACTTAAATCCAATCATGTCTGTAGTCCTCGGACCAGATGATTTGGGTTAGTTAGCACTCAGTTACAGTTCTAGTGTTTAAACTTAAATCCAATCATGCCTGTAGTCCTCGGACCAGATGATTTGGGTTAGTTAGCACTCAGTTACAGTTCTATAGTGTTTAAACTTAAATCCAATCATGCCTGTAGTCCTCGGACCAGATGATTTGGGTTAGTTAGCACTCGGTTACAGTTCTATAGTGTTTAAACTTAAATCCAGTCATGCCTGTAGTCCTCGGACCAGATGACTAGGGTTAGTTAACACTCCGGTGCAGTCCTCTAAGTGTTTAAACTTAAACCCAATCATACCTGTAGTCCTCGGACCAGGTGATTAGGGTTAGTTAACACTCGAATACATTCGAATCCCATAATCCTTGAACCAAACGACAGGTTAGTCAATACCCCCACGCAGCTATTGTCACTGGGGCTTAGTGCTAAAATTCCTGATTGCGTTTAAATTGATTCTAACTTATAAATGTCTTCCTTAGTTATGTTTAATTTGAAACCGAGGGATAATAACTTATGTTTAATTTGGAAAGACATGTGAAACTCGCATAAGTACTCATTCCAATCATTACTCATCAATAACTCTTATTCGGCCTATCCTTTTCAATATTAATTTCGATTACTCACACCATCAATATAATGTATCAGTCAAGTTATTTGCATTATTATGTCATAGTTGCGATGTACAGTTATATGTGTGGCGATAATAAGTAATAAAACATGTATCAAAAACATCAAAGACAAATAGGGAGCCATTCCATAAAAAAAAAAATAAAAAATAAATACAGTGTCAGCAAAGCAAAAAAGGAAGAGTTACAATTTCTTAAACAGAAAACAAAAAGTACAAGTGCAAAACAAAAGCCCTATGTATCTACTCTTTCGCTGGAGGAATCACAGGGTCAGCAACCTGGCCTGTCCGATCAGATGCTTCAGGGGCTTGGTCCTTGGTCTCAGCCGGAATCTTCTCTTTCCCCAAGCCTTGGCCTTTGTCTTTGGCTGGCTTAACTGGTTTACCCTTGTCATCTGGCTGACTAGCCCCTTTGGGTGCATCAAGGGTAGGTGGAGGAGCCTGACTGACCAGGTTGGGCTCCGAAGCCTCTGGAAGCTTTGGAGCAGGAGGATCATCCACCGGGAGCTCTCGGATTTCAGGATCGTAATAAACGCTCCCGGGCAGTCTCAGCTCTGAGTCTGCAGGCACTCCAGCGGCGTCCAGCGCCTTGCTCCAAGTTATGCAGCAGTATTCTCGGCTAACCGAAGCGAACTGCTCCGTAAGCTCGGACGAAGTCTGCTCCACCCCCAGCTGATACGCCGTCTTCTTTTCAGCCTCAACCGCCTCCTGGGCCAGCTTGGCATTCTCCTCGGCAAATCGGGCGCTGTCTTTGGCTTTTCGAAGTTCATCTCTTAGCCCGTTCACCAGCTCCCTCTCGGTCTTCAGATTAGCCTCTGCCGCCTTTAGCAACTTACGCTGCTCCTCAGCCTGCTTTTCAACGTTCTTTATCCCAACGTCAAGGCTTTTCTTCTGGCTGGTCATCTCCGCGAGTTCCCCGGACAGACGGGCATAATCGTCCTTCAATTGGCCCAAAGATTTCTCCACCTCGTCTCGGGAGCAGAACGCCGCCTGGGTCTTAAGGTGGCTCTTCTTGTTCCACTCCTCGGCCACGTAAATCTGCTGAGTGACCTGCATAATGGGAACTCTGAATGTCAAGCGCAGAAAAATAGGAAAAGCAAAAATCAGTGATCCAACTAATCGGACTGAGGTTACTTACCATGGCTAAATCCCTCTTAAGGGATCGAAAGAGCTCCTGCTGAGTGAAACGCCTGAAGGACTCCATGTCATGAGGGAGGAGAAGTGGTTGCTGCAGAGCCTCAGCAACGTAGCCTGCCCTCCCTCCGTCATAATTCCTGAGGGAGGTCTCCCAGAGGATTGGAGCGCCCTCCAACTCCAATTTTGGAGACCAAACCCGCGGTCCTCCTCGGCGAACATCTGCAATTGTGCCCTCGTCTCGGCTTTCAGTGGAAGAAGCCCTGCGAGTTCGGTGGTCCTGTGCCACTTTCTGCTGCTTAGTCCCCTTAGTCGGCAACACTTGCCTTTCTTCTGCATCAGTGTGAGACCTCTTCTTCCTCAAGTCAGGAACGGGCTTTAGGCCAAGGTCAGGAACCTGAGGGGGCACTGGGGGCAGATTCACCACTGGTTTGGAAGTCCCAGTGCCTTTCTGCTCAGCCTTTTTGCCTCTACCCTTCATCAAAACCCTCAGATCCATGTCGTCGTCCGAAGAGTCTTCAGAGTGGGCAGCTAACAAAACAGGATGAACGCCTGACTGCTGGTCAGTTTCTTCCTCGTCGTCCGATACCTCTACTACTTGCTCTCCTCTTGGAGCCTCCTCCCCAAAGTTGAACTTATCTATTTGCTCCTCAAGCGAAGAGGCAGAGGAGTCAACCCTTTCACCCTCAACCGCTTGTCCGAGGGGAACTTGCTGGAGTGGTTGGACGAGTGGAGGTACACCCCGAGGATTTGGGCGGGGTACGGGTTCAAGATCGTCTGACGCCAAGAAACCCTTCCGACCAACGTCAATACGCGCAAGGCGATAGTCTCCCTGGACGATTGCGTTGCCGACTGGTTGGAAACCCTTTGGCTTCCTTGTATATCCCAGAATAAGGGGAGCAGATCGTAATTGCCCGTCCTCGCTCACGAAGATCTCTGACCTTAAAAGGTAATTGAGGGCGGCAATATTTGTAAGGCTGAGCCGAGGAGAAACTTGTCTCTTATCTGTTACAATTCACAGCAAAAAATAGTTAGAAACTCAGAAATAACGACTGAAGAGGAATCAAAAACCAGTAAAAGACGAGGATCCTAGGCCTATGGTTAGTGTGCCTAAATCTAACGTGTCCCACCTGGCTTTCCATGCGTGACTGGGCAGTGAGGGCCGTCATACCACGCGCCCGAGACGATCACATAGTCGTCCTTCATCCCTTTATTGGACTTGGGGAGGCAGGAAATGAGCCTAACGACGTCAGACCGGGATTTTAAATAATATCCCGCTCCTTCCTGACTGTGGCACTCGTACATGTGTACCACATTGAGCCAAGTGAGATCCAATCCTAGGAGACGGTTAAGGTCCTCAATTGCTCCTAAGATCCTAAACATGTTAGGCGCACACTGCCAGGGAGTGAGCCTATGGTTTCTGAGGTAATTAGTGGTGATGGGACCCATGGGGATTGTCATTCCTCCCTCTTTGAAGGCAATAAGAGGGATCACAACTTCCCCGGTTTTTCGATCAGTCAGTATTTTTTCTGGAGGGCAATACCTCAAACCCACGTTTGGGGGTATGCGATATGCGGCCCTGAACGCCTCGATTCGCTCGGGGCTATCTACCAGGTACTCGAGTTTCCCCATGGTGCTTAAGCAAAAAATGACTGGCCGAAGAGAAAACTAAAGGATTCGGTGGGCGACAACTTACGAGGGCTAGACCGGAGAAGTGATTGCAGGCTCGTAGGAGGATTCGTGAGGACTCTGGGTAAGATTGGAACCGGCGACTGGGAGATTTGGACGGAGTCGTGTGCTGGAACTTGCTGAAGTGTTTGAAGATTTGCAAAGTGAGGAAGAAATAACTTCCTCTGAAGCTTTATACGGGGTCAAACGAAGGGTCAGGGGCACTCCCGCCCAAATCCTGAAGAAAAACCACAGCCGTTGGATCAATCAGCCACCGTTGGATACGAAGGACAAAACGCCACCTGGTGCAGTTAATGCAGCGCCTTGGGAATAAGGAAACCGCAGCGGCATTAATGAGGCGTCTGTTCCCACGTCTACACACGTGCCAGCTCGGTGGTGCGTGTTCCCAAGTTTTTGCTCCGTGGCAAGTCAAAATCCTACTTTTTCTCCTCGGATGCGAGGGAAAAACTACAATTTCGAGGGGCTAATATGGGGGGAGAAAAAGCCCAACCCAACGTATTGGGCCCAAGGCCCTATATGAGGAATACTGTTCGTTCGAGGAGATGAAGACACTCAGTCAGAGGCCCATGTAAAAGGAGAATGTCTGGAGATGAATACGTGCACTATCCGAGGAGATGTTCATATGTCCGAGGAGTCCGATATCCTCGGATCCGACGAAGTTTTGCCCGACACGTGTATGGGAGGTTCAAGTGATCTGTTTGACAAGTGTTAAGAGAGAAAGGAGCCTCGGACACGCAAGAAGGTACCAGGAACAGAGAAATATCAAGGAGACAGACTTCAACCACCGCATTTAATGCACTGCACCTACCTTCCTGGCCGCATTTATGTGGAGAAGACCCCTGAACAGTGCATTCTCAGCTACCGCCACTCAGACAGGGCTAAAGGGGGAGTGTGATGGGACATGCACTCAAGTGGGCGCCTAGATGATGAACAAGTGGACGGTGAAGATGTGGAAAGGCAGTACTATATAAGAGAGAGGTGTCTCTGATAGATGGGGATCGAAAAATCAGAAAGAGAAAAAGAGTGTATTATTTTACTGTAGCTCTAAGAATTGTAACCCAAGTTCATCAATGAAAATCACCTCTTCGGACGAGACACTTACATCTGTCCAAGCACATATTAACTCAAATTCTCCCACTAGTGTTGCTGTTTAATACTGTTATTTTCATTATTAGCCTAGCTCTTTCACCCACTCTCTACAAATTTATTGTTTTGGGTTCAGTGGGCTCCAAATCCACACCTTCTTGGGCTTGGGCTGCAAAATCTGACCCTACACTTTTTGTCTTAGTTTTATTATAAATAACTAAATCTAATTTTTAGTATTTTGAAAATGGGCTAGTTTTTAGATTTTTTTTTTTAAAAAAAATCTCATATTATGCAAATTAGCTATCAAAAATATGCAATTTTCAAACGGGCATTAAACACTTATGACAAGCTTGTGTGACACTTATAACAAAAAATATAAACGGATGAGCTGTTGATGCAAATGAAATATATCTTATGGGGAGAGAAATTCAAATTCTGAAACTTCAATATATAAAATCCAAAGAACCCTAAATTATATGGTTTTACTTGCTTATCTAAATATATGCATTAACATCTAGACTAGTTGAGACTACCCTAACTTTAATTTTACAAGTCAAATTGTCACTCTCATAGTCTCATGTTGGTCACATCTAACGTATTCTCTTGTGTTTTTGATTAATTGACTTCTCTCATTTGAGCTCAATTTATTTCACCTTGGTGGAAACTTTTTCAGCCCAAAACTAATTTGTCTTAACTCAAAACCTTTGGTTGTCAGTGCTTTCCTTCACTGTTTTTATTGAAATGTTTTCCTGAAACATTACTTTAGAGTCTAGACCATACAACAACCACAAACTTGAACCAAGCACGAAAAAAATGCGTCTTCATGGGTTATCTAACTTACTTAATGAGCTTGCATCTTTGCCTGGAACTACAAACTGATCATATCTTTGTCTAGAGACATATACCTTGTTTAATGAGCTTGTATTTCCCTAATCCACTTTACAATATGTCTGTCACTCACTATCCTCTTCTTCACCTACTTTTGATGCTTCATCTTGGCTTTCTTCTCTTCTATACCTTCATTCTTTCTCTTTACCTTTAGTCTTAAGTTCTTCTCCCTCTTCACTTTTTACTTCTAATCCACAGCTCATTTCAACTTCTCCTTCTACTACTCAATCAATCCCTACTCCAATACCTCAAACTTAGCCACAACACTCTCCAACACCAAATCCTTCCCTCCTATTCTTTCTCAGATTCCTTCAGCCACTAACATTCATGCTATGCCAACTAGGTCTAAGAGTGGTATATTTAAGCCAAAGCAATGTCTTATAGTTATATCTCACATTGATTACACTTTAATGGAACTACTTTCATTTAAGATTTCCTTTTCAGTATCCACAATGGTGCCAAGCCATGTCAGATGATTACTCAGCTTTACAAAGACAACATACATGAACTCTTGTACTTTCACTAGTTGATAGAAAATATTGTGGTATAGAAATGGGTCTATAAGCTTAAACATAATAGTGATGGATCCATAACTAGGTACAAAGCCAGTTTGATAGCGAAGGGATTCTATGAACAAGAAGGCATAGACTTTGAAGACACAATCAATCCAATTGTTAAACCCCGAACAACTCGACTAATTCTACCTTGGCAGTTTAATTCATTGGCCTATCAAACAGTTGTATGTTATTAATGCTTTCCTAAATGGATTGGTTTGAGAAGATGTTTACATTGCATAACCTCCAACTTATGTTGATCTGCAATTCCCTCACCATGTCTACAAATTACAAAAATAATCTATGATGGTAATATGTAATATGCAATTGTCGCCCCCACCCCCCTTTTCTTCCCCGTCCTTTTAACTTTTTATCAATCGAGACTTTTAGACCTCTTTAGACAGGTATAACAAAAATCTAGTTTTTCTGAGGAAAAAGACATTTAACACAACTGAGCAGTATATCCATGTTTACACACACTGAAATGGCAAGCATCTTCATCACAGTGCAAGCATGGCAGGTAAAATTAAATACTTAATCATTTCAGTAAATACACTGAAACCAAACTGTGAAACCAAACTGCGAATCATCAAAAAATACTAATATAACAATGGTGTAGCCACAAAAGGAGATTAACATAAAACTACTTCAAGCAGTTTTGACATAATAAGCTAATTCAGTATTTAGAAACCATACAACATCAAAGAGCTTTGTTGAATCTTTTGTTTTGCTGAATTAATGTCTGTTACTCATTTAGAGCTCATCAATAACCATGATTGCATGAGGTCCTGCAAGAATTTAAGAACTATTAGTGCATTATTTTATAAGTAATAAATGATTATATTAAAGAAATTTTGAAATGAGGACAAACAATTCTAAGTATACATGCTATGCACTAAACTATCATCTCAATATAATAGAGAGTGACCACAACCTTGATAAGCTATTTATCCTGAAGATAAAGCCATTAAGATAATCAATACGCAAGTATGATCAATTTAATTCAAGTATATATAAAGAACAAAATGAAAAATCATAAAAATAAAAAAATAAAAAAATAAAAACATGAGAAGCAATCCTACCGGCAGCAGAATTTGGCGGTAGGAAAAAGATGAAAGGGAAAGAAAGTTTGCAGTGTTTGAAGAGAGAAGAACGTAAAAAGAACCAGAAAGGAAGTATGAGGTCTCCCTTATATAGGCAAAAGGGGGTAGAGGAAGGGACAAAAGAGACCCTTCCTTTCCCCTCCATTTTTCCGCTTTCCAATAGACCCATCTAACCGTCCATTCAAAGACACGCGGAGAGATCGTGGGGCGAGTGTCTCGGGTACGTGTGCGGCATTTAAGATATGACTGATTTCAGTGGCACAATAACCCATTCTAAATCAACGGTTATAATCCAAAATCAAGACCCAATCTAACGGTGACAATTACATGTCAAAGATCTGATATCTCTCACTATCTCTAATGAGGAGCCTCTTCAGTTTTCACTTCAGACTCTCAGTCTCAGAGTTCAGATTGAAAGGTTCGTGGTCATGGCTTCACCTTCACGCTTCTTACTCCAAACGCTTAGGTAATTGTTCTCTGTTTCTCATCTTTCTTTTTTGCTAGTCTCGTTGGTTTCATTTGTTATGGAAATCAAATGTTAAAATCAAATAAACCCAAAGATTTATAATATGAAACCCTAACTAAAAAATACCTTGAAACCCTAACTATCTTACTTTTGTTCTTTGTTCTTTTTTTTTTTTTAATCAATTTTGATCCTGTTTTAATTTTATACAGGATTGAAAGCTGACTCGAAGTAGCGTTTTCTGCCTTCAAGTTCGAAACCCATATACCTACCGTTTTCTTTAAGGTATGGTTTTTGCTTTCCTTTGTGTTTAGTGTTTGAGTTGAGGTTTTTTTTTGTTTTTTTTTTGTTTGAGTTGCTGCTTGATAAAGATAATAGACCAATCTGGTGTAATCTTTTATGTAAATCATGTATTCTTTGTTTAGTGATTAATCTGCTATGTAAATCATGTTATGTTAGTGTTTAGTGTTTAATCTGCAATGTAAATCGTGTATTATGTTAGTGTTTATCTGCTATGTTAGTGTTTATAATGTAAGCATTGTTAAAAGACAATCAGAGCTATCCTTAACTTATAGAAATGTATTTGCTGAAGAACTACAAATAGAAACTTGCAAAGATGGATGTAATAAATTATTATTAGAAGTGCTTATTTAGCTATTTATACATATTTACACGCATGGATCTATAATACATAGATATAATACAAAGAATGAAATGTTATATAGCATAAAAGAACTCTTACTGTAAAGAATCAAAAAATGATACGGTATCATGAACTGTTTTTGTCAATGCAAGAATCATTGCGAGTGTAGTTGCCATGTGTGCCAACTTAAGTTTTTCTTAAAAAATAGCGCTCCAACGAACCATTGTTGCCCCCAAAAGGCGTCAGCTGGTTTTCAAAGGGGCTCTAATCCAATAAATTTTCCAAAAAGTTTTGATCTTTCAATGAAGGAATTGATTGCAGTGTAATCATGTGGAAGCATTCTGCATGAAATCACTAGGTGGTATGAGTATGTGAATCATTGCACATACACTCAGGGACAGGATACTTTGTAACGTCCCTTCCTGCTTTATTAGTCCCCCGCTCTGGCTGCCCTAAGGATTCATTGTGTAATTCCTTTCTGATGCTGTTGAATTCTGCTTCTGGTGAAGAAGAGTTCAAAAAGTAAGGGGGCATCTTTCTCTTGTTTGGGGTTATATGCTTCTTGTGTCCTGCAAAGGCCCACTGTCCCTGTATAATATATACAACAAATTTCAGCCTTCATAAATGGAAGCATAAAACTTATATTTGAGGTTCTAAATTTATAGAGTTAAGATCATTAATGATCCATTAGACTGCTTAAAAGATGGACAAATAGAAAATAAATTTTGGATGTTTTAAGATTTCAAATTCAGCAAAACTTTCCTCCCACCTGCTCTGAAGGCACAGGCAGTATATAGGCTCCCATAGCGTCATAGAAACATTCATGATTGAACAAAAACTAAAATTACGTAACCAGTGAGGTACTAAAACAGTAACACGTACAAAAATGGTGTTTTTTTTTTTTTGGTTCACATTATGATTAGCTTTTTACTTTTCTTTGGACAAATAACTCAAGCCATACATCCTATTTTCTCCAAAAAAAATTATCCAAGAAAGAAAAGAAAATGACAAGCACCTTTCAATGTTGTAATTTCAGATTGTAGAAACTTTTATTGCCCACTTTTCAGTCTTTCTCAAGGAAATTGAAGTATAAGAGCTTAAAAATTTGCTTAATTATTTGATGCAGGACCGTTAAGAAAGTTCCACACTATATTATGTTTCTTGATGAATTCTTGAATAAGAGTGATGTTTAAGAGTTTAGGTTAGAAGAGTTGAAGAGTTTAAGTCATAGAAAGTTTTTCTTTCACTCTCTAGCACTGAACCACTTCGACCCCACCCACTCTTGCTTCCCTCTCGCTCTTTAAGTCTTCCTTTCTCTCACTACGAAAAAATGGCTGAAGCAATCCTTTGTGGCGTTGCCCAGACCATAATTGAAAATTTGGGCTCTGCAGCTTTTGAAAAGTTTGGACCACTGTGGAATGTTAAAGATGACCTTGAAAGCATCAAGAACACCGTGTCCAGAATACAAGCTGTCCTTTTGGATGCAGTGGATCAGCAGAACCACAACCATCAAGACAGGGACTGGCTCGAAAAGCTCAAGGACGCTTTTTATGATGCAGATGACTTGTTGGGTGAGTATAAATTCCACATTGAATTAGCTTTGCAGCAAGAAGAGACTAGTGGGAATACTGCAGGAAAGGTACGCAATTTATTTAGAAGTATCCCACTTGTTTTTAGAAATCGTAAGACAAGTCTTAGAATAATCGAATTGAGGCAGAATCTAATTGCAATGGCGCAAGATAGAAATAACTTTCATTTTAATGAGGGCCATGTGAAGCCTCAAGTGAGTCTGAACAGGGAGACTCCCATGTTTGCCAAATAAAGAAGTTATTGGGAGAGGATGATGACAAAAATGCCATCATAAAACTTTTATTGGAGCCTAATAATGATGAGAATATATTAGTCATTGCTATTGTGGGAATTGGGGGGTTAGGCAAGACCACACTTGCTCAAAATGTATACAATCATGAAAAAGTCAATACACATTTTGAGTTAAAAATATGGGTGTGGGTCTCAGATGTCAAGGTGACAACAATTGCTGAAAAACTAATAAATAGTATTGATAAAGATGATAGCATGGAACTAATACGGAAGAAACATTGCAAGTTTAATCCTGAAGTCCTCATGGGTCAAGTCCACAATATGGATCCATTGAGGGAACTTGTTAACAAAATTTATTGAAAGAAATTTTTACTTGTGTTGGATGATATGTGGAACGAAAATTATAAAAATTGGAATGACTTTAAAAGCCTTTTAATCGGTGGTGCAAAGGGAAGTAAGATTGTAATAACTACACGAGTCAAATTGGTTGCAGAGATTACACGTTCTGTTTCAACATATGTTCTTAAAGGTCTTTCTAAAGACAATTCATAGTCTTTATTTGAGAAAATAGCATTTAGAAATAGGCAAGAGACCAACAACACTAAACTAGTAGAAATTGGAAGGGAGATTGTAGGAAAATGTCAAGGAGTACCCCTTGCCATAGAGTCTATTGGAAATGCATTATACTTAGAAAAAAAAGATGGGTGGTTAAAGATCAAGGATAAGGTACAAGAAAATGTAATTGAACAAAGGGGTGGTAATACTCTTTCAATTCTAAAGTTGAGTTATGTTCATCTTCCATCATATGTTAAAGGTTGTTTTGCCTTTTGTTCATTGTTTCCTAAATCTTACGAGATTGCGTGCATTAGATTTACATGAATTGAATATTAAAATAATTCCAAATTCCATAGGGAAGTTAATACATTTGAAGTACTTAGATCTTGCTTCTAATCCTATTGAAACTCTTCCTAATTCAATTGCCGCATTGTTGAATTTGCAAACACTAAAACTTCATGGGTGTTATAATCTTGAACAATTGCCTAGGGACATCACAAAATTGGTTAGCCTTAAGCACCTTGATAATAGGGGTTGTTTTAAGTTGAGACTGCCACAAGGATTACAGAAACTGACTGGTCTTCAGTTATTACCATTATTCATTGCATGGAATAAAGGTGGATTAGGTGAATTGAATGGGCTAAACAACCTTAGAGGAACACTTGTGATCGAAATTTTAGGACAATTGGAAGATGCTAACTCAAATTGCAAGGTCAAAAATTTAAGGGAAAAGCAACATCTTGAGAAACTGGAATTACTATTATGGGCTCACCGAGAAGGACATGATGAGATGTTATTAGATAGCCTCCAGCCACAACCAAATCTCAAAATTTTGGAAGTGTGGGATTACTCAGGTGTGACATTTTCAAGTTGGCTTTCTTCCATCGAAATTCTTGTTGAAATCACTTTAAGGAGATGTGACAGATGCAACCACCTGCCACCATTGTCTAAACTCCCATTTCTAGAAAGCTTAAGGCTTCATGAAATGAAAGATTTGGAATGCATATCAGATCATTATATAAGTGAGGAAGTTTCTGCTTTATCCTTCTTCCCATTGTTAAAATTTCTTGAGATTTGGATTTGCCCCAACTTAAAGGGATGGTGGAGGAGCACATCAATGACAGATCATCAACAACATCAACATAACCAATCACTGCCTTCATTTCCTTGTCTTTCTTCTTTTATTATTAATAATTGTCCTAATATGACTTCCATGCCCTTGTTTCCTTATCTCGAAAAAAAGCTATATCTAAGTAACGTTAGCTCAAAGTTTTTTCAAGAGACAATACTTCCCTCTTCCTCCTCTTCTTCATCCTCATCTCTCCAAATGAAAATATATGACTATAGGAGATCTGCCAGATGTTGTCTCTGCCAGATGGGTGGGTATCAAATCTAATTTCTCTCGAGCATTTAGACATTTTCTCTTGCAAGGAGTTAAATCTAGGAAGTGACGTGGACGGAATGGAATGGCGACATCTCGATCACCTCATTTATCTGGAATTCAATGACCTTCCAAAACTGAATTCCTTACCTATAGGTCTTCAACACGTTACAACCAAGGAAACGCTCTATATTAGAAATTGTGAGAATCTGAAAACTTTGCCTCGGTGGATTGGGAATCTTATCTCACTTGAAACGGTTTACAATTCGCAACTATCTCAATTTGAAATCACTGCCTGATGAGATGTGCGATCTCTCGTCTTTACAAATCCTGGAGATTTGGAATTGTCCCCTTGAATAATGCAAGACATCTCTGAGATCTCCTCATTGACAAGGAACCATCAGGCATTATTAACATTCTAAATTTCTCACTATTGACATCAAATGACATAATCTCTTCACCATTGTACTCCTCTTCTCCTTCTAAGACAAGTGAGATCCAGTGCAAAGCTCCCCTAACCAATGGGGTTGGCAATAGAAAACTTTTATCACCTATTAAAATATTGGCTCTCAATGACATCCCAACTCTTCTCCATGAATCCGAACTTAATGTGTACAACTCAATCACGTCAGGCATAGGTGGTGGCAATTTTTTTGGAAGATAACTCGAAATCCTCACAACCTTGTAATCATTGTTCTCCGAATCATATGCAAATCCGAGTCTAAGTCCATGACAACCCAACCGTCCTAAGCGACAATCGGGCAACCTCTTGAATTTTCTAATGCTGGGGTTCCACAAATATGTAACATTATCAGAAAGGTTGAAATTTCCAATATAAGCAAGACACAATAACCCATTGCAGGAACCTACTATTTGGACAGACCCAGAAGGAAAATCAAAGGGAATTTCAATCTCAGAAATCCCATCAAAGGTGCGGTCCAAAGCGACTGTACAAACGCGTCTGTTAGAAGAATCCATGGCACGTGTATACCATGGCATGTGTGCAATATAAGCATCACCATTATCATTATCATTATCATGAGCAAAGTTATTAAGGTGAGTTGAGATGAAATAGGGGGTGGTGATTGAAGAGTCCCAGGATTTGCAAACGCACCTGAATCTTATGAGTGATTTGGGAGGTAACCTTGTTAGGATGCTGAGTACGATGTCTTCTAGGAGATGATTCTTCCTTCATCGGAGGATCGGTGGTTCTATCGTTTGTGACATTTTTCAACGAAAGAGTGGACACACAGAGACGCTGCTTAGAGATACTGCTACTGCTGGGTTTTAGCTTTTGTTTCTTTGATAGAAAGAATAGTGGAGATACGTTTGTGGAAGATTGTGCTTTGAAAATGAGATTAGTTTAGGTTGCTCCCAATTTTTCCAATGGATCAGCATATTGGTGTGCTTCTCTTAACACATAGTGAGGTGATTTGTGCTCAAATTGGAAGAGAAGTTTCCTACAATCTTGTTATTAGACCGCAAACGAATTAAGCATTTTGCATCCAATGTCAACAAGAGACCTCTTTGGAGCTCTCGCCTCCACCTGTAGGTAGATTGTCTTAGTTGTACTCTGTTTTATTTTTACAAACAATGAACATTGCAGTTTAACCCCAAAAAAAAAAAAAACCTCATTGGAGAATCTTATGGATAGTGGGCCCATAATTCACAAAATTGGCCCAAAAAATCTAACGAGCCTATAAATAAAATAAAAGAAGATTTGTTATTAGAATGTCAAAGAAACAAAAGCTAAAACCCAGCAGTAGCAGTCTCTCTAAGCAGCGTCTCTGTGTGTCCACTCTTTCTTTGAAAAATGTCACAAACGACAAAACCACCGATCCTCCGACGAAGGAAGAATCATCTCCCAGAAGACATCGTACTCAGCATCCTAACAAGGTTACCTCCCAAATCACTCATAAGATTCAGGTGCGTTTGCAAATCCTGGGACTCTTCAATCACCACCCCCTATTTCATCTCAACTCACCTTAATAACTTTGCTCATGATAATGGTGATGGTTATATCGTACACATGCCACGGTATACACGTGCCATGGATTCTTCTAACAGACGCGTTTGTACGGTCGCTTTGGACCGCACCTTTGATAGGATTTCTGAGATTGAAGTTCCCTTTGATTTTCCTTCTGGATCTGTCCAAATAGCAGGTTCCTGCAATGGGTTATTGTGTCTTGCTTATAATGGAAGTTTCAACATTTTTGATAATGCTATATATTTGTGGAACCCCAGCATTAGAAAATTCAAGAGGTTGCCCGATCCTTACTTAGAACGGTTGGGTTGTTATGGACTTAGACTCGGATTTGCATATGATTTAGAGAACAATGATTACAAGGTTGTGAGGATTTCGAGTTATCTTCCAAAGGGATTGCCACCGCCTATGCCTAACGTGATTGAGTTGTACACATTAAGTTCGGATTCATGGAGAAGGGTTGGGATGTCATTGAGAGCCAATATTTTAACAGGTGATAAAAGTTTTCTATTGCCAACCCCATTGGTTAGTGGATCTTTGCACTAGATCTCACTTGTCTTAGAAGGAGTACAAGGGTGAAGTGATTATGTCATTTGATGTCAATAGTGAGAAATTTAGAATGTTAGTAATGCCTGATGGTTCCTTAAGGAGATCTCAAAGAAGATGCGAAAAGGAAACCGGTTAAGATTGGGACAAGATCGCACATATCACTTACGGTACGCATTCTATATACCCATTTTTTTTAGTTGAATTTTTGTTTGCTAGATGAGAAAATAGTTGAAAATGAAAGAAAGTAAACTTTTTAAAATTTATTCTCTATCATTTATTGATTTCAATACAATTTTTTGAAAAAAAAAAAAAGAAGAATTTTTTCTTTTGGATTTCAAAAATATAGGGACCAATGTATATAATTGAATGGGGCTCACTTTAGCAAAGCTTTTGGTTTTTCTAAAGTTTTGTAATAATAAAAAAATTTATGAGATGTATAGAATCTTGGCCAATTTGATTGATTTCAAAGCAACCAAACTGTTGAATTGTTTTGAAGTTCTTTTATTATTAATGTTATTTAATTTGATGGCTTGTGTTCTGTTCACAGTTATGATAATATGAATCATCTGTGGAATATGGTGGCAATATACATTGCTTGGATACTTTTAGGATTTTGGATGAAGTACGAAAGGTACTCAGTTACACTTTCTATAATCAAAGGTTAATGAATATTTTGAATAAAATTTCATTCCATATATCTGATTCACACGTTAAGAAGGACCCAAAAGGAAAAGGTAAAATGAAAGATGCATGTATCCCTATTTGCTTCATTATTCTAAATGATTTTTACAGATGCTGATGGATGTGCTGTTTCGAAGTCTTTACATGAAAAATGCCTTGCTCAAGTCCTTAATTCTTCCAATGAACTTTGAATAGCTGGAAGTGGGTTATTCAAATGCTAATTCCTTTCATCCTCTTCTTTGTTCTTCTTGTGTTATGGTGATTTCTCACTTGGTTTGATCCTAAATGCAGAACAAATTGGAAGCACAAAACAAAACCGGGGGTAAATATCTGAGCCTATTTGAAACCTTTTATAAAGAACATTTTGTCTCTATCATGATCTTATTTTCTACCATAGTTTAATGGGCTGTGCTTAACATCAATTTTTTTCATGTAGTTAGATGCATACACAATTTTAGTGGAATCTCTTTGTACATTTTGTGTTATGTTCCCATTGCTTACTATTACAAACTTGGGAAAAATATCTTTTTTGGCCATTTTCTCTCACTTGAATGACCAGTTCATGGCAATCTTTCACAATTCCCTGCCACTGTTAAACTTTGGCTAGCTTGAGGATGCAACATGCATCATCATTGGGATTGTATGCTGATATCTTGGGTTATCTGCAGGGAGCGTTTGGAGTGCTATAGGGATCATCTCTTTTATGATTACTCTTTTAAAGCAGCAAGTGTTGAAAGAGTACGTGGTTAATCTGCTGCTTGTCATTTGAAATTCCTCTCCATTTGTTCAGATGCTAAGGCCCACTTGGTGTTCTTGTTATTGTTGAAATCGACTTTAGTGTGATGTAGATTTGCAGTAATCTAATAATTGTGTTCTTCTTGTTTTGGTAGTCTTTAGCTTTTGTTTAAGAGAAAATTGTTGTAAACTCTTTATTCAATAGTGGAAGATTTTTTACTGGACTAGGTTCCGTGGTTTTTCCCTTCTCAATGAAGGGTTTTCACGTAAAAATTTGGTGTCTTGATTGTGGTTTGTTGCTGGATATTTCTGCTTTGTGTAGATTATTGTTCTTGCCTAATTTTTTTGAAGTTCCTATTGAATTTGCACAAAGAGGAAAATATATATATATATATATATATAGATACATACATACATATATACATATAAATCCATTGTGTGCTATTGTATCAATCTGCAATTTTTCCCAATAGAAATAGGGGATTCATTCTTCAGTGGGTAAAGGCTTGAGGTCTACCTTGTGCAAAGCTTGCTTGGGCTACATTCATCTACCATATTTGGATTTAAAGAAATGCAAGAGTCCATAATGATCCTATTCATAGTGAGAAACTGAGAATAGTCATGTAGTTGATTAAAAAATGATGTGAGAATTAGAACTAGAACTTACAATGGTTTTAAAATGTCAATATAGAATAGGGTGTTGTTTAGTTATATGGGTCTCTCTGTCCGTTTTAACTTAGCTTGATAGCTTGTCTTTTTGCAGCAGGGGCTGGCTGTTTTTTCTGCTGAAATGTAGTGTTCTGTCTTTTGAACTTCATGTAATAATTTTTATGTTAATAAAATTTCCTCATTCATCCAAAAACAGAGGACAAGAAATAGTATCCAAATTGCCTGAGCACTAACTAAGTCAGCTGCAAAAGCTTTATGATGTATATCATGAATCTCAAAAGCTGATTATGAATCCAGAGGCTTATTTTTTTCTACACTAGAAAATTTGAAATGCATTACACAAATCTGGCTAAACATGCTCTGGCATTGAGTTCAGAAGAAGCACTAAAAATGCCATTGTATATTTAACTGGATTAAGAATTGACTTGCACCAAACATTAGGATTTGCTAGCTGCTTAGCACCATATATACTTTATGAAAGGGGAGTAGAAGGTAATATACCATCTGGTTCTACTAAGCTGGTAAAGCATTTTGTCAAACAAGCAAAAAAGCCTTTCAATAGGCAATGATGATTATATTTGATTGGTGTAAACCGCATAAGAACATTAGTTTAGCTTTTCAGGAAAGTATTTTGTACTTAATTTTTATGCCAAAATGGTAAATTAAGAATTTATGTGGAGAAGACCCCTGAACAGTGTAATCTCAGCTACCACCACTCACAGAAAGCTAAAGAAGATACCTGACGTGACATATACTCAAGTGGATACTTAGATCAAGAACAAGTGGACCGATGAAGATGATGAGGAAGGATGTTATATAAAGGGAAGAGGCCTTTGATAAAAAGGATCGGAAAAAAGGGAAAAAGAAGGAAAGAACGATTTTACTGTAGCTCTAAGAATTGTATTCACCTGTCAATCAATAATATACCTCTTCAGACATCAATTTGTTTAGCTTTCAAGTGTGTTTTTATGTTGGTTCATCCCTTAATATCTTAGTTAACTGCTGTTTAATTCACAACCAGCCCAGCTCTTTCACCCACTCTCTACAAATTCATTGTTTTGGGTTCATTGGGCCCATAATCCAAACCTTTTGGGCTTGGGATACAAATCTTGACCCTACAGTCCCAAAATTGATTTGGTTACTAATGTAATCCCTAAAATAAAAAAAAAAAAAATTTATTTTTAAAATGGTCCCTGCCATCAATCTACTAATAGAAACCTCATACGTGGTAGACGAAGTCCTATGCTTGCCGACATGGCCATTACAATATTATTAAAAATAATTATTTGGCATTTTTAAATGCCATGTCTGCATTTTTTTTTTTTTTAACAAAGCCACGTCAGAAAATTTATTAAAAAAAAAGAAAGAAAGAAATTAAATAAAACAAACCTTAAATCTAATTTAATTAAAAAAATTATTACTTATCATTATTATTTGTCATAAAAACATTAAAACTTGTTTTTCATGTTCTTCTCAGATCAAAGCCAGCAACCAGGAACTCAAATCCAGATTAAAAAAAAAAAAGACCAAACACAAACACAGACCCAAATCACAAATAAAGATTAAACACAAAGGAAACCCAGATCACAACCTAAGCCAAAATCATCAACGGACCCAACCACCGATCCATGTTCACAACACCCACATGCAAGACTCCAAAATTTTCCCATTGTTTTCATGGCATCTAGACCCCATGGCCTCCATGATCAAAACCTCAAAGATCAGCCTCTTGATCTGCTCGCCATTGGTCAATATCAGGTGTAAGGTTTTGAGTGGGGATGAGATTTTGAGATAAGAGAGTTTGGGGTCAGATTGGCGGTGCGTGGTAGAGAAAAATCCAGTTGGTCTCCAAATCGTTCACAAACCCAATCTCCTTTGCTGACCCTAGCGAGTTCTCCAAAACCACTGAAGCAACGACGCTCTTCTTCATCGGAAAAGGCAACCTCAACGCCCGAGCTTGATCGGCACGGTTGAGATTAACACGAACCAACTCAAAGAGTGGGGTTGGTTCATCTTGGATTGCTGGGGTTTGATCGTGGGATGCGTTTTGTGGGTTCAATGAAATTTTGGTGAGCCAAAACGGTGCATATTGCCTCATTGGTTTTGTGAGAAAAAAAAATAGCCCAGGAGAAGGGCTGCACCAATATGATGAGAGACTTGCAGTGTTCAAGGGATCGCTGGCTTTGTTTGTCTTCAATAATGTGATAAATTAACATGAGGGAGTATGGTTTTGTTGAGTCTTGGACTAAAAAAATTGTACCTCTGGCCGCTGTTGGTGAGCTAAATATCTTAGGCTTTTAGTCCAAAGGAAAATGAGAATGAACTTCTGCAATCTGTACAGGATGCATAAAGTTGATTCATTGGTCCTAAGCAATCAGTCAAATTAATATTTTAAATCGACACAGAGACTGTCAGTCACCATTTGGCTATTTGCCTCGTAGACTAGTTTGTTGTTTTTATTTCGAATCACTCTGTTTAAATAAAGAACTGCACAGTAAATTTCACAAAATATTAATTTTGTTGTGCCACTACACATCTATAAAGTATAGCCTCGCCAAAATTTGAACTCAAAACAAAAGTCTCAGACTCAAATTTTAGATTTATGTGTAGGTGGCAAGATTAAGACACATAAAATTTTATGAAATATTTTGTAACTAAAGACTTATTGGGTTTTAGCCAAGAAGCTTGTAGCAAGGTCAACTTAACTAGAATATAGGCAATTAAGAATTGCCTCAGCCCTCCAAGTGCAAAAAGGTTCCATAATTTTGGTTTTAATATATGGCAACTTAAAATAAAATATGTTTCTTATATTTCAGTTTTTTTTTTGGGTTGAAAATGTGGTGTTGCAAAAAGAAGAAGAAAAAAAAAAGGAAGTAAACCATATATTTTTTTTTTTTGCTGTTTTTTCTCTAAAAGTTTTTCGTGACAAAGCCACTCTAAGTCTCTTTTTCCCCCACCCCCCAAAAAAAAAAAAAAAAAAACTTATCATCAAAAGTCATATTTAAGGTAATTCTTTTTTACTTTATATCTAATGCCTTATAATTAATTAAAGTGGAAAATTATATCATTAATTTGATTTTCAGTTAACCAATTTTTCCTTTTGAATGTTGAAATTATTGTAAATTTTATGATTAAGTGAAGCTATAATAGTTTTTTTTTTTTTTTAAATTAGGTTTTTTGGCATGTCTTTTAAATGTCGGTTAAAAAAAATCATCTAGATATGAAGAAATTAATAAAATGGAAAAAAAAATCACCAACACATGTTACAATTTGTGCCAGTAAAAATAAGTTTTTTCAAATTAAATTTGATAAAATTAAATTTAATATTAATTATATTACAAAAAGATTAAGTGGAAACCATATTACATACAAAAAAAAAATTATAGTTTTGTATTTCAAAAGCTAAGAAAAGAGATTGTAAATGAAAAAAAAAAAAAAAACTATATCTAAAGTTAAATAAATATGATTTAAATAATTTTTAAAAATAAAAAAGGTCTCTCTTACAACTGTAGGAGCCAGGCCCAAAATACTGCCTTGTTTTTACTTTTGTTTCGTTCTTTTTCTTCCACTTCCATGTCACTACAATGGCCTGACCCAACTTCAGACCTGTGATTGATATATTGGGCCCACGAGGGAAAACAAAGATTAACAAAGTAACAACGCCATAACCATTTCACAAGTAGTCAGTAGAGTACAATGTTAACTGAATTGAAGAACAGATTTTGATCCACACACAAAGTCACGGTTCTGACTTCTGAGCAGACCATGGGCCAAAATGGGTAACTAGACATTAGATTCTAACTATATAATTAGTTGTCAACGTTTTCAAACTATATTTTTTACTAGCATCTCGAGTTTTAAAGACTCGATTTTGCCTATAAATCGAGTCTCACAGACTCGATTTCCATGGCCTAATCATATCCGATGTGGCATATTTTTCCATGTGGCGACGACATGGAAATCGAGTTTTAGAGACTCGATTTATAACCCTTATAAATAAAAACAAATCAGAGAGGAACCAGAACGTCAGAGAAGAACCCAGAGAAAAAAAAAAAAAAAAAAAAAAAAAAAAACCAGAACGAGAAGATCGAGATCGGACCACCCAGGCCGCGTGCGAGCCCCGGCAGCGTGCGAGCCCAAGCCGCTCGCTAGCCCCGGTCGCGCGCGAGCCCAGGCCGCTCCTGGCTGGTGAGGTGAGCTCTTTCTCTCCCTCTGAGCTCTTTCTCTCCCTCTGATTTGAGTTTCTAGGATTGGGATTGATGTGTTTGGGATTTCTGAAATTTGTTTTTGGGTATTTCGGCTTGTACATGGACTTAAAATTTTTTAAAATTTTTTTGTGTTAGAAATCGAGTCTTAGAAACTCGATTTCTATGTGGTCGCCACGTGGAAAAATATGCCACATCTGATATGATTAGGCCATGAAAATTGAGTCTTTGAGACTCGATTTATAGGCCAAAATCGAGTCTTTGAAACTCGAGATGCTAGTAAAAAATATAGTTTGAAAACGTTGACAATTAATTATATAGTTGGAATCTTATGTCTAGTTACCCATTTTGGCCCAGACCATGAGGATAGACTCTTGATGGTCGGTAGCTTTATTTAAAAAATGTTTAAAAATACTCTTAATTTAATTAAATAGTTCTTATTCTTCAAAAATAAAAATTCAAGTTATAATAGTTCGTAACTCAAGAAAATTATTCTTTTTAAAAAAACTAGTAGTTAAATGAATGTTTTTCTACAATTGAAATGTACAAATTTTCTAGAAACTTTCTAAGAATAAAAAATGAATAATATACATCAATATTATATATTTACTAATAAAGTAAAAGTTATATCCCAAAAAATAGTAGTTGCGCATAGCGAATGCCTTCTACAGCTGATGGAGAAGATTCTCGACAACTCTCACAACATGAGACATCCACGCATGTTGTGAGAGAGATGTCTTGAGGATCATTTTTTTTCCTTCTAATTATGTAATATTATGCAAAATTGAAATGAATGTTTTTCTACAATTGAAATGAATGACATAGATAAAAAATCAAGAAAAGGAGGAGAATTATGAAGGCACCGCATTTTAATGCATGGTTGAAGGTTAGTGTATTGTATCACCCTTTTGAATTAATGTTGTTTAAGAATTATCAATTACTCTTTTTTCTTTTTCTTTTTTAATTTTCCCTTTTTTTTTTTTATAAGTTGCTGGGTTATGAAATTCTGGGTTTAATTTCCCTTCTCTTATATATCTATTCTATTGACATATGTTACAACTTCATCTAAATTAAATTGTTTTTTGTAGGATGGAAAAATCCCTCATTGGAGGGACCGTTTGGGTTTGTTTTGTGTTTTACACTTGAGGATTGCCTGTATATACAGTATATATTGAGCTTAGAATCTTCACCTCAGCAAGTGGTTTTCAAAATAAGTAACATTTATACGAAGTTTTGAGTCTTGACTTCAAGGGTTCATCAGACTTAAAGGCTGTACGGATTATAAGTATGCAATTTACATCTTGGATCACTACAACAAATTTGGCTTTTCCAAGGGTCAAAACCCTTGAAAAAGGTATTAAAAAACCTTGAGAAAAATTATTTTAAGAGTCCAATATAACCTTCAAAAAAGAAATTTTGAAGGCCTTCGTGGCCCTCAAAACAAGTGCTCTATCACCAAATCTCCAGTGCCAAATTCCCTTGTCTTTACACCTCGGTTATAACGCCGAGCAAGTTTTTGCTGATATTCGGCCAGTCGAATAGTAGCTGCTTCCCGGCACTCTTCCAACCAGTCCAAGCGCTCCATCATTAGCTCACCATTCCGGGCGGGGTCGAATCCTACTGCCCGTGCGTTGCAAAGGTTTACCTCGGTTGGTATCACTGTTTAGCTCCGAACGGCAAGGAAAACGGAGTCTCACCAGTGGACCTCCTGGAGTTGTTCAGTACACCCACAAAACGTTAGGTAGCTCCTCAGCCTATTTGTCTTTTGTACCGTCCAATCTTTTCTTTAGCCCGTTCAGGATCGCTTTGTTAGTGGCTTCGACTTGACCGTTGCTTTGTGGATAGGCTGGTGAGGAATACCTATTTTTGATGCCGAGATCACTACAAAACGTACGAAAAGCTATGCTATCAAACTGTAGCCCATTATCAGATATCAGTGAGTCTGGCACCCCAAACCTCGTGGCTATGTTCCTCCATATAAACTTTTTGACATCCACATCCCGAATGTTAGCTAAAGCTTCTGCCTCGGCCCATTTGGTGAAGTAATCTATGACCACCAATACAAACCTTTGGTTGCCCGTTGCTCGGGGAAATGGGCCGAGAATATCCAGCCCCCATTGTGCAAAGGGCCAGGGACTGCTGACCGGATTGAGATGACCTGCCGGCTGATGGATCAATGGGGCATGCTTTTGACACTGTTCACACTTTCGTACGTATTCGGCGGCGTCCTTCTGCATCTATGGCCACCAAAATCCCTGAGTCATCGCTCGATGTGCTAACGAACGCCCCCTACAAGACTGCCACATACTCCATTATGAAGCTCGGCCAAAAGTTCACTCACCTTCTTTGGGTGCAAGCATAGAAGGTACGGTCCCCCGAAAGATCTCTGGTAGAGCTGGTGGTCTGCCGACAACCAGTAATGGGGAGCTACTCGGCGAATCTTATTGGCTTCCTTTTGGTCATTCGGAACGTGATCCTCGGCCAGGAATTCGATGATTGGGTCCATCCAACTTGGCTCGGTTTTCGCAACCACGGCAACATCCACCCCGTCAATACCGACACCATTCGTCACACTAATGCTCGGTTCTTCTATTAGCTCTACTTTGATTAGCCGAGGAACCTCCTCCATCGTCAACGACGCTAGCGTGGCTAAGGAATCAGTGTGTCTATTTTGCACCTGGCCCACTTGGGACACCTTCGCCATGCTAAACTTGTTCATAATCTGCTTTGCCGATTGCAAGTACGCCTTCATCCGGGGGTCTCGGGCTTCAAAGGTTCCCTGGACCTGGTTAATAACCAGCTGTGAATCCGAATATACCTCTACCTCCTGGGCTCCCATTCCCAAAACAGCTCTCAACCCGGCGAGTAAGGCCTCGTACTCGGCCTCGTTATTAGAGGCTCTAAACCCAAGCCTAAAACAATGCTCCAACCGTATTCCTTCAAGGGTGATAATAACGATCTCGGTGCTAGACCCCAAGGCACTTGATGCTCCGTCCACAAATACCTTCCACGGGCGACTCCCCACATGACAAACCATCTCCCCGTTCTTAGGGGAAAACCATCTCCCCACTTGGACCTCTTTTGGGTTGCTTAGAGGCTTCAGTAGTTTCATGGCTTCTATTTGATCTGGGTTTACCTCTATACCCCGGTTAGTGATCAGGTATCCTAGGAATTTCCCAGCCTCTACACCAAAAGCACATTTCTCGGCATTAAGGCGTAAATTATGTTGCCGAAGAACCTCAACCACCCCCCGGAGGTCCTATATATGATGCACCTCCTACTTATTTTTCACTACCATGTCGTCGATGTACACTTCGACCGTCCATCCTATTTTATCCCGGAACATTCTCGTCATCATTCGCTAGTAGGTCGCCCCTGCATTCTTCAACCCAAATGGCATTACAACATAATGATAGTTGGCATCTGGGGAGATGAATGCTGTCTTCTCTCGGTCCTTGGGGGCCAGGGCGATCTAGTGGTACCCCTGAAAGGCGTCCAAAAAGCTCATCCTTGGGTGTCCGTACGTGGCGTCTACCAACTGGTCAATCTTCGGCATGGGAAACGGGTCTTTCGGACATGCTCGGTTCAAATCCGTAAAATCTACGCAAACTCTCCACTTGCCGCTCTTCTTCTTCACTACCACGGTGTTCGCTAACCATTCCGGGAAGTAGATTTCCCTTATTGCCCTAGCCTCCTTCAGCCTTTGCACTTCCGCCTTTACTGCCTCAACATGCTCCCTGGCTGATCTCCTCGGCTTCTACTTCTTAGGGGGGAACGAGGAGTCTACGTTAAGTCTATGAACGATAAACTCGGGATCCACTCCGAGAACCTCATATGGACTCCATGCAAACACATCCACATTTTGTATGAGGAATAACAACATCTCTACCTTATCCTGACCTTTCAAGCCTTCTCCTACTTGGAAGTACCTTCCCTCGATCGGCAATATTCTTACTTTCGCCATTTCCTTGGTACATCCAGCCCCTTTTTCTTCTTGTGAATCCTGTAATTGCTATAAAGGGATTCTTTTTGGCAGGTCCTTTCACTCGGCCTGCTCCTTCTGGTTAGTTTGTCCTTTCTTCCAATTGACCATGGCAACTAAGCATTGTCTGGCCGTTTGCTGGTTTCCCCGTACTACAGCAATACCATGCTTGGTTGGGAATTTGACTTTTACATGCAGGGTGAACAGAACAGCCCCCATTGCGTGGATCCACGGTTTTCCCAGTATCGCCGTGTATGGGGAGCATGAAGCAACCACTATAAACGTGCCTTTCATGTTCACGGGCAAAGAAATTTACCCCTCAGGAACCACCACTTTTCCGTCGAATCTGACCAACGGTGTGACATTCTTCGAAAGGTCCTCGTTCCGCAATCTGAGCCCCTTGAATAGGTCCGGATACATCACATCAGCCCCACTTCCCTGGTCTATCATCACCCTCTTCACCAAGAAGTCGCCTATCCGGGTCGTGACTATTAACGCGTCGTCATGAGGTTGAATTGTTCCGTCCAAATCATCGTCACCGAAAGTGATAAGTTCCCGGGCGATCTTCATCTTCTTTAAGGACGACTGTATATCTGGGCCACCTTCCGCTGGTGCTACGGTTAACACCCCCTTCTTCCTTGCTGCGGCGAGGATCCTCAGGGTAGTATGGATAACCTCGATTATTCCAAAAGGTGGTGGAAGGGGGTTCCCCCTTTGCGGAGTTCCCTGCCCCGTTCCTCGGTCCCCTACGTCTATCACGAACTCCTTTAAATACCCAGCCTTAGCCAGCTACCTGAGATGATCCCTCAATACTCGGCACTGCTTGGTAGTGTGGCCCTTATCTTTGTGGTAAATGCAGTACAAGTTTTGATTCCTCCGAGACGGGTTGCCCCCTATCTTTTTCGGCCACCTGAAGTATGGCTCATGCTTAATCTTGTTTACAATCCTATGCACTGGCTCCTTGAACGTTACATTTACCTCCCCTACCTGTGCTTCTGGCTCCTGAATCCTCAAATTCCCCCAAGCCCTAGGTGGAAAGCCACTCTACCGAGGACGATTTATCATTGGTGCTTTGCCTTTGCTTTGCAATCGGTCATCTTCCAGCTGTTTGTATTCTTCAATGTGCCTCATCAGCTGCCTCATGTCCTCGGGAGGCTTCTTAGTCAATGATTCCCTTAGTCCAGAATCCTCGTGTAGTTCCATTCTAAAAGTTCTTGCAGCAATCTTCTCATTCCCTCCGCCGATCTCGTTGTAAAGTTCCCAGTACCGACTAGCGTAACTGCGGAGGGTTTCCCCAACCCTCATTTTCATGGATAGCAATGCGTCTACCGGTTATGGTACCCGGCTAGAAGTTACAAACTGGATTCCAAACTCCTGTATCAGCTCGGCAAAGTTGTGGATAGAGCCCTTCCGTAACCCATTAAACCATCTCAAAGCGGTAGGGCCGAGGCTTGAGGGAAAAACCTTGCACATCAACATGTCATTACGAGTGTGCAAAGACATCATTTAGCTGTAGTGGCTGACGTGCTCTACCGGGTCCATTTTCCTGTCATAGGAATTGAACGGGGGACGCGTAAATCTGTCCAGCATTGGGGCCTACTCAATGTCAGTCGAAAATGGAGACCGAGCAGCACTGCATAGTGCACGGCTCATTGCATCCATGGCCGCATTATGGGGGTCGTTGTTCTTCTGGAGAATCTGAACCTCTATCTGCGTATTCCCGCGAGCGTGAACGGTCTCGGTGTTGACGAGACTCTTGCGAATGTGAACGATCCCGGCGTAGACGGGGCTCCCGTGAATGTGAACGTTCTCAATGATGGTAGGATTGGGATTGATTGGACCCCACCTCCTGACGATCCCCCCCAGTTTGAGACCTTCTTTCTCGATTGTCTCAGTCCCTTCTTCGATGCCTGTTCTCTACTTCTAACTCTAGATCTCTCACCAGCCTGCGCAATCGTTCAAGCTCTTCATCTCTTTCGTCAAATTGTCTGTGCCCTGATGCACTGGATACCATTTGTTGTGTTTAGTACGACCTCTCTCCAAGGCCGGATTGTTCTTCCTCTCGTTCATGATCCCTATCTTCGCGCCTCTTTTGCCTCCGTTCTCGCCAGGAGGATCCCCGAGAAGATCCCGCCGAACCGCTTTTGGCGACATTCCCAGAATGTCTCCCAGACATTTTCCTGTGCATGAGTCTCAGTTGAATCACTACCTTGTAGGAGATTCCCACAGAAGGCGCCAATTATGCGCGCCTAAATGAGGCTGTTAGGCCTGGCTTCACCTGGGCTCACAACTTGCTTGTAACGTGGGCTTTGGATTTCCTACTTTGGGTCATTCTCGGCACAAAGACTCAATGAAGCTCTCTCCCCCTCTCTCTCTTTCTCTTTCACTCTCTCACTCCCTTGCTCTCTTGCTCTCTAGATCACTCTTTCTTTCCTACTCTCTGTTTTTTTGAGAACCTCTCAACCAACCCTTTTCCTCCCCCCACTTCTCATATTTATAGCTCTATATTAGTGGAGGGGTTATGATTACTTCCATTGCTAGTGCAATGGGAGGTCCAATGTTGTTAAGCATTAGTGGATAGTTAGGTGGGAGTGGCCTTGGAACTTGGTTCTCACTCCCGCAGATATGCTTGGCAGAGATATTTGCTACGGCACTGCCAGGTATGGAAAGGGTATTATGCTTAAACGCCGTTCTTTCTTCGTTGCTCGGGAAAGGTTTGCCGAGCAAGGATCGAACAGCAAAACCTGGGCTCACAGTTGATATGGATTTGGGTTGGGCTTCTAGGCAGAAAAAGGTCAGGCTCGTGGGCCGCATCTTCATATCAGGGTTCCAGACCCAAATGGGTTCGGGTATAGAGTGCCGTACAAGTGTTATAGGCCACACTGTTGAGTTAGGACCCAAGGCCCAAATGGGTCTGGGTATCACAATGCCGTACACAAACAAATCAGGAACTTGTGAAGTGACAGCCTAGTACATAATCCACTTTTAAACCAGACTGTAAGTGCCAGAAGATCATCAAAAACTTCACCAAACTTATTGCAACTACTTATGATTTACAATTATAGAAATAAAATAAAATTAAAAAAAAATGTTTTAGACCTCTATTCATTCTAAATGCTCTAATACCAAGTGAAAATCCTGGGTTAGACCCCTACGTAAATTATTCAGAGGAATTATTGATTTGCCTCAATTAAGTAATCCAAAAGAAGTTTCTCAAAAAAAAAAAAAAAAAAAAAAGTAATCCAAAAGATTATTATATTTTCACCACAGTTAATCAATCACCATATGATAATGAAACCGAACATAAGAAAAGGAAATAGAGACCTACCAGGTGAAGTTATTGAATCCCTTCCTTCTTCTACCTCACTGCTCTTACGTCCATGATTTATAATCAATTCATTAATTTTCAATTTTAAACCAATTATTTTGTCCACAACCAGGTTCTTCTCTTTCCCATACTCCTTCAACTGTTGTTTGTTCTTTGATATTTCAGTGTTATCCCAATCAATTGTTGCCGTAATCGGGCTCCTAATTTTCTTCCTTCCTCAACCTCATGAATCTTCCTCTCAAGAACCTCTCAGAGTCCATGAACTTTATTTTTGGAATGTTCTGATGCAACTGTAAGTAATTTCTTATATTTTTTATTATCTTCTAATAGCTTGTAAGCATCTGAAATTTTGAGTTAAGCCTTCCACAATAATACAGCATTGGCATTTGGCTACAAATTCAGATGCAGAGGCCATGCCAATATAACATAAAACTGTGCTTCACACCATAACACGATTAATAAGGTCTCAATGAATGACAGATAACTTGAACAGGCAAGTAGATCAAATAAAATTCAATAATACTCCACTGGAGATATTCCAGAGAAAATCCAAAGCCAAACAAAAATATCTTGGAAACGAGATATGTAGCCAACATTGGAGCATCCTAACTATGATCCAGGGAAGTAGGCTAGTTCGATCTTCTTCCTCAATGACCTTGGTACCCAATCCCTTTCAGCCCTCTGGAGGGATCTCTGCAACAGTGACAAGTGAGAAAAACTCCTTTGCATCTTTTTCATCATTTCTCTTATGCGCAATACGGACACAAACTCTCCTTTGGAGCCCTCTTCTTGAAAGTGTTGCACCTGGGATACAAATATAGCCTTGTAGAGTGCATATTTTATAAGATTAGTAGTAAGGAGAGAGAGCAGTAAGTAGACGCTGAAAACATAAACAATTTTAAGAAACAGATAAAGCCTTGTAGAGTAGCATCTTTTATAAGATTAGAGTTTCTCGGTGGAACTTGTAAAGATCTTAACTTTCAGCCACACGGGGCAGCTGGCTATCTACATGTGTACTAAATTGACATCCAACTGTTGGGAATGTGTATACTCGAGAGAGAGAAAAGTTAGGAATTCAACAACTGTTAAGTCATAATGAAGCACTGAATATATTGCTTACCATTGTAACCCCAAATAAATAGAGAAACAATACTTGACTCCACTAAGTCCTCTGTTAAAGATATAGAAAGTATATACTAGTTCCATTTCTCGCCCAATACTTGTAAAACTACATATCCATATATATAGATAAAAGCCAGAGATTGAACATCCTAACTACAGGAGGCTCTAGCCTCTCCAAAGAGTTCAGGAGACACGAATATATACTAGAAGAAAACAAGGGCAGGAAATAATGTCATTAATGACCTAGGAAGTACAAAAAACTTCATTTAGTGTGCCGTACATATGTTAAATGTTCCCTGTTTACATATGTTAAATGATGACCTTCCACGGGATAAGTTATGAGTAAAAAGCGTTAAAACACCTTCAGTAGTTAAAAAAGCATTAATAGGAATCATACGGTAAAGAAAAACTTGGAAATATACTTAGTAGACAAGATTCTAAAATGCATAACAAAAACTAATATAAAGTTGTGTGGCCCCTGAAAACCGGGCAAAGTAGACGAGTTCCAAAATAAAACAAAAAGAATCTAGAAGAAAAAATTTAAGCACGGGGCAGTTCCTCAGTCGTGGGTGCGGCTGCTGAGTTGGTCAACTCTCCGCCAGATCCCGCAATAGGACCAGCCCCTTCAACCACGCGGAAGGGGGATTCGTCATTGATGATCGCCTGGATCTCAGGGTTAGGAATGATGATGAGTTCTTCAGGGATTGGGATGCTGCTTTCTTGCCTACGGGATGAAGAAGGTTCCACTTGCATCTTATCAAGCGCAGTAAACCACCTTTTGGAGTAGTAGACTTGAAGGTTTTGCTGTACTTGTTGCCTCACGGAAGAGATGCAGTCTTGGTGGCCTTGATTGTAAGACTCTTGAATCCTGGCCTCATTAACTGCCACATAACCTTTCAGCTCGGCCTCTTTTTCTGTAAGTGTTTTCTTCATTTCATCAGGCTCTTTCTCCAAAGCTTCCTTTCAGTAATGGCCTTGGTGTTCTCCTCAGCCTCAGCTCTAAGCTTTTCGGATTTAGAAACTTTGTTCATCACATCTGAAATCTTCTTTAAAAGATCCTCATTATCAGCATGCAGCTCTTCAGCCCTAGCCTTGACTGCAAGAAACCTCTCCTCAATAATCGCGGAGCATTGATAGCCCTGACAAAAGTTTTAAGGAAAAGATTGGTTGAACTTAACAAAATCCTTCGAAAAGAAATAAGAAATGCAGTAAGATTGTGGATTACCGTGATGACTTCCCTTTTCATGTTCAGCAGCAAGGAGTCATCATCCCATTTTGCCCAATGCTTCATGTCCTCGGGAAGTAGAAGGGCCTTCCCCACACAGTCAGCAACTTTTCCTCCACGGCCCTCTCTCCACGGACTTACTCTGTCAGTGGCAGGAAGAGCCTCCCCGTCCACCGTAAACGTCTTCATGTATGCAGGTGCACCCATGACCTCCACATGGGTATCGCAGAAGTGTGGAGGGGAGTTCTCTGAATCGGAAATTGTGCGGGGCTGATCGGAATTCGATCCCCTCGGACGTTTACTCCCACCCCTAGTGACACGGGTCGGGACATATGTTGCTGCGGTAACTGATGGACCTGGAGGAGGACTAGTGACAGTTGTTGTAGGAGGAGGAGTTTGGCTCTGAGGTACAACAGGAGCAGCCAAGATTTGGGCAAGGGTGACCCCGCTTCTTTTCAGTGGCATCTCGGCAGAAGAATTGTCTAATGGGATATCCGCGGGAAAGTTGATTTCGTCGCGGGGTGAAGGGACGTTGCCTTTTCTTCTTGAATGCGTGCTCTTCTGAAAAAGAAGTAAATAAAGGTTAGAAACAATGAATGCTAACAATTTCTCGGGAATGTAATAAATTAAAAATACAATAAGTTAGCAAGACAAAGTGAGTTGACTCCTACAAAATCTACCCAGCTGCTTTGCCCGCCTTAGTAGGGCAATGGATCCCGAGATTACCGAATAGTGTCCCTCTGTTTCTCCGTCAGAATCTGGAAGACCAGAAATCAGCCTCACTTCCCCGTGGAGGATCTTAAAGTAATACCCCGAGGTCTTACTTTCTTGGAATCTATACACAGTTGATATCATGCTCGGTAAGTTTCAATCCGAGCCTTTTGTTAAGGGTGTCTACGCTACTAATGAGCCTAAAGACGTTAGGGGTGCACTTAACATTTATTTTAGGAAATATCTTACTCATACAATTATACCTCCTTAAAAATTGTTATTTTTAAATCTAAGAGAGATATGTGTTATTTTTTATGATTTTTTATTTTAATAATTGTTAGATTTATATGAAAAGTTTGTTCATTTGAAAATATATTAAGTTTTGAAATTATTACACTTACTGAGGAATAGCTAATACAACCTTTTAAAGATCATTTAGAAGAATAGGAATGACTATTCCTTGTAATAAAAACTTAACCAAACTAAAGAATAACTATACTATAGTAATAACTATTACATTAGAGCGCCTATTCCAGTCTACCAAACATGCCCTAAGAAAATTGGTAAGGAGGTCACTCATAGGTCGTAGGAATCCTACTACAGCAACAAGTGGAAGTACTACCCTATCCTCTCCTCTTGAGAGTATTGCCTCGTCTTCCGAGCAATAGCTCACCTCAACGACATCAGGGAAGTTATACTTCCTCCTAAACTCAGCTAATCTCTCGGGTGTATCAACCATCGATTTGAACTTCCCCATAGTAGGCAGAGTAAGAATAAAGAAGAAAGAAATGGCAAAGATTAAATCTAAAGAGTAAAGGAATAGACAGACTTACAAGATAATAGGAAGGCAGATAAAAAGAAGGTCGCTGGAAATCGCCGGAGAGCCGTCGGAAAAGAAGGTAGGAAAAAGATGAAAGGGAAAGAAAGTTTGCAGTGTTTGAAGAGAGAAGAACGTAAAAAGAACCAGAAAGGAGGCCTGAGGTCTCCCTTATATAGGCAAAAGGGGGTAGAGGAAGGGACAAAAGAGACCCTTCCTTTCCCCTCCATTTTTCCGCTTTCCAATAGACCCATCTAACCGTCCATTCAAAGACACGCGGAGAGATCGTGGGGCGAGTGTCTCGGGTACGTGTGCGGCATTTAAGATATGACTGATTTCAGTGGCACAATAACCCATTCTAAATCAACGGTTATAATCCAAAATCAAGACCCAATCTAACGGTGACAATTACATGTCAAAGATCTGATATCTCTCACTATCTCTAATGAGGAGCCTCTTCAGTTTTCACTTCAGACTCTCAGTCTCAGAGTTCAGATTGAAAGGTTCGTGGTCATGGCTTCACCTTCACGCTTCTTACTCCAAACGCTTAGGTAATTGTTCTCTGTTTCTCATCTTTCTTTTTTGCTAGTCTCGTTGGTTTCATTTGTTATGGAAATCAAATGTTAAAATCAAATAAACCCAAAGATTAATAATATGAAACCCTAACTAAAAAATACCTTGAAACCCTAACTATCTTACTTTTGTTCTTTGTTCTTTTTTTTTTTAATCAATTTTGATCCTGTTTTAATTTTATACAGGATTGAAAGCTGACTCGAAGTAGCGTTTTCTGCCTTCAAGTTCGAAACCCATATACCTACCGTTTTCTTTAAGGTATGGTTTTTGCTTTCCTTTGTGTTTAGTGTTTAAGTTGAGGTTTTTTTTTTTTGCTGCTTGATAAAGATAATAGACCAATCTGGTGTAATCTTTTATGTAAATCATGTATTCTTTGTTTAGTGATTAATCTGCTATGTAAATCATGTTATGTTAGTGTTTAGTGTTTAATCTGCAATGTAAATCGTGTATTATGTTAGTGTTTAGTGTTTATCTGCTATGTTAGTGTTTATAATGTAAGCATTGTTAAAGGACAATCAGAGCTATCCTTAACTTATAGAAATGTATTTGCTGAAGAACTACAAATAGAAACTTGCAAAGATGGATGTAATAAATTATTATTAGAAGTGCTTATTTAGCTATTTATACATATTTACACGCATGGATCTATAATACATAGGTATAATACAAAGAATGAAATGTTATATAGCATAAAAGAACTCTTACTGTAAAGAATCAAAAAATGATACGGTATCATGAACTGTTTTTGTCATGCTTGGCCATGTATCTTGCCTCAAAATCTCAATGCAAGAATCATTGCGAGTGTAGTTGCCATGTGTGCCAACTTAAGTTTTTCTTAAAAAATAGCGCTCCAACGAACCATTGTTGCCCCCAAAAGGCGTCAGCTGGTTTTCAAAGCGGCTCTAATCCAATAAATTTTCCAAAAAGTTTTGATCTTTCAATGAAGGAATTGATTGCAGTGTAATCATGTGGAAGCATTCTGCATGAAATCACTAGTTGGTATGAGTATGTGAATCATTGCACATACACTCAGGGACAGGGTACTTTGTAACGTCCCTTCCCGCTTTATTAGTCCCCCGCTCTGGCTGCCCTAAGGATTCATTGCGTAATTCCTTTATGATGCTGTTGAATTCTGCTTCTGGTAAAGAAGAGTTCAAAAAGTAAGTGGGCATCTTTCTTTTGTTTGGGGTTATATGCTTAGTGTGTCCTGCAAAGGCCCGGTGTCCCTGTATAATATGTACAACAAATTGCAGCCTTCATAAATGGAAGCATAAAACTTATATTTGAGGTTCTAAATTTATAGAGTTAAGATCATTAATGATCCATTAGACTGCTTAAAAGATGGACAAATAGAAAATAAATTTTGGATGTTTTAAGATTTCAAATTCGGCAAAACTTTCGTCCCACCTGCTCTGAAGGCACAGGCAGTATATAGGTTCCCATAGAGTCATAGAAACATTCATGATTGAACAAAAACTAAAATTACGTAACCAGTGAGGTAACACGTACAAAAATGGTGTTTCTTTTTTGGCTCACATTATGATTAGCTTTTACTAAAACCTTTTCTTCTTTGGACAAATAACTCAAGCCATACATCCTATTTTCACCAAAAAAAATTATCCAAGAAAGAAAAGAAAATGACAAGCACCTTTCAATGTTGTAATTTCAGATTGTAGAAACTTTTTTTATTGCCCACTTTTCAGTCTTTCTCAAGGAAATTGAAGTATAAGAGCTTAAAAATTTGCTCAATTATTTGTTGCAGGACCGTTAAGAAAGTTCCACACTATACTAGGTTTCTTGATGAATTCTTGAATAAGAGTGATGTTTAAGAGTTTAGGTTAGAAGAGAATGAAAGTTGACGGCTGGAGGAAATATACCATGTTTCGGGTGTATGCTTCCTCTCTCTCTCAAGCTGGTGGGATCCATCACTTGTGGGTCCCACCAGCTGTGAGAGAGGAGAAACATACACCCGAAATAGAGTGTATTTTCTCCTAGCTTTGGGATGGCTTTGAACATTTCAGGAATTGCAAGAAGACAACAGCCCTGATTTTGTGGTCGAGGTTGTCTATTTCTAAATCTCTATGAGTATTTGTTATCTATGTGGTTGATTTTAACAAAAGTAAGTTTATTGATTAGTTTTTTGTTTGTGGATAAAAGGAAATATCTCACTAATAGGTTAAATGTTAACTAATTTCTTTTTCACGTGTTAAGAGCAGAAAATTGTGAATTTTAAACTGATAGGGCCCTATATTCATCAGTTCAAGTGTAGTAATGCCAGATTGCCAAGCATTTACCAGTTTTCTCCCTTATTCACTACTACTTTTTGCTGCATCATATTGGTAATATGGTTCTAGGAAGAATCTGAAACTGGACATAAAAACATGGTTTTGTGTCTACTCTAAGTAAACTTTGACATCTCAGCTTTAAATTTTAAACCTTTTTTTAAAAAAAGTTTTTTATTCACTTTGGTTTCTCTACAGTTTATCTAAGAAGGGTTAAGGAGGAAAAAAACACAAAGCTCAAACTTTCATTTTGAAAACACCGCATTTCAAAATATACATCATTTGATAATGATTTTCAATGCAGCAAGCACCATGGCTGTGGAATGTTTAAAAGTTCAAATTTGCAATGACAATACCATAACATTATAGGTCACAAAATCAACTCAAGGTGTCTAATAATGAAATTCACCAGAGCTGACACGCTTACGCTCCACTAATCCTTCCTCCATGGTTTTTCTGTAAGTCATTAATTTTCCTTTCCAAACCGATTATCTTGTCCGCAAGCAGCTTCTTCTCTTTCTCACACTCCTCTAACTGCTCTTTGTACATTAACATTTCAGAGTTAGTTGAATCAATCTTTTGAAAATAATTGGTTTTGTAATTTTCTTCTCTCATCCAGCTCATGGCTCTTTTTCTGAAGCTCCGGTTGGAGTTTACTAGCATTATGTTCAAAACATTCCAATTGGGCCATAAGCAATTCCTTCTGTTTTTTTATTCTCTCTCAATAGCTGTAGATAATCTGAAATTTCCAAGGCAAGCCAATCAATCTTTTTGACTAAATTTTCTCTACTACTTTTTGTCTCTTTCTTCTAAGTTCATCAACTTTTTCCACAAGGCATTGACGTGACCATGCATCTCTCCAACAGGATGCAGATTTGGACCAGCTAATGTGGCAGATTTTACTTTGTAGGGAAAATTTGATGCAATGGGGACACTAGAAGTAGGAGAGTCAGAGATTGAGGCTTGAATTAAGTTGGATCCTTTCTTATCCTCCATGCTCCCACTAAAACGGATGTTTTTCACTTCAGAAGTATCTGAAAGTTTGTTTCCAAATTCTACATTACCAGGCAAAGAAGAAATGAAAGCATTTGATATAATTTGTACACAACATCTATTTTGATACCGTGATATACCACTGGTCTGGAACACCTCATATCAAATGATAAACTGCCACTTGTCCAAAAAATGAAGCCGTTACGTAGACTGAATTTAATCATTTTACTATTATTGTAAAATAGGCAATTATGAATCTAAGCTGAACCGACCAAATCTAAGCTGAATTTAATCACAAATTAACAAAATTAGTAGATTCAAACAAATCAGGAACTTGTGAAGTGACAACCTAGTACATAATCCGCTTTTAAACCACACTGTAAGTGCCTGAAAATCATCAAAAACTTCATCAAGCATATTGCAACTACTTATGATTTACAATTGTAGAAATTAAAAAAAAAAAAAAAAAAGTTTTAGACCTCTATTCATTCTAAATGCTCTAATACCAAGTGAAAATTCCGGTTTAGACCCCTATGTTAATTATTCGGCGGAATTACTAATTTGCCTCAATTAAGTAATCCACAAGATTATTATATTTTTACCACAGTGAATCAATCACCAAATGATAATGAAACCGAATATAAAAGAAAAGGAAATAGAGACTTACCAGGTGAAGTTATTGAATCCCTTCCATCTTCTACCTCACTGCTCTTACGTCCAAGATTTATAATCAGTTCATTAATTTTCAATTTTAAATCAATTATTTTGTCCACAACCAGGTTCTTCTCTTTCCCATACTCCTTCAACTGTTGTTTGTTCTTTGATATTTCAGTGTTATCCCAAACAATTGTTGCCGTAATCGGGCTCCTAATTTTCTTCCTTCCTCAACCTCATGAATCTTTTTCTCAAGAACCTATTGAAGTCCATGAGCTTTATTTTTGGAATGTTTTGATACAACTGTAAGTAATTTCTTATCTTTTTTATTATCTTCTAATAGCTTGTAAGCATCTGAAGTATTGAGTTAAGCCTTTCACAATATTACAGCATTGGAATTTAGCTACAAATTCAGATGCAGAGGCCATGCAAATAAAACATAAAACGATTAATTAGGTCTCAATGAACGACAGATAACTTTAAACAGGCAAGTAGATCAAATAAAATTCCATAATACTTCTCTCCACAGGAGATATTTAAGAGAAAATCCAAAGCCAAACAAAAATATCTTGGAAACAAGAAATATGCGGCCAACATTGGAGCATCCTAACTATAACCTAGGGAAGTAGGCTAGTTCAATCTTCTTCCTCAATGACCTTGGTACCCAATCCCTTTAAGCCCTCTGGAGGGATCTCTGCAACAGTGACTAGTGAGAAAAACTCCTAGCATCTTCTTCATCATTTCTTTTATGCGCAATATAGACATAAACTCTCCTTGGCCCACTCCGAATCCCACGACTCCAAATATGCTTGTTTAGCTTAACATCCACCCTGACAATAGTTGTTCCCATAGCCTTTTGGGCAAACTTCCTGATTTCCTTTATGACCTTTGAAGCCCTCTTCTTGAAAGTGCTGCACATGGGATTGGAAAATGAAACGGTTACTTAGTAGTGTCCAAACAACAATGCATTAGCTAACTGGGATACATCAAAAAATCAAGAACAAATATAGCCTTGTAAAGTGCATATTTTATAAGATGAGTAATAAGGAGAGAGAGCAGTAAGTAGATGGTAAAAACACAAACAAGTTTAAGAAACAGATAAAGCCTTGTAGAGTGGCGTCTTTTATAAGACTCGAGTTTCTCAGTGGAACTTATAGAAGATCTTAACTTTCAGCCACACAAGGCAGCTGGCTATCTACATGCGCACTAAAATGACATCCAACTCTTGGGAATGTGTATACTCGAGAGAAAAGTTTGGAATTCAACAACTGTAAAGTCATACCAAAGCACTGAATATATTGCTTACCATTGTAACCCCAACTAAATAGAGAAACCATACATGACTCCAAGAAATCCTCTGTTAAAGACAAAGAAGTATATACAAGTTCCATTTCTCACCCAATACTTACAAAATTATATATCCATGCATATAGATAAAAGCCAGAGATTGAACTGACAGGAGGCTCTAGGCTCTCCAGAGAGTTCAGGAGACATGAATGAATACTAGAAGAAAACAAGGGCAGAAATAATGTCATTAAAAGTAGGGAATTTTCGCGCAACGTGATCCTAGTTCATTAAAACTCCTCAAAGCAAAAGTCAATGACCTAGGAAGTACAGACACTTCATTCAGTGTGCTGTACTTGTATTGTACTTGTGTTATACCGGTGTTGTATAGTGAAATAGAGGCTTCCACTTGACAACACGAGAAATGTATAATTTTTTTGTTATGTAAAGAATCCGGGAAAATTACACTTTACCACCCTAAACTATGCACTAGATTATATTTTGCACCCTAAAATATTTGACTGCATACTTTGCACCCAAAACAATCACGCTTATCACACTTTGCATCCCAATGTTATTTTTGCTATTATATTTAACAGAATCTTGTGACATGTGACAAGCACATGCTTCTTGCTTAGGTGTAACAAAGTTAAAATACTGAAACACCCTTCTTCAAAATCAATTTAAACAAAACCCAAATTTTTTCACATCTCCCTGTCTCACGTGTCTGCCATCCTCTTCCCCAGATTCAGTTTCAAAATATTTAAATTTACCTCTCTAATTCCATGGCAGAATTCATTCATAGTACGCCATCCACCTTCCTGGTATTTCTTATACTATCTATAGCTTTCTAGTTATTAAAATAATTAAAAATCCCTGGTAAGGGGAGACTAATCTATAGTTGTCAGTATCGTACGATACGCGATACGTATCGTACGATACGTATCGTATCGTGTGTAAAAAGTTCCGTATCGTATCGGCATATCGTAAGTGCTCATGAATCGTACGATACAGTGTGCGTATCGTAAAATCGTGAGTATCGTACGATACATAGAAAAATGCTTTAAAATAAGATTTTTTTGTTAAAATTTGTACTTTTATTTGAATCTAACAAGTTTTTAGACTTGTTTTTAATACAAAATTATTAGTTTACTTAATTTTGCCTAATAAAATAACATATTTATAAGATTTTTTCCCTCTTTTTTTCCTATAAAATTTAGATTACACAATACACACTTACACTTCATTTTAATATTTGCAAATTTATTTTTTATACTATGAATAAGATATTAATTGACAATATAATTTTTTTTTTTTTTTTTGTCATTATTGTTATAAGTCCAAGAAACTAGAATGCCAAGAAGCAATTTTTTTTTTAAATTATTAAAATAAAAAGAACAAGGGGAGATAGTAAATGTTAATGACAATGAAGAAATTTTTAATGAAGAAATAAGTTTGCAAAATGATAAACATGATGATAGCATTGACTTAGATGGGGTTTATTAGGCAATATGATGAAAATAAATTATTATTTTTTGATCATTTGTAATATATTATCATTTTTAAATTTAAACCATTTGAATGTGTATGTTATAAACACATGCTAGGTTGATTTATTTAGTTAGCTTGTTAAATATTATTACATAAGTGATGAATAAATTAGTCATTAGTTGAATATATTTAAAATTTATAATGAATATACCATTTATATATGTATCTCTATAAAAAATTTTTATATTTTATTAAGCGTTTGTGTATCTTACGATACATGATACAATATGATATACGATACGGAAAAATCAAAAATCAATTCACGATACGATTTACATTTTGACAACTATGATCTATACAACAACTGATAAATTGGACACAAATACGTCAGTTTTTCCACAACTCTAGCTGGTGGTGATGCATCTCGTGATGGGAAGCTCTATGAATTGATGGTGAGCACGGCTAATGAGGCATAGTTCCTGTCTGCCGTGCCACTTAGGATTTGCTATTTTAACTTCTTTTATACCATTTCGTCAATGATGGAATTAAAAAGTATTAGATTGTATTTTATGAATCTGGGGAAGAGGATGGCAGACACGTGAGACAGAGGGAGATGTGGAAAAATTCGGGTTTTGTTTTTATTGATTTTGAAGAATGGTGTTTTAGTCTTTTAACTTTGTTTCACCTAAGTAAGAAGTATGTGCTTGTCACATGCAACAATATTCTGTTAAATATAATAACAAAAATAACACCGGGGTGCAAAGTGTGATAAGTGTGATAGTAGTTTATGGTGCAAAGTGTAATCTAGTGTATAGTTTAGGGTGGTAAAGTATAATTTCTCCAAAGAATCCCTTACAATGGTAACCACATTAATTCATTTGACTCTTTGAGGGATAAATAGCTATTAAAAGGGATAGCACCAAATCCTAAGCAAAAATCACATACACTCTTCTATATACTAGGAACATTATCAATTTATTTTATCATATCCCAAACCAAATTCTTAACAAGCCAAAAAATAGAGATTAGGATCCTCTCCATTTTAAGCGAAATGTACTATTGAGTCATAATTTAAACGTGACACTAGATACACCTTTAAATGTTTCTCAAAAAAAAAAAAAAAAAAAAAAAAAGATACACCTTTAAATTTGTAATATTTAATAAAACCACGAAATAGAATCACCTCAAACGGAGAGAATCCTAAAACAAAAAGAACATAGCATTCATAATGTCTCAATGAAGTGAATCAATTTTACTAAAATACATGCGGAAAGATTTCAGCTTTCATTGTTTGGCAATCCTCCCTTCATTTTGTTGTGTTGTGCTCTATGTATGTTGTTTTTAACAACCAATGGACACTAGAATTCTAAATTGATATTATATTATTTCAGGATACTAGATCAGGTGCAACTTTAACAGCTAAAATATCATTTTATCCACACAAATATATTTTACCTGATTAAGCCCATCATTGCAGTCAAGTGAATAAAGGCTTTCCACATATGTAGTTGCCTCCATTATTGTCTTGGGATCATATGGTGTTTTTCTATAGGCCTTTTTTTTCAAATTGAAGACTGTCAATTTGAAATTCCATTCTGAATTCTCTCCAACACCTTTAACTTGCGTCTCCTGCAATAAAAAATTTTCACCATTCTTTGACACGCATACAGGCCTCGGACAACTGCCCCTATATGGAATGGTTGCCAATCTAGTCCAAGACTCCTTCATCACCCATAGCTGAATACATATATCACTGCATGATTCGGCGGTGCACACAGATAGACACAGGTGTTCTCCAAAAGTACCTAACTCCCATGTATCTGATGTATCGTAATATTCTCCTGATGATTCATCTCTGATGTAATAAGAAACAGATTCTGGCCATGGCAGCTCATGAAATATCTCATCCGCTAAATCAAAATAAATGATTGACGGCTTCCTATAACGTTTAGCACTCCAATAAATTGCCCCATTGCAGTATATAGTCTTTTCGGTAGATGGAAGGCTGTAGATAAAATTATTCTTATCCACCCGAATTGTCCTCCAAGTAAAGGTCTTGAGTGAAAAGATCTCGATCTGCAACATACTCTCTCTCTCACTGTGTATACTACAATAAAAAATTACATTCTCATAATCTTCTCCTTTATCATTATCCACAAACACATTGAATACATTAGTTGAAACACCCATCAAATTAATACAACCAGATCAAGGAAAAAAGTACATTGTATAAGCAAATAGTTTTGCTTACAACCAAACTAGATAAATGGAAGTTACAGAAACAATAATGAATTATAATTTAAACTCAAGATATGAAAAAGGGGGAAAAATTTTACCCTAGCTCTCAACTTTACTGGTGCATGCAACAATTTCTAAATTGAAAAGAAAAAACTTGTACAAAATTTGAAATGTTCGTTTTTTAAATATATATATATATATATAAATTGGTGCTTGCCTTTGTAAGTTTGTAGTGAGGATAGTGGAGCTTGAAGTAGTGAAAAGGGTTTGGACCCCAACAACACCTCCACCTCAGTTTTCTTAACCTGATGAGACTGTACAATAAGTATTAAAGGCAACACAAAAAAGAAGAAAAAGAAAGAATTTATAGTGACCCAACAAATCGCCTGACTCATTCCTAATGATAAGGAGGAGAATTGGCAACAAAATGAGTTTCTGCTACTGAGAATCATCATCAACAACAGCAAGCAAGTTCAACCCAGAGCAAAACATTAAGCCAGATGGGTATTTTTGAGAGGCATGGATGATGAGACCGAGCAAGTCCAGAGTCCAGACCCAGAGGGTATTGTCAGTGGCTACGGGCCAGCAAGAGAGGGTTCAGGCCCTTCGGGGTGTGGGCTTGTTATGCTTGGGCCTATGGCACTAGATTGTTGTAGGCTTGCACTTATTGTTTATTGCTCTCATAAGTATGAATAGGATGATAAGAGCCGACCCACCCATCAGAAGCTACCCACCACGAATTAAAAAATAATATAAGTTTTACATTGGTGAACATTGTGGTCTCAAATTTGAGAGTGCACTATTCATTCATGACAAATATTTTGGTATTTACAACCTCTCATGTAAGGTGTTTTATAGTGTTTTGGCATTTGACACACCTAACGTTGTGCATTGGCATTGGGGATTGTAAACCCCCAAATTGTAAATTTATAGCATCTAAATCGTAAAGTGTGCATTATCCAATACTCTAATGATGACTAATTTATAATTTAATTGGGAGGGAGGGAGCACCAATCACAATAATGAATTGGGTGACTAATTTATGTTTTAATTTTGGGGGGGCAAATATAATTTTTTGACCTAAAATTTAAGAAAGTAAAAAAAAAAAAAAAAACAAATAAAATAAAAGAGGGTTAAATATATTTGTTTTTGACTCATGATACGCTGGAAGGTAAAAGATTAAAAAGGGAAAAAAGTAAAACGAGAAATGAAATTATGAGTTAAGACTTGAGACTTGAGATGAAATGACCACACCTTGTTCTACATTATCAACCCAGGTTGGGTTCATTTGGTTGGTTTGATCAAAGAATCAAAATGTCTCACACCAAGAATAAAATTTAATTGTTAGAAACTGTTTGAATTCCTATATGGATTTGGTTAACTATTTGGCTTTCCTTAGTGTGAAAGGAGAGTTGACTTGATTTCCTTTTTTGGATTTTCTTTATGTGGAATGAAACTTTAGTCCTTGTCAAAAAAGTAACTAATATTTCTTGTTCACCTAGGAATAGGATTGGTGGCCTTGGCCCAAGAGTCCTCCCATGTGAGAAGAAGAAGAGAAGTGAACTGTAGTCCGCTGATCCAGTAAATTTTTCATTCCCTAACTCACTAATCCACCAAAAGTTGCCCATGTGATTCTTATCATAGTTTACAGACCACGTAGAAACCCAAAACAAGTCAGAAAACAACATAAGTTAGAATTGCTTGAGTAACAAGTTTGACCAAAGTTTCCCTCCCGCCCTTAGTCTTGTGAGAGAGGAGCTTTTCATCCCGTTGTACCATGCACCCGCTTCCAAACTCATCTTATTAATTAATTAGCCCTTTGTGTAACGTACCATATAAATATAATATGAAAACTGAAAGTCCCTTTAATATTTTACAATGGTAAACTTGATGAGCTCTCAAATCTCATTAGTTAATAATAATGTAACGTTTTCATTATAAAAAAAAAAAAGTTACGTTACATACCAATTTTTTTTTTTTTTTTTTTTTTTTTTTGGGAGAAAAAACATTACATACCAACTTAAACAAACTTTTTGATTCTCAAAAAAAAAAAAAAAAAAAAAACTTAAACAAACTTCCCCGTTCAGTCCGGACGAAGAAAATCTTATAACTTAAAAGAGTTAAGAGTAATTGAAAATTTGAAATCGACTCCTCCTCACATCAAAAAAAGAAGTTTTCTATATTATACTATAGGATTGGTGCAGCTGCGTGCATATGTCTCTTCCAGTGCTCCCCACCATTCCAATCTTGCCTCTCTTGCCCCCAATCTCGCTCCCTATCATGACCATAATCCTTTTCATCTCCCAGGTGGCAACACTCTCAGTCTCTGTCCCTGTCTCCGTATGTCCCTCTCTCTCTAGCCCTATCTCCTTCTCATCCATGCCCACGTTTGCTATCATAATCTGCCATATTCTGTACCATAGTATCGTTACCTCTAAAACAGGAAAAACAAAATGAATAATATAGAAAACTAATATAACTTTTTAAGGATTGATGGTGTGGTAAATTCATTACTTAAAATTTAAGAAGTGCAATACAATTGTCATATATGCTAATAGATGAAAAGTGATGACCGGTGAATACGCACCTAAATTGTGATCCATCATAATTTTCTCTAAACAATAACTTAGCAAAGAAACCGGCCAGACTCAAAATACCTGGTTACAGGGCTGTTTAAGCGCTATAGTGGCTTCAACTGCCATGCAAGTGAAAAAGGTGAAAAATAAGCAACCATTTATAGGTAGGTGAGTGCCTGCCTCCTTAGTACATGTTTTTGCGAGACAGCTTCCATGAAACTCTACAAGCTTCTACATCACACATTGACAAACTCCGGCTAAACACTTAGGGTACGTTTGGTAGACTATAATAATTACATACGAATAGGAATAAGTATTACAAGGAATACAAAATGCTGTAATGTAATACTTATTACTATTTATTTATTTGGTGGCAGAACTCTAAAGACAATGGAATAAAAATATTTTAAATTAAATTGTCTAAAATACCTTTATTATAAAATTACAAATACACTTGATAAGGATTAGTTTAATGAACCCAATCTTGAACAAATGACCTCCAACAAACTCAATCTCTCTTCTTCTTCTTTTTTGTAAATAAAATTGCTTTCATTTCATTGTATAGGAGTAGCTACATAAGTAATCAATTGGTCTTTCAAAAATTCTTGTGGGTCTTCAATCAAGTGTCCTACAGTTGTAAAATTTGACCAACAAACTACAATCTTACTTGAACAATGGTAAAACACTCAATTTTTTCAAAGTCTTCAATCTTGATTTAATATCTGGTTTTGCTCTTAACCCAGCAATAGGTAATTTGGTAGAAATCTTTAGTTTGTCTGTTGTACTAGAGTGATTTTCATTTAATGTATAAATAGCACTTTACAATTTACGATAAGTCTATAATTTAAATAAATTTACAAGTGATAAATAGGCATATTTAAATACAAGTTTGAATCCTATACATATCATCTATTATCTATCTTCTGGCGTTTATCTTCTTAGCAGACTTTGAATTGTTTCCAACCCTATCCTCTTTATCTGCTTGTGGCTATCTTTCAAACTCTTATCTTATCACCTCCTTTATTTTTTTAATTTGCTTCTGACTACTCGTGTAATCCATACACGACAGGTTGGTTAACACTTATAGAAATCCTATTTTATTGTTTTTGAAATCGCATAAAGAACACCAACAAGTTTTTGAAAACGCAAAAAATAGTAGAGAGAGAGAAAAGGGGGAGGCAATACCTGTGGAATCGCAGAGATGTAGTATGGGAGAAAAAAATTCTTAAGAACAGAGGGTAACAACTGAGGGGAGAGAAAGGCCGTACTTTTAAAAATAGGAGATCTCTAGTAGTAGGAGATTAAAATTTATGAGAGGAGGGACAAAAAATATTTCAAAAAGGAGGGAGATAGAAAATTTTTGAGAGGGAGATGAAAATTTTGGAAAAGCAGGTAAGAGGGGATTTTTTGGGAATTTTTTTAATTGAGTGTGTTATTAGGTGAATGAATAGGAATTCAGACCTTTTAGTAAGGAATGACTATTCTTCATTTTAAGGAATAGCTATTCATAAGGAATAATTATTTCTTGTAATAAAAACTTTACCAAACAACCGTATAACTAAACCATAGGATTAGCTATTACATTACAGTGTCTATTATAGTCTACCAAACGTGTCCTTAAGAATTCACATACTCATAACCAACCCTATTGTTTAAGACAATGGCTTATCCTCCTCCCTTTCTCTAAACCAAAAAATAGGACATCATGTCACCTTTGTTGTCTTTAAAGCAACAAATACTGTGTTGTAGTTACCTAATTGTGAAAGAAATTAAAAGCAGTGCAGAATTTTGCTCTACTCTCCAAAAATAAGAGATGTAAAACAGTCATACATAAAATATAAAATAGATTTTACTCCAACTCTAAATTATATGGAACAAAAAAGACCATATCACATTTGCACTCTAATAGTAATGTACGATCCCTCATACTCTCACTGCACACTTTCAGTACAGAGAAACCTGGCAGTATCGATAAATGATATTATATATTATAGGAAGTACTGAACACCACCTCAAGTACAATGTAAACCAACCATGCAATTGGATAATATGAAGAGCACAAACCCAACCTTGCCCACTTAGACCAATCCTAAACAGACATAAGCTAGATATATGCCTATAAAGAATGAAAAAGACAACTTGTCTAAAAAGAAAGGCTAAGGCTCATCTGTTAGCAGAAAAAAGAAGCATTCTGTTAGAAGACATGGGTGTCTATCACAACATAGATCCACTAGATTAAAGACATTAAAACAAGGAACTGTAATATAAATACAATTTTCATTCAATATCACACAAAAAGAAGAAAATCAGAAACCAGAAGCGTAGAATTAATTTTACCAGTATCACAGTCGCGTCTTCTAGTCCTATCTCTTTCCCTGGCAGGGCTTCGCCCATAGTAATAATCCTGCTAGAAGTTATGCCAAAATATGAATCTTACTGGAAAGAAAAAAACACAAATAAGATATCTTTTCCATTATATCCATGAGTTTAGAGAGGGAATGAGAAAAATAATGGTATGTATCCTTAGAGAGAGAAAATGATAGGGCCAGTCATCAAAAAGAGGAAAAAATAACAATACCTCTTTCCCTTCTAAGGATGAATAGAAAAGTGGGGTAAAGGGAGACATTTTGGCTTTTGTTGTTTGTTAGTCAATAGAGGGGGGAGAAATAGCAAAATGATTCTATTTTTTATATAGATCAAAATACTTATGATTCATATGTGGTGACAAACTAGTCGATCTCAAACCCCCTCATTTTTTCTTCTTTCTCTCTCTATTCTCCGTAATTTTACTCCCATACAGGATATTACACTTATATATCCTTCCATTTACTTTTCTTCCCTCTAGAACCTTTTATCAAATACAGAAGTTAAACAGGAATGAAAGAAATGCAAACCATTTCATGAGCCTCATCTTCTAAACCATCAAGTTGGTCAATCTCCTCCTCCTCTTCCTCCTCAAAATCATCTTCCAAAATGCTTCATCTAGGTTCCAATGAACCTAGTGATTCAAGAGTCCATCTGTAGGCCTACAAAAAGACATCAAACACGCATTTTCAAAGAGAGTCATGGAAGGCAAAGGAAGACAGAAAATTACAGCAGGAAACCTATGAAGGAGATCAAATTCACAAATATATGCCTAGTAAATACCATTAGGCAAATACCAGATTTAAATAAAAACAAGTACCTTTTCTTGATACATGGAAAAGCAATGTCACAGAAATAATCTTTTGTTATAAGTCCATCATAACCTCATCCACATGTAAAAGTGAAGCCTGATACAATTGGAAGTAAGGCAAAGCACAGGCAGCTTAGTGTATTCATGAAAATTATAAATGCATATGAAAATAATAACATATAGAAGTTGAAACTATCAATGAGAAAGTAGTCGCAGCAGATTCAAGAGATATGTAGAGGATCTTACGTCCTTCAGGATATTTTCACCTTAGCTTCCTATAATCATTGTACAGAGGCTTTAGGCACCAGTAGACCTCGACATCAGTTTCTGTAAGATGCAAATAAAGAGCACCAAGTACCCGCACGTACCTACCAAAAGATGAAATGATGTTAAAATTCAAAGGGAACTGCCAGAGAAACAACTTCACATTAACATGACAATAGCACAGAGAAAAATGCAGCATTAAAAGAAGGTAAAACCCAAGGGAAAAAGCACTGCACAGGGACTTCTACAAAATTCAAGGTAAAACCAATATGCTAACACGCGTGGATAATTATTAATTAACGTAACCATCATATTAAAAAAAAAAAAAAAACATGAATCTTATGTTTTTATCCATATTTTCATTTCAGCATCCAAATGCTCTTATATACTTCATGAGAAACTCCAACCCAATAAAACAAAACCCTTGAATTGAGTTGAGCTTCTATCAAATTAGAAGCTCAACAAAATGCTAACAAAATACAAATTAGAAGCTCAACAAAATGTTATTTTGTTAGGATCCTTACTGACTTCTGTTTTTTCTTTTGTTATTCTTCTAAGAAAGTAAGAATTATGGTTGAACAATTGGGCCATCACTGGTCTATTATGAATAGATGTCATTGTTAGTATTGGTCCAATATTTATACTGGATTTAACAAAGATTTGAGGGACTATTTGTTTTCTTTAAACTTCATTTTGTTTCTTTTTTTCTTTCTTGTTTTACATAGAATTAGAGGGACTATGTTTCTTAAATTCCAAACCCAAGATAAGCCTAACCTCAAATCTTCTCCTTTGCAAATTGCAATGAACCCCAATTCAGCTTTTGCACAGGAAATATCTGTTAAAATAGAAATTAGTATTATCTTTTATACTATGCTGCAAAATCCCTTTATCCCTCAAAATAAAGCAGGATTTGTGATTTTGAGGAGAGTTTCTAATAATCAGGTTGAAGTGCACATGAGACTTTGCAGTTCTCATCAGCATCAATACACCATTTTAAGATATAGTGGTAGCCTCTCCACTTCCGTGTGGATATTTCCTCCACCACCTCCATGTGGCTCTTCTCCACCAACAGCGTGTGGAACTTCTCTCCCCCTCTCATTGTGAGTCCTTTCCTAACTGGATCTGAAATTCCCATCCATCTATCCCTAAATTTCAGTATTCACATCCACCTATCTACCTATCCCATAAACTACACAAAATAACTTTCTCCCTTGAGACTAGCTGGCTTCGGTGTGGGTCTCACCAGTGAACTATTATTCCAGTCTTGTGGCTCCATCACAGAACGTGGGTCGCTCTCTGACTGGGCCAACGGCCATGGAATTAGCCCTCACATGACTTCCGATTTGCATCTTAGTAAGTGCTCTGCTTCTCTAACTTCAGTGATTTAAACTTGAATATTTTTGTGGCTGTTGGGGTTCATATCTTCTGCTTTTCACTTCTGGTTTTAATTTTAACTGGGTATCTATCATGCCCCCAACCTGCCCACGAGGATCTTAGGATGGAACTATCGAGGCATTCACTTCTGGTTTTAATTTAACTGGGTATCTATCATGCCCCCAACCTGCCCATGAGGATCTTAGGATGGAACTATCGAGGCATCCGCAATGCCTCAACAGTTAGAGCCCTAAGGGCTCAAATAAAAGGGTCCAAACCTGAATTTGTTGTCCTGAGTGAGACGAAAGCCAATGAGACATGTATGGAAGAAGTTAAAGATTCTATTGGATTTTCAGGTAAACTAGTTGTTGATGAAAAGGGTAAAGCGGGTGGTCTTTGTTTGATGTGGAAGTTGGGAGTAAATTTGGAAATTGTGGAATTTAATAAAAATCTTTGGCTACAGTTTTTTTTTTTTTTTTTTTTTTTTGATAAGTAACATAAAAATTTTATTAAAAAGAACATAGCACAATACATAGGAAATGTACTAAAGAGGCAAAAACATCAAGAAACCAAATTACAAGAATCAAGCAAAACAGGAAGGGAAAGACAAGAAAAAGATGGTAAAACTAAACACCATTCGAGGAGAGTAAAAAAGAAAAAAGACTTAAACTCAAGAATGGACCGTTCGCGTCCCTCAAAACTTCTAATATTCCGTTCCCGCCAGATACACCACATCAAATAGTGCAGCACAATCCTCCATATAGCTATATTGCGATGTCGCTTGAAATTGCATGACCAACAATCCAACAAATCCACTACCCTTTGCGGCATCACCCAACAAATACCAAACAAGCAAAAGACAATACTCCACATCTCATATGCTATAGGACAGTGAAGGAGGAGACGATCTACAAATTCCCCACACCTTTTGAACATATAACAGCACTTAAGAACAACAAAATGCATCTTCCAAAGATTATCTGTAGTTAGAATCTTGCCCACTAATATTATATAAATCTGGAAATGCCTCCTTAAGAGGACGATCCCTACACCACACATCATCCCAAAACTTCATTCGAGTAACATCACTCACATCATACCAAAGGAACTTGGAAAAATTCATCCAGCCACTTCTAATGAACTTCCACATACAAACACCATATGCCCCAAACACAGATTTTGTACACCAACCACCCCACTCATTCCCATACTTCGCCCCAATGACCCTTCTCCAAAGGGCATCATTCTCCAAACCATAACGCTACAACCATTTGCCTAATAAGGCAGAATTAAGCCTTCTCAAACACCAAATGCCTAATCCTCCATTCTTCACTGGCCTACATACCTTAGACCAATTTACTAAATGAAGTCTACGTTCATCACCAATACCAGTTCAAAGAAAATCTCTCTGTAATTTCTCCAGCCGCTTAGCCACCTTAGCTAGAATAGGGAGAAGAGAAAGAAAATAAGTTGGCAAGCTAGAAAGAGTACTCTTAATAAGGGTAACCTACCTCCCTTAGATAAATACAACCTCTTCCATCCGGCTAGCCTTCGCTCCATCTTCTCAAAAATGGTATTTCAAATCATCTTATCTTTAAAGGTAGCACCCAACAGAAGAGCTAAATATTTCAGCAGAAGAGCAAACTCCCTACAGCCCAAAATCTTCACAAACTCGTGTAGATTAGGCACATCCCCAATTGGAACCAATTCAGACTTTCCTAAATTAATTTTTAGCCCTGACATCTCCTTAAATCTAGAGAGAATCCCATGCAGAGCTGTTATATGGTTGCTGTCAACATCACAGAAAACAAGAGTATCATCCGCAAACAATAAATGAGACACCATCATCAAGGAACCAATTGCATTCCCAACTATGAAGCCTGAAAACTATCTTGCTGTAGTAGCTGCAACCAACATACAACTCAAGGCCTCCATGACAATATCAAAGAGAAAAGGGGATAAAGGATCACCTTGCCGAAGACCTCTAGAACTCCCAAAAAAGTCAGATGGGCAGCCATTGATCAAAATGGAGAATTTAGCAGTTGATATACAACACCTGATCCACCTTCTCCACTTTTCAGAAAATCCACACTGCTGTAACAAAAACATAAGAAACTCCCAATTCACATGGTCGTACGCTTTTTCAATATCTAGTTTGCACAACACCCTCGGAATCCCTGCCTTCAATCAACTGTCTAAATACTCAAAAGTAATAAGGACAGAATCTAAAATCTGTCTACCTTTCACAAAGGCATTCTGAGATTCTGAAATAAGACCGTGAACCACCCTACGAATTCGATTGGCTAACACCTTAGCAATAATCTTATACAACCTCCCACCAAACTAATAGGCTGAAAGTCTTTGACATCCACAACATCAATTTTCTTAGGAATGAGAGCAAGAAAAGTAGCATTAAGGCTCTTTTCAAACACAGCGTGGGCATGAAAAATATGAAACACATTCATAATATCTGTTTTCACCATGCTCCAACAGGACTGAAAAAATGCCATTGTAAAACCATCTGGACCTGGCGCTTTATCACCATTGAAATCATGGACCACTCCAAATACTTCATCCTCATCAAAAGGTCTGTCCAACCAAGTGGCATCTTCCTCAGAAATTCTAGAAAAAACAACCTCATCCAAAAGAGGTCTGTGGACCTCATTCTCCGAGTACAACTGCCTATAGAAATGAGTAATGCACCCCTCAATGATCCCCTGATCCATAGATAACTCTCCATCCACCATAAGCCTATCGATAGTATTGCATCTTCTATGCGAATTTGCAATACGATGAAAAAAATTTGTGTTCCTATCTCCCTTTTTAAGAAAAAGAGCCCTAGATTTCTGCCTCCAACAGGTTTTGTAGAGCATGAGGCTGCAAAGTATGCAATCAGGTTTTGTAGAGCATTTTGTTTCAATAAGTGTAGTCTTCTTGCAGTCATTGCAAATGCTTGTAAGGCTGACAGCCATCTTATTTGCTAGTTGAATGATAATGTTGTTGTTTAGCCACAAAAAAAAAAAAAAAAAAAAAAAAAAACCATTTTGACTACAGTTAATGCAGAAGCCAAACAATATAAGAATGCTAGCAAAACTGGTGCAATTCTCAAAGTGATGAAGAAAACATAAACAATGGGGCAATGCCAGCTGCTACAAGTAATGGCCCAAAACTTTATATATCCATCCATATTAACAGAAAGTGTGAACACTCAACATTCAGCAAACCATCCTCCAAGCATCTGTCCCTCTCTATTTCTCATCCACGTCTACATTCCCAATCATAATCTGTCATATTCTCTATCATAGTCTCATTCCCTTTGAAACAGGAATAACAAAATGAATAAGATCAAAAACTATATAACTATCTAAGGATTGATGATACCGTAATTAAATTCATCACTTACAAATATAAAGAAGTGCAATGCAATTGTCATATATGCTAATGGAAGAAAAGTGATGACCCCTAAATACACACCAAAGAAACCTGGCAGATTCAAAATACCTAGCTACAGGGCTGTTTATCTACTAAAGTGGCTTCAACAGCCACACAATTGGAAAAATGTGAAAGGGTCAATAAGCAACCATTTAAAGGTAGGTGTGTGCCTGCCTCCTTTAATATATGTTCTTGCATGACAGCCTCCATGACACCCTACAAGCTTCTACATCACACATTGACAAACTCCGTCCAAATAGGCTCACTTAAGAATTCATATGCCCAGAACCAACCCATTGTTTACGACAAAGGCTAACCCACCTCCCTTTCTCAAAACCAAAAAGCAGGAAACCATGTCACCTTCGTTTCCTTTAAATCAACAAATGTTGTGTAGTAGTTACCTAGTGAAAGAAATTAAAAGCAGTGCAGAACTTTGCTCTACTCTCAATGAAAATGAGAACTTGTCTAAAGAGAAAGTCTAGAAAAAGATGAGGAAAAGGCTCCTCTGTTAGCGGAAAAAGAAGTATTCTGTTAGAGGACATGGGTGTCTATCACAACATAGATCCTCCAGATAAAACACATTTAAAGTTTAAACAAGGAACTTTAATAATAAAAAAATTAATTTTAATTCAATATTGCACAAAAGAAAAATCAACACAGAAGTTAAACAGGGATGAAAGAAATGCAAACCTTTTCATGAGCCTCATCTTCTAGAATCTAAACCATCAAGTTGGTCAATCTCCTCCTCCTCTTCCTCCCCAAAATCATTTTCCAAAATGCTTCGTCTAGGTTCCAATGAACCAAGTGATTCAAGAGATCAAGCACACATTTTCAAAGAGATTCATGGAAGGAAAAGGAAGACAGAAAGTTACAGCAGGAAACCTATGAAAGAGATCAAATTCACAAATACATGTCAAGTATATACCATCAGGCAAATAACAGTTCTAATTAAAAACAAGTACCTTTTCTTGATACGTGGAAAAGCAATGTCACAGGAATTAGAATAATCTTTTGTTAGAAGTTCATCATAACCTCATCCACATATGTAAAAGCGAAGCCTGATACAATTGGAAGTTAGGCAAAGCAAAGGCAGCTTAGTGTATTCACGAAAATTATAAATGCATATGAAAATAATAGCATATGGAAGTTGAAAAATATCAATGAGAAAGTAATCGTGGCAGATTCAAGAGATATGTTGAGGATCATACATCCTTCAGGAAATTTTCACCTGAGCATCCTATAATCATTGTACAGATGCTCTAGGCACCAGTTGACACCGACATCAGGGAAAAAGCAATGAACAGGGACTTCTACAAAAATCAAGGTGAAACCAATATGCTAACACACGCTGATAATTATTAATTAAAGTAACCATCATATTAAAAACAAATATGTAAATCTTATGTTTTTCTCCATATTTTCATTTCAGCATCCAAATGCTCTTATAAACTTCATGACAAACTCCAACCCAATAAAATAAAACCCTCTAATTGAGTTTACCTTCTATCAAATTTTTTTTTCTAAATCTAAGCAACCCAAAGCAAGAATAATATTCCTTGTCATTTCTTTCATACCATGTTCAGAAGCATGAAATTGGATGCAAAGAATAAAAATCATGGCTGCCACACAACTACACATACATGCATACATATAACATTTCATTCTCCATCAAATCATTCACAATTTCCTTATACCTATAATTTTATCCCTCTCTCCATCAATTCCTCGTTAATCATTTTTCCAAATGCAATAACTATAAGCAACACATACATAAATACATAAAGAGAGAGAGAGAGAGAGAGAGAGAGAGTGGCAGTTACCGCCGTGAGTTCTACCTAGGCGCTCGAGCTCCATAGAAGGGAGAGAAATTGAGAGCCACCGCCGCTGGTGGCGGTGGCGACGAATGGTTTCAGGTGGAGCTCTTGAGGGTGAGAGAGTTCTAGATTAGGTACTACCCGACCCTTTTGGGGGAATATGAAGCGGGTCGGGTCGCTTAGCTCGGCCCGATTTTTTAAGGACCAAGTTTGACCTAGTTCAGTCTGAAGCTCACACTTGAAACCAGGTTTAGGCCCATTCTTCATTTTCCTTCGCCCAATCCAAAATACCACATGCCCCATCACATTTGAAACTCAAGTCCAAAACTCATTCTCAACTAAGCCTAAACACTTAAATCTGAACCCACCCAACCTAAGTCCTATTAATTAATTTGGATATTTTAAAAATATGAAATTGGATATAATTTTTAAAATTGAGATGGTATTCAATTTAAAAATATGATTTTTTGTGTTTTTAAAAAGCCATCATTTTTTTTTTTTTTTTTTTTTTTTGGTTTCATAGGTTAATTTTTGGTTGCAAATTAGGTATTTATTTCACATCAACGTGAAGTTTCATATTGTTCAACTATTGTCCATTCTAAGGAAGCCATGAAAGGCTCATTAGGTGTACCCCTTATTCCGTAATAGCCTAATATGGGGATGATTTTAAATTATAGTTCTCACATAAATATTGGGCCTTATAACGTTTTATATTTATAGCCCAATCTTGTGGTGGCCAGAAAAATGGTTGTGGGCCATAATAATAGGGCAAAAAATATTTAGAGAAGCTCAGTAATTTGCTGGTGATGTTTGAAAATAAACATGTGGTATTTAAATAAAATTAGGTGTAAAAAAAATTTACCCTAACAACAATCTATAACATTATTTAGTTTGATTTTAGCAAAGATTCTGAACATGTATTTGTACATTTCAAGAATTTTCTAATTGACTTTTTTCAAGAATTCTGAACAGGTGTGTTTTGAACCCACTTTTTTTCTTCTTTTTCTTGATTTCACTTTGCCTCTTTCTTGCTTTATTTTATTAGTCATTTTTTTATTCACATCCATTTTTTATATGCCAATCCATAAATAAGTGGGTAGAACTTAAATATATTAATGATAATTTTAATGTAATAATATATTTGCTATTGCAATAAATAATTTACTATTTCGAATATCTTGTAGTAATAGGTTATTATTTCACGAATTTTATTACAATAAATTGCAAAGAATTGACAAAAATAATTTGGTTCAAATTATTGCAACGGTATCATTATTATAATAGATAATTGTTTCATATTTTTTAGGCAAAAATGCACTTTTGATCCCTACTGTAGGGTCAATTTTTGTAGCCCAAGCCCAAGAAGATATGGATTTTGAGCCCACAGAACCCAAAACAATAAATTTGTAGAGAGTGGGTGAAAGAGCTAGGCTAGAAATGATTAAACAGTATTAGACAGCAATGCTCGTGGATGAATTTGTGTTAAAAAACGTGCTCGGACAGATGTAAACGCCACGTCCGAAGAGGTTCTTTTTATTTCATAAACTTGGGTTACAATTTTTGGAGCTACAGTAATAGACTTCTCACCTCTCCTGCTCTCCATTTTCGATCCCCTTCTATCAGGGGCATCCCTATCTCTATATAGTACTCCCTTCCTCCATCTTCACCGTCCACTTGTTCATCATCTAGACGCCCACTTGAGTACATGTCCCATCATACAGTATCTCTAGCCTTGTGGGAGTGGTGGTAGCTGAGATTGCACTGTTTAGGTGTCTTCTCCACATTAATGCGGCCAGGGAAGTAGGTGCAGTGCATTTAATGCGGTGGTTGAGGTCTGTCTCCTTGATATTTCTCCGTTCTTGTTATCATCATGCGAGTCTGAGGTTCATTTCCTTCCTCAGATTTATCAGAAGGATTACTTGAGCCCCCCAAACACCTGTCGGGCCAAGCATCTTCGGATCCGAGGATATTGGTCTCCTCGGACAAATGAACATTTCCTCGGACTATGCACGTGTCCCTCTCCGGACATGCTCCTTTTTCATGGGCCTCTAAATGAGTGTTTTCATCTCTTCGGCCGAACAGTGATCCTCAAATAGGGCCTTGGGCCCAATGCGTTAGGTTGGGCTTTTCACCCCCCACACCTACATTTTGGGTCAATTCTCATTTTGATCCCAAAATTGATTTCGTTACTTATGTAGTTGCTAGAAAAAGAAAATCGTTTTTAAAATGGTCTATGCCGTCAACCCAATAATGGAAACCTTCTACGTGGCAAATGGAGTCAAACAAAGCCACATCAGAAAATTTACAATAAAAAAAATTAAATTAAATTAAAAAAAACCTTAAATCTAATTTAATTAAAAAAATATTACTTATCATTATTATTTTTCATAAAAACATTACAACTTGTTCTTCGTGTTCTTCCCAAATCAAACCCAGCAACCAAGAACTCAAACCCAGATCACAACAACACAAACGAAAAAAAAAAAAAAAAAACAACAACAACAAACAAACAAACCCAGATCACAAATAGAGATCAAACACAAACGAAACCCAGATCACAACCTAAGCCAAAATCATCAACGGTCCCAACCACTGATCCATGTTCACAACACCCACATGCAAGACTCCAAATTTTTCCCATTGTTTTCACGGCATCTAGACCCCATGGCCTTCATGATCAAAACCTTGAAGATCAGCCTCTTAATCTGCTCGCCATTGGTCAATGTCGAGTGTAAGGTTTTGAGCGAAGATGAGATTTTGAGATTAGAGAGTTTGGGGTCAGATCGACAAAGTGTGGTGGAGAAAAATCCAATTGGTCTCCAAATTGTTCACAAACCCAATCTTTTCTGTCGACCCTAGCAAGTTCTCCAAAACCACCAAAGCAGCAGCACTCTTCTGCACCAGAAAAGGCAACCTCATTGCACGAGCTTGATCGGCACAATTGAGATTAACACGAACCGACTCAAAGAGTAGGGTTGGTTCATCTGGGGTTTGATCATGGGATGGGTTTTGTGGGTCTTCAATTTAAAGGGTTAGAGTTTATCGGATTAGGGATCATGAGATTGTGGGTTCTCTTAATCTTGATTTTGAGTGGTCATGTTATTTGGCTCTTGAGACTAAGAGAGGTGTTCTTGTTAAGAATGGATGGGAGAGCTCGAGTTCAGTGTGTGTGTGAGAGAGTGAGAGATGAGAACACGATGAGAGGTTTTTTTTTTTTTTTTGCTGAATGAGAACACGTTGAGAACTCGAGCTTCAATCTTTACAACTTAAAAAAAAAGTAAATTTTTTTGTTTGTTTTTTATTTTTTTAATTAATATTAAAATTGAGAAATCTAGATTTTTTATTTTTTAATTTTTTATTAATTAAAATGCTGACATTTAAAAATGCCAAATTATTTTTTTAATAATATTTTAATGGTCCGCCATGACAGCAAGCAAGGCACTCCGTCTACCACGTAGGAGGTTTCCGTTAGTGGGTTAACTAGGGATGGCAATAAAGGGCCAACTCGCGGGTACCCAGCCTGGCTCGACCCTAATAGGGTGGATTTTACTCGGTCTGTTTAACAGTAGGGTCGGGTCTGGGTTTAAAAAAAAAAAAACACTCGAAATGGGTCTGAGTTTTGTTAAGACCCGACCTGAACCTAAACCCGTACCCGACTAATTTTTATCTTTTGGAAATTTTTTTTTTTCTAAAACAAAAGCCCTTTTTTTAGGGAAACCCAAAAATTTGATAAGGAAATTTGAAATTTGAAATAAATTCATTTAAAAATATTGTCTTTAAAAAGATTCATCGGTTTATCGTTTTTTTTAAGATTTAACTTTTGCAAAATCCCATAATTTTTGAGAAAATGGTTTAAGGAAAAGAGCATTATTTTTGGAAAATCTTATTTGTTAAAAGAGGAAGAAGAAAAAAAGGTTTGGAAAAATTCCTTTAAAAAATTTCATGGGTTTTTCTTCTTTGAAAAGATGTGGAATCAAAAGTCCCATGATTTTTATGGTGAAAGGAAGTTGTGTTTAAAAGCATTTTCATGGAAAAATTGGTCTTGAACAAAAAAATGTTTTAAGAAAATATTCATGGTGATGATGCACAAAAAATCAGTAGGCAGAATGCTCTGGGCTTCAATGGACTAGTGATTGCTTGGAAAACCTGACAAGAAAAAGACACAAGATCAAAGAAGACAGGGGTGGACCGGCCAAGAACCCTCCAATGCTTAAGTTAGTTTTTTCTATAGGACTCAGGAATTCCAACTATCTCTCACTCTCAGTGAAGAGAAAGTGTACAACTGTCACATTGAAATAATGGGTCCTACTTTCTCTACAAAGTATAAAATAAAAAATGAGTGTGTTTTTTTTAGTCTAAAAAAAAGACTTTAAACAATTATAAAATAAAATTTTTAAAACAAAAATGAGGTAGTATAATAAGAATGATATGAAATTGTTTTATTAGACAAAAGTGGGTGTTTTGGGAATAAATTATAAACTAGCTTTTTTGTTTATTTTATGTTGTTTGTAGTCTCGTATTACTTTTTGTCTTAGTTTTATTATAAATAACTAAATCTAATTTTTAGTATTTTGAAAATGGGCTAGTTTTTAGATTTTTTTTTTTTTTTTTAAATCTCATATTATGCAAATTAGCTATCAAAAATATGCAATTTTCAAACGGGCATTAAACACTTATGACAAGCTTGTGTGACACTTAAAAAAAAATATAAACGGATGAGCTATTGATGCAAATGAAATATATCTTATGGGGAGAGAAATTCAAATTCTGAAACTTCAATATATAAAATCCAAAGAACCCTAAATTATATGGTTTTACTTGCTTATCTAAATATATGCATTAACATCTAGACTAGTTGAGACTACCCTAACTTTAATTTTACAAGTCAAATTGTCACTCTCATAGTCTCATGTTGGTCACATCTAACGTACTCTCATTTGAGCTCAATTTATTTCACCTTGGTGGAAACTTTTTCAGCCCAAAACTAATTTGTCTTAACTCAAAACCTTTGGTTGTCAGTGCTTTCCTTCACTGTTTTTATTGAAATGTTTTCCTAAAACATTACTTTAGAGTCTAGACCATACAACAACCACAAACTTGAACCAAGCACGAAAAAAATGCGTCTTCTTGGGTTATCTAACTTACTTAATGAGCTTGCATCTTTGCCTGGAACTACAAACTGATCATATCTTTGTCTAGAGACATATACCTTGTTTAATGAGCTTGTATTTCCCTAATCCACTTTACAATATGTCTGTCTCTCACTATCCTCTTCTTCACCTACTTTTGATGCTTCATCTTGGCTTTCTTCTCTTCTATACCTTCATTCTTTCTCTTTACCTTTAGTCTTAAGTTCTTCTCCCTCTTCACTTTTTACTTCTAATCCACAGCTCATTTCAACTTCTCCTTCTACTACTCAATCAATCCCTACTCCAATACCTCAAACTTAGCCACAACACTCTCCAACACCAAATCCTTCCCTCCTATTCTTTCTCAGATTCCTTCAGCCACTAACATTCATGCTATGCCAACTAGGTCTAAGAGTGGTATATTTAAGCCAAAGCAATGTCTTATAGTTATATCTCACATTGATTACACTTTAATGGAACTACTTTCATTTAAGATTTCCTTTTCAGTATCCACAATGGTGCCAAGCCATGTCAGATGATTACTCAGCTTTACAAAGACAACATACATGAACTCTTGTACTTTCACTAGTTGATAGAAAATATTGTGGTATAGAAATGGGTCTATAAGCTTAAACATAATAGTGATGGATCCATAACTAGGTACAAAGCCAGTTTGATAGCGAAGGGATTCTATGAACAAGAAGGCATAGACTTTGAAGACACAATCAATCCAATTGTTAAACCCCGAACAACTCGACTAATTCTACCTTGGCAGTTTAATTCATTGGCCTATCAAACAGTTGTATGTTATTAATGCTTTCCTAAATGGATTGGTTTGAGAAGATGTTTACATTGCATAACCTCCAACTTATGTTGATCTGCAATTCCCTCACCATGTCTACAAATTACAAAAATAATCTATGATGGTAATATGTAATATGCAATTGTCGCCCCCACCCCCCTTTTCTTCCCCGTCCTTTTAACTTTTTATCAATCGAGACTTTTAGACCTCTTTAGACAGGTATAACAAAAATCTAGTTTTTCTGAGGAAAAAGACATTTAACACAACTGAGCAGTATATCCATGTTTACACACACTGAAATGGCAAGCATCTTCATCACAGTGCAAGCATGGCAGGTAAAATTAAATACTTAATCATTTCAGTAAATACACTGAAACCAAACTGTGAAACCAAACTGCGAATCATCAAAAAATACTAATATAACAATGGTGTAGCCACAAAAGGAGATTAACATAAAACTACTTCAAGCAGTTTTGACATAATAAGCTAATTCAGTATTTAGAAACCATACAACATCAAAGAGCTTTGTTGAATCTTTTGTTTTGCTGAATTAATGTCTGTTACTCATTTAGAGCTCATCAATAACCATGATTGCATGAGGTCCTGCAAGAATTTAAGAACTATTAGTGCATTATTTTATAAGTAATAAATGATTATATTAAAGAAATTTTGAAATGAGGACAAACAATTCTAAGTATACATGCTATGCACTAAACTATCATCTCAATATAATAGAGAGTGACCACAACCTTGATAAGCTATTTATCCTGAAGATAAAGCCATTAAGATAATCAATACGCAAGTATGATCAATTTAATTCAAGCATGTATAAAGAACAAAATGAAAAATCATAAAAATAAAAAAATAAAAAAATAAAAACATGAGAAGCAATCCTACCGGCAGCAGAATTTGGCGGTAGGAAAAAGATGAAAGGGAAAGAAAGTTTGCAGTGTCTGAAGAGAGAAGAACGTAAAAAGAACCAGAAAGACGGCCTGAGGTCTCCCTTATATAGGCAAAAGGGGGTAGAGGAAGGGACAAAAGAGACCCTTCCTTTCCCCTCCATTTTTCCGCTTTCCAATAGACCCATCTAACCGTCCATTCAAAGACACGCGGAGAAGATCGTGGGGCGAGTGTCTCGGGTACGTGTGCGGCATTTAAGATATGACTGATTTCAGTGGCACAATAACCCATTCTAAATCAACGGTTATAATCCAAAATCAAGACCCAATCTAACGGTGACAATTACATATCAAAGATCTGATATCTCTCACTATCTCTAATGAGGAGCCTCTTCAGTTTTCACTTCAGACTCTCGGTCTCAGAGTTCAGATTGAAAGGTTCGTGGTCATGGCTTCACCTTCATGCTTCTTACTCCGAACGCTTAGGTAATTGTTCTCTATTTCTCATCTTTCTTTCTTTTTAGTCTCATTGGTTTCATTTGTTTTGGAAATCAAATGTTAAAATCAAATAAACCCAAAAATTTATAATATGAAACCCTATCTAAAAAAAACCTTGAAACCCTAACTATTTTTCTTTTGTTCTTTGTTCTTTTTTTCAATCAATTTTGATCCTGTTTTAATTTTAAACAGGATTGAAAGCTGACTCCAAGTAGGGTTTTTTGCCTTCAAGTTTGAAACTCATACACCCACGGTTTTTTTTAAGGTATGGTTTTTGCTTTCCTTTGTGTTTAGTGTTTAAGTTTAGATTTTCTTTTTCTTTTTTTCTTTTTTTTGTTTGAGTTGCTGCTTGATAAGGATAATAGACCAATCTGGTGTAATCTTTTATGTAAATCATATATTCTTTGTTTAGTGATTAATCTGCTATGTAAATCATGTTATGTTAGTGTTTAGTGTTTAATCTGCAATGTAAATCGTGTATTATGTTAGTGTTTAGTGTTTATCTGCTATGTTAGTGTTTATAATGTAAGCATTGTTAAAGGACAATCAGAGCTATCCTTAACTTATAGAAATGTATTTGCTGAAGAACTACAAATAGAAACTTGCAAAGATGGATGTAATAAATTATTATTAGAAGTGCTTATTTAGCTATTTATACATATTTACACGCATGGATCTATAATACATAGATATAATACAAAGAATGAAATGTTATATAGCATAAAAGAACTCTTACTGTAAAGAATCAAAAAATGATACGGTATCATGAACTGTTTTTGTCAATGCAAGAATCATTGCGAGTGTAGTTGCCATGTGTGCCAACTTAAGTTTTTCTTAAAAAATAGCGCTCCAACGAACCATTGTTGCCCCCAAAAGGCGTCAGCTGGTTTTCAAAGGGGCTCTAATCCAATAAATTTTCCAAAAAGTTTTGATCTTTCAATGAAGGAATTGATTGCAGTGTAATCATGTGGAAGCATTCTGCATGAAATCACTAGGTGGTATGAGTATGTGAATCATTGCACATACACTCAGGGACAGGATACTTTGTAACGTCCCTTCCCGCTTTATTAGTCCCCCGCTCTGGCTGCCCTAAGGATTCATTGTGTAATTCCTTTCTGATGCTGTTGAATTCTGCTTCTGGTGAAGAAGAGTTCAAAAAGTAAGGGGGCATCTTTCTCTTGTTTGGGGTTATATGCTTCTTGTGTCCTGCAAAGGCCCGGTGTCCCTGTATAATATATACAACAAATTTCAGCCTTCATAAATGGAAGCATAAAACTTATATTTGAGGTTCTAAATTTATAGAGTTAAGATCATTAATGATCCATTAGACTGCTTAAAAGATGGACAAATAGAAAATAAATTTTGGATGTTTTAAGATTTCAAATTCAGCAAAACTTTCCTCCCACCTGCTCTGAAGGCACAGGCAGTATATAGGTTCCCATAGAGTCATAGAAACATTCATGATTGAACAAAAACTAAAATTACGTAACCAGTGAGGTACTAAAACAGTAACACGTACAAAAATGGTGTTTTTTTTTTTTTTGGTTCACATTATGATTAGCTTTTTACTTTTCTTTGGACAAATAACTCAAGCCATACATCCTATTTTCTCCAAAAAAAATTATCCAAGAAAGAAAAGAAAATGACAAGCACCTTTCAATGTTGTAATTTCAGATTGTAGAAACTTTTATTGCCCACTTTTCAGTCTTTCTCAAGGAAATTGAAGTATAAGAGCTTAAAAATTTGCTTAATTATTTGATGCAGGACCGTTAAGAAAGTTCCACACTATACTAGGTTTCTTGATGAATTCTTGAATAAGAGTGATGTTTAAGAGTTTAGGTTAGAAGAGTTGAAGAGTTTAAGTCATAGAAAGTTTTTCTTTCACTCTCTAGCACTGAACCACTTCGACCCCACCCACTCTTGCTTCCCTCTCGCTCTTTAAGTCTTCCTTTCTCTCACTACGAAAAAATGGCTGAAGCAATCCTTTGCGGCGTTGCCCAGACCATAATTGAAAATTTGGGCTCTGCAGCTTTTGAAAAGTTTGGACCACTGTGGAATGTTAAAGATGACCTTGAAAGCATCAAGAACACCGTGTCCAGAATACAAGCTGTCCTTTTGGATGCAGTGGATCAGCAGAACCACAACCATCAAGACAGGGACTGGCTCGAAAAGCTCAAGGACGCTTTTTATGATGCAGATGACTTGTTGGGTGAGTATAAATTCCACATCGAATTAGCTTTGCAGCAAGAAGAGACTAGTGGGAATACTGCAGAAAAGGTACGCAATTTCTTTAGAAGTATCCCACTTGTTTTTAGAAATCGTAAGACAAGTCTTAGAATAATCGAATTGAGGCAGAATCTAATTGCAATGGCGCAAGATAGAAATAACTTTCATTTTAATGAGGGCCATGTGAAGCCTTAAGTGAGTCTGAACAGGGAGACTCCCATGTTTGCCAAATAAAGAAGTTATTGGGAGAGATGATGACAAAAATGCCATCATAAAACTTTTATTGGAGCCTAATAATGATGAGAATATATTAGTCATTGCTATTGTGGGAATTGGGGGGTTAGGCAAGACCACACTTGCTCAAAATGTATACAATCATGAAAAAGTCAATACACATTTTGAGTTAAAAATATGGGTGTGGGTCTCAGATGTCAAGGTGACAACAATTGCTGAAAAACTAATAAATAGTATTGATAAAGATGATAGCATGGAACTAATACGGAAGAAACGTTGCAAGTTTAATCCTGAAGTCCTCATGGGTCAAGTCCACAATATGGATCCATTGAGGGAACTTGTTAACAAAATTTATTGAAAGAAATTTTTACTTGTGCTGGATGATATGTGGAACGAAAATTATAAAAATTGGAATGACTTTAAAAGCCTTTTAATCGGTGGTGCAAAGGGAAGTAAGATTGTAATAACTACACGAGTCAAATTGGTTGCAGAGATTACACGTTCTGTTTCAACATATGTTCTTAAAGGTCTTTCTAAAGACAATTCATAGTCTTTATTTGAGAAAATAGCATTTAGAAATAGGCAAGAGACCAACAACACTAAACTAGTAGAAATTGGAAGGGAGATTGTAGGAAAATGTCAAGGAGTACCCCTTGCAGTCTATTGGAAATGCATTATACTTAGAAAAAAAAGATGGGTGGTTAAAGATCAAGGATAAGGTACAAGAAAATGTAATTGAACAAAGGGGTGGTAATACTCTTTCAATTCTAAAGTTGAGTTATGTTCATCTTCCATCATATGTTAAAGGTTGTTTTGCCTTTTGTTCATTGTTTCCTAAATCTTACGAGATTGACAGGATGACATTGATTCAATTATGGATGGCACACGGGTTAATTCAATTGCCAAATAATAGAGAGCTATTAGAAGATGTTGCAGATGAGTGCATCAAGAATCTACTTTGCAGGTCATTTTTTTTTATCAAGTTGATTCTTATGTAGAAGTCTTAAAATACAAGATGCATGATTTATATCATGATCTTGCACTATCAATTGCAGGGGCATAATGTAGACTTGACTATTTGGATGGAATAACTCGTCATGTATCATTTTCTAGTGTTTCACCTTTTACTAAAACTTTAAGTTTGGTTAAAGCAAGTAGCAAGGTACGTACAATTCTTTTCATACATGATAAGTCACCAACTACCATGGATCAGTCAACATTGAGTACATTGATAGAGTTTCTTAGGGTTGCGTGCATTAGATTTACATGAATTGAATATTAAAATAATTCCAAATTCCATAGGGAAGTTAATACATTTGAAGTACTTAGATCTTGCTTCTAATCCTATTGAAACTCTTCCTAATTCAATTGCCGCATTGTTGAATTTGCAAACACTAAAACTTCATGGGTGTTATAATCTTGAACAATTGCCTAGGGACATCACAAAATTGGTTAGCCTTAAGCACCTTGATAATAGGGGTTGTTTTAAGTTGAGACTGCCACAAGGATTACAGAAACTGACTGGTCTTCAGTTATTACCATTATTCATTGCATGGAATAAAGGTGGATTAGGTGAATTGAATGGGCTAAACAACCTTAGAGGAACACTTGTGATCGAAATTTTAGGACAATTGGAAGATGCTAACTCAAATTGCAAGGTCAAAAATTTAAGGGAAAAGCAACATCTTGAGAAACTGGAATTACTATTATGGGCTCACCAAGAAGGACATGATGAGATGTTATTAGATAGCCTCCAGCCACAACCAAATCTCAAAATTTTGGAAGTGTGGGATTACTCTGGTGTGACATTTTCAAGTTGGCTTTCTTCCATCGAAATTCTTGTTGAAATCACTTTAAGGAGATGTGATAGATGCAACCACCTGCCACCATTGTCTAAACTCCCATTTCTAGAAAGCTTAAGGCTTCATGAAATGAAAGATTTGGAATGCATATCAGATCATTATATAAGTGAGGAAGTTTCTGCTTTATCCTTCTTCCCATCGTTAAAATTTCTTGAGATTTGGATTTGCCCCAACTTAAAGGGATGGTGGAGGAGCACATCAATGACAGATCATCAACAACATCAACATAACCAATCACTGCCTTCATTTCCTTGTCTTTCTTCTTTTATTATTAATAATTGTCCTAATATGACTTCCATGCCCTTGTTTCCTTATCTCGAAAAAAAGCTATATCTAAGTAACGTTAGCTCAAAGTTTTTTCAAGAGACAATACTTCCCTCTTCCTCTTCTTCATCCTCATCTCTCCAAATTAAAATATATGACTATAGGAGATCTGCCAGATGTTGTCTCTGCCAGATGGGTGGGTATCAAATCTAATTTCTCTCGAGCATTTAGACATTTTCTCTTGCAAGGAGTTAAATCTAGGAAGTGACGTGGACGGAATGGAATGGCGACATCTCGATCACCTCATTTATCTGGAATTCAATGACCTTCCAAAACTGAATTCCTTAGCTATAGGTCTTCAACACGTTACAACCAAGGAAACGCTCTATATTAGAAATTGTGAGAATCTGAAAACTTTGCCTCGGTGGATTGGGAATCTTATCTCACTTGAAACGGTTTACAATTTGCAACTGTCTCAATTTGAAATCACTGCCTGATGAGATGTGCGATCTCTCGTCTTTACAAATCCTGGAGATTTGGAATTGTCCCCTTGAATAATGCAAGACTTCTCTGAGATCTCCTTATTGACAAGGAACCATCAGGCATTATTAACATTCTAAATTTCTCACTATTGACATCAAATGACATAATCTCTTCACCATTGTACTCCTCTTCTCCTTCTAAGACAAGTGAGATCCAGTGCAAAGCTCCCCTAACCAATGGGGTTGGCAATAGAAAACTTTTATCACCTGTTAAAATATTGGCTCTCAATGACATCCCAACTCTTCTCCATGAATCCGAACTTAATGTGTACAACTCAATCACGTCAGGCATAGGTGGTGGCAATTTTTTTGGAAGATAACTCGAAATCCTCACAACCTTGTAATCATTGTTCTCCGAATCATATGCAAATCCGAGTCTAAGTCCATGACAACCCAACCGTTCTAAGTAAGGATCGGGCAACCTCTTGAATTTTCTAATGCTGGGGTTCCACAAATATATAACATTATCAGAAAGGTTGAAATTTCCAATATAAGCAAGACACAATAACCCATTGCAGGAACCTACTATTTGGACAGACCCAGAAGGAAAATCAAAGGGAATTTCAATCTCAGAAATCCCATCAAAGGTGCGGTCCAAAGCGACTGTACAAACGCGTCTGTTAGAAGAATCCATGGCACGTGTATACCATGGCATGTGTGCAATATAAGCATCACCATTATCATTATCATGAGCAAAGTTATTAGGGTGAGTTGAGATGAAATTGGGGGTGGTGATTGAGGAGTCCCAGGATTTGCAAACGCACCTGAATCTTATGAGTGATTTGGGAGGTAACCTTGTTAGGATGCTGAGTACGATGTCTTCTAGGAGATGATTCTTCCTTCATCGGAGGATCGGTGGTTCTATCGTTTGTGACATTTTTCAACGAAAGAGTGGACACACAGAGACGCTGCTTAGAGAGACTGCTACTGCTAGGTTTTAGCTTTTGTTTCTTTGATAGAAAGAATAGTGGAGATACGTGTGTGGAAGATTGTGTTTTGAAAATGAGATTAGTTTAAGATGCTCCTAATTTTACCAATGGATCAGCATATTGGTGTGCTTCTCTTAACACATAGTGAGGTGATTTGTGCTCGAATTGGAAGAGAAGTTTCCTACAATCTTGTTATTAGACCGCAAACGAATTAAGCATTTTGCATCCAATGTCAACAAGAGACCTCTTTGGGGCTCTCGCCTCCACCTGTAGGTAGATTGTCTTAGTTTTACTTTGTTTTATTTCTACAAACAGTGAACATTGCAGTTTAACCCCGCCAAAAAAAAAAAAAAAAAAAACTCATCGGAGAATCTTATGGATAGTGGGCCCATGATTCACAAAATTGGCCCAAAAAATCTAACGAGCCTATAAATAAAATAAAAGAAGATTTGTTATTAGAATATCAAAGAGACAAAAGCTAAAACCCAGCAGTAGCAGTCTCTCTTAAGCGGCGTCTGTGTGTGTCCACTCTTTCGTTGAAAAATGTCACAAACGAGAGAACCACCGATCCTCCGACGAAGGAAGAATCATCTCCCAGAAGACATCGTACTCAGCATCCTAACAAGGTTACCTCCCAAATCACTCATAAGATTCAGGTGCGTTTGCAAATCCTGGGACTCTTCAATCACCACCCCTTATTTCATCTCAACTCACCTTAATAACTTTGCTCATGATAATGGTGGTGGTTATATCGTACACATGCCATGGTATGCACGTGCCATGGATTCTTGTAACAGACGCGTTTGTACGGTCGCTTTGGACCGCACCTTTGATAGGATTTCTGAGATTGAAGTTCCCTTTGATTTTCCTTATGGGTCTGTCCAAATAGCAGGTTCCTGCAATGGGTTATTGTGTCTTGCTTATAATGGAAGTTTCAACATTTTTGATAATGCTATATATTTGTGGAACCCCAGCATTAAAAAATTCAAGAGGTTGCCTGATTCTCGCTTAGGACGGTTGGGTTGTCATGGACTTAGACTCGGATTTGCATATGATTTAGAGAACAATGATTACAAGGTTGTGAGGATTTCGAGTTATCTTCCAAAGGGATTGCCACCGCCTATGCCTAACGTGATTGAGTTGTACACATTAAATTCGGATTCATGGAGAAGGGTTGGGATGTCATTGAGAGCCAATATTTTAACAGGTGATAAAAGTTTTCTATTGCCAACCCCATTGGTTAGTGGAGCTTTGCACTAGATCTCACTTGTCTTAGAAGGAGTACAAGGGTGAAGTGAGTATGTCATTTGATGTCAATAGTGAGAAATTTAGAATGTTAGTAATGCCTGATGGTTCCTTGTCAATAAGGAGATCTCAAAGAAGATGCGAAAAGGAAACCGGTTAAGATTGGGACAAGATCGCACATATCACTTACGGTACGCATTCTATATACCCATTTTTTTTAATTGAATTTTTGTTTGCTAGATGAGAAAATAGTTGAAAATGAAAGAAAGTAAACTTTTTAAAATTTATTCTCTATCATTTATTGATTTCAATACAATTTTTTGAAAAAAAAAAAAGAAGAATTTTTTCTTTTGGATTTCAAAAATATAGGGACCAATGTATATAATTGAATGGGGCTCACTTTAGCAAAGCTTTTGGTTTTTCTAAAGTTTTGTAATAAGAAAAAAATTTATGAGATGTATAGAATCTTGGCCAATTTGATTGATTTCAAAGCAACCAAACTGTTGAATTGTTTTGAAGTTCTTTTATTATTAATGTTATTTACTTTGATGGCTTGTGTTCTGTTCACAGTTATGATAATATGAATCATCTGTGGAATATGGTGGCAATATACATTGCTTGGATACTTTTAGGATTTTGGATGAAGTACGAAAGGTACTTAGTTACACTTTCTATAATCAAAGGTTAATGAATATTTTGAATAAAATTTCATTCCATATATTTGATTCACACGTTAAGATGCATATATCCCTTTTTGCTTCATTATTCTAAATGATTTTTACAGATGCTGATGGATGTGCTGTTTCGAAGTCTTTACATGAAAAATGCCTTGCTCAAGTCCTTAATTCTTCCAATGAACTTTGAATAGCTGGAAGTGGGTTATTCAAATGCTAATTCCTTTCATCCTCTTCTTTGTTCTTCTTGTGTTATGGTGATTTCTCACTTGGTTTGATCCTAAATGCAGAACAAATTGGAAGCACAAAACAAAACCGGGGGTAAATATCTGAGCCTATTTGAAACCTTTTATAAAGAGCATTTTGTCTCTATCATGATCTTATTTTCTACCATAGTTTAATGGGCTGTGCTTAACATCAATTTTTTTCATGCAGTTAGATGCATACACAATTTTAGTGGAATCTCTTTGTACATTTTGTGTTATGTTCCCATTGCTATTGTTACAGACTTGGGAAAAATATCTTTTTTGGCCTTTTTCTCACACTTGAATAACCAGTTCGTGGCAATCTTTCACAATTCCCTGCCACTGTTAAACTTTGGCTAGCTTGAGGATGCAACATGCATCATCATTGGGATTGTATGCTGATATCTTGGGTTATCTGCAGGGAGCGTTTGGAGTGCTATAGGGATCATCTCTTTTATGATTACTCTTTTAAAGCAGCAAGTGTTGAAAGAGTACGTGGTTAATCTGCTGCTTGTCATTTGAAATTCCTCTCCATTTGTTCAGATGCTAAGGCCCACTTGGTGTTCTTGTTATTGTTGAAATCAACTTTAGTGTGATGTAGATTTGCTGTAATCTAATAATTGTGTTCTTCTTGTTTTGGTAGTCTTTAGCTTTTGTTTAAGAGAAAATTGTTGTAAACTCTTTATTCAATAGTGGAAGATTTTTTACTGGACTAGGTCCCGTGGTTTTTCTCTTCTCATTTAAGGGTTTCCACGTAAAACTTTGGTGTCTTGATTGTGGTTTGTTGCTGGATATTTCTGCTTTGTGTAGATTATTGTGCTTGCCTAATTTTTTTGAAGTTCCTATTGAATTTGCACAAAGAGAATATATATATATATATACACACACATATATATAGATACATACATACATATATACATATAAATCCATTGTGTGCTATTGTATCAATCTGCAATTTTTCCCAATAGAAATAGGGGATTCATTCTTCAGTGGGTAAAGGCTTGAGGTCTACCTTGTGCAAAGCTTGCTTGGGCTACATTCATCTACCATATTTGGATTTAAAGAAATGGAAGTCCATAATGATCCTATTCATAGTGAGAAACTGAGAATAGTTATATAGTTGATTAAAAAATGATGTGAGAATTAGAACTAGAACTTACAATGGTTTTAAAATGTCAATATAGAATAGGGTCTGTTTTAACTTAGCTTGGTAGCTTGTCTTTTTACAGCAGGGGTTGGCTGTTTTTTCTGCTGAAATGTAGTGTTCTGTCTTTTGAACTTCATGTAATAATTTTTTTGTTAATAAAATTTCCTCAGTCATCCAAAAACAGAGGACAAGAAATAGTATCCAAATTGCCTGAGTACTAAGTCAGCTGCAAAAGCTTTATGATGTATATCATGAATCTCAAAAGCTGATTATGAATCCAGAGGCTTATTTTTTTCTACACTAGAAAATTATTAGACAAGTTGAAATGCATTACACAAATCTGGCTAAACATGCTCTGGCATTAAGTTCAGAAGAAGCACTAAAAATTGCCATTGTAGATTTAACTGGATTAAGAATTGACTTGCACCAAACATTAGGATTTGCTAGCTGCTTAGCACCATATATACTTTATGAAAGGGGAGTAGAAGGTAATATACCATCTGGTTCTACTAAGCTGGTAAAGCATTTTGTCAAACATGCAAAAAAGCCTTTCAATAGGCGATGATGATTATATTTGATTGGTGTAAACAGCATAAGAACATTAGTTTAGCTTTTCAGGAAAGTATTTTGTACTTAATTTTTATGCCAAAATGGTAAATTAAGAATTTATTCCACATTCTGAAAAATTACCGTACTGAACAAGTTTAGAACTAGTTATAGCATTCACGGCTAACCACTTTTGTGGTTTCTCAAAGGAAACCCCATTAGTCAAGAACCTTACTTATTTATGTAAAGCTAAATACTTAAAGTATATCTCATGTCATGGAAATCCCCTCCTCAAATCCGTCTCACATAATTGATGATTTCAACTCTTCGGCCGTCGTGGCAAGAAATGCAAATGATGAGGTGTTGAAGGTATGGACCAAGATATATGACTTATGCACTCCCGCTAAAGCTGAAACAACTACAATTTTGTGGGTTTTAAACTTGGCTAGGTCCAAATGATTTGGTCTATTTCTATTATCATTATTAATGCTTTTTATTTTATTTTATTTAAGTTTGTATTTTGTTAGCTATGAATTTTGCTAGGTTAAGAGATCTCTTGACTCGGAAGCTCATTTCATTGCTAAAATTTCTATTGCTCTTAAAATTGATTTCTCTTGTAATAATTGCAATCTGCATCTTACATTTCTAGAAGCATGTATGTGCGATTATTTGTACTGATTTAGATTCTTGATAAAATTATAGTTTTAAAAATATATATATATATATATATATACTCATATATATTTTTTAAACTAATAAAATAATTTTTTTAAGACACTAATAAAATAATTAAATTTTTACAATTTTAAACCATTTATAATTCAATCGATTTTGAGTAATTGGACGAGCATATAGGATTTGAAAAATGAGTGTTGGACTCGAGCCCATTTGGCTGCAATAATTGATCTGTAATACCACGGCCAAAATGCTTGATGATTCATTGGGTAACTAAATATTCAAAGTCTAACCGTGGCTCGGATTTCCATGGTTGTTTCCTAAAATAATTTCAAGGCGGAAATCACATTTTTGCCCTTACATATTCAAACGATTCTCACTTTGGTTGCTAGATTTTATTTTTATCGTTTTTAGTCCCTATCCTGAAAAATGCTTCCTATTTTGATCCCTGCCATTACATCAGAGATGAAAAGTGCACACGTGGCAAACGGCAGAAGTAAAAAATATTAAATTATTATCCACGTGGCCTATCTGCCCTTAATTAGTTCCATTCTTGCCCTTAGTTAGTCACGTGGCCCTCACGTGACATTCCCTAACATCTTATATTAAGCTTCTCGCCAAATTGAAATCCCTAACCCCCAAATTAACTCAGCTCCTCGCTCACTACACAGATTGAAATCCCTAACCCACGAACTCAACTCCTCGCTCACCACACAGCCCAAAAACATCTTCAAATCAATTGCTCTCATGGATCAAGCTCGAGGAAAAGGGGCCCCACCCAGTTCTCAAAGCATCGACTAGACATCAATGGGTTTTTTTATTTTATTTTTATTTTTTTTATAACAAGATAAAATTCTTCTAATACCTATGTTATTTCATAAGAACTTTATATTTATGGAATCATCATAACGTCAAGGATGGTCGGTGATAATAACTATGTTATTTCTTATCAATCGCGATGACCCATTTTCTTCTTTTATAAGTTTATTATGGGGTCCATTTGTCACTTATTACTGACCTTTTCCACAATCACACGAATTGGTCCTCCTGGTGACATAACTGAAGAAGCCCATTATTTCTTTCTCGATGAAAATTCGTAGTTAATTACTCAGAACTTCCAAATTAAATTAATTTTATATAAAAGAGAGAACAAATTTTGTAGCGTTACAAATTTAATACATTTCTTATCAAAAAAATTCTCTTTAAATATATGTTGTACATTTCCTCATTTACATATTTGCATTCTTACCATATCTTCAAAGCCTCAACCAACTTATTTCAAACTAGTCACGTTGCATGAAAAAAAATCCATATGATACATCATACATATATAATTAATAAATAAATAAAATAAGTTAGAGATTTTGTAAAAAAATAACTGTAGAGTCACGTTTTACAGCCCAAGCCCAAAAGGTATGGGATATTGGCCCAATGAGCCCAGTACAATAAATTTGTAGAGAGTAGGTCAAAAAACTAGGCCCTAATGAATTTAACAACGGTTAGTATGGATTTCAAAGATAATCAAGCAAGAACAAGGTATACAAAACTGAATAAATTCATTGTCCGAGGAGGTAAATCTTGGTATAAATCAATGGAATTGATTACAAATGATACTTTTATTCCTACAATGGTCTTTCTTTATTTTTTCGATCCCTCTCTGATAGAGGGTCCCTCATATTATATAGTTCCCTTTGGACTATCTTGATCCTACACTTGTTGATCATCTGAACCCTGACTTGAGTACTTATCCTATCAGACGTCTTCTATGACTATTTGTAAGTCGTGGTAGTCAAGAATACACTGTTCAGGGGTCTTCTCCACATAAATGTAGTCAGAAAAGTAGCTATAGTGCATTTAATGCGGTGGTAGTAGCTTTTCATTAGATATTTCGGAGTTCCCATCAATCTTATACGTGTATGATGAACATTCTTATCACTGGAGGCTCCTGGAGGATCACTTGGATTATTGGAATACAGATTTGAAGAATATTCATCACATCTGAGGAAGATTTGCCTCCTCGGACTACCCTCCATTCATTCCTTACTTATGAAACTTTAAAATTGGAACCTCTCACAATCATTTGCTCCTCCTTGGACACAGTCATGTCTTCGAGTTAGGCCCAAGGCCCAATATATAATTTCAGACTCTTATCCCTACAATAGCCCCTTAAAACTTCGGTTTTTCCCTTTCATCCGAGGAGAAAAGCTAGGGTTTTGATTTTTAAGAGACAAGACCATTTATTTTTGTGGCTTACACGCGTGGAAGTTCCGTTTTACATGCATCATAACTGCTTCTGACGCTTCGGGGTCTGCGAATCGTCATTTATTGCTCCAGGCGGCGCTTCCGTATCCAACGGTGAGGCGCTCATCCAATGGTGGACATTTCTTCTAGAATTTTGGGCGGGATTATTCCCACTCATTTCCTCCCTCTATATAAAGCTTTGAGGGAACTCATTTCCTTCTTTACTTCACAAATTTTCAAGTGTTCCAGAGAGTTCCAGCGCTCTAATTCACAAAACATTTTAAATTCCTAAGTCTTTGTGACTTTTTCCTTAAGAAATTTTTTTTTAGAGATCTTTCCCAAAGGATCAAGATTAGCACACTTACTTTTCTAAGTTTCTGTCTTTCTAAACTTTCTTTCCCTTCTCGGCCGATCTCCTCGGTCCTTTTAATTCTTATTTCTTCATTTGCAAGTTCCAGTCGCTTTTCTTTAAGTTGTCAAAATGGGTAGATTTAAGCATCTAGTAGACTCCCCATCCCAAATAGAGGCCTTTAAGGAAAAATATCACATACCATAGGAAGTTGCCTTGCGATATTGCTTCTCATAACAAATAGTAACAAACCGAGAGGAGGCAGAAGTCATAATACCCATGATAGCTTTCATAGAGGGGGGAATGACCCTCCCTATGGGTAGGATAACACCGGACTACCTCTTCAACCATAGGATTTGCCCCCACCAGTGTATGCCCAACCTATTTAAGGTCTTGGGTAGCACTGACGCTCTCAATGAGCATCTGGGTCTGCGGCTCACATGGCATTATGTGGTTCACATGTACGAGTGCCACTCCCAAAAAAACGCGGGATACTATCTCAAATCCCGATCAGACGTTGTAAGATTAATATCGTATCTTCCCAATTCCAACAAGGGTATGAAAGATGATTACCTTATAGCTTCGGGAGCATGGCATGATGGTCTTCACTGCCCCATCCGAGAGGGAAAGCCAGGTGGGGTGCCTTAGAATTAGGTTTCCTAACAACAGATTTAGACTCTTTAACCCTGACCTTGTCATGCTCCTTTTCGTTTTGCTCTTTCTTAATAATGGATTTCAACTTTTTAACCGTGTTTTGTTCCTCGACTGTGTTCACAGATAAGAGGCAAGTAGCTCCCAGACTTAGCTTAACCAACGTTGAATCCCTCAATTACTTGCTGAGGTCCGAGATTTTCTTAAGTGAAGACAGGTAGCTGTAGGCCATTCATCTGATTTTGGACTTTCAGCCTATTTCGGAGATATTCCAAGAGGTCAGCCACGCCATAAGAGCGGGTGATCCACAATTAGCTCAGATTGACGTAGCTTGGCCCAATTTTTTAGCCCTTAACGATCTTCCACCAGTCGCACATCCATTTCAACAGAACATTCCACTAGTCGTACAACCATTCCAACAAGTTCCGCTTGAAGCAGTAGCAACAAGAGAAGGGATTGCCTCCTCGAATTCCTCGCTCGAAGAGGAAATTGATAAGTTTCGTTTCGAAGAGCCTCAGGGGGTGCAAGTGATTCCCGTCTCGAACGTCAAGGACAAACCTAACAGGCATTCAAGTGTTTACGCCTCATTTCTTGTGGTTGCCCATCTAGATGAAACTTCCAAAAAAGAGGAAGATGAGATGGCCTCAGACAAAGGAAACAAAAGTCTAAGGGAACTTATGGTTGCTAGAAATAAAGTGTCAACATTAAAAGAGACCAACAAGTCCCAAGCTCCAGCTAACCTTCCGCCTCCCCCTCCTCTCCCTGTGATTTCGGCCGGGCAGCTTCCTTGCCATGATCTGAAAAAGAAGAGGAAAGTGCCAGAGGTGCACGACACAGAGAAGGGTGAGATAGTTCCTCCAAAAGGGGCAAAGTAGCCCAAGCGCACGAAAGACAAACGGGCTTCCTCCATAGAGAGTAAGGAGGACTCCCAAGGAGCTGAAGTACGCCGACCATCGCGAACGTGGTCCCCTAGATTGGAGGTGGATTGTGCCCTCATCCCTTGGGACGCCGCAGTCAGAAACTTCCAATGGGGGCACACGGGTCATGTTACTGAAGCCCTTAAGCAACCACTTCTTTTGCCGAGGGATATGGATGCTTATAGGCGCTTTAAGCAACCAAACCTCTTTCTGTCCCTGAAGAGGGACCTTGCTATGGTAAGTGGTTTAATACATCTTTTGAATTACACACTTAGTTGCTTTTTTTTTCCCTCTTCTCACGTGGGGTCCTTCTGTTACCTCCATGCAAGTTACCCAACAGGTCTTTATGGCCGAGGAGTGGGTCAAGGACGCTCGCAATCAAGCCAGAGCAGAGGCCCACTCCCGTGTTGAGACCGAGAAAATTTTGGGGGCTCTCAAAGAGAAGTAGGCAGGACTATCTGAGAAGCTAAAGGAAGCGGTCCAAGCTCAGAAGAGTGCTAAAGCGGGTTTAAAGACCGTGGAAAGGCAAGCCGAGGAGCAACGCCAAAAGCTGCACGTGACAGAGATAGACCTGGCCACGGAAAGGCAGCTAGTTAAAGACCTCAGGGCAGAGCTGCAAAAGACCAAGGAGGCGGTTCAACTGGCTAAGGAGGCAGCTGAAGCTGAAAAACAAGTGTCTTACCTGCTCGGCGTTGAAGAAACTCAGGTAAGACTTGCTGAGGAGCTTTCTGAGGTCTGTAGGGACTACTGCGATGTTTCATGGGGCAAGGCCCTTGATGTCGCAGGTGTCTCTGCAGATTCAATATGAAGGCAGCCTGGGAGCATCTACTGCCATCCAGAGATACGTGAGATCCCAGGTACCGATTCTTTCCCCTCTGCCCATGCTTCAGAGACTGCAGAGCAGCCCTTGACTGAGCAAGCAGCTCTCCCTCTCCCTGAGAATTTAAAGGGATCCAGCCAAGCTGGTGATCAGGGCCAGAAGGCTAAGGGGGCTAAGGATAAGGGCAAAGGGAAGAAAACCTCCTCAAAATCCACGGACGATGCCAAGGCCGAGGAAGTTGCAGCTAAGGCAAAAGAGGCAGAGGCCAAGACTAAAAAAGCTGATCCGAAGGCCAAGGATGCTCCTAAGACCAAGGTTTAGCTCTTAGGATTCTTTTGTAGTAGTTTTTTTTTTTTTTTTTTTTATATTTTTGTAATGGCAATCTGCCATCAAACATATTGTATTCCCATTTCTGCTTAAGGAAAATGTTTTTTCCTTTTATCCAATGCATTTTCACTTTATATGCTTTGAAAGTTATTATCATTGCTAATGCATTAAACTGTTGCTACTCGGCCTTCAACAAAATCTTTAACAATAGTGTACTGCCATCAATCCAGGTAATCTAGTTAAGTACCAGCAATAAAGAGGTTTAATGCATATTTGTATTTGAGAACTGAACATATACTTCTGTGGAAAATGAAAGGGGGAAATGACCACTACCTTGCTCATCATTTAGATAACTAAACAAGGACTTTCACTAATTCAAAGCCATTAATCCGAAGGGTTTGAACACGATTCTAGATTTGTTCTGACACTTGGTAAAACACCAGTAGATATCACAGTATTAATTTTCCCAAATATACGATCTGAGATTCTGTCAAATACTTAGAAGGTTTTGAACAGGTGTATTAGAGTGTTATTTTTACCAAACTATGTGATCCGAGGAATCAGGCATACCTAAGGCCCTATTTAATTACTTATATAAAGATATCATAGAGTGTTAATTTCACCCAAGTATGTAGTCTGAAAGACCTGGCATAGCTTAGGGTCTGTTTAACACTTATAAAGATGCCATTGAGTGTTAATTTCACCCAAGTATGTGGTCTGAGAGACCTGACATAACTTAGGGTCTGTTTAACACTTATAAAGATGCCATTGAGTGTTAATTTCACCCAAGTATGTGGTCCGAGAGACCTGACATAACTTAGGGTCTGTTTAACACTTATAAAGATGCCATTGAGTATGTGGTCCGAGAGACCTGACATAACTTAGGGTCTGTTTAACACTTATAAAGATGCCATTGAGTGTTAATTTCACCCAAGTATATGGTCCGAGAGGCCTAACATAACTTAGAGTCTGTTTAACACTTATAAAGATTAAATAACGGGAAATACAATGCCTTTAATACATGAACATATTGATAAAAGAAGTTTTCATTAATAATAATACATTTTCAGGTTGTTTACATTCCAAGGACGTGATATTACACGCTTATCTAAGTTTTTCAGAAAGTATGCTCCTACGCCAGCCACCGAGGTGATGCGGTATGGTCCTTCCCAATTGGGCCCTAACTTTCCCCATGCTGGGTTTTTTGCAGTACCTAGAACCTTACTCAGTACTAAGTCACCAGGCACTAATGGCCTTGGCTTCACATTGGCATCATAACCTTGCTTGAGTTTATGTTCGTAGTATACCAATTGAACCATTGCATTTTCTCTTCTTTCCTCGATCAAGTCTAGACTTTTTTCTAGCAGCTCATTGTTACTGATCCGATTGAATGAGCTGGTCCTTAGTGTTGGGAAGCCAATTTCTAGAGGGATGATAGCCTCTGCTCCATATGTCATTGAAAAGGGGGTCTCCCTTGTGGACCTCCGAGGTGTGGTTCGATAGGTCCAAAGGGCATGTGGCAGCTCTTCCACCCATTTCCCTTTGGCATCATCCAACCTCTTCTTAAGCCCGTTCACTATGACTTTGTTAACGGTCTCGGCCTGTCCATTTCCTTGGGGGCATGCTGGGGTAGAATACCTGTTTGTAATTCCCAAATCGCAGCAGTATCTTCTGAAGGATTTGCTATCAAACTGAAGACCATTGTCCGAGGTGAGGGTACGAAGGACCCCAAATCAAGTAACAATGTTTTTCCAAACAAACTTTTTGGCGTCCACATCCCTGATATTCGCCAAGGGCTCGGCTTCAACCATTTGGTGAAATAGTCTGTGCCGACTAGCAAATATCTTTTGTTCCCTGCTGCTTTAGGGAAAGGACCAACAATATCCAAGCCCCACTGAGTAAATGGCCAGGGGCTGGATAGGGGATTTTAAGAGTTCCTCCTGACTGTTGTATGTTTGGTGTGAATCTCTGGCATTGATCGTACTTCTTCACATATTCCTGTGCTTCTTTTTACATACTTGGCCACCAATAGCCCTGGGTGATGGCTTTGTGAGATAAAGATCTGCCTCTCGTATGGCTTCCACAAATCCCTTCATGTAACTCCTCAAGGAGCAGCTCTGATGCTTCAGGGTGGATGCAGAGTAGATAGGGCCCTGAAAAAGAGCACTTATACAAGTTTTGGTCCTCGGACATCCAGAACCGGGCATGCATGGAGATGATAAGAACGAAAAAATATCTAAAAGAAAAAGCTGCTACCACCGTGTTTAATGCACTGCAGCAACTTTCCTGACCGCATTTATGTGGAGAAGACCCTTGAATAGTGTAATCTCAGCTACCACTACTCACAGAGAGCTAAAGAAGATACCTGACGTGACATATACTCAAATGGATACTTAGATGAAGAACAAGTGGACGATAAAGATGATGGGGGAGGATGCTATATAAAGGGAAGAGGCCTCTGATAAAAAGGCATCGGAATAGAGGGAAAAAGAAGAGGAGAACGATTTTACTGTAGCTCTAAGAACTGTATTCACCTTTCATTCAATAATATACCTCTTCGGACATCAATTTGTTTAGCTTTCAAGTGTGTTTTTATGTTAGTTCATCCCTTAATACCATAGTTAACTATTGTTTAATTCACAACCAGTCCAACTCTTTCACCCACTCTCTACAAATTCATTGTTTTGGGTTCATTGGGCTCATAATCCAAACCTTTTGGGCTTGGGCTACAAATCTTGACCCTACAATCCCAAAATTGATTTCGTTACTAATGTAATCTCTAAAAAAAAAAAAATCATTTTTAAAATGGTCCCTGCCATCAATCTACTAATAGAAACCTCTTACGTGGCAGACGAAGTCCTATGCTTGCCGACATGGCGATTACAATATTATTAAAAATAATTATTTGGCATTTTTAAATGCCATGTCTGCATTTTCTTTTTTTTAACAAAGCCATGTCAGAAAATTTATTAAAAAAAAAAGAAAGAAAGAAATTAAATAAAAAAAACCTTAAATCTAATTTAATTAAAAAAATTATTACTTATCATTATTATTTGTCATAAAAACATTAAAACTTGTTTTTCATGATGTTCTCATATCAAAGCCAGCAACCAGAATTTTTTTTCTAAATAACAATAAATATTAAAAAATTTAGTTAGTTGTCACGTTGGAGAAGAATATTGAAAACTAGCATCTCGAGTTTTTAAAACTCGAGTTCCAATATAAAAATCAAGTTTTTAAGGGTTGATTTGTAAAAAAAATCCAAGTGAAAATCGAGTTTTAAAAACTCGAGTTCAGAAAACGCTGTTATAGGGCTTAAAAACGTCACTATAGGCCTTAAAAATGAAGTTATAAAAAAATTTAGCAGAAAAACGCCGCTATAGGGCTTTAAAACGTCAGTATAGGGCATAAAAACGCCACTATAGGGCTCCCTGAACCTAGTATTGAACACTTATGAAAAAATTTTGCAGAAAAACGCCGCTATAGGTCTTTAAAACGTCACTATAGGACTTAAAAACGCCACTATAGGGACGATAAAACTAAAAAAATTTTTGCATGGAACTCGAGTTTCTAAAACTCGAGATTTATCCAAATGGATCTCGATTTTCTGAAACTCAAGATGTCTACTTTTCCTTATTGTTTCAAGCATTGCCTAACTAACTATATAGAAATCCTTTCTATAGTTATTCTGCCCATTCTCCCCAGCAACCAAGAACTCAAATCCAGATTAAAAAAAAAAAGACCAAACACAAACACAGACCCAAATCACAAATAATGATTAAACACAAAAGAAACCCAGATCACAACCTAAGCCAAAATCATCAACGGACCCAACCACCGATCCATGTTCACAACACCCACATGCAAGACTCCAAAATTTTCCCATTGTTTTCATGGCATCTAGACCCCATGGCCTCCATGATCAAAACCTCAAAGATCAGCCTCTTGATCTGCTCGCCATTGGTCAATATCAGGTGTAAGGTTTTGAGTGGGGATGAGATTTTGAGATAAGAGAGTTTGGGGTCAGATTGGCGGTGCGTGGTAGAGAAAAATCCAGTTGGTCTCCAAATCGTTCACAAACCCAATCTCCTTTGCTGACCCTAGCGAGTTCTCCAAAACCACTGAAGCAACGACGCTCTTCTTCATCGGAAAAGGCAACCTCAACGCCCGAGCTTGATCGGCACGGTTGAGATTAACACGAACCAACTCAAAGAGTGGGGTTGGTTCATCTTGGATTGCTGGGGTTTGATCGTGGGATGCGTTTTGTGGGTTCAATGAAATTTTGGTGAGCCAAAACGGTGCATATTGCCTCATTGGTTTTGTGAGAAAAAAAAATAGCCCAGGAGAAGGGCTGCACCAATATGATGAGAGACTTGCAGTGTTCAAGGGATCGCTGGCTTTGTTTGTCTTCAATAATGTGATAAATTAACATGAGGGAGTATGGTTTTGTTGAGTCTTGGACTAAAAAAATTGTACCTCTGGCCGCTGTTGGTGAGCTAAATATCTTAGGCTTTTAGTCCAAAGGAAAATGAGAATGAACTTCTGCAATCTGTACAGGATGCATAAAGTTGATTCATTGGTCCTAAGCAATCAGTCAAATTAATATTTTAAATCGACACAGAGACTGTCAGTCACCATTTGGCTATTTGCCTCGTAGACTAGTTTGTTGTTTTTATTTCGAATCACTCTGTTTAAATAAAGAACTGCACAGTAAATTTCACAAAATATTAATTTTGTTGTGCCACTACACATCTATAAAGTATAGCCTCGCCAAAATTTGAACTCAAAACAAAAGTCTCAGACTCAAATTTTAGATTTATGTGTAGGTGGCAAGATTAAGACACATAAAATTTTATGAAATATTTTGTAACTAAAGACTTATTGGGTTTTAGCCAAGAAGCTTGTAGCAAGGTCAACTTAACTAGAATATAGGCAATTAAGAATTGCCTCAGCCCTCCAAGTGCAAAAAGGTTCCATAATTTTGGTTTTAATATATGGCAACTTAAAATAAAATATGTTTCTTATATTTCAGTTTTTTTTTTGGGTTGAAAATGTGGTGTTGCAAAAAGAAGAAGAAAAAAAAAGGAAGTAAACCATATATATATATTTTTTTTTGCTTTTTTTTCTCTAAAAGTTTTTCGTGACAAAGCCACTCTAAGTCTCTTTTACCCCCACCCTCCCCCCCAAAAAAAAAAAAAAAAAAAACTTATCATCAAAAGTCATATTTAAGTTTTTTTTTTTACTTTATATCTAATGCCTTATAATTAATTAAAGTGGAAAATTATATCATTAATTTGATTTTCAGTTAACCAATTTTTCCTTGTGAATGTTGAAATTATTGTAAATTTTATGATTAAGTGAAGCTATAATAGTTTTTTTTTTTTTAATTAGGTTTTTTGGCATGTCTTTTAAATGTCGGTTAAAAAAAATCATCTAGATATGAAGAAATTAATAAAATGGAAAAAAAAATCACCAACACATGTTACAATTTGTGCCAGTAAAAATAAGTTTTTTCAAATTAAATTTGATAAAATTAAATTTAATATTAATTATATTACAAAAAGATTAAGTGGAAACCATATTACATACAAAAACAAAAATTTATAGTTTTGTATTTCAAAAGCTAAGAAAAGAGATTGTAAATGAAAAAAAAAAAAAAAAAAAAAAAAACTATATCTAAAGTTAAATAAATATGATTTAAATAATTTTTAAAAATAAAAAAGGTCTCTCTTACAACTGTAGGAGCCAAGGCCCAAAATACTGCCTTGTTTTTACTTTTGTTTCGTTCTTTTTCTTCCACTTCCATGTCACTACAATGGCCTGACCCAACTTCAGACCTGTGATTGATATATTGGGCCCACGAGGGAAAGCAAAGATTAACAAAGTAACAACGCCATAACCATTTCACAAGTAGTCAGTAGAGTACAATGTTAACTGAATTGAAGAACAGATTTTGATCCACACACAAAGTCACGGTTCTGACTTCTGAGCAGACCATGGGCCAAAATGGGTAACTAGACATAAGATTCCAACTATATAATTAGTTGTCAACGTTTTCAAACTATTTTTTTTACTAGCATCTCGAGTTTTAAAGACTCGATTTTGGCCTATAAATCGAGTCTCAAAGACTCGATTTTCATGGCCTAATCATATCCGATGTGGCATATTTTTCCATGTGGCGACCACATGGAAATCGAGTTTTAGAGATTCGATTAGAAGATCGAGATCGGACCACCCAGGCCGAGCGCGAGCCCCGACAGCGTGCGAGCCCAGGCCGCTCGCAAGCCCCGGCTGCGTGCGAGCCCAGGCCGTTCCTGGTTGGTGAGGTGAGCTCTTTCTCTCCCTCTGAGCTCTTTCTCTCCCTCTGATCTGAGTTTCTAGGATTGGGATTGATGTGTTTGGGATTTTTGAAATTTGTTTTTGGGTATTTCGGCTTGTACATGGACTTAAAATTTTTTTAATTTTTTTGTGTGTTAGAAATCGAGTCTTAGAAACTCGATTTCTATGTGGTCGCCACGTGAAAAAATATGCCACATCGGATATGATTAGGCCATGAAAATTGAGTCTTTGAGACTCGATTTATAGGCCAAAATCGAGTCTTTGAAACTCGAGATGCTAGTAAAAAATATAGTTTGAAAACGTTGACAATTAATTATATAGTTGGAATCTTATGTCTAGTTACCCATTTTGGCCCAGACCATGAGGATAGACTCTTGATGGTTGGTAGCTTTATTTAAAAAATGTTTAAAAATACTCTTAATTTAATTAAATAGTTCTTATTCTTCAAAAATAAAAATTCAAGTTATAATAGTTCGTAACTCAAGAAAATTATTCTTTTTAAAAAAACTAGTAGTTAAATGAATGTTTTTCTACAATTGAAATGTACAAATTTTCTAGAAACTTTCTAAGAATAAAAAATGAATAATATACATCAATATTATATATTTACTAATAAAGTAAAAGTTATATCCCAAAAAATAGTAGTTGCGCATAGTGAATGCCTTCTACAGCTGATGGAGAAGATTCTCGACAACTCTCACAACATGAGACATCCACGCATGTTGTGAGAGAGATGTCTTGAGGATCATTTTTTTTCCTTCTAATTATGTAATATTATGCAAAATTGAAATGAATGTTTTTCTACAATTGAAATGAATGACATAGATAAAAAATCAAGAAAAGGAGAATTATGAAGGCACCGCATTTTAATGCATGGTTGAAGGTTAGTGTATTGTATCACCCTTTTGAATTAATGTTGTTTAAGAATTATCAATTACTCTTTTTTCTTTTTTTTTTTAATTTTCCCTTTTTTTTTTTATAAGTTGCTGGGTTATGAAATTCTGGGTTTAATTTCCCTTCTCTTATGTATGTATTCTATTGACATATGTTACAACTTCATCTAAATTAAATTGTTTTTTGTAGGATGGAAAAATCCCTCATTGGAGGGACCGTTTGGGTTTGTTTTGTGTTTTACACTTGAGGATTGCCTGTATATACAGTATATATTGAGCTTAGAATCTTCACCTCAGCAAGTGGTTTTCAAAATAAGTAACATTTATACGAAGTTTTGAGTCTTGACTTCAAGGGTTCATCAGACTTAAAGGCTGTACGGATTATAAGTATGCAATTTACATCTTGGATCACTACAACAAATTTGGCTTTTCCAAGGGTCAAAACCCTTGAAAAAGGTATTAAAAAACCTTGAGAAAAATTATTTTAAGAGTCCAATATAACCTTCAAAAAAGAAATTTTGAAGGCCTTCGTGGCCCTCAAAACAAGTGCTCTATCACCAAATCTCCAGCGCCAAATTCCCTTGTCTTTACACTTCGGTTATAACACCGAGCAAGTTTTTGTTGATATTCGGCCAGTTGAATAGTAGCCACTTCCCGGCACTCTTCCAACCAGTCCAAGCGCTCCATCATTAGCTCACCATTTCGGGCGGGCTCGAATCCTACTACCCGTGCGCTGCAAAGGTTTACCTCTGCTGGTATCACTGCTTTAGCTTCGTATGTCAAGGAAAACGGAGTCTCACTAGTGGACCTCCTGAGAGTTGTTCGGTACGCCCACAAAACGTTAGGTAGCTCCTCAGCCCACCTGCCTTTTGTACCGTCCAATCTTTTATTTAGCCCGTTCAAGATCGCTTTGTTAGTGGCTTCGTCTTGACCATTTCTTTGTGAATAGGCTGGTAAGGAATACCTGTTTTTGATGCCGAGATTACTACAAAACGTACGAAAAGCTTTGCTATCAAACTGCAGCCCATTATCAGATATCAGTGAGTCTGGCACCCCAAACCTCGTGACTATGTTCCTTCATATAAACTTTTTGACATCCACATCCCAAATGTTAGCTAAAGCTTCTGCCTCGGCCCATTTGGTGAAGTAATCTACGGCCACCAATACAAACCTTCGGTTGCCCGTTGCTCAGGGAAATGGGCCGAGAATATCCAGCCCCCATTGTGCAAAGGGCCAGGGATTGCTAACCAGATTGAGATGACCTGCCGGCTGATGGATCAATGGGGCATGCTTTTGACATTGTTCACACTTTCGTACGTATTCGGCGGTGTCCTTCTGCATCTGTGGCCACCAAAATTCCTGAGTCATCGCTCGATGTGCCAACGAACGCCCCCTACATGACTGCCACATACTCCATCATAAAGCTCGGCCAGAAGTTCACTCACCTTCTTTGGGTGCAGGCACAGAAGGTATGACCCTCCGAAAGATCTCCGGTAGAGTTGGTGGTCTGTTGACAACCAGTAATGGGGAGCTACTCGACGGATCCTATTGGCTTCCTTTTGGTCATCCAAAACGCGATCCTCTGCCAGGAATTCGATGATTGGGTCCATCCAACTTGACTCGGTTGTCACAAAAAAGGCAACATCCACCCCGTCAATACCAACACCATTTGTCACACTAATGCTCGATTCTTCTATTAGCTCTACTTTGATCAGCCGAGGAACCTCCTCTATCGTCGACAACGCTAGCGTGGCTAAGGAATCAGTGTGTCTGTTTTGCACCTGGCCCACTTAGGACACCTTCGCCTTGCTAAACTTGTTCATAATCTGCTTTGCCGATTGCAAGTACGCCTTCATCTGGGGGTCTTAGGCTTCAAAGGTTCCCTGGACCTAGTTAATAACCAGCCGTGAATCTGAATATACCTCCACCTCCTGGGCTCCCATTCCCAAAATAGCTCTCAACCTGGCGAGTAAGGCCTCGTACTCGGCCTCGTTATTAGAGGCTCTAAACCCAAGCCTAAAACAATGCTCCAACCGTATTCCTTCAAGGGTGATAATAACGATCTCGGTGCTAGACCCCAAGGCACTTGATGCTCCGTCCACAAATACCTTCCACGGGCGACTCCCCACATGACAAACCATCTCCCCGTTCTTAGGGGAAAACTCTGCGACAAAATCTGCGAGGACTTGCCCCTTCACTGAACTACGTGGCCTATACCATATGTCGAAAGAACCTAGCCGAGTCCCCCACTTATCTATTCGGCCCGTGAAGTCTGATCTCTTCAGCAACAGCTGTAAAGGATACTCAGTCAGGACATACACCGTATGGGCCTAGAAATAATGCCGCAACTTCCTCGTGGCATGTATCAGGGCTAGCACCAACTTTTCCAGAGGTAAATACCTTGTCTCGGCATCAACCAAAATCTTACTGATGTAATACATGGGTTACTGCACTCCCCGGTCCCTGAGCAGCATGGCATTCACTGCGTGGTCGGACACCGACAGGTACATGAACAGATCTTCCCCGGACTCCGGGGCCGTCAACATGGGCGCTTGCATCAAATGCTCCTTCAAATCCCGAAAAGCTCTATCGCATTCCTCATTCCACTAAAATCCTTTCCACTTCTTTAGAAGCTGATAGAATGGTCGGCAGCGATCGACGAATTTGGAGATGAATCGATTTAGGGCAGCTAGCATCCCTGTCAACACTTGCACCTCTTTTGGGTTGCACGGAGGCTTCAGTTGTTTCACGGCTTCTATTTGATCTGGGTTTACCTCTATTCCCCGGTTAGTGATTAGGTATCCTAGGAATTTGCCAGCCCCAACACCAAAAGCACATTTCTCGGCATTAAGGCGTAACTTATGTTGCCGAAGAACCTCAACCACCCCCCGGAGGTTCTCTATATGCTGCACCTCCTACTTACTTTTCACTAGCATGTCGTCGATGTACACTTCGACCGTCCATCCTATTTTATCCCGGAACATTCTCGTCATCATTCGCTAGTAGGTCGCCCCTGCATTCTTCAACCCAAATGGCATTACAACATAATGATAGTTGGCATCTGGGGAGATAAATGCTGTCTTCTCTCGGTCCTCTGGAAAGGCGTCCAAGAAGCTCATCCTCGGGTTTCTGTATGTGGCTTCTACCAACTAGTCAATCTTCGGCATGGGAAACAGGTTTTTCGGACATGCTCGGTTCAGATCCGTAAAATCTATGCAAACTCTCCACTTGCCGCTTTTCTTTTTCACTACCACGATGTTCACTAACCATTCCGGGAAGTAGATTTCCCTTATTACCCCAGCCTCCTTCAACCTTTTAACTTCCGCCTTTATTACCTCAACATGCTCCCTGGCTGATCTCCTCGGCTTCTGCTTCTTAGGAGGGAACGAGGAGTCTACATTAAGTCTATAAATGATAAACTCGGGATCCACTCCAGGCACCTCGTATGGACTCCATGCAAACACATCCACATTCTATATGAGGAATAACAACATCTCTACCTTATCCTGACCCTTCAAGCCTTCTCTTACTTGGAAGTACCTTCCTTCATCCGGCAATATTCTTACTTTCACCATTTCCTCAACGCATCCAGCCCCATTTTCTTCTTATGAATCTTGTAATTGCTATTGTAGGGTCAGTTTTTGTAGCCCAAGCCCAAAAGGTATGGGTTAAAGGCCCAATGAACCCAGGACAATGAATTTGTAGAGTGTGGGCGAAAGAGCTGGGCTAGTTATGAATTAAACAATGGTTGGCTAAGGTACTTAAGGTTGTGATAACATGAAATAATGCTTGAACAATTCCATGAATGAATGTCCGAAGAGATGTTTTATTGAATGAACAGTAATTACAACATTCAGAGCTACAGTAAAGCTTTTCTTTCCTCTCTCTTGCCTTTTTTCCGATCTTTTGGACCATACTCATCCCCATCAATAGGGCTTCGTATTCTGCCTCATTATTTGTTGCCGAGAAGCCCAGCCTTAAGGCTTTTTCAATAATGATTCCCTCGGGGGATATCAGCACTAGCCCAACTCCAGAGCTTTTCTGGTTTGCAGCACCATCCACGTACGCCTCCTAATGGGAAGGGCCTTATTGAGAAATCATACCAACTGATTTTTCATCCATGTCTGATGTTGGCTTTACCTCTTCTAATTGGGGCTCCGTGAACTCGGCTACCAAATCAGCAAGCACCTGGCCCTTGACCGAGGTGCGTGGCATGTACTTGATATCAAAAGCCCCTAGAATCGTCCCCTACTTTGCGATTCTTCCAGTGTAGTCTGCACTTCGGAGTATTGCCTTGAGCGGAAGCTAGGTGAGAACAATGACTGTATGGGCTTGGAAATAATGTGGGAGCTTTCGTGTACCGAGCACCACTGCTAGAATAGCCTTTTCCAATGGTAAATAACGGATCTCAGCTTCGTGCAGCGACTTGCTTACACAGTAAACGAGTCTCTGCACACCGCCATCTGCTCGGATCAGCACCAAGCTTACAGCATGGGGAGTTACAGCGATGTACGCAAACAAGACCTCGTCGGGCTCAGGGCTGGACATGATTGGTGGTCGAGCTAGATAATCTTTTAATTGCTAGAAGGCCACAACACACTCCTCTGTCCACTCGAACCCTTTCCACTTGTTAATCAAGGAAAAGAAAGGCCGACACATATCCACCGATCGAGAGATAAATCGATTCAGGGCTGCCATCATCCCAGTCAGTTTCTGAACCTCCTTGGGATTCCGAGGAGCTTGCAACTCATTGATGGCCTTTATTTGATCAGGGTTGACCTCAATTCTTCTGTGAGTCACCATATATCCTAGAAACTTGCCTGATCCCACACCAAACGAACACTTGGAAGCGTTCAAGCGTAGCTTGTATTTCCTGAGAACTTCAAAGGTACTTTCTAGGTCCTTCACATGCTCTGCCACCACTTTGCTCTTCACCACCATGTCGTCTATGTAAATCTCAATATTTCTGCCTAGCTGCGGTTCAAACATCCTTGTCATCATTCTTTGGTAAGTAGAACCCGCATTTTTCAAGCCGAATGGCATCACCTTATAGTGGTAGTTACCAATAGGAGTTACAAAAGCAGTCTTCTCCTGGTCATCCAGGGTTAAGGGTATCTGATGATAGCCTTGGAATGCGTCCAAGAAACTCATTCGAGGGTGTTCGACAGTGGCATCTACTAGCTGATCGATTTTCGGCATAGGAAATGGATCTTTAGGGCATGCCCTATTTAAGTCAGTGAAGTCTACACATACTCGCCATTTCCCGTTCTTCTTCTTCACCACCACAGTATTTGCCAACAACTCTGGGTAGAAAACCTCTTTAATAGTTTCGACTTGTTTAAGCTTTGCTACTTCTTCTTTGACTGCTTCAGCGTGTTCCTTAGATGGACGCCGATGAGGCTGCTTCTTAGGGGTGACCATGGGGTTTACTTTCAAATGGTGGCATATAAATTCTGGATCCACCCCAGGGGCTTCATAAGCGTTCCAGGCGAATACGTCGAGGTTTTCCTTAAGAAGTTGCACTAACTCCTCTTTTTCCTGTAAAGGTAACTGGGATCCGACTTGAAAGAATTTTTCAGGATCATCCCCAATGATGACTTTTGTTAAATCTTCGCACCCTGCGCCCTTATCCGGATCTTTAATGGGCGATAACCGATGCTTTGGTTGCTATAAGCCCCTTTCAGCTTTGGTTGATGACTCGGCTTTTGGCTCATGTTGAATGCCAGCCACCAAACATTGTCTAGCCACGGATTGATCCCCACGAATTTCGCAAACCTAGCCTTCGGATGGGTATTTGATTTTCTGATGTAAGGTGGAAGAAACCACCCCCAGCGCATGAAGCCAAGGTCTGGCTACAATTGCTGTATAGGGCGAAAAGACGTCCACAACTATGAAATCCACCTTCACCACCTCTGAGCCAGTCTGCACAGGTAGTCGTATTTGGCCCTTCGGGGTAACAACTCTTCCTTCGAAACTGATCAGCAGAGAACTATATGGTGTCAAGTCACTAAGTTTGAGGTTCAGCCCCCTGTAGAGATTAGGGTACATTATTTTTGCAGCACTACCTTGGTCAACCATCACTCGTTTCACATCATACCCCCCAATTCTGAGGGTGACGACCAACGCATCATCATGAGGTTGGACAGTGCCCACCTTATCCGTGTCCAAGAAACCTAAAACTATTTGATCATCCAGTTTACACCTCTTCGAACCCTGGCCAGATTCCCCTGCAGGTAACCGATCTACCGACATGACCTTGGACGGCCAGGATCTCGTTCTCCCTGAGGCTGCAAAGATAACATTGATAGTTCCCAGAGGGGGTTTTAAAGGATCATCCCTCCGGGACTCTGCACTCATCGGCGTTCCTCGGCCACTGGTATGATGTAAGAGATGTCGCAATTTCTCCTCGCCGACTAGTTGGTCCAAATGATCCCACAAACTCCTGCACTCCTCAGTCGTGTGTCCATGATCCTGGTGGTATTGGCAGTAGAGATTGCGATTACGTCTATCAAGATTCCCTACCATCTTATTCGGCCACTTGAAGAACGGCTCATTCCTGACCTTTTCTAAAACCTGATGAACTGGATCTCTGAATACGGTGTTGACAGCCTGGGGATTGGCTGCTCTTGACTGTGCAGGAAAATCTCTCCTCGGTTTGTTGCTGGTGTATCGATCCGACCTGAAATTCCTCTTCTCTTGGGGGATAACCTTTTCCTTGCCTTTTCCTTGTTGTTGGTCTTCTTCAACTCTCTTATACTTCTCAATGCGGTCCATTAGCTAACGCATGCTAGTAACGGGTTTACTAGATAAGGATGTCCTTAGACCATGATCAGTAGGGAGACCGAGCTTAAACATTTCTAGGGCTATTGCATCAAAATTGCCCTCCATGTCGTTAAACATCTCCCAATATCTATCCGAATACAATTTCAGGGTTTCTCCTTCTTGCATGCTCAAAGATAGCAAAGAAGACAAAGGTCGGGCCACTCTTCAGCAGGTGACAAAACGTGAACCAAAAGCTTGGGTGAGCTCTTTGAAAGAGCTGATAGAATTTGAGTTCAGTGCATCGAACCACCTCATGGCAACTGGCCCAAGACTGGAAGGGAAAACCTTACACATCAGCGCTTCGTCCCTGGAGTAGACAGCCATCCTTTGGTTAAAATGACTCACGTGTTCCACGGGGTCTGTTTTATCGTTGTAGATGGTGAACGTTGGTTGGTTAAAGCGCCGAGGAAGTCTCGCCTCTTCAATCCTGCGCGTGAAGGGTGACCTAGAAATCTGGTTTAGAGCCCTGCTTATGGCGTCGTTTCCCACGTCTCCACGTGATGGACTTCTGCGTTGCCCCTTGCGATGAGATTCCTCTTCACAGGTATAGGACTCCCTAGATGGTGTCCTGGATTTATGTTGATAAGTGACGTCCGGCTCGTCATCAGGGTCCTCATCAGAATACGAGGAAGCCCGTTTCCTCTTTGCATGGCGTAACTCCCTTTTTAGCTTTTCAATTTCCCGCTGCAAATCTCGGTTCTTCTCTGCATGGGACATGCGACTCCCGCCATGTGATTGGTTCTGACCAGGGAGCACGGTGTGTACGCTACCCTCGCGGTCTTGTCTTCGCTATAGGTTAAGAAAAGGGTCCACGTGCTGAGATGCCCTAGACTCTGCTTCTTGTTGACCGTGTCCAGCCATCACCTACTGTTGTCTTCGCCCCTGCACAAGCTCTTCCCACAGACAGCGCCAATTGTAGGGTCTGTTTTTGTAGCCCAAGCCCAAAAGATATGGGTTAAAGGCCCAACGAACCCAGGACAATGAATTTGTAGAGAGTGGGCGAAAGAGCTGGGCTAGTTATAAAGTAAACAATGGTTGGTTATGTTACTTGTAGTGATGATAACATGAAATAATGCTTGAACAACTCTATGAATGAATGTCCGAAGAGATGTTTTATTAAGTGAACAGTGATTACAACATTCAGAGCTACAGTAAAGCTCCTCTTTCTTTTTCTCTCGTCCCCCTCTTATCAGGGACCCTTCTTCTTTATATAGCACCCTTTCCCATCATCTCCATCGTCCACCTGTTCTTCATCTGTGTATCTACTTAAGTGCATGTCACGTCATATATCTACTTTAGTTCTTTGTGAGTGGCGGTAGCTGAGGTTACACTATTCAGGGGTCTTCTCCACATAAATGCGGCCAGAAAAGCTGTTGCAGTGCATTAAATACGGTGGTAGCAGCTTTTACTTTAGATATTTCTTTATTCTTATCATCTCCAGACATACCTAGGGCTTATCATAATCACTAGGCTTGCTAGGAAAATCGTTCGGACCATCCACACGTTTGATTGATCAAGGATATTTGTATCCGAGGGAGAAGACCTCTTCGGACCACAATAACCTCTTCGGAAGGAAGGTAACCTCCTCGGACTACAACCCTCCTTCGTTTCTGGGCTTCCTGCTTTCAGATGGGTTCTCCCATCCAATTATTGCTCTTCGGAAATAAAATACTCCTCAACATGGTGCCCCAAGCCCACTAAGTAGTTTTGGGTTTTTACCCCCTCCCCCCCCCAACAGCTATAAAGGGATCCTCTTTGGTGGGTCCTTTTGCTCGGCCTGATCCTTCTAGTCAATTTGTCCTTTCTCCCAATTGACTATGGCAACTAAGCATTGTCTAGTCGTCTGCTGGCTTCCCCGTACTACAACAATACCCTACTTGGTTGGGAATTTGACTTTTACATGCAAGGTGGACAGAATAGCCCCCATTGTATGGATCCATGGCCTTCCTAGTATCGTTGTGTATGAGGAATACGAAACAACCACTATAAACGCTATCACCACCTCCTTGCCTCCCATGTTCATGGGAAGAGAAATTTACCCCTCGGGAACTACCACTTTTCCGTCGAATCCGACCAAAGGTGTAACATTCTTCGAAAGGTCCTTGTTCCTCAATCCAAGCCCCCTAAATAGATCCGAATACATCACATCAGCCCCGCTTCCCTAGTCTATCATCACCCTTTTCACCAAGAAGCCACATATTCGAGCTGTGACTATTAACGCGTCGTCGTGCGGTTGATTCGTTCTGTCCAAATCATCGTTGCTGAAAGCAATAGGTTCCCGGGCGATCTTCATCTTCTTCCCGGATGGCTACATATTCGAGCTACCTTCCACTAGTGCTACAGTTAACACCCCCTTCTTTCCTGTTGTAGCGAGGCTCTTCGGGGTAGCATGGATAACCTCAATTATCCCAAGAGGGGGTGGAAGGGGGTTCCCCCTTTACAAGGCGCCCTGCCTCGTTCCTCAGTCTCCTACGTCTATCACAAACTCCTTTAAATACCTAGCCTTGGCTAGCTACCCGAGATGATCCCTCAACACTCGGCATTGCTCGGTAGTGTGACCCTTATCCTTGTGGTAAATGCAGTACAAGTTTTGATTCCTCCGAGACGGGTTGCCCCCTATCTTTTTCGGCCACCTGAAGTATGGCTCATGCTTAATCTTGTTTACAATCCTATGCACTGGCTCCTTGAACGTTACATTTACCTCCCCTACCTGTGCTTCTGGCTCCTGAATCCTCAAATTCCCCCAAGCCCTAGGTGGAAAGCCACTCTGCCGAGGATGATTTATCATTGGCGCTTTACCTTTACTTTGTAGCCGATCATCTTCCAGCGGTTTGTATTCTTCAATGCGCCTCATCAGCTGCCTCATGTCCTCGGGAGGCTTCTTGGTCAACGATTCCCTTAGTCTTGAGTTCTCGGGAAGTCCCATTCTAAAAGTGCTTGCAGCAATCTTCTCATTCCCCTCGCCTATCTCATTGTAAAGTTCCCAGTACCGACTAGCGTAACTACGAAGGGTTTCCCCAACCATCATTTTCATAGATAGTAATGCGTCTACTAGTTGTGGTACCCGACTATAAGTTACAAACCGGATTTTGAACTCCTGTATCAGCTCGGCAAAGTTGTGGATGGAGCTCTTCCATAACCCATTAAACCATCTCAAAGCGGTGGGGCTAAGGCTTGAGGGAAAAACCTTGCACATTAGCGCGTCATTACGGGTGTGCAGAGATATCATTTGGATGTAGTGGCTAACATGCTCTACCGAGTCCATTTTCCCGTCGTAGGAATTGAACAGGGGACGTGTAAATTTGTCCAGCATCGAGGCCCACTCAATATCAGTCAAAAACGGCGACCGAGCAACTCTGTGTAATGCACGACTCATTGCATCCATGGCTGCATTATGGGGCCGTTGTTCTTCTGGGGAATCCGAACCTCGATCTACGTATTCCTGCGAACATGAACGGTCTCGACGTTGACTGGACTCCCGCAAATGTGAACAGTCTCAGCATCGACAGGACTCTCGTGAATATGAACGTTCGCAGTGGTGGCAGGATTGAGATTGATTGGACCCTGCCTCCTAACGATCCTCCCCGATTTAAGACCTTCTTCTTGGTTGTCTCGATCCTTTATTCGGTGCCTGTTCTCTGCTTCCAACTCCAGATCTATCACCAGCCTACGCAACCATTCAAGCTCTTCATCTCTTTCGTCAAATTGCCTGTGCCCTGATGCACTGGATACCGTTTGTCGTGTTTGGTACGACCCCTCTCCAAGGCCGGACCGTTCTTCCTCTCATTCACGATCCTATCTTCGTGCCTCTTTTGCCTCCGTTCTCGCTAGGACGTTTCCTGAGAAGATCCCGCCGAACCGCTTTTGGCGTCACTCCCAGAACGTCTCCCAAACATTTTCCCGTGCGTGAGTCTCGGTCGAACCACTGCCTTGCAGGAGATTCGCACAGACGGCGCCAATTGTGCGCACCTAAATGAGACTGTTGGGCCTGGCCTCACCTGGGCTCACAACTTACTTGTAACGTGGGCTTTGGATTTCCTACTTTGGGTCGTTCTCGGCCCAGAGACTCAATGAAGCTCTCTCTCCCTCTTTCTCTCTTTCTCTTTCACTCTATCACTTCCTTGCTCTCTTGCTCTTTGAATCACTCCTTTCCTACTCTTTATTTCTTTGAGAACCTCTCAACAACCCTTTTCCTCCCCCCACTCCTCATATTTATGGCTCAATATTAGTGGGGGAGCTATGATTACTTCCATTGCTAATGCAATGGGAGGTCCAATGTTGTTAATCATTAGTGGGTGGTTAGGTGGGAGTGGAGCGTGGTGAGAGTGGCCTTGGAACTTGGTTCCCACTCCCACATATATGCTCGGCAGAGACATTCGCAACGGCATTGCCGGGTATGCAAAGGGCATTGTGCTTAAACGCCGTTCTTTCTTCATTGCTCGGGAAAGTAGATAACTTGAATAGGCAAGTAGATCAAATAAAATTCCATAATACTTCTCTCCACTGGAGATATTCCAGAGAAAATCCAAGGCCAATCAAAAATATTTCCGAAACAAGAAATATGTAGCCAACGTTGGAGCATCCTAACTATGACCTAAGGAAGTAGGCTAGTTCAATCTTCTTCCTCAATGACCTTGGTACCCAATCCCTTTAAGCCCTCTGGAGGGATCTCTGCAACAGTGACTAGCGAGAAAAACTCCTCCTAGCATCTTCTTCATCATTTCTCTTATGCGCAATATAGACACAAACTCTCCTTTGGAGCCCTCTTCTTGAAAGTGCTGCACCTGGGATACAAATATAGCCTTGTAGAGTGCATATTTTATAAGATTAGTAGTAAGGAGAGAGAGCAGTAAGTAGACGCTGAAAACATAAACAATTTTAAGAAACAGATAAAGCCTTGTAGAGTAGCATCTTTTATAAGATTAGAGTTTCTCGGTGGAACTTGTAAAGATCTTAACTTTCAGCCACACGGGGCAGCTGGCTATCTACATGTGTACTAAATTGACATCCAACTGTTGGGGATGTGTATACTCGAGAGAGAGAAAAGTTAGGAATTCAACAACTGTAAAGTCATAATGAAGCACTGAATATATTGCTTACCATTGTAACCCCAAATAAATAGAGAAATAATACTTGACTCCACTAAGTCCTCTTTTAAAGATATAGGAAGTATATACTAGTTCCATTTCTCGCCCAATACTTGTAAAACTACATATCCATATATATAGATAAAAGCCAGAGATTGAACATCCTAACTACAGGAGGCTCTAGCCTCTCCAAAGAGTTCAGGAGACACGAATATATACTAGAAGAAAATAAGGGCAGGAAATAATGTCATTAATGACCTAGGAAGTACAAAAAACTTCATTTAGTGTGCCGTACATATGTTAAATGTTCCCTGTTTACATATGTTAAATGATGACCTTCCACGGGATAAGTTATGAGTAAAAAGCGTTAAAACACCTTTAGTAGTTAAAAAAGCATTAATAGGAATCATACGGTAAAGAAAAACTTGGAAATATACTTAGTAGACAAGATTCTAAAATGCATAACAAAAACTAATATAAAGTTGTGTGGCCCCTGTAAACCGGGCAAAGTAGACGAGTTCCAAAATAAAACAAAAAGAATCTAGAAGAAAAAATTTAAGCACGGGGCAGTTCCTCAGTAGTGGGTGCGGCTGCTGAGTTGGTCAACTCTCCGCCAGATCCCGCATTAGGGCCAGCTCCTTCAACCACGCGGAAGGGGGATTCGTCATTGATGATTGCTTGAATCTCGGGATTAGGAATGATGATGAGTTCTTCAGGAATTGGGATGCTGCTTTCCTGCCTAAGGGAGGAGGAAGACTCCACTTGCATCTTGTCTAGTGCAGCAAACCATCCTTTGGAAAAGTAGACTCGAAGGTTTTGCTGTACTTGTTGCCTCACGGAAGAGATGCAGTCTTGGTGGCCTTGATTGTAAGACTCTTGAATCCTGGCCTCATCATCTGCCTTGTAGCCTTTCAGCTCGGCCTCCTTTTCCGCAAGACTTTTCTTTACTTCCTCGAGCACTTTCTCCAAAGCTTCCTTCCTTTCAGTGATGGCCTTGGTGTTTTCCTCTGCCTCAGCTCTGAGCTTCTCGGACTCAGAAACTTTGCTCATCGTGTCAGAAATTTTCCTTAAAAGATCCTCATTATCAGCAAGCAGCTCTTCAGCCCTAGCCTTGACTGCAAGAAACCTCTCCTCAATAATCGCGGAGCATTGATAGCCCTGACAAAAGTTTTAAGGAAAAGATTGATTGAACTTAACAAAATCCTTCGAAAAGAAATAAGAAATGCAGTAAGATTGTGGATTACCGTGATGACTTCCCTTTTCATGTTCAGCAGCAAGGAGTCATCATCCCATTTTGCCCAGTGCTTCATGTCCTCGGGAAGTAGAAGGGCCTTCCCCACACAGTCAGCGACTTTACCTCCACGACCATCTCTCCACGGACTTACTCTGTCAGTGGCAGGAAGAGCCTCCCCGTCCACCGTAAACGTCTTCATGTATGCAGGTGCACCCATAACCTCCACATGGGTATCGCAGAAGTGTGGAGGGGAGTTCTCTGAATCGGAAATTGTTAGGGGCTGCTCGGAATTCGATCCCCTCGGACGTTTACTCCCACCCCTAGTGACACGGGTCGGGACAAATGTTGCTGCGGTAACTGATGGACGTGGAGGAGGACTAGTGACAGTTGTTGTAGGAGGAGGAGTTTGGCTCTGAGGTACAACGGGAGCAGCCAAGATTTGGGCAAGTGTGACCCCGCTTCTTTTCAGTGGCATCTCGGGGTGAAGGGACTTTGCCTTTTCTTCTTGAATGCGTGCTCTTCTGAAAAAGAAGTAAATAAAGGTTAGAAACAATGAATGCTAACAATTTCTCGGGAATGTAATAAATTAAAAATACAATAAACTAGTAAGACAAAGTGAGTTGACTCCAACAAAATCTACCCAGCTGCTTTGCCCGCCTTAGTAGGGCAATGGAGCCCACTAGGGTACAAGTTTCCCGAGATTACCGAATAGTGTCCCTCAATCCGAAAGACCAGATATCAGCCTTACTTCCCCGTGGACGATCTTAAAGTAATACCCCGAGGTCTTACTTTCTTGGAATATATACACAGTTGATATCATGCTCGGTAAGTTTCAATCCGAGCCTTTTGTTAAGGGTGTCTACGCTACTAGTGACCCTAAAGACGTTAGGGGTGCACTTAACATTTATTTTAGGAAATATCTTACTCATACAATTATACCTCCTTAAAAATTGTTATTTTTAAATCTAAGAGAGATATGTGTTATTTTTTATGATATTTTATTTTAATAATTGTTAGATTTATATGAAAAGTTAGTTCATTTGAAAATATATTAAGTTATTGCACTTACTGAGGAATAGCTAATACAACCTTTTAAAGATCATTTAGAAGAATAGCTATTCGTGAGGAATGACTTTTCCTTGTAATAAAAACTTAACCAAACTAAGGAATAACTATACTATAGTAATAACTGTTACATTACAGCGCCTATTCTAGTCTACCAAACATGCCCTAAGAAAATTGGTAAGGAGGTCACTCATAGGTCATAGGAATCCTACTACAGCAACAAGTGGAAGTACTACCCTATCCTCTCCTCTTGAGAGTATTGCCTCGTCTTCCGAGCAATAGCTTACCTCAACGACATCAGGGAAGTTATACTTCCTCCTAAACTCAGCTAATCTCTCGGGTGTATCAACCATCGATTTGAACTTCCCCATAGTAGGCAGAGTAAGAATAAAGAAGAAAGAAATGGCAAAGATTAACTCTAAAGAGTAAAGGAATAGACAGACTTACAAGATAATAGGAAGGCAGATAAAAAGAAGGTCGCTGGAAATCGCCGGAGAGCCGTCGGAAAAGAAGGTAGGAAAAAGATGAAAGGGAAAGAAAGTTTGCAGTGTTTGAAGAGAGAAGAACGTAAAAAGAACCAGAAAGGAGGCCTGAGGTCTCCCTTATATAGGCAAAAGGGGGTAGAGGAAGGGACAAAAGAGACCCTTCCTTTCCCCTCCATTTTTCCGCTTTCCAATAGACCCATCTAACCGTCCATTCAAAGACACGCGGAGAGATCGTGGGGCGAGTGTCTCGGGTACGTGTGCGGCATTTAAGATATGACTGATTTCAGTGGCACAATAACCCATTCTAAATCAACGGTTATAATCCAAAATCAAGACCCAATCTAACGGTGACAATTACATGTCAAAGATCTGATATCTCTCACTATCTCTAATGAGGAGCCTCTTCAGTTTTCACTTCAGACTCTCAGTCTCAGAGTTCAGATTGAAAGGTTCGTGGTCATGGCTTCACCTTCACGCTTCTTACTCCAAACGCTTAGGTAATTGTTCTCTGTTTCTCATCTTTCTTTTTTGCTAGTCTCGTTGGTTTCATTTGTTATGGAAATCAAATGTTAAAATCAAATAAACCCAAAGATTTATAATATGAAACCCTAACTAAAAAATACCTTGAAACCCTAACTATCTTACTTTTGTTCTTTGTTCTTTTTTTTTTTTTAATCAATTTTGATCCTGTTTTAATTTTATACAGGATTGAAAGCTGACTCGAAGTAGCGTTTTCTGCCTTCAAGTTCGAAACCCATATACCTACCGTTTTCTTTAAGGTATGGTTTTTGCTTTCCTTTGTGTTTAGTGTTTGAGTTGAGGTTTTTTTTTGTTTTTTTTTTTGTTTGAGTTGCTGCTTGATAAAGATAATAGACCAATCTGGTGTAATCTTTTATGTAAATCATGTATTCTTTGTTTAGTGATTAATCTGCTATGTAAATCATGTTATGTTAGTGTTTAGTGTTTAATCTGCAATGTAAATCGTGTATTATGTTAGTGTTTATCTGCTATGTTAGTGTTTATAATGTAAGCATTGTTAAAGGACAATCAGAGCTATCCTTAACTTATAGAAATGTATTTGCTGAAGAACTACAAATAGAAACTTGCAAAGATGGATGTAATAAATTATTATTAGAAGTGCTTATTTAGCTATTTATACATATTTACACGCATGGATCTATAATACATAGGTATAATACAAAGAATGAAATGTTATATAGCATAAAAGAACTCTTACTGTAAAGAATCAAAAAATGATACGGTATCATGAACTGTTTTTGTCATGCTTGGCCATGTATCTTGCCTCAAAATCTCAATGCAAGAATCATTGCGAGTGTAGTTGCCATGTGTGCCAACTTAAGTTTTTCTTAAAAAATAGCGCTCCAACGAACCATTGTTGCCCCCAAAAGGCGTCAGCTGGTTTTCAAAGCGGCTCTAATCCAATAAATTTTCCAAAAAGTTTTGATCTTTCAATGAAGGAATTGATTGCAGTGTAATCATGTGGAAGCATTCTGCATGAAATCACTAGTTGGTATGAGTATGTGAATCATTGCACATACACTCAGGGACAGGGTACTTTGTAACGTCCCTTCCCGCTTTATTAGTCCCCCGCTCTGGCTGCCCTAAGGATTCATTGCGTAATTCCTTTATGATGCTGTTGAATTCTGCTTCTGGTAAAGAAGAGTTCAAAAAGTAAGTGGGCATCTTTCTTTTGTTTGGGGTTATATGCTTCGTGTGTCCTGCAAAGGCCCGGTGTCCCTGTATAATATGTACAACAAATTTCAGCCTTCATAAATGGAAGCATAAAACTTATATTTGAGGTTCTAAATTTATAGAGTTAAGATCATTAATGATCCATTAGACTGCTTAAAAGATGGACAAATAGAAAATAAATTTTGGATGTTTTAAGATTTCAAATTCAGCAAAACTTTCCTCCCACCTGCTCTGAAGGCACAGGCAGTATATAGGTTCCCATAGAGTCATAGAAACATTCATGATTGAACAAAAACTAAAATTACGTAACCAGTGAGGTAACACGTACAAAAATGGTGTTTCTTTTTTGGCTCACATTATGATTAGCTTTTACTAAAACCTTTTCTTCTTTGGACAAATAACTCAAGCCATACATCCTATTTTCACCAAAAAAAATTATCCAAGAAAGAAAAGAAAATGACAAGCACCTTTCAATGTTGTAATTTCAGATTGTAGAAACTTTTTTTATTGCCCACTTTTCAGTCTTTCTCAAGGAAATTGAAGTATAAGAGCTTAAAAATTTGCTTAATTATTTGATGCAGGACCGTTAAGAAAGTTCCACACTATATTATGTTTCTTGATGAATTCTTGAATAAGAGTGATGTTTAAGAGTTTAGGTTATAAGAGAATGAAAGTTGACGGCTGGAGGAAATATACCATGTTTCGGGTGTATGCTTCTTCTCTCTCACAAGCTGGTGGGACCCATCAGTTGTGGGTCCCACCAGCTGTGAGAGAGGAGAAACATACACCCGAAATAGAGTGTATTTTCTCCTAGCTTTGGGATGGCTTTGAACATTTCAGGAATTGCAAGAAGACAACAGCCTGGATTTTGTGGTTGAGGTTGTCTATTTCTGAATCTCTATGAGTATTTGTTATCTATGTGGTTGATTTTAACAAAAGTAAGTTTATTGATTAGATTTTGTTTGTGGATAAAAGGAAATATCTCACTAATTGGTTAAATGTTAACTAAGTCCTTTTTCACTTGTGTTAAGAGCAGAAAATTGTGAATTTTAAACTGGTAGGGCCCTATATTCATCAGTTCAAGTGTAGCAATGCCAGACTGCCAAGCATTTACCAGTTTTCTCCCTTATTCACTACTACTTTTAGCTGCATCATATTGGTAATATGGTTCTAGGAAGAATCTGAAACTGGACATAAAAACATGGTTTTGTGTCTACTCTAAGTAAACTTTTGACATCTCAGCTTTAAATTTTAAACTTTTTTTTAAATTTTTTTTATTCACCTTGGCTTCTCTTCAGTTGATCTAAGAAGGGTTAAGGAGGAAAAAAACACAAAGCTCAAACTTTCATTTTGAAAACACCGCATTTCAAAATATACGTCATTTGATAATGATTTTCAATGCAGCAAGCACAATGGCTGTGGAATGTTTAAAAGTTCCAATTTGCAATGACAGTGCCATAACATTATAGGTCACAAAATCAACTCAAGGTGTCTAATAATGAAATTCACCAGAGCTGACAGGCTTACACCCCGCCCCGCCGATCCTTATTCCATGGTTTTTCTGTAAGTCATTAATTTTCCTTTCCAAACCGATTATCTTGTCCGCAAGCAGCTTCTTCTCTTTCTCACACTCCTCTAACTGCTCTTTGTACTTTTAACATTTTAGAGTTAGTTGAATCAATCTTTTGAAAATGGTTTTGTAATTTTCTTCTCTCATCCAGCTCATGGCTCTTTTTTGGGCAAACTTCCTGATTTCCTTTATGACCTTTGGAGCCCTCTTCTTGAAAGTGCTGCACATGGGATTGGAAAATGGAACGGTTACTTAGCAGTGTCCAAACAACAATGCATTAGCTAACTGGGATAAATCAAAAAATCAAGAACATATATTCCCTTGTAAAGTGCATATTTTAGTGTTTAGTGTTTATCTGCTATGTTAGTGTTTATAATGTAAGCATTGTTAAAGGACAATCGGAGCTATCCTTAACTTATAGAAATGCATTTGCTGAAGAACTACAAATAGAAACTTGCAAAGATGGATGTAATAAATTATTATTAGAAGTGCTTATTTAGCTATTTATGTATATTTACACGCATGGATCTATAATACATAGATATAATACAAAGAATGAAATGTTACATAGCGTAAAAGAACTCTTCCTGTAAAGAATCAAAAAATGATACGGTATCATGAACTGTTTTTGTCATACTTGGCCATGGATCTTGCCTCAAAATCTCAATGCAAGAATCATTGAGAGGAACTATGGTTAGACACTTGGTTATGATTTCTGTTTAGATATGCAATATGCATGTGCAGAACATAGTGTGCTTTAAGAAACAGACTGCCCAAGTTTTAACTTTGCAGTATTGTTGAACTTATTTACTTATAGATTGTGAAAATTATTAATAACGTAATGCTCATTATCTTGCTGAGTTTAGGATCAAACTGTGCAGAAGTCAAGGACAGATGGTTTGAAAGTAAATATGAATGCTTTAAGCATGCCACCTTTAAGCTTTGGGGAGAGATTTGAGGATGCATATGAAGTGGTCTTGATATTGGATGATCGAGAACAATTTGCCACTCAGGTGTCAGTGAACTTGATGTTTTGAGGATATCTGTTATGCACTCTTGGAATTGGTTATTGTTTTTCCTAAGGCATTAAATATTATTTATTTATTTATTTATACTTCATGGGGTTGCATAATCAATTGGGGACCATGCCTCATGAAGTGGAGGTTACTAATTTGAATCTCACCTTAGCCCTCCCATTGGGGCGAAAATTCACTTATAAAAAAATATTTTTTAGACAGATGAGTGAGGTTTGTTTGCATGCAGGTGAGTGATATACGTTTGCTCACTTTTTTCAATAGTTACTACTATTCCTTGCAGGCAATTTAATTTTCTTCTACCATTGGTTTCTATTAAAAAATTAACATTTTTTTTTTCTCATTTATAGACTGGAATACAATATATTGAGAATAAGTTTGACCCTCATATAAAGGCTTGAAAATCCATTTCTCCTTCTTTATGGAGGAGGAGATGCCATTAGGTCCAAAAACAATTCCATTTTTTTTTTTTTTTGGTGGGGGGAGGGTTTGTTACCATAACTTTGTAATTTGTGGTGTTAACCGTAACTTTGTAATTTTGTGGTATTGTTGTCTTTTGTTCTTATTGTATTGTCTTGTATTGTTTGTAATGATTGACTCTGATTCTTATCTTACCTATCAAAAAAAATTAAAAAAAAAAGATGGACTCTAATGAAGTTAATATATTTTGGATGCTTTTAGATCGCGGTCTAGGAGAATTATTGAGAATATTTGTAGTCAATACAAAATCAAGATAGAGGTGAGTTCTCACGAATCTTCTATCTATTTGCTCTCAATTCTTCTTTTAATATTCAAGGGCATTGATCCTGTTTCATTTGTCATTGTTTGATGTGTATAATGGAAACCAATGTTAATAACACATCACCTTTTAGTGAACCTTTATACATATGCATAACCATATATACATATGTACACATACACATGCACACACATCTATGAATATAATTTATTTATAATACCTTTTTAACTAATATTTTATCTTTTTTTGATACATTTGCTTTGTCGTAATTGAGTTCATTAAAAAATTGGTTGTGATTCTGGACCTACGCTAGTAAGGAGCGCTTTCATGATTCAATGGCTTAGTGGAGGTCTTTGTAGTCATTTGCTGCCTTTCAATGGAGAGTAATTTCTCAGTTAGAACTTTCACATGATATTGTTGTCATTAGGTGACGTGATTTCTAAGCAATTATCCATTGTTATGGCTTGAAACCTCATGGTTCTAAGGCTATACCAGCATCAACATGGTGCCAAATAATGCTTCATTTAACAGTCTTGGAGAACTATCACACTTTAGAAAATGAATTAAAGTTTTGGGATTTTCCCCTAAACTTACGATCTCCTTTGACAGACCTTCCCCAATCCTATCTCAGTGTCTGCTCAAAATGTGGTTAAAATGTAGAGCACATTAGTTTACAAGTGCCTTTGACCTATGGCTTGGTCTGGGTAATTATAAAGGTTTTCTATAATACATACACTGATACACTTACATATGTACATGTAGGATATAAAACAAGTGTGCCTATCTACACATACATTTGAAGTTTTTTGAAACCATATGAATTTTATATATATATATATATATACACACTCTTAGCCTGCATTGATTTTTAAGATTTGTTAATCAGTTCTCCAGATTTTGACAGGTTTCTTTTGTTCCACGAAATACTAACAATGATATAAATATTTTCTCTTCCCAGGTTAGGCGGTTACCAGTTGGTGATGGGATTTGGATAGCTCACCATAAATATCTTGATAGTGAATATGTACTTGATTTTATTGTTGAGAGGAAGAAAGTTGATGATTTACGCAGCTCAATCAGGGATAATCGCTATAAGGATCAAAAATTAAGGCTTTGGGTACTAATTCATATTCAAATGACTCAATGCTCTGTCTTTCATTGTTGAAGTTTCTCAGCAGTTAGGGTATTGTTTTCGTTTTTTGGTAGCATACTTATACATACATATATTGTTGTTCCTCTTTTTACTGTCACAAATTTTGCTGTTGTGATTTGTTGTGGGCATTCTTAAAAATACTAGACCATTCAAGTTTTTTGTTAAGTTATGTGAGAATTAGGATTTTTCGTAGTTTAGTCTGTATCAGTTAGTATAGGAAGAGGCTTTTTTCTATTATTATTACTATTTTATTTTGTGTGTGTGTGTGTGTGTGTTGGGGGGGGGGGGGGGGGGATATGATTTATAAGATAAAGCACAAACTATTAGAAAGATATGTCTCAAAATGAGCTAAAATAGTGATAAATCTTCCCCCTTATTTTTTATTGGCTAGTTACGCTAACAAACGCCCCCCCCCCCCCCAACACACACACACACACACAATCTTCCCCCTTATTAGAAAGATATGTCTCAAAATGAGCTAAACTTAGTTAGATGAATTTCTGTTTGGAATGTGATTGGAGGATAAAGAACTGGTTTTATTAAGGAAATGAAAGAGTTACCGATAAAATGGGACATCCTGCCCTAGTTCTTAGAAGTCATAAGAGTTGAATTTTAGATTTTTACTTTTCTGCTCATCTTAGCACAACCCTTTTTTGCACTTTTTTCATGAAATATTTATTTATATAAAAAAAGGCACCCCCTCCCCTTATAAGAGCAGGGAGGATGATGTTGTCACGATCCATTGGGTGCATGGGTTATTGGTTGTACTCAGCGCACAAGACTCCCGTTTTTGTGGCTGCGCAAATTATTACTAATAAAAAATTTTAAGGATGAAAAAGATGTGAAAGTCATAAACTATGTATTTAAGAGCATCCGCAGCCCACATTGTATATCCTAAATCCTGTGATGATATAGCATTTAAAGGCCAAAATTCACCAACAACGGAAAGGCTATATCCTAAAAAGCTAAGTTTTTTTTAGATTCAGCTACAGTACCATCTCAAATGTAAGATGGTAGTGTAGCTGAATGGGATTAAAAAAAAAAAAAATTTAGTGCATGAGGTGATTTTTAACCTGGGAATTTCTCTCTCCTCTCTCATTATTTCTTCTCTTTTCTCTGTCTTCGTTCTCTCTTTCTCCTCTGCTCTGTGCTCTCTTCAGACCCAAACTCTCTCCGATGCCCCTCTGTCTCTCTCTCCGATGACCGTCTCTCTCCGATAATGATTCTGACGAGCATCAGTGCTTTGATCCCTTTACCGATTCACAGGCACTCATAAATCCAACAATCTACATACCCATTTCACTTTTCACTCCATTACCGATTCACTCATCCCTTTGGGATTCACCGATTCACTCATCCCTTTACCGATTCACTCATCTCAAGGGTTTGTGGGTTTGGATTAAGATTTTGTTTGCAAAATCTCTTCAGCTCCGTCGGTATCTCAAATCAAATCAAAATCAAAATCAAAATCAAAGCAATTTACTAGGTGGGTTTCGATCAATGTATTTGAGTTTTTGTGTTTATGTTTCTTTTCTCTTTCTGCAAGAAAATTTGTGTTTGTGTTTTGGTTTTGATCAAATAATTGCTGTTGATGTTTGCAGAGGTGGGATTCAGCTTGGTTGCTTTGCTTTGCATTTGGTTCTCATTCACTCTATCTCTCTCTCTCACCTTGCTTTGCTTCAAATTTGGGTCCTCAAAAGAAAGGTACGGAACCCAAACCCAAATCCCTTCTCATCTCAGATCCCTTATTTCTTCCACATTTTGATATCATCCATGTCTTTGTTCTAAATTCCTATTGTGAACATGAAAATTTTGTTGTACAATTCGGATTTTGTAAAATGCTTGTTGATTTATGCATTATTTTTTTGTAGCTCGTAATGGGATTTACATAAAAGTGGGTTTGCATGTGTATTCTTTTGCTCCATTGATAATTGGTTATGTGAACTTGATAGGGAAGATTTTAGAATCTTGCTTGAAGACCATTTGGAGTCTTTCTTCACCTCTTCTCTCTCTCTCTCTCTGTTCATAGTCTCTGCCGCCTCAAACACCATTTGGTGTTTTTTTGTAAATAGCTGCTGATAATGAATGTTTGCATTAATGGAACCGATAAAATTTATGTGGTTAGAAAAATCTGCATTCAACATTTGACAAAAAGGGTATATACCTTTTGGGGTTTAAGAATGTTTTTGACATTGGGTTTTCTCCAACATGCATGTTTGATTAGTGATACTATGAACTATAGTTTTGGTTTGCAGCTGTGGATTACTAAGTTCTGCCTCTTGCTTTATTCTGTGAATATTAAAATGCATGAGATGAGAACCACAAACTAGAGTTTGTGGTGCAAAAAAAAAAAAAAAAAGAGAACCACTTTAAGACCTTATCCAATCCTTGCCCTTCATAATTATTGAACTAGCTGGCTGTGTCCACCTTTTGTGACCTTGGTTAAAATTGGTGACCCACTGACCCTAATATTGCAGTTTTCTACTAATTGCTATGCAATTTTCAGTTTGCACTAATAGTATCATAATTATTTCTATAGGATAAAGGATTTGAGGAGGCAAAGCCAATAATTGAAACTTTGAAAACTAAAGGTGCTTCTTCAGTTGGGGCTGCAAGCTTTTGTTGGGGTGGTGAGTTTTTCTCTATTAATTCTTTTTTGCTTTCTTTGTGAGTATCTTTATACAGCATTTTTTTGACAATTTTGTTCCACCCAAACTCTTGAAACAATATGATGAGGCCTTAACTTCTCAATCTAAGGTAGGAAGATCAAATCCTTGTCTAGTTTTATTTTAATTTTTGTATATCCATTTTTATATGCTTCTTTACAGTACTTAGTTGGACTGCCTTCCTTATTTCCAAAAGAATCCAAGTGGCAGACCATTACGTGACATGTAGTTCTCAACAATACCTTATTCCAAGCTGGACTGCCTTCTTTATTTCTTTTCCCTTTCCCTTGTAGCCTTTTTTTTTCAATGCAAATCCCTATCTGATTTGAATTGAAAGAGTCACCTATCCTACTTTAGCATATTTTTCATGTAATAATAAAAACACCCACATCGGATAAATGTCCTGTCAAATTCAGTTGCCAAACATTGACAGGGCTACCCAATTAAAGTTAATTATAGGGTACCCACAATCCAATATTAAGGGTGTAACCCTCTAATAATTTCAGATCAACTCACTTTTTGATGAAAAATGTCACCTTCATGTAAAATATTTTGATTTTATGATTAAAGTTAAATATTAGAGAGAATTTTTCCCATTTAATGAAATGAATTTAAATATTATAAATCACCAACATGCTCACCTTTCCTAAAACTCAACAGCTAGTTTGGACTATATTTGGACTGTTTTTAATCTTTGGTCAAGAAGCAGGCACTCAGATCAATTAGAAATAATACACTAAGAATCATAACCTCCACAGCATGACCTTTCTTGCTAGGGGTTGAAGATGGGACTGTACCCTTAGGAAGGGCACTGAGAAACAAACTGTCAGTCAAAGAATAGACTCTCTTCTTGGTTTCCTTCACATCTAGGAGCCTTCTGCCATCTAAACATGAAACAAGTGCACCAAATACAATTAAGAAAACAAGGACCACACTGATGAATTTAGCCATATTATGAGAGAGAAAGAAAGAGTGAGTGAGTGAGTGAATAAATGAATGAATGAGAATGTGGGGGTATTGTTGTTTGTGAGGAAAGAAATGCAAAGGAAAAAAAGGTGTAGTGGGGAGAGTTTTCTAAAGGGTAGGCCTTGTATAGATAGGGTGATTGATAGAGAGAAAGAGAAAGAGAAAGAGAGAGAGAGAGACACTGTTATTACCTTGAGCTTGAAGACGTTTATTACTCTCCCAAGAGGGCATCCCAAAAGGCAAAGACAAAGTGGAATTAAGCCTATTAGCTATAGCCACAGGCAGAAAAAGAGACTGTTGCCTATCTCTCAAATTCAATCCCGTTCTATAATGTAATCTTTGCTTGCTTTCCAATAATTGTGATAATTTCCTAACACTGTTGTCTTCAAGGTTGTTTCTATGGGTCGCTCTAGGCTTTGCAAATTACTTCTTGACGACTCAGATGAGGATGAGATAATGAGGCGAGTTCTTAAGGGTTCAACATCACAACGTAAACGTCGTCGATATATTGAACGTGATCGTTTCACAGGCCATAAAAGACTTTCCTAACACTGTTGTCTTCAAGGTTGTAATTTGATATATGTGCAAGTCTTCTAAAGACAACATTGATAGTTATGTATGTGGATTGTATGTATATATATGCATGTGGATTATAAAAGTTGGTAGGTTGAGTATATTGATATTTGACAGGTTGTATGTATATATATGTATGTGGATTTTAAAAATTGGCAGGTTGAATACATTGATATTTGGCAGGTTGTATGTATATATCTGTATGTAGATTTTTTTTTTTTTTTTTTTGAGAAACTGTATGTAGATTTTTTAAGTTGGCAGGTTGAGTACATTGATATTTGACAGGTTGCATTTATATGTATGTATGTGGATTTTTAAAGTTAGCAAGTGAGTAAATTGATATTTGGCAAGTTCTTTCTAAAAAAAAAAAAAGGAAAAATTGGCAGGTTCTATATATATATATATGCGTGTGTGTGTGTGTGGATCATTAAAATTGGCAGGTTGAATACATTAATATTTGATAGGATGCATCTATAAATATATGTGTAAATTTTACATTAATATTTGACAGGTTTGATGGAATGTATATGTATGTGGATTTTTAAAGTTGGCAAATTTGAGTACATTGATATTTGGCAGGTTCTTTCTTAAAAAAAAAAAAAATGGCAGGTTGTTGAAATAGTTGGAAAGAAAATAAAAGAAAAAAAAATTGGCAGGTTGTTGAGGATATTCCAACCGTTGGAATAGATGAATTTGAAAAGGCAGAATAGTTGAATTTGAAACAAAAAAATGACTGTTGGAAAAGTAATAATAAAAAAAGATTAAAAAAATAATATTTTAATAAAAGGATGAGATATAGAGTTTTGAGATGTTGGGTGTATTGTAAAATGGTATGGTATAATTGATAAAGTAGTTTTTTCAGATGGTAAAATAAAATGAGATATAGCATCTGGATGTGGATGCTCTTAAGAGCATCTGCATTTGGATGGCTATATGCCAAATGCAAAGCATTTTTGGCATACAAGCCCAAAACACACCCAGTAGCTGGAAGGCTATATCTCATATGCAAAAAAAAAAATTTGAGATTTTGCTACAGTACCATCTCAAAATGTGAGATGGTACTGTAGCAAAATGGTATAAAAAAAAAAAAAAAAATTTAATTGCTTTTACCGGCAAATTTCTCACTCCTCTCTCATTTTATATCTTTCTTTTCTCTCTCTTCCTTCTCTCTTTCTCATCCCCTCTCTCTCTCGCCGAATCACCAAGCCGGATCGGAGCTCACGCCGGATCGAATTTCTAGATCGGCATGGTGGCGAGCTGGTGGCGCAGCTGAGATCGGCATGATGGCGAGCTGGTGGCGCGGCTGAGTCGTGCGTGGAGATCGGTTTGGCGAGGTGGGTTTTTTTTCTCTAGGTTTTTTCTCTGGGTTTGGCGAGGTGCATGGAGATCGGTTTGTGATTTTCTCTGGGTTTTTTTTTTTTTTGGTGTTGACGGTAGTTTCTGGGTTGCCGGTGGTGGTGGTGTGCAGCGGTGGTGTGCAGCGGTGGTGGTAATTGTGGTTCCTGACCAGAAGGAAAGAGAGAAAAAGAATAAATAATGTATAAATAATGTGTTGTAATGTATAATGGTAATTGTGAGAAATATTATTTTATTGTGTAAAAATATTATTTTAATGAGTAAGATTGGGATATAAAAGTTGGGATGTTGGAGAATTGTAAAATTGTATTGTATAATTGAAAAAATAACTTTTTGAGATGGTAAAATAAGATGGGATTTAGAATCCGGCTGTGGATGCTCTAAGGGTTGAAGAGATTCTAAAAGCCGTGGGAAATAGAAAGGTAGCCATACACGCGCGATTTTGTGTATATATGCATATATTTTGTGACCTGGAGGGTAATTTTTTTGGTGAATAGCAAAAAGTTATGGTGTAGGCCGGTAGTGTGATAAATTACAGAGGTAAAATATATGTGTCAAATAGTATTTTTCCGTAAAAGCATGTCAGGAGCTTGATTCTGGTTTGATATGGTGCTTTTCTTAGTTTTGTCCTCATGCCAAAAGAGAACTAGGGTCGGCGGCAGTGGCAGGAAAGGGAAAATATATATATATATATATATATATTAATGATAAGGAGAACTGCGCTCGATTAGTTGCATGTCGCAGAGCATGCTGTACAACAATCTTCACTGTTAATCAAACTTCTACGGGCAACTAACCCCACCCGCCAAAGCAATGCTAGCACCTTTCCTTTATTATTATTATTACTAGTCGCGGACCTGCGCATTGCACGTGATAATTATTTTATAGTGGTTTTATTAATTTTTATTTACATTTTAAACTAATTTAATAAAAGTAATTTATTTCGTAATCATATTTTTATTTATTATAGGAACAATCATAAATGTAATATAGAAACAATCATAAATTATAAATATAAATTTTGTCGTACCAAAATGAGAATAATACAATTTTTCTCAAAAGTTCAAAAGGCAAGTTAACGAAAATTTTCATTTTTTAATAAAAGTTATTTATAACATTTTGTGAATCGTTAAAAAGAATATAAAATGTAGAAATTAATCTTTTAGTTTTAAACAAACTTTCTCAAACCTTATCTTTTCTGTCTACAATTCAAAACACTGAAAAATGTAACTAAGAAAATTAATAAAACTTACAATGATTAATTGGACCATTTAGGAAAACAATTTGTTATAATTTCATCCTCCCAAAACATATTATCAAATAAACAATTATTAGCAAAATCTAAGAATTAAATTTCTATATATGCATTGTTATAAATTATAAAATAATAATAAAAAATTATCATTTTCTAAACTTTTTTTTTAAACCATTTTCATGGAAAATATAAAAATATAAAAAATATCAAATTAATTAATTACTTTTTTTTTTATAAAATGTTTTTTTTTTTTAACCTAATTCCTAAACAAATACCCTTAAAATATCTATTAATGTAGGTGAAGAATTTCACACAACATCTGATTGTATCCTACCGCGGTGCCTGGCGCGGTGCGGTTTTGCCCCTCAACCCCGAGTATGGCCCTAGCATGCAAGCGCTTAGCTTGGACAAGTGGAATCCCACATCGGTTAGAGAGAGCGCCCCACTACCCTTTATAACACTTCAGGAGCTTGGGTAGTGTACATGCTAGGGCCATACTCGGGGACGAGGGGCAAAACCGCACCGCGCCAGGCACCGCGGTAGGATACAATCAGATGTTGTGTGAAATTATTCACCTACAAAAAGCGCTTTTTGGGGTTAGGATGAGCCTTAGCTTGCCTCCGCCCCGTCTAATTGTTGTCCGTCCGCGGTGCCAGGCGCGATGCGGTTTTTGCCTTCGCCCCGAGTGCAGGACCAAGCAAGCGCCTAGCTTGGACTTGTAATCCCACATCGGATAGAAGAGCGCTTCCACTAGCCCTTATATGCTTCTGGAGCTTAGGCTAGTGTACCACTACTCACGCGTGAGTAGTGGTACACTAGCCTAAGCTCCAGAAGCATATAAGGGCTAGTGGAAGCGCTCTTCTAACCGATGTGGGATTACAAGTCCAAGCTAGGCGCTTGCTTGGTCCTGCACTCGGGGCGAAGGCAAAAACCGCATCGCGCCTGGCACCGCGGACGGACAACAATTAGATGGGGCGGAGGCAAGCTAAGGCTCATCCTAACCCCAAAAAGCGCTTTTTGTAAGGTAAGAATTTTGTGGAGTGAGTAGTGGTACACTACCCAAGCTCCTGAAGCATTATAAAGGGTAGTGGGGCGCTCTTTCTATCCGATGTGGGATTCGAGTTAAAGCTCGGTGCCTTGCGCAAGCAGCAAGCCCGTGGCCTCTTGGGTCCTGCACTCGGTGCGAAGGCAAAAACGCATCGCGCCAGGCACCGCGATCAGTACACAATTAGATGTGGGGTAGAATCCACAAATTCTTACCTTACATTGTAGGTGAAGAATTTCACACAACATCTGATTGTATCCTACCGCGGTGCCTGGCGCGGTGCGGTTTTGCCCCTCGTCCCCGAGTATGGCCCTAGCATGCAAGCGCTTAGCTTGGACAAGTGGAATCCCACATCGGTTAGAGAGAGCGCCCCACTACCCTTTATAACGCTTCAGGAGCTTGGGTAGTGTACCACTACTCGCGTGAGTAGTGGTACACTACCCAAGCTCCTGAAGCGTTATAAAGGGTAGTGGGGCGCTCTCTCTAACCGATGTGGGATTCCACTTGTCCAAGCTAAGCGCTTGCATGCTAGGGCCATACTCGGGGACGAGGGGCAAAACCGCACCGCGCCAGGCACCGCGGTAGGATACAATCAGATGTTGTGTGAAATTCTTCACCTACAATTAACATTTCCCTTTATATTTTATATGAAATGGTCTAGTTAATGTAATCATTTATTTGAAGAAAATTTTACGAGAACTTGAAAAATTGGTCAGTTTTTCTTTTTTCATTAAAAAAAAAAAAAAAAAAAAAAAAGGTTTACTAAAATGATACTAAAGGCATACATTGGTAAAACACTAATATGTCTTGGTAAATACTAAACAAATTGGGCATTGAGTTCATGTTGCGGCATATGAATAATAATTTGACTGGTGCTTAAATGGCATCTCAAATCTCAAGTGATTTATGGTCGTGCAAACATTTGGCGCACACAATCGCGCGTGACAGTCATAGAACTAGGGGTTTTTATTATTACTACTGTATTATTTATTTATGTAGACTGTTATGCAGCCATGTCGTAGGGGATGTTGTTCTGGGCACAAGTTAAATTACTGAAACTATACACGTCCCAATGCAATTTCTTGGGGTCCGTGTCAGTTGTTTGGGCAACGGTCACAAACTCATTTTTTCCTTCTATGCATAACAAATTGAATAAAACATTTCACTTGTCCTTCGGAAATCACAACTCCTTTTCTTAATGAGTTTAAATAAAATTTGAAGAAAAGAGAAGAACTAATTAATGTTACTTCCAAAATACCACTTTATTATGGTAGATGTATGAGTTTTATTTCTTTGCAATTAAGACGTTACTAGGAACTCATATTACTGTATAGCCACTACTTGCTCCTTGATAGCGTTGGTCAGCCTCACACTCGTTGGCAAATCATAGTTTCGCGTTGGTCAGCCCGTTGTTAAGCCGACGGACAGGCGTTGTTTGGGTGGTCCCGCAATGGAGTTTCCCGAGGAGGTGGTCCCGATAGCAAGGATACCAGTGGTTAGTAATAGTTCTGCCAGTAATTATTAATTGCTTAGAAATAGAATGAATATATTTAGTCGCTCATCATCTGTTGCTAGGACACACTTAAGTCAGGCACACACTAATTTGAACATGGAAAATGATAAGATAGTCAATTCTGAGGAATATAGCATACAAGATATAGATAGAAATTTGTTAGAATGGAATAAATGGAATATACCAACAGAAAGAACTGATAAAATTTACAGACAGACTTCCTTTTCTAAACTATCCTTTTTGACAGACTATACTATAAAAACTGTGGAAAGAACTTACTCTTTATTTAATGAATATGAAACAATTCAGTTATTTTCGATAGACTCTATTGACAGACATAAAGAAAAATATGCATTTTTACATGTTGGTTTAGTACAGGTAGCTGTAAAACCATTAACAAGAGAAGCTTTGAATGCAAGTATTTTACTTTGTTTAAGAGATGACAGACATTTAAGATTTAATGATTCACTCCTAGGAATGATGGAAACAAGTCTACATAATGGACCAGTATATTTTAATTGTTATCCTAATTTTGCTTTAAGCTTAACTGACAGAAATATTATGGATGCTTTAACTTTGAATATAAAGACAAATGGTTATCACATGAAAGATGGCTCAAAACCTTTAGCTATTGTTTATAGGATTTATTATAAACTTATGAAAACCATTTTAGACCCTCAATCTATAGTTGAACCCTCCCCAAAAGGACAGACTCTCCTCCTGCAAGCCTCTACCCCAAACACTAGACTGCGTGTACCTCAACAAATACAATGGAAAGATATAACCCTTCCTGAAAGATGGCAACTAGAGGCCATTGCTCCTGCACCAAAAATAGAAAACACTGAACCAGATTTTATAGCCCAAAAGACAGATGGTACAGTTATTATTTCCTTCAATAGTAATGATAGACACACTGATAGCCTCATAAGACCTAGAAGTTCTATAGGCAGAAAGACTCCTATGATGTTTACCCCTAGAAGCTCCTTTTGCTCTAGGTCACCTTTCTCGGACTCCAGACCTTTACCTCCTCAAAATCTCCCTCCAATTATACACCTTCCACCTATAAACACCAATAGAACCCCAGCAAAGACTGAACCAGCCTATTATCCAACAGAAACCACACAACCAACCCCCAATGTTCATCAAGCCCTTTATGAGCCCCAACCTCAGCCTGATTCTCCTACCCACACAGATATATTAGGATTTACAGATGATAGACAAATTAATGTTTTGGCTAAAGAATTTGTTTTAGATAAAGAATTATTAAAATATGACTACCTAAAACCTGAAAATAGTAACAGAAAAACCCAATTTTTTAAAGAATACAATGAACAAGAAAGAAGTAATTTAAGAACCAAATATTATGAAATGGTGACAGACTTACAGACACATTTTAGTTTCTTTGACTTTTTAGACTATCATAACAAAAAGATAAGTGTAATAGAGAAAACATTGTCATGGACGAAGACAGAAAATCATGAGAAAGTATATCAAACTTTTCCACCTTTTGAATCAATTATATTAAATCAGAACAGTGGAGTCCAAGTGTTGGCCACTCCTATTAAAAGACCTAGTTTAAGTGATGACAATAAGAACCTAGACAGCATAATTCAACAGAATAATTATACTAATACCTATCTAAAATCAATTGGTCAAAAGCTACAAGACATAGAAGACAGAATAACACCCCCTTCTACTTCCATAAAGAAAGAAAATGCATCCAATACCCCTTTATTTATCCCCCATGAAATACCTCCTCACCTTAGAGCACCTCTAAAGAGGCCTAAGACAGAAAAAACTGATAATCTACTTAATGAAATAAACAAAAAGCTAGACTTAATGAAACTAGAATCATTAAAGGACACGGAGCCATTAAAAAATAAGAATATTATAACATTAGGACGAACTGACTCTTCAGAGGATGAAGAATCAGAAGACAATCAATTGACAGATTTGACAGACTCATCAGATATAGATAATTTAGAATCACAATTTACAGACAAATTGCAAATTAATAAATTAACTTTAGCATCTTCATCGCAAGACCGCAAAAAAGGAAGAATTGAAGATTTATACCCCAGAAAGAATTGGTATCCTAAACCTACTCCCCCTGATTTACAATTTGAAGAAAGACATACATATGTTAATTCATCTTACTCACCAGACTTAATTTATGAATGGAATATTGATGGAATGTCAGAATATGAAATAATAAACCTTTTACATGAAATGACCTTGCTAACTAATGTTTATAAAAATCATGGAAGACAGGACCACCAGATAGCTCATTTAATTGTCACTGGTTTTACTGGCCAATTGAAAGGCTGGTGGGATCATTATTTAAATAATGATGATAGAAATGAAATATTATCGGCAGTTAAAAGAGAAACGGATGGAAGTGTTATAATGACAGACAGACAGCCTTCACAAGATGTAGTTAATACTTTAATTTTTACAATAACTAAACATTTTGTTGGAGATCCTAACCAATATAAAGAAAGAGCTTCAGATGTTTTAATTAACTTAAGATGTCCACAACTTTCAGACTTTAGATGGTATAAAGATGTTTTTATTTCAAAAGTTTTAAGTAGGAATGATTGTCAACAATCCTACTGGAAAGAAAAATTTATTGCCGGCCTACCTTATTTCTTTGCTCAAAAAGTCAGACTTGACATAGCCAATAATGAAGGAACTATAGACTATCCTAGACTGACATATGGAGATATAATATCTTCAATTAATAAAACAGGTCTATGGCTATGTAATGATTTAAGGCTAAAAAATCAAATAGAAAGAGAGAAAAAGTATGCTAAAAAAGAGTTAGGAACCTTTTGTGAGCAATATGGCTTTGAACCATTGATTGCTCCATCTAGGAAAAGAACAAAAGAAAAAAGAGATACGGATAGATACAAGAATAATAATAGAAGATATCATAAAGGTAGAACTAAAGAAAAGAAGGAAGAGTCCAAAAGAAAGAAAAGTGACAGATATAAAGATATTACTTGCTTTAAATGTGGGAAAAAGGGACACACTAGTAGATACTGCAACTTTCAAAGAAAGATAAATAAACTTGACTTATCGGGAAAAATAAAAGATAAATTAATGAGTATATTAGAACAGACTGATAGTGATGAGACAGATAATGAAATTCATGAGATAGATAATTGTGATATTACCTCATCATCGATAGACACTTCTTCAGATAATGGGAAAGTTAAATTATGTAATTGTAATAATCCTGATAACTGTTATTGTAAAAGAAAATTAAAAATAAGTGTTTTAACTAAACAAGAAGATATAATAATAGACTTAATAGACAAACTTTCAGATTCAAAGTCCAGGAAGGATTATTTATCCAAATTGAAAGAATCCCTAACCCAAGTCGAAACATTTGAAACAGATTTAAAGGATTATAAGTCAACTTATAATTTTTCAGAAATTACTGACAGATTTAAACCCAGTAAACCTACAACTATGACAGATTTACAAATAGAAATTAACAACTTAAAAAATGAACTGAAGGAATTAAAATCAGAAAATATAATCTTAAAAGACATGGTTGACCAGATAGCTGCACAAGTAATTAGCATAAAAGACAGAACTAAATTTTGGAATAAACCCCTAATAGATTCCTCTCTCCTTGACAGACAAAATTATAATGGTGAAAGTTCTCACAAAAATGATTATGAAGACGAATTTTTAAATATAATTGACAGAATGACATTCCAGAAATGGTACACTGAAATAACATTGGTTGTTGATAAAGAATTCTCATTGACAGTTATTGCTCTTGTTGATTCAGGAGCTGATATGAATTGTATACAAGAAGGATTAATACCTTCTAAGTATTATGAATCAACAACAGATAGATTAACTCAGGCCAATGGTGATAGACTTAAAATAAGTAATAAATTAACTAAGGTATACATACATAATAATGGTATCAATTTCAGAACACCTTTCTTCTTGACAGATAAGTTGTCCTCTAAAGTTATACTAGGAAATCCTTTTTTGGCTTTACTTTACCCATTCTTCACGACAGACAATGGAATATGTACTAATATTTTGGAAACAGAAGTATTTTTTAAGTTTCTCTTACCACCAATCCCCAAGGATATATACTTACTGAAAGAAATTTCCATCTCAAAAGACACAAGTATTAATAAAATTGAATCAGTAATAGATGATGAGAGTCCTACAAATTCAATGATAGACGAGACTATGCTACCCAGTAGTAGTACCTGAGTATATACATATACATATATATATATAAAAAGGTGTTTTAAAAGTCTTATTTTCCACCCTTTGTTGACTAATCTTCTTTTCACTTTTGTATCTAGCTCCCTACTTCTTCTTTTGTATTTAGTCTCCTACGTACCCCCCCCAATTCACATCTCCTTCTCCTTTGTCATATTTCATGACAAGATATTTGCCTTGTACTATATGATCATGACTTTTAGTCTCAAACTTTTAGTCTCAAATAATACTTCCTTGGAAGATATTGTTGCACTAACCTTAATTAGTTAATTTTAAAATTAACGGTCAATTGCCTGGCAAGCAAGATAGCCATTCTAAGGCTAAATTCACAGACCATATTTTGCCAAAATAGAAATCTTTACACAGATTTCAGTCAAAGCTTGAAGGCATCTCAATAGAGATAATATCCCTTCAATTACAGTGTATTCAAATGAAAGGATTCTCAAACGTAATGACAGAATAACTATGCTATTACTAGACAAAATGGTAGACAACTACAGAAAGATCATTTTAGCCAGATAAATCCAGACAGATCCAGACCAGTCTAGAACAGTCAGATACAGACAGATGTCCAAGAAACAGATACAGATCGATGTGCCCCCTATTGTTTATTAGCATGCGAAAAAAGTGTGAATTCTCAGACAGATCACTACTGTTCAAGATTTACTTTTACTGTTCAAGATCCTGCCGACAGATTAACTTGAGTTCACTTTATTTAACTCAAGTTACTTTTGAAGACTTACCATGGTTCATTTCATCTATAAAAAGACAGACTCCGAAGACAGAAGATAGGTTCAAATCTCAGGTCCAAAATTCCAGAGAAAGTTTTAGGTTCAAATTTCAAGTTCCAATTCTCAGACTAAAGTCCAAGACAGTTTTCTCCTTTTCCCTCAGAAAGACTTTTGTACTTTTATTCTTCTTTTGTAATCCCGTAACCCTTCCCTTTCAGACAGATAATCTTGTAACCCTTTACAGTTTTATTTTGTAATCTTGTAACTCTTCAGACAGTGTTTATTTTCAAGCTTGTATCAAAGACAGTTTGTTTTCAAGTTTAATCAAAGACAGAAGTATTTTCAAGTAAGATTTTATCAGTTTCAGTTTTCATATTCCATACTCTGTTTTAACTTATTTTGAATATATCTGTTTTGCTATTTTCTTCTTTATCACCTATTTTATCATTGTTTATGCTTCTATATTACTGCTGTGCTCTCTCCTGGGTAATGGTATCAGAGCCATGGATGGTAGATGTATGAGTTTTATTTCTTTGCAATTAAGACGTTACTAGGAACTCATATTACTGTATAGCCACTACTTGCTCCTTGATAGCGTTGGTCAGCCTCACACTCGTTGGCAAATCATAGTTTCGCGTTGGTCAGCCCGTTTTGTTAGCCGACGGACAGGCGTTGTTTGGGTGGTCCCGCAATGGAGTTTCCCGAGGAGGTGGTCCCGATAGCAAGGATACCAGTGGTTAGTAATAGTTCCGCCAGTAATTATTAATTGCTTAGAAAGAGAATAAATACATTTATCAGCTCATAATCTGTTTGCTTGTTCACACTTAGGCTAGGCACACACTAATTTGAAACATGGACTATGATGATATAGATTATGATGAAGGTTATAGCATGAGAGATATAGACAGTAATTGGTCAAATAGTAATATGGATTATGAAACAGATTCTGATTCTGACAGTGATATGGATGATTATAATTATAATTATAATGATAATGCAAAAAATTGGAGTATATTAACAGAAAATAAAATCAACCGACAGACTAATAGACATAGCTTCTTAGACATAATTAATAAAAAATTAGAATCTTTAGAAAATGAAGAAAGATCTACGATATATGCTAAAGAAGAAAGAAAAAATGATAGTTTTTTGGACCTCTATGAGAAAATGAAAGTTTTAAATTCACCTTTAGAAAAAGAAAGAGGATTTGAACCCCATCAAAGATCACCTTTAATTAATACTGTGACAGATAATTGGCATAATAGTCAAGGCCATAATTCAAAAAGTATCAACAAGTTAGTAAATATGATAGACAGTAGAAAAGTTAGCTTTTTAGAAAAATCAAAAGCAACTGACAGAGCTATACCTATAACAGTTGAAGATAAAGAAATAGACTCACAGACTCTAAAAGCAACTGACAGAAAAGTTGACAGGAAAACTAACCCAATTAAGGAAATATCAACACGTATAGAAGATAAAGAAAAGAAGCCCATAAAAGAAAGAAGTGCTACAGATATAATAAATGAAGACAAAGAAAAAGGTATGATAAGGAAAGGCATAGTAAAAGAAATGCTAGAAAAGATTGAAAGACAAAGTAAGCAAGAGATAGAAGTCATATGTAGAAAACCAGATACTAAAAATAAGATAGAAAGAGTCAATAACTGTGGGAAGACTAGTAATAATAGTTTAAAAGAAATGATAGAGACAATAGAAAGACAAAATAGTAAGAAGACAGACAAGAAAGAAGAAGTAGGAAAAGCTAAGGACATACTAAAATCAAAAGAGAATAGTACTCTTGAAGATTATCTACGTAGGAAGATAGATGTAGAAGAAGAAAAAACAAAAGCTAAAGAGATAGTCAACAAAAGTAGGAAAACTAATAATGATAATAGTTTAAAAGAAAAAGAGAATAGTGATAGTGTAGTAAAGGCAAAAGAAGTCAACAATAGAAGGAAAATTGATAATAATAGTTTAAAAGAGAAAATTGATGAAAGACTAAAATTAATTGAGAAATTGGTGATAGATAACAGTTTCACAGAATTAAAAAGAAAGATGGAAATTTTAAATTCACCGTTAAATACAGACAAAGAAAAAGAAATAGCAGTTCTAAATACTACAGAAGTATCAGATAATGAAAACACTGACAGACAGGTTAAACATACTATTTGTCATAAATGCAAAGAATATGGACATACTAAAAAACAATGTGCTAGACAAAATAAAATTGCTAAACAAATTAGTAGATTAGAATTTGAAAAAGATACACTAAATGAATTAATGGAAATATTTAATATTAGTCAAAAAGAGATAGATCGAGTAAAGAATAAGGAAGAACTAAAATCAACCAACCCACTTAAAGTTAATAAAAGAAAAAGAAAACAAAAAGACATAATAATGAAATTGATAGACAATCTACCTAATCAAGACAAAAAAGACTATTTACTAAAATTAAAAGATTCGATAGATATACCTATAGCTTGTATTAGATGTAAGAAATATGGACACCATGTTACAGAATGCAGAAAAGAAGAAAGAGCCAAAAAAGAAAAAGACAAGCAAGAGAAGATAAAAAAGGAAAAAGATGAAGCAGAGATAGAATCAGTAACTTTACAAGACTTAATGACAGAAGCAACTCTACAAGACTTAATGACAGAAGCAAAAACGGTAAAACAAGAAATTAAAGAAGATAATTCTACTAACATAGATGTACAAAATATTGCAGAAGAATTAATAAATTTAAAAGAAATTACTAAACACGTGATAGACCTACCTTTATTAGAAAAAGATGATAGCAATAGACAGAATTTCTTTAGTTTAATTGACAGAGTAATTAATAAAGAGTTTTCCTTAGAGTTTTCCTTGACAGATATCACATTAACAGACTTAGGAATTTGTAACATGAATTGTATACAAGACAGATTAATTCAGGCCAATGGAAAAGAGTTAATTAATCATGTATATAAAGATATAAGTGTTAAAGTTATTAAAAAAGGAAATAAACAATTATTAGCAAAATCTAAGAATTAAATTTCTATATATGCATTGTTATAAATTATAAAATAATAATAAAAAATTATCAGTTTCTAAACTTTTTTTTAAAACCATTTTCATGGAAAATATAAAAATATAAAAAATATCAAATTAATTAATTACTTTTTTTTTATAAAATGTTTTTTTTTTAACCTAATTCCTAAACAAATACCCTTAAAATATCTATTAACATTTCCCTTTATATTTTATATGAAATGGTCTAGTTAATGTAATCATTTATTTGAAGAAAATTTTACGAGAACTTGAAAAATTGGTCAGTTTTTCTTTTTTCATTAAAAAAAAAAAAGGTTTACTAAAATGATACTAAAGGCATACATTGGTAAAACACTAATATGTCTTGGTAAATACCAAACAAATTGGGCATTGAGTTCATGTTGCGGCATATGAATAATAATTTGACTGGTGCTTAAATGGCATCTCAAATCTCAAGTGATTTATGGTCGTGCAAACATTTGGCGCACACAATCGCGCGTGACAGTCATAGAACTAGGGGCTTTTATTATTACTACTGTATTATTTATTTATGTAGACTTATGCAGCCATGTCGTAGGGGATGTTGTTCTGGGCACAAGTTAAATTACTGAAACTATACACGTCCCAATGCAATTTCTTGGGGTCCGTGTCAGTTGTTTGGGCAACGGTCACAAACTCATTTTTTCCTTCTATGCATAACAAATTGAATAAAACATTTCACTTGTCCTTCGGAAATCACAACTCCTTTTCTTAATGAGTTTAAATAAAATTTGAAGAAAAGAGAAGAACTAATTAATGTTACTCCCAAAATACCACTTTATTATTGATTGAATGATTTATTGTCCAATAATTTAAAGTATATATATATATATATTAATTTTTGTTGAAGTTCATGATTAGTAACATTGATCATAATTAGGGTGTGTTTAGATACCGTTATTTTGTTGAAATTGAAAAATTATTACCGAAAGAAATAGAAAAAAAAAATTCATTATTCCTAGTTGGACCTGTCAATGTTGAGCAAGAAAAAAAAAAAAGAAAAAAAAAAAGAGAGGAAGGATAAGACCGAATACTCAAACATTAAAAAATAAAAAATAAAAAATGAAAAAGAAAGTGCACATATAAATACAATTCGTGTCTATGTCAAAAATATATATTGAAAACCGTGTCTATTTCAATTGGTTGGTCACACGAGTGTATCAGGTCATATCTGATTTCAATTTTGTTGTTATTCCCGGGCAGCCTCCACTACGGTCTACAATTAGAGTCTCACTTATGCATGCGTAAAAGAGGAGAGCGCATTTAATAGATTCCATTACGTGAAGGGAAAGTATATATGTATGATATTAGCGTGTTTGTCAGAATTTTTTGAGGTTTCTCCATTTCATATATTCGCTATGTTTGTTTAGTTAGAAAATGTTCTATAATGATAATTTTTCACATTTTTTAGTGTTTGATAACACCAAAAAAAGAAAAAAAGAAAAAAAACTGATCAATGGAAAACTATCTTTAGTCAACGAAAAACACTAATAAAAATAAAGCTTAGTTTCTTAGGTTGTTTTCCAAAAAATATTTTTGGAAAACAATCTCTCTTATGTGTTACATCTCTTATAAATATTATATTCATCTGTAGTCGTGGAAAACATGATTTTTTGGCGCCTTCTTTCTCTCATAGTAAGCTCTCTCACTTTTTCTCTCTTCCTTTAAATCTTTCTCTCTCTCTATCTGTTTATCATCTCTCTTTTCTCCATTTTTCTCTTCTCGTTTATAATACAATTCTCTCATTATTTTTTTTTCCCTCACTAATCGGCCAATAGCTCCAACTTTCAAAGGAGAACAAATTTGCAGCATTTATTATTTCATTCCTCTCTACCAAAATCTCAATTCTTTGCTTTGAAATTTTCGGTTTGATGGATTTCAGGTAGAAGTTACTTCTTTTTTGCACATAAAAGTGCCAAGAATGAATGAATGAAGTAAAAGACGAAAATTTTAAATATAGTGCCTCTATGGCTCTAAATTGCTTTTACATAGGACAATATTTACGGTAAATTAATAATATTGTTATATAATAAATGATAATTGTTTAGGGGAATTGCATTTGTTGGTGGATACATTATGCAATGATGATATATTATACAAATACATTACATAAATACATAATTTAGAATAATATTGAACACTTGTAATTGACCATTGTAGGGTCAGTTTTTGTAGCCCAAGCCCAAAGGGTTTGGATTATGAGCCCAACAAACTCAGAACAATGAATTTGTAGAGAGTGGGTGAAAGAACTGGGCTGGATGTGAATTAAACAGTAGTTAACGATGGTATTTGAGAATGAATTGACATAAGATCATGCTTGAAAAACTGAATAGATGAACGTCCGAAGAGATGTTTTATTGATTGAGAAGTGGTTACAACTCTCAGAGCTACAGTAAAGTTACTTTTTCTCCCGTCTTTCTTTTTTCCTCTCTCTCCCCTTTTACTAGAGGTGTCTTCTCTTTATATAGCACCCACTCCCATCATCTTCACCGTCCACTTGTGCTTCATCTAGGCATCCACTTGAGTATATGTCCCATCAGGACCCTTCTTTAGCTCTCTGTGAGTGGTGGTAGCTGAAATTACACTGTTCAGGGGTCTTCTCCACATAAATGCGGCCAGAAAAGTTGCTGCAGTGCATTAAATACGGTGGTAGCAGCTTTTCCTTGAGATATTTCTTCATTCTTATCATTCCTAGACATGCCCAGAGCTTATCCCTATCGTTGGGGTTGCTAGGAAGGTCATTCAGACCTTCCACACGCTTGTTTGATCAAGACTATTCGTATCCGAGGAGTGAGACCTCTTCGGACCACTGGCGACCTCTTCGGATTGTACTCTCCCTCCATTTCCGGGTTTCTTCCTTCCAGATGGACTCGACCACAACCAGTTTTCTCTCTTCGGACACATAGTAGTCTCCAAACAAGGCCCCAGGCCCAATGCGTAGGTTTGGGCTTTTACTCCCCCATAACCATAGTAAACAATTAGTGTACTAGTAAAAATAGTAGACAATTAAAAGTTATTGTTATTTGTACTTATTGAAGATGTATTCCCCTATCAATTTATATATATGCGTTTACATGTTTTAAATTATACAAGAAATATAAAAAAAAAAAAATTGCATACCAAACACCAGAAAACATTCTCAATCTCATTTTCAAGGTCGTTACCAAACACCAAAAAATGAGATAGTTTTCTAGAAAATGCTTTTCGGAAAAAAAAACCATTTTCCATAAAACAATAATGTTGAAACAAACAGAGCATTCATTTGGTTACTAGATATAGGGGTGTCCAGACAACCCGGAGACCCGCTCAAACCGCCGGACCCGCCCGAAACCGACCGGCCACCACCCGAACCGATCAATCCGACAGTCGCCGACGGGTCGCCACCCACAGAACCCGATCCCTTCGGTTCGGCTGGCGGGTTTCCTCCCCAAAAACCCGAGCAACCCGACCCGACCATAAAATCTACAAAATCCGGCGAGATCCAAAGGTTTTCCGACAAAGAACTTCTTGAAATCCACTGCAATCCACTAGATCCGGCGATATTTTGGATTTTCTGACGAAAAGCAACGTGAAATCCACCAGATCCGGCAAGATTTCGTTGAGATCTAGTATAGATTCAACGGATCCGGCCAAAAATCGGCCAGATCTTGACCGATCCGGCGAAATATCGGCGCCGGCTTCAAAACCCGAAACCGACCGACAACCTACCCGAAACCGACGGACCCGAACCAGCTGATCCGACCATTAATACGGGTCGGTTTCGGTTTGGATTTTCACCCACCCGAAAAATTCGAGTCGGGTCCGGGTCGGGCACAAACCCGACTCGGCCCGACCCGTGGACACCCCTAACTAGATATTAAGCTTAACAATAATTTATCTTTAAATTATTTTCATGAAAATTGTTTTAGTGACCAGATAATAAAGGTTAATATCATCACTTTATAATTTTTTTTCTCTGAGATGTCAGATGTCGGTATTTAAAAATAGTATAATCAATATCAATAACCTAATCGCTTAAGCAAGCCAACATAATTATGTGAGCTAATTAATTAAGTAGAAAAATTAATCAATTATTTATTCAATAATCAATATGTTATGTGTGGGTTTGGATACCACGTTTTCCAAACCCACGTCTGCGATTCTGTCCTTTTTTTTTTTTTTTTCAACGCATGGATAGTACAATCACATGGATGTACTGTGCAGGAGACAATTTTCACTGTAGAAGCATTGTTCATGTACTGTAGCATCACTGTTCATGCATTTAAAAATGGGTCCCACGGTACTATTCACGTATTTTAAAATTATTTTACTACAGTGTCTTTAGTTTTCAGTTTTCAGTTTCAACAACAATAAGTTCAATCCAAACGGACCCTATGTTATACTACTTTTTTTTTAATTTTTTTTTTATGTTATACTATTTTTTTTTTTAGCTGAACAATATGTTATATATGTTATACATATGTGGATAAAATGCATTTTTATCTTTCTAGATGTTGACGTAGAATCATATTCACAAAAAAACTTCGACACCCTATGATGCAGAATGCAAATGTAGTAACATTTTTTTTCTTAAAAACTATTATTTTATTCTACCTCTAATTATTTTTTTTTAGCATTATTCTCTCTAAATTGTCTTAGTGAAATTGTTTCAATCTGATTATAATTAATGTGTGATTTAATATATGAATAATGTTATGTTTATAATATTTTTACAACAATTCTTATGTTATAAGCTGTTATTGATTTTAATTTGGATCATCAATGACATCACCTTTTTTAAATCCATCATTAAGAACCTTACACTTATAATTTGTTTTGAAATTATTATTAAAAGGGCAGGCTTTAACTCTTAGGTCCAAAAGATGAATGGATTAAGGTCTAAAGAGCCCAATACAATAAATTTGTAGAGAGCGGGCTAAAAAGCTAGGTTTCAATGAAGTGGACAACGCCCTTAATGGGCTAAGGATGGTAAGAGAGCAAAGAAAAGCAATAAATAGACAAATGTGATGCACATAAATTCTTCCTTGGCAATGTCTGAAGAGAGTAGTTCTTAAATATATTTCCCTTAGATTTTATTACAGTTATTTTTCTTAATACTACAACGTTTTTTCTACAGATTTTCTGCCCCATACCCTTTGGAGGGTCTCTCACATTATATAACTCCCTTCAGGCGAACTTAGCCCTCCATTTGTTGATTGTCCAGTCCACCACTCGAGTGCTTGTCCCATCAGACACCTTTCCAAACCCCTTGTGAGTTGCAATGACCAAGACAGCACTATTCAGGAGTCTTCTCTACATAAATGCAGCTAGGAGGTTTCATGGGATGCATTGAATGTGGGGGCAGCCACCATCCCTCTAGTCATGTCAGGGCTAACCCTCTCTCCAAAACTTTTTCTCAACAATAGGACCTCCTCTGGCAACGTGACACTGACATGGCCTTATTGTCTGAGCGTGTGGCCTCCTCGGCATGATAATGGCATTCTCGGCCATGAATACGACACGTGGCATAGGTACTTTATCTGAATTCTTGCGCCCCACAATTATAGACATAAAATTTGTTTTGACAAGGTAATTAGTAAGTTAAAGATATAACATTACTCTTTAATATATACTCTCTTTCTATTAAAAAAATACATATTATTGCGTACACAATTTCCTACTTTTTTTTTTTTGGGGGATGGGACATAATTTCCTAGTTAATGTCATTTAATTTGCACGCTAAGTTTACTTATAAGAAAATGCCTTCAATTTTAACGGTTGAGATGTCTCTTAAATGTGTAAAAAAAAAAAAAATCCTAGAGCTTGGGTTCCCCAACTTAGCTTGTTTTATAAACCAATAAAAAAGAAAAAAAAGGGAAATGGAAACGCGTAAATTTGCTAGAGCTGGAGTATAAGACAACTAGATATTTTAGGGCAAAATAAGAAAATAGTCCATTTCCTTTTATTTTTGTCCCTTCAATAAAGCAATTGTTACTTCTTATTCCTACTACCCTTATTACAAATCCTAAACCAGACTTTAGCAACTACTTCTACTCTTATTTGCCACCACCCACTACCCTTATTACAAACCCTATACCAGACTTTAGCTACTACTTCTACTCTTCTCTCCCACCACTGACTACCCTTATTACAAACTCTATACCACACTTTAGCTACTACCTCTACTCTTCTCTCCCACCACCGTTACCCTTACTACAAACCCTATACCAGACTCTAGCTACTCTTCTCTCAGAATGGCTAGAACCCATACTCATGTTCTTATTGAATTGTTCAAGATTCATAAAATGTTAATTGGGCTAATCGGTCTCTGTCTCTTGGCTGGTACATTCTATTTTCTTTGGTTTTCACATATGCCAAAAATCGCAACTGAGCTTTTGGTGGTGACTATTGACACCGAGTACTGGCATGCTAGTTCTTATGTGGAAGAAATCTGCGCTAGGCCTCAGTTTTTGAACTTTATCTCCGAGTGCGGTGCATTGTTTACTGGCACGGTGGCAAAGCCAATAAACAGTAGGGAACAACTCTTTGTCATTGCCCAAAAGAATACCGCAAATATGGCCAAAAAGGTAAACAGGAGTCTTGGGGATATTGAACTTTTTGATTTGTCCATAGAGGTCAATTCAGATGTTTTATCTTGCAAAGATGATTTGGGTATGATTGTACACCTACTTGTTGAAACTATTGCATCTCTAGGGGCTAATTTCTCCGTGGCTGGGGCAGATCTGGGTATGATTGGAAAATCATTGGTAAACTGTGAGCTGTTTCAATCAAACTGTATAAATGAGTTGGTTAGGAGTGATCCTAAATTCTATATCAGAAGGAATGAGATAAAATTATTGAAGGAACATAGGGGTTTGTTTATTGCACTTTTCATCACTTCTTATTTCCTTAATACAAGATATGAAGTTCATGACTCAACCAAAGCTTGGTTGATTCATTCATTTCCTAACGAGTTTAGCAGGATCAAGGTCACAACAAACATAGTGGTGGCTAAGGATGGCACAGGGGACGTTGAAACCACTAGAGAGGCCATTAGATGTGCTCCGTCGGATATAATGACTGCATTCGTTGTCTATAGCAAGTTTGGGATTTACAACTAACATATAGTAATTCCTGGTTTGCCCAAGTTTCGATTTGTTGGTGAAAACTGGCAAACCACCATCATTCAGGGAGAGCTATATCGAATTGAAAAGGAGCTATCGACCTTGCACACGGCAACGTTCAGTAAGTTCAACAATACTTTATTGCTATCTTTGCTCGTGGATTTTGATAAATGCACAAATACTTTCTGTACCATTTAAATGCATATTCTGAAACAAGTATTTTGTGAATAAGAATGTTTATTTTGAAGTGAATGGAACACTTGATTTTTTTTTATTAAATTAACTACATGACTACTGTCACAAATGATATATGATTTTAGGTCTTTAATTGATTACTTTACTTATTTTTGTTAATTGGTGCAGCTATTTATTTGTTGTTGTTTTTTCTGTTGATTGGAAAACTTAATTGTTTCTTTGTTTCTTTGTTGTTCAGCCGTGAAGGGGCCAAACTTCATCAAAGAGGAGTTGACGATACTAAATACGGCTGGACTAGACAAACATCAAGCTATAGCCCTTGCGGTTAGTGCCCTTGAAGTGGCCTTTAATAAACTGCAGATTTGGTGGGTTCCAAGATACCCTTTATGTTCATACCAGATCTCAGTTCTTCCGCAACTATATCATCGAGGATACTGTCGATTTTATCTTTGGCAAGGCAGCTGCTGTATTTCAAAACTGTCTAATCTTAGTGAAGCAGTCGAAGCTAGGTCAAGTTAATGTTCTGACCGCCGATGGTAGCAGTGGGATAACAAATCACAAGGGTATTTTTATACACAAGTCCTTGATTGGAGCTGTGCCGGCCAACAAGATTTGGCTAGAGGATTCGGAAAATTCAACCTACTTGGGACGGCCTGTGTTGGCTTTCAACTCTCTTGTTCTTAACCTACCAAGTTGAAGATGTGGATCTAATTTTTATTTTTTATTTTTATTTTTTCTAGTGGTGGTCCTAGAGTCGGGCATGAATGGGGGTCACAGGCTTGGAGGGAGTAGTGGGTTTCTCTGTTGGTTTTGGGATGATGAATTCGTGTGGCCAAAGGGGGTATATGGTACGGATTGGTTCAGGTTCTGGTTTGCAGATCTCATGAGGTAAGAAATTGGGTTGCTTTGGTTTGCAAATCTCATGGGGTAAGTATTTGAGTAATGGCATGTCTGGCGGTTGATTTGTTTTGTGATGGTGAGTGTAGTTGTGGGTTGTCAGTTGTGATTTTGGGTTGCTGAAAGGGAAGATTGGGTTGGGCTCTAATACCAAGTTGATGTAGGACAACCTAGGCTTCCCACCTAGATTAGTCCCATCGTAGAACCTTAGGCTTCCCACCTTATAAGTTGTTTGGAATCACCACCAAATAAATACTATGCAATCTCTTCAAATAATCTCAATAATAATAATAATAATAGTCTATAAATTACAAAAGGAACCATTTGGAGCTTTATATATAGCTTTTAGGAATCACAATGATAAAGATAAACTCTCCTAAACAAATTCTAAACAATCTCAAATACTAATAAGATAATCCTAACAATCTCAAATACTAATTCAATACTAAATATAAACCCAAATAAAGATAACATAAATGATAAAGATAATCTTCACAGATGTACTATCATGTGGTGTTCGCACCACCACCACTGTAGATCAAAGTTGACAGAATAAGAAACTTTTTCGATGAATAATATATACAATGAGAACATTAAGAACATTAGTAAGAGTGTGAAAGCGTGAAGTTAAAGTAGTTACCTGCATGGTTCTTAGAATCGGACCTGACCAAGAGGTCGGACCGTGAGAACCGGGCACCGAGATGAAAACTGGTTTTTTAAGTTTAAAGAACCGGACTTTTTGTTAATTTCGTGAACCCCTAAAACCGGGATTGGACCGCATGAACCGGTGAGAACCATGCGGTCCAACCCCTTAGCAATTTTTTTTTTTTAATAAAACAACTTAACATAATTTTATTCTACTTAATTAAATTATCCATTTCTTACAAGGAATAAAAAAAATTATAATTAAAACCCTTCAAAGATATTCAACTTTACTTCAAAATTTAATCATAAATTTTAATGTTTTCATAGTTATTATTTTATTTTGTTAACTTTCTTATTTAATTATTAAATACGTGCTTAAAAATCATTAAATTTCCCTTATATATATATAGATATATTAGACAATTTTGCTAGTTTTATAAATTTAATATCTATATTTAGGTTTTAATTAATTATTAAATTAATTATGACGTCATCACGGTTCGACCCCGGTTCGACCTCAAAAACCTGAACCTCTCTCTTTTACGGTTCAATGAACGGTCCGAGTCTGAAAACCTTAGTTACCTGTCACCATAAAATTCACAGCACAGCAAAAAGTTGAGCACTTCAATTTATACAATGTAAATATCATTCGTGGCAGGAAACATGAACTTCTCTTGATAAACAAGCTTGCTCAAAGTTAATAACCAACACGGACTACTTTTTTATTATAAAAGTAATACATGAATAATTTTAAAGACAATTTGATATGAGGGCAAAGAATTTTAAGTATGCACGCGAGCATGTACTCAACTATCCTTGATAAGCTATTTATCCTAAAGAAAAAAAAAAATAATTAAGGTAATCAATCAGCAATAATAAGAATTTATAGAGCAGGGCCATGTCAAACGGTATATATTGATATCTAATGTATGATATGACCAATGCTAAGTATATATAAAGAACTAAATGAAAAACCATTAAAAAAAAAAGGCACAAAATGCATCATTCCTATTAACCATTCAATAGAATCTGATATGAAATTGTGCAGATGCATTGCTTAATCAAATTGATCCAATGAGGACTAAAATTTATTGTTTTTAGCGTAGCCAAAATGAAGTCCCAGTTAAGTCTATCATATGCTTTCTTCCTATCAACTTTATAGGCTACAAACCAAGTTTTCCACCTCCTCGTATTTTTAATTTTCTCAAACAAGTCATAAAGATTATGAAATCAGTCCCCCTTTAACAAAAGCACTGTAGGTAACAACAACACAATAGTAGTCCCCACACGTCATGGGCATGAGCTAGAATCTTGAGAGAATGCTAGCTTTTAACTGGAAGATAAGAGAGCATGTGTCTCTGTGTGTGTGCATCCGTCGTATACAGCTAATAGAAATCATTGAAACAATAAAGTGTGAATAATAGTAATAATATTGTGAACAGCAAGTGTTAATTGTCACAGCAATGTTTGGCCTCTAGACATAGAGTGAGTTTGGAATCTAAACTGTATATGTCAACTAAAAAAAATTAAAAGAAAATAGCAATCAGTCTATTTGATAAAAAGCACTAAGATGCAAATCGGAAGTGATAGCACATACAAATGTGACCCACACATTCACAACACTTGATTTGACTTCCACATTTCATATTAATGTAAAGAACTAAAGATTTATAGGAAAAAAGCTAAAACAAAGAAATAAAAAAAATAATATAATACAAAATTTAAACTTAAACTAATCAAACTCTAACTAGAGAAATTATAATTCCTATCATAACTAAAAATAAGATGTTTTTCAGTAATTTAGAAATTATATTAGAAATAAAGTTGGAAAATTTTATAATCTTATTTTTTGACATTTCATTTAACCTTATATATATATATATATATATATATATATATAATCATAATCTTCATACACCATGACTTAAAAAGATCTAATGAATATTTATTCCTCTTATTTAATTTCTATGTTATGCAAATTATCAACCAATAAATATATGATAATGGTAAAAAACGTTATAGACAAGATTATGAAAAATATGATAAAACTATATATTTTTTTTAAAAATTCTTTATAAAGTCTAGGAATTAAAATAGTATTTTACCCAAAAAAATTATCACGCGCAACGCGGGTCTGTGACTAGTTTAATTAAAAAGTTAAGCTCAAAATACGAATGGAAGACAAAGATTCAATTCACTGGTTAGCACAGAAAAAAAGGAAATACATACTCATGGAGCTCCTCTTCCCTAGAGATGATGAGATAGGCTAAGCCCAAAAACGGTTCCACTGCTTAATTGAGTCCATTTCTCAAAACTTCATTGACAAAATGTGCTGGGAAGAGGAAAATATGAGGAAACCACGCGAGGAAAATAAGCCATATTACAAACTTAAGAGTCCACTTGGCCCATGACACAAAGAGAGGTGTTTTCTTCACACTATCGGCACCTCTCCTGAAAAGAAGAGGCCTTTCAACAGAATTTTCATCCATGGCCATAAAATTCTATCTGTATTTTTTTTTTTTCCCCCAATATCTTCAGGTAAACTCAATTTCCCATAAATCCCAAATGGGCAAAAGTTGCATATAAACAGAAAGAGTAGGAAAAAAGACAACTTGTGTGGAACCCATTAGAGCATATGAACCAACCAGGCATATTTGAGAAATGAGAATCTTGTCAATTGTGTAAACACATTCTGAAATCTGCACCACTAACGTTTTTGACATTTTGTTCATGTCATCTGAAAAATTTATTTCCCTCCAACCAAAATTATCAAAGACCAGAACGAGAAAACATAACATAACAGTGATAAAAGACAAATAGAAACCATCCAGATAACTATATTGGTGTTACTCACAAGGAGACAACAACATTACAGGTTGTAGTCATCATCATCAAGAGTAAAAGGTCAATTGAGGTGGTTCAATTCACAGTACGTCCATTAACCATTCACTCCCCATTACTACTATTGAAATGATGTGATTAACAAACAAATATTTACCACTCCCTCTTCCACTACCCAATAAAAATTAAATTAAATTATTTTTTTTTTTTTAAAAACACCTCCATATACCAACACAATATGAAATGAATTGTGTCACAGGAACAAGGTCTGGAGCGGGGGAAAAAAAACTTATATACACTTATAAATGTTACAACCAAGGTTCCTTTACCCAAAAAAGAAACAAAAGAAAAAAGAAAAAGAAAAAAAGAAACAAGCTTCCTTGTGAGACAGACAGAACAAAAGCTTGAAGCATCAATTAAAATGCCTTAATTTATAAGTAATTGACTTAATATCTGAACAGTTATTAAAAGAAACATAATACGAAAGGAGAAAGCAAATTGCTGGCAAGAATGTTTTTTTGGGCTTAGGACAGGTGAAGGATTTACATACTCATGCAACATGTCAACATATGATTTAATGCATTAGAATCATAAATCTTTCCATATGGAATATGTTACCATGCATAAATCAGAGTTATTAAGCCATATGCTTAGGTTAATGATAATACAAAGATCTATCATAATCATGAGTTTTTTTTTTTTTTTTTTGGTAATAATTGTTAGAAATACTGAATGTAACTGTATTGTATTTCATGATGAAAGAATGTACATAGGTGTCTTTATATAGGAGGTATATATGTGTAGTACAAGTAAATATGTGTACTATACAAGTAACCTAACTGGGCTTAAAGCCCACAATATATTATACACGTTAACAGTCCCCCTCAAACTCAAGGTGGATGTGAGATCAACTTGAGGTTGTCAACCAAAGTACGAAAGCGCCCCTTAGGATATGACTTGGTGAAGATATCTGCAAGTTGATCTTTAGAGAAGAATGATATCGGCTTGAGAGCACTATGGACAAGATGATAACGAATAAAATAACAATCAATCTCGATGTGTTTAGTCCGTTCATGGAAGACATCATTGTGAGTAATATGAATGACACTCTGGTTGTCACAATAAAGAGGAGTAGCAGATGATGTAGACACACCTAAGTCTTTGAGAAGCCATCCTAACCAAAGGAGCTTAGATGTGGTATCAGTAAGGGCACAATATTCTGCTTCAATACTAGAGTGGGCCACATGAGTTTGTTTCTTACTTCGCCAAGAAATCAGAGAAGAACCAAGAAGAAAGTAATAACCAGTGGTAGACGTGCGATCAGTGGGATCTCCTGCCCAATTAGCATTAGAAAATGCACGGAGAATAAGAGGAGACTGAGCAGAGTAGAAAAGACCATGTAATAGAGTGCCCTTTAGGTATTGAAGAATACGCAGAACAGCAGTATAGTGAGTCGATTGTGGAGCAGATAGATACTGGCTCACCTGGTGAACAGCATAGGAAATGTCTGGACGAGTGACAGTGAGATAAACTAGGCTGCCAACCAAGCGCCTGTAAAGAGAGGGATTAGATAATGGTTTTCCCCCTGAGGGAGTCAGATGCGCATTAAGCTTAACTGGAGTGTCAACAGTCTTGCTATCAGTAAGTCCAGCTCGAGACAAGAGTTCAGAAGCATACTTGGCTTGAGTAATATAAAGTCCATCTGTAGAATGAGTGATTTCAAGACCCAAGAAGTAGCTAAGATGTCCAAGATCTTTCATATCAAACTGCTGACTGAGAAAATTCTTGAGTTCTTGAATGCCACTAAGGTCATCACCAGTTATGATTATATCATCCACATATAAGAGAAGTAAAATAGTGCCTTTGTCAGTACGACGAAGAAATAAGGCAAAATTATAATGACTGGCCATGTAACCCAAGCGAGAGATGGTAGAGCTGAATTTGGCAAACCAAGCCGGTGGAACTTGTTTAAGGCCATAAAGTGCACGTCGAAGGTGGCAAACCTTGTTTGAGTCAACAAAGAGACCAGGAGGAGGTTGCATATAAACTTCTTCACTTAAATCCCCATTAAGGATTGCATTTTTGACATTCATCTGAAAAAGGTCCCATTTACTAGCAGCAGCAATAGCTAAAAGGGCACGAACAGATGAGATACGAACAACCGGAGCAAAGGTCTCTTCATAATCAATCCCATACTCTTGTGTAAAACCTTTTGCAATAAGATGAGCTTTATAGTGCTTAATGGACCCATCAAAGCGAGTCTTAATCTTGTAGATCCACTTACAATCAACCACAGATTTCCTGGGAGGGAGTATCACCAAATCCCAAGTTGGTTTTTAGATAATACATCAAGTTCCTCTTTCATTGCAATCTGCCATAACGGGTTAGTGGAAGCCTCACGATAGGTGTGAGACTTGTGTAGTGTAGCAAGGGCAGTGTAACAATGATAGTCAAGTAAATGAGCAGGAATAGATCTTACCCGAGTTGAGTGACGAGGTGGAATGTCTTGTGCAAGATCTTCAGGTGGAGTAGGAGCAGGAGACCCAAGCTCAAGGTTGGGGTTGGGTAACCCGTCTTCGACCTGTTCATTAAAAGGTGAACTAGGAAAGGGATCAGTGATATCTAGTGGTTGGACAGAGGAGTCTACAGCAACAGAATCAAGAACAATTACAGGAGGATCAAGAGCAGCTATAGAAGGAATATGTGCCTCATCTGGAAAAAGATCTAAGATAGAGGAGGAAGACAGAGAAGCACTGAAATGAGAGAGCTCGACAAAAAGGCGATGTTCCCAAAAGACAACATTGTGGGAGATACGAAGACGATGAGAGATAGGATCATAACACCTATACCCCTTTTGAGTTTCGCCATAGCTAAGAAAACAACAAAGCCTTGACCGAGGCTCAAGTTTGTTATGTTTATGTGGTTGAAGAAGAGCGAAACAAGCAAAACCGAAGGAGCGAAGGTGGTGATAGTCTGGAGGTGACCCAAAAAGGCGCTTATATGGAGTTTGATTTTGGATAATAGGACTCGGAATGCGATTAATAGTATGAACAGCATGAAGAGCAGCTTCACCCCAAAAAGGAGCAGGAACTTTGGCAGAGAGAATGAGAGCACGAACAGTGTCAAGAATATGACGAAGTTTTCGTTCGGCTCTACCTTTTTGCTGAGAGGTACCTGGACAAGTTAGTTGATGAACAGTGCCATATGAATGCAAAATAGCTTGGAAAGCGTATTGAGTATATTCAAGAGCATTATCAGATCGAAAAATTTTGATGCATCTGAAAAACTGAGTTTCAACCAGTTTTGCAAAATTACAATATACTTACAATAACTCAGAACGATGCTTCATATGAAAAATCCAGCTATAGCGAGAATAATCATTAACAAAGACAACAAAATATCGAGATCCACCAATACTAGAGACAGAGGAAGGCCCCTAGACATCAGAACGAATTAGGTCAAAGACATTAGTGGACATTGATTCACTAATATTGAAAGGCAAAGCTGGTTGTTTTCCTAACTGACATGAAACACAATCAAAACTTTCGTTGCACACTAAACCTAACAAACCTCTAGAAGCCAAGTGTTGTACTCGAGAGGAAGATGTGTGACCAAGTCAAGTATGCTAAAGTGTAAGGGAAGGAATAGAAGAAATTGTAGTAGTTGCAGCAGCAACAAAAACATGAGCAATAGGTGGAAGAAGAAGATTGTCCACTGAAAACATATGTCCAACTCTAGGACCGGTCCCAAACTTTTGCCCCGTCCTCAGATCCTGTACAGTACACCCAGAATAATCAAACGTAATGCGATTAACCATCTCAGCTAATTGTCCCATAAAAAATAAATTGTAAGAAAGATTAGGAACATTAAAGACCCTAGGAACCGAGAGGTTGGAGGTCAAAATAGAACCTATATTATGACCAAATATTGTGGAACCATTTGCTGTGCGAATATTAAGAGGGTGTGGTGCAGGTTCAAGTTCAGAAAATAAGGACGAGTGAGGTGTCATGTGATTGCAACAAGCGGAATCCATGAGCCAAAAGGAAGGAGACATACCAGATAAAGCTGAGAGAGAAGAGGAATAAGATGCATTACCAACCATACGAATGACATTGGCGACGATATTTTTAAGGTCATCTGTGGACATGGTGAAAGTGTGTCTTGAAGATTTAGACTATGCAAAGACGAAAGCCATTGGCTGGACACTCTCAGTGTTAGCAACAATAGCAGTAGAAATTGAAACAGCTGATTTGTTGCGATGATAGCAAGTCTTAATATTGTAGCTAAAACGTTTGCAAAAATTGCAAAAACGTTTACTGGATTGTCGGTGACGATTATTGCAACAAGAAGAAGACCTGTCCTTATTCTTCATTTAAAAGCAAAATATGCAAAAATGGACTGCAAAAATGAAATCTACACGAAAAACTGGGTAAGAAGCACCTGGACTGCAAAAAGTCAACTCTGTCCATAAGTCAATGGTCAAACCTAGTCTAAGTTAATAGTCAACAGAGAGGTCAACGGATGACATCAGCAGGTTGACTGGCGATGACGTCAGCAGATGATGTGGCGCTGACGTAAGCAGGTGACGTTAGCTAGGGCTGACGTGGCAGTGATGACATTAGCATATGACCCAGCGGCACGTGGAGCGCGTGAGGCGCGTGGATCAACTTCGTCGAAGCTTTGAGAGTCGCGTGAGGGTGCATGCTTTGTCCAATGAAGCCAATTCTTTCTAAAAAATGTAGATCGGAGAAAGACGATTCTGATGGTGTTGGCAACAACAAGATCAGAGCAACCCTGGTGGTACGTGGAGTGCAAGGAATTATTTGCCGAAACGTTGACCGGCACGTGGCTGGTCAGATGTGGATGTTTCTGGTGACGATGTGTAGAGCGATTGAAATGCTACACGGGAATATGTCTTATGTCCTAATCAGAGGTCAAAGGTGACAGATACGATGATGACAGTGGTTTTGGCGGTGGAGGAGAAGCTTCTCGTGGTGGAGATTCAACCCTGAGGACCTCTGACGGTGGGAAGCAGTCGGGAAAGGGCACTGAAAGGGTTTACTGACCACAGAAGTTAAGGCAGCTGAAAATACCGACAAAACAAGACTGCAAGACACAAGAAAATTAGAGCAGTAGCTCTGATACCATGTTAGAAATACTGAATAATTGTATTATATTTCTCATCTGAAAGAATGTACATGAGTGCCTTTATATAGGAGGCATATGAGTGCAGTACAAGTAAATATGTGTGCTATACAAGTAACCTAATTGGGCCTAAAGCCCACAATATATTATACACGTTAAATATTAGCATTGATACACCATGTTGAATATGTTAGTATAGATGCGGAAGCGAAAGCATAAAGTATAGAATACAATAACACATGAGGGTTACGTGGTTCAGCCTAACAGCCTACATCCACAGAGGAAACCCTAAAGGGCTACATCAATAATATATTAGAGTGTAGTATAAATCCTGTGCTACAATGAACCATAACATGTGTATATATAATAGACTAAACCCTAGACTAATAGACTTCTAGTACAAGTAGGAGACTTGGCTTGCACACAAAGTAGAATTAGGTTTAGCCCTATACTAATGGGCTAATATATCTCTAATACCCCCTCTCAAACTCAAGATGGAAACTTGATGAAATCTTGAGATTTGATAAGGTTGAGAAGATTCCTTGAATGAAGTTTGACTTTGTGACGGTAAGGCAATGGTCTTGCAGTGTTGATGCGACTTCTAACGGTGGCTTGACTATACCGGAGAGTTTTGACGGCAGCAGTAGGAAGCCAAAGAAGATGAACGCAGCGAAAAAACACCGAGGAAGACAAAAATTGCTCTTAAATGTACCGCAAGGACAGAAAATCATGGCCACAAGAAGGTGGCTCTGACACCATATTAAATATTAGCATTGATACACCATGTTGAAATGCTAGTGTTAGAAATTAGACCCCTTAAACCAACCAGATTAACCTAGTTTATTAGCCAAGTGATTAACTTAGTCAAATTATGCAAATTTAGATTAACACAATTAAATAATCATATCAAGATATAAAGCAACGGAAATATAAAGAACATAAAGATATGATCACCCAGGAAAACCAAACTGGTAAAAAACCTGGGCAGGATTTAACCCACCTATCCTCAAGGCAAACTTGAATCCACTATGCGAAAGAATCGAAATTCATACAAAAGGACTTACAAGCTCCCCGCTTGACTTCCTAATGCTACCCACCAGTAGAACTTACTAACACGACCACGTGCAAGCTCCGAATCCACGGACTCCTTCTTTCTTGGATTCTCCAATCAGCTACAAGCACCCACGCTTGTTATTCTTTAAGCTCCAATGGCAGCAACCGAGTTGATCATCAAGATGTAGATAATATCTCTACCTTGAAAACCCTAAGTTTATGTGAAGGAAAGCTCCTCAAGGATCTCACAAGAGATTCACATAAACCGCAAATATGAGCAACAAAGACTTAGAGAGGTTTGGGTACAAAACCCTAGATACAAAAAAGGCACTCTCTTCTCTCTCTCAAGAGTCTCAAAAACGTGGCTTAGGGTTTCCTTTATATAGTGGGAGAAGTAGATCTGAAACCCTAATCCTTAATGGGCTTAAGCTGCTGTTTGGGCCAACTTAAAATTCTGCAGATACGATTTTCGATTGATCGAGCCTGTTCTTCGATCGATTGAACCAGGCAGAATATGAAGTCTTCTTCCTGCAGCTTGTATGTTCTTGAATCTTGACTTGAATCACCTTGAGCATTATCTAATAAAACCTATAGACTCTAAGATTTATATCTAGACAAGTTTGTGTTTACGATTTGCCAATTGTTCTAAACATTTAGAACCTAACAAACTCCCCCTTTGGCAATTCGTGACAAAACTTTCATACAAAATGAAATGCTCAAATACAAGAACAACCCAATACAATAAAATGCCCATTACAACAAATTCAACCTAACTACTATCCATCAGTTACAAGTGTAGACAGCAGCTCAATTGAATCAACCTGTATATTTCCTAAAACACTCAACAAACGCATAAACGCGTGTGTGGAAAAAATACAAGTAAATCAAAAATTAAATTCTTGACTTCACAAAACACAAAACAAAGACATATATCATGAATAACTCATAAATATAAATCAATGAGCAGTGAACAAGAAATAGAAATAAAAACATAAGTAAACTAACTCTCCCCCTAAGTTAGATACAACAAAAGTTTTTATTTATATTATCCCCTTTCAAAAATAATTTCAACTCCCCCTAAACAAGACAAACATGATTCCCATAAATCAATAATTTCTCCCCCTTTTTGTCACGTATTGACAAAGACAACTCATACAAAGAGTAAACAGTCACCATACGCAATAAAGGATAAGAGAAAATAGAGAATCAAGGGGACACAAAACAAACTCTATAGACAATAAAGACAACTCCCCCTATGAATAACAAAGGTTAAAAAAAATTTCTCCCCCTATAAAAATAGGAAAAACAAAACAAGTTTTGGGAAAAAAAGTTTTGGGGAAACTTTAGGAGGTGGGGAAAATAAAAACACACAAACCAAGTTTTAAAAAAAACTAAGTTGAGGATACACATGAAGAAAAAATATTCTCTCTTTCAATAAATGCAAACTTGACACTATGTGACCCATAAACAGTTGCATGAGTAGAGAAAATATTTGCACATTGATTATCCATCATATCTCTTAAGAAAAATATTTTCTACAGTTCACACATAAGTAATAGCATATACTAGAATGTACAAAACTAAAAAATTAATCAATCAATTTTTAAATCAAGTTGAGTACCCAATTTAGCAAAGTGTATGCATGCTATGTGTGAAAACAATGAGAGATATGACTGCAAAACTGCAAGATGGATACAAAAAAAACAATGCAATGCATGTGAATCCTAAACACAAATGATGCATGAAAAAAAAATTTGGTCAAAAACATAGAAACTGAAAATTTTTCAGTTTCGATCGATCGAGAATCGATCGAACATCAATCGAGTCAGGCAGACTCAAACCAAAAATTTTAATCACAATTTCGATTGATCGAAAAACAGGTTCGATCGATCGAAAGTCTGGAAAAATCAGATTTTTGAAAAACAGAGCATTTTAATGCAGAAACTCCTCAAAGCACATTGTTTTATAAAAAATGCATGAGTATGAGACGAAAAGTTTTTCAAAAACACTTGAATTTAACCCAGATCTTCCAAAATCAAGATTTTCAATCAATTTGTCCTTAAAGCGCAAACATTATACACATTTTGCATTAAAATCAAGGAACTTTTAATCTTGGATGGCCACAACAAAATCACACACAATATAATGTACCAAGTTTAGCAAAGAGTAACTTGTGTAGTGTGTGCAACTAGCAAAAGCTTGAGATACATGTGAGGTGATATGTGAATAGCAATCAATCACAAAGTCTACAAAATTTATCACATAGAATTTAAAAGAGACTATCACCTAAAGAGTTACATCATATAACTCCTACATCTCCTAGAACATAAGCTTGCAATCATGTAAGTTTCTTGAATTTTGCCCCATAATATACACACCAATTTTAATTATGTGATTTGACATCAAGCCTAAAAGTACATTCCAATTTTAAGCATTAAGCAATTAAACCGAGGCTACACCTTAAGTTCTTTTTGTGCATGTGCTACACTTTATCGAGCACAAAATCTTATGATATGCACTAAGGTGTTCATGATTGGCTAGTGAACAGTGGTGAGATGGTTATTTATGCCTTTCTCAAAAGGATCAAGTCTGACAGTTAAATAACATGTGACTTCAAGATTAAGACAAAGTGATAAATACCATAAACATCTTTCCCACACAACATGCACTACAAAACTTTAACTAGTAAAGTGCAATAAAGTAAGCTCATCCAAGCTAAACAAGGTACATAAACTAGTTATGTAAAGATAAGGTGGCCAACCTTGATTATAAATCTAAGATCTATAATACAAAACACAAAAATCTTTTTGGTTCTAAAAGAAAATTTATGACCAAAAACAAAAAGCACATACTATGCTAAATAAACAATGCAAAAGCAATGCATGATAGTGCAAAACTAGGCTATAGAGGGTACACAAACAAGAAATAGCAATTTCTTAATTAACCCTTGAGAACATGTACAAATTAGTACATACTCACATAAAATCAGAAATAGCTTAGCACAAACTATTCAAATTTCTCCACAATGTCAAGCATATTCTAAATCAAGAGAGAGATATCATAACTCATGAAATCCTCAAGAAAAAATAAAACAAGACACAAAATAAAATATTTTTTTCTTTTTGAAAATTTTCAATGTTTTTGGAATTTTTTTAAAAAAAATAAAAAAAACAACCAAAAACAAAAACAAAACAACCAAAAACAAAAACAAAACATGTCCACAATTAATTGAAAGAATTAAATCAAGGACAAGTTAGCAACACTCACCTTGGAGAATCTTTTCTCACCCATTTAGCACGAGTATTCGGCTTTGTAGATGAAAATCCATGAGAAGTAGAGTGTATTTGAGGAATTACACCAATCTTCTGAGAAAGACTGAAATCCTGCAAATTCCTTTCACAAGCCAACAAGCTCAAATTTTTCAAAAGAATATGAAACAATTTATATGGACTTATGGCAGGAGAAATATCATCACATATCCTGGATTGACATACAGAATGCTTAAATTTCAACTTATAACAATTAGGACGAATGTGACCACGGACACCACAAAAGTGACAAACAGGAACAAATTTAGGAACATCAGTATTCCTAACAACAAATCTAGTCTCAGATTTTGGTTTTTGCCTCAACAAAGAACAATTTGGTCTAATATGACCAACAACACCACAAAGGTGACAAGTAGGCACAAAAACATATTTATTATGCTCTCAAACAGTAGGTTTAGACTTAGGTTTAGAAACTTCAGCGTCTACATCAGAACTTTTACCTTTGTCTAACCTAGCAAAATAAGCCTTCTCTTTATTATTCCTCTTGAAAGGAGGGATATAAACTTTCTCAGTTTTAGGCTTAAGAGAAACAGAAACACTTCTGTTATCAACAGCAGGCTTGGTACTAGTCAAATTTTCAATTTTAGCTTTAGATTCAACTAACTCTTGTTCCAAGCTTTTCATCTTCTCATCTTGAGAGGAAATTTGATTTCTCAAAAATTCATTCTTTTTATTAGACTCATCTAATCTCACAATCAAATCCTCTTTTTCAAGATTAGCCAATTTTAACTCTTCTTTAAATTTCTTAGCAATTTTCAAAGATTTAGATAATTCCTTACGAAGAGTTTCAAAAGCATCAAAAAAATCAACAGAAACAATAGTGTCCTTTTTATTCAAATCATCACAAACATGAGCAGAAAGACACTTCAAATTATCCATGATAACAGGGGTCAATGATCAGCTCTTAGATCAAAAGATCTACAACAGGAAGAGCTACCCGCTCTGATACCACTTGTTAGAAATTAGACCCCTTAAACCAACCAGATTAACCTAGTTTATTTAGCCAAGTGATTAACTTTGTCAAATTATGCAAATCTAGGTTAACACAATCAAATAATCATATCAAGATATAAAGCAGCGAAAATATAAAAAACACAAAGATATGATCACCCAGGAAAACCAAACCGATAAAAAACCTGGGGAGGATTTAACCCACCTATCCTCAAGGCAAACCTGAATCCACTATGCGAAAGAATCGAAGTTCATACAAAAGGACTTACAAGCTCTCCGCTTGACTTCCTAATACTACCCACCAGTAGAACTTACTCACACGACCACATGCAAGCTCCGAATCCACAGACTCCTTCTTTCTTGGATTCTCCAATCAGCTACAAGCACCCACGCTTGTTATTCTTTAAGCTCCAATGGCAGCAACCGAGTTGATCATTAAGATGTAGATAATATCTCTACCTTGAAAACCCTAAGTTTATGTGAAGGAAAGCTCCTCAAGGATCTCACAAGAGATTCACATAAACCACAAATATGAGCAACAAAGACTTAGAGAAGTTTGGGTACAAAACCCTAAATACAAAAGAGGCACTCTCTTCTCTCTCTCAAGAGTCTCAAAAACTTGGCTTAGGGTTTCCTTTATATAGTGGGAGAAGTAGATCTGAAACCCTAATCCTTAATGGGCTTAAGCTGCTATTTGGGCTGACTTAAAATTCTGCAGATATGATTTTCGATTGATCGAGCCTGTTCTTCGATCGATCGAACCAGGCAGAATATGAAGTCTTCTTCCTACAACTTGTATGTTCTTGAATCTTGACTTGAATCACTTTGAGCATTGTCTAATAAAACCTATAGACTCTAAGATATATATCTAGACAAGTTTGTGTTCACGATTTGCCAATTGTTCTAAACATTTAGAACCTAACAGCTAGTATGGATGCGGAAGCGAAAGCATAAAGTATAAAACACAATAACACACGAGGGTTACGTGGTTCAGCCTAACGACCTACATCCACAGAGGAAACCCTAAAAGGCTACATCAATAATATATTAGAGTGTAGTATAAATCCTGTGTTACAATGAACCATAACATGTGTATATATAGTAGACTAAACCCTAGACTAATAGACTTCTAGTACAAGTAGGAGATTTGGCTTGCACACAAAGTAGAATTAGGTTTAGACCTATACTAATGGGCTAATATATCTCTAATAATAATAATTGTAGGGTCACGTTTTACAGCTCAAGCCCAAAAGGTATGGGATATTGGCCCAATGAGCCTAGTACAATAAATTTGTAGAGAGTGGGTTGAAGAGCTAGGCCCTAATAAATTCAACAACGGCTAGTAGGGGTTTAGGAGGTGATCAAGCAAGAACAAGGCATATAGGACTGAATAAATTCATTGTCTGAGGAGAAAAAGTCTTGGCATAAATCAATGGAACTGATTACCAATGCAACTATGATTGCTCCCTTCTTCTTTCTTTCTTTTCTTTTTTCCCCTTTTCTTCAAGGGTCTCTTCCATTATATACCTCCTTCCTGGTGATCTTGGCCTTCCACTTGTCAATTGTCCAAGCCACTACTCGAGTACCTGTCCCATCAGACACCCTTTTTGGCTCTCTGTGAGTTTCGGTGGCCAAGAAAACATTATTCAGAGGTCTTCTCCACATAAATACGGTCAGAAAAGTAGCTGCAATGCATTTAATGCGGAGGTAGCAGCTTTTCCTTAGATATTTCTGGGTTCCCTTCCTTCTCGTGCATTTGTGAGGCACGCTCCTGACACTGAGCTTCTATGGAGGTCATTTTTGTCGCTGGAATATGTATATGAGCTATATTTGCCATGGCCGAGGAGTAATTCTTCCTCAGACCACCTTCTACTCTTTTCTTACTCATGAGACCCTGAACTGGAATCCCTTATAACTATTTGTCTCTCTTCGGATATACCAACGTCCTCAGATAAGGCCCAAGGCCCAATATATAGTTTTGAGTACTTATCCCTACAATAATCATGAGTTTCTCACACAAAATATTTTATGTATCAATCATTAAAATTTCAACATGTATTTTCAAATTTGCATCACATAAAATAATTTCTAAAACCAAAAATTAAATATGATTTTTCTTCATTGCACAATGTTACCATTTAATCAATCATATTGTTAACACAAACGGTAAAATAAAGCCATGTGCGCACACACACATGCACACAGCCTTGTCTCGATTTTATTAGGCTTATGCTTGCAACCACTTTAATTCCCTATTTGGTCAAAAGCCTACGCTCTTGCAACTAAAAGACTAAAACCATCTAATGCAATTTTAAGTTGCCATTATTATTTTTAACAAAGACAAGAATTCCCACCTTTGAACTCACTAAGTTGGGGGCCTCTCCCCTATTTCTAAGGAACTGTACTGATGTATAGTCCCAAAAGAAAGCCTTGTGAATCTTTGTCTTTCTTTCATGTGCATAGGATCTGGTCTTTAATTCAATGTTTAGAATGAGTTCTGCATGATCGATCATCAATTCCGTTTCATTTTATCTCTTAAAACATGTTATCATTGTAGGATATCAAAAGGGGAAAAAAATCACATTTTATGTAAGACACACGAGCAGAAAAATAAAATTAAAGAACAAATGCTACTATTTAAATTGTATCCCAACAAGACCCTTATTAGATGGGTGATACGTAATATGCAATAGTCACCAAAAATCTAGTAGCATTAGACAGGTAAACCAAAAATCTAGTAGACAGAGCATCCTTGTTTACACACACTGCATTGGCAAGCATGGCAAACAAAATTAAATGCTTAAATCATTTCTGTGAATACATCGAAACCAAATTGCAAATCATCGAAATATACTAATAAATAATAATACAATGGTGTAGCCACAAAAGGAGTTTAACATAAAACAACTACAGGCCATTTTGACATAATAAACTAATTCAGTACTAAGAAACTATACACCATCAAAGAGTTTTGTTGAATCTTTTCTTTTGCGGAATTAATGTCTGTTACTCATTTAGAACTCATCACCAACCATGATTGTATGAGGTCCTGCAAGAATTTAAGAACTATAAGTACATTATTTTATAAGTAATAAATGATTATAATAAAGAAATTTTGAAATGAGGACAAACAATTCCAAGTACACATGCTATGCACTAAACTATCATCTCAATATAATAGAGAGTGACCACAACCTTGACAAGCTATTTATCCTGAAGATAAAGCCACTAAGGTAATCAATACGCAAGTAAGATCAAATTCAAGTATATATAAAGAACAAAATGAAAAATCATAAAAAGAACAAATAAAAACATGAGAAGCATCCTACCGATTTTCTGTTTTTCCTCAGTATGTAACTACACCTTTGGTGGCTTTGTCGAGCAAAACTAGACTCTCGACATAAGAACCAAAAAAAGTATCAAAATATCCATTAATTTCAAGATTCTTAATATTTTGGCTATCTGGATTCCACGAGACGAACCCTCCTCCAAATTTTAGTAATATAACCTCACCATTCCGGCAAATTTTGCCAAACAGCACATTTCCGGAAAAAAAATAGATGAATGGCATGCGCTCAAACTTAATTAGTAAGTTAGACTGTTTTTGAAAGTCGAGTTTGCCAAACTCGACTTTGGGCTGGAATATGAGCACTATAGTGGCGTTTTTTAAGTGCCTATTGCAGCGTTTATAGAAAACGCCACTATAGGGTACCTATAGTGGCGTTTTTGAAAACGCTACTAAAAAAACGCCACTATAGCATCCATTTTCCAGCCCAAAGTCAAGTTTGTCAAACTCGACTTTCAAAAACAGTCTAACTTACCAATTAAGTTTGAGCGCATGCCATTCGTCTATTTTTTTTCCGGAAATGTGCTGTTTGGCAAATTTTGCCTCACCATTCCTCCTAAAGCCAACTTGGTATGGATGGTGCATTCCCAGACTTGGACATTGACGTGAAAATTTTGTCCACTAACCTTGATTGAAACCCATATATTGGTCTGACCAATCCCTAACCTTGATTGAAACCCAGCAATGGAATTTCCATATACAGAAACACGAGTCCACATCATCTTCCTTGGAAGTTCCAGCAACAGAATTTGGCGGAAGACCTCGTCCCCAAAATCGAACACCAAAACAAACTGTTTTTTATCATTAGTGATAGCAATCCAATGCAATGCCCCATTGGCAAATGCCGGCGACCCGCAAGCGCATATAGGAGGCAGAGAAGCAGAAGCACAAAGCATTCTCCATTCACCCGTGGAGAGTGAGTAAACCTCGACCATCGGTGGAGACTTTCCAAAGTCCAAATGAATACAGAATAGAATCCTGACCACTTTATAATCGTTAGTTTTTGGGTCAAATCCAAACCCAAAAGACGCTTGGAACAAACTAAGTGTATTGAATGTGACGCGAGGAATAGGAAACTGTAGAAGCTTTCTCACACAAGGGTTCCAGAGAAATAATTCGTTAGGGAAATTGGGTAAACCATCGGAAAGGCAGATCATGCCGTTACAAGTACCGACGACATTGTGATGGCGGTGTTGAAGGTGTGGACCATGAAAAGGGGAATCAAAGCTGGTGTATTCAATGAAATCAAGATCGTCTTCTTTATGCGATGTGTAGACTTGTTTGTCATTCTGTGAGAGCCTTAAGAGGAGGAGGTTGTTTTTGTTTTTGTTTTTGTTGTGGGAGTGGTGGAGATGGATGGAAATGAAAGTAGGGTTTTGGATTAGGGATTTCCAGGCTTTTGAGATAGAGATACAGATGATTATGGATTTGATAGGTAGGAAAGTGAAAATATGGGTAAGAATCTCATCAGGTAAATATCCCTATCGAATTGACTTCTTGCTGTCTGACATTGTCCCCGATTTCAAAGAGAGAGATCTGAGAACCAACGAAGGAAAGAGAAGCGAAGCTTGTGCTCTCGTGGAGTGTCTGTGGAGTGAAGGAAATAACAAGGTTTTGATGGTACCTCAGAACACACTTTTCTGGAATTACTCCAACTTAAATTTCGTTTGAAGTATTTTAGAAAGTACTCTTCTGAAATTACTTCAATTTAATGTTCGTCGGCATGGTCCCATCACACAAGCGCATTCTACGACTTGTTATCAGACCTTATTCAGCATGCAGTCAGTCCCATATTCCAAGGTGTACTTCCCAGAAACATCTACACTAGAAAGTTCCCAATGTACCATGGTGTCGTATGTTTCACTCATTCACTTTGCTTCATCGCCATCTTCTTCACCATCAACATCAACATACCTAAAATCCATAAGCTTTTGAAATTACCTCAACTTAACCTAAGAGATGTAATAACACATGCACATTCAACCACTTTCCCATATGTCCTCGCCGTAATCCAAAGCATATTCTTCTGAGATAACTTCACCAAAAGTTCTTAAAAACACAAGGCTAGCCCCATGACTCTGCATGCTGTACCCAACCAACATCTTCACCTCTTCCCCATCTTCTACACCCTGTGATCGCCGCCAATGATCCAAAATACTCTTTTGAAATTACTTCGACTTAACCTCTGCTGAGAAGGCTTGGTCACGCAAGTACATGTAAGAAAAATAAATGTACACAGTGAAAAATTAACGAATCTACTTCATTCACAATTGATAACATGCACTATGTAAGTTTAAGAATATAGAACAAGAGAGTATACCTTGGTGCGGTGAATTTCAAAACCAACGATCAGAACTTCTCGGGAACACTTTCAATCTTCACTCCAATTCCACTAACGTCCAAGATATGTGATCTCTCAATCAGTTATATGTGTATGTTCTACAGAGAATGAGAGAGTGTCCAACACTCACATACATACCATTTCATTTATTGTGATTATTATAAAATTCTGTATGTTTTTCTCCTAATAACTAATTATCTAATTAGGCTAGCCTTTTGGGCCTTTCCAATTGGGCTCTAGTATGTGGCTTGAAGTGAGACCAAAAGGGAACAAATAAGACATTAGCTCCAATGGGCCTTGGGCTTTTCTGTCAACTCTTAACAAGTCCAAAATTACCATTAATTATATTTAATACCACTATATAAATTTAATTAAACTCTAGGCCTTATTAATAAATTATATCCCAAGACTTTATTGTACATGCAACCCCTTCATAAAATATTCGTAGTAATACAAAATCATGAATGAAGACAGTCACTTTGTAGATTACTACATCTTAATCCTTGAGTACCCAGTTTAATCCTTTTAAGTTATTTATTATATATTTATGAAATCCAATTTCATAAATATATAGGGATTTCATAAATATATACTTTAGTAATTTCTTACCAAAGTGGTTAGGCCTAACTCTCTGAATAATTGAACTCATTAAACTTATCTCAAGAGAATATTTTATATCTCTATTAAGAGACTATGAATTCCATTTTGAGAATATATGTTTCATTAACACTAAATGTGGCTGCCCAACATACTGAGGTTTTGACCGTTACTTTAAATCTCACTCTTGATATATCAAAACAACCTATACTTCATGATCAGGTCCATTATTCTCTCAAGATTAAGAGTTCATGTAAATATAAGTCGTGAGATTTATTATTCAATTGACAGTCGTTAGGAGAATAATAAATCTCACAGTGGTCCAGTTCAATATGACTTAACTCTTAAAACATATTAACATATCAACTAGAAGTCTCCACTTCCATGATTAAGACAAATTATCTTAGTTGATATGTTATAGTCTTCGCAGGTGAAATGCCCAATTTCATCACCAACTACGAACTAAAATTCTAAGTTTACAAAGAACTTGTGACTTATATCTTCTGTGACTAAATCACATAAATCACATACTATGCATCTCATGGACTAAATGATAATGTCCGAATATTCATGTTACCATTATTTTAGATAATAATAAAACAACTTTATTAATCACTATATTAAGTCATACATAATGTCATACTTAATATCATACATAACACTATACAATAGGATTTAAGGGCACTAATCCTAACAGTACATTTAAATACTCGCAGACCTCTTTTCGGTCTCATCAAAGCCTTTCATATGGGTGGGTCTACTCTTCGGAAATTATCTCATCTCGCTGAAAACTCCACCACCTTCAACTACTTCACTTAAAGAGTCAAGTGTAAAAATCTGTTTTCGAAACTCATTCCCACACCACACTCCGAAACTATGTGCATGAACGAGTCTCGAGGGGGCATTTGTAGAGAGGGAAAATTCCCGACCTATCACAAGCTGACACATCATACTACCAAGTCCACAAAGTACTACCAATTACAAAGCGCCATATATTGTTGCTAAGTTCTGCTATCACTACTCAGAAACCAATAGAAATTTTCCAAGTGTCATGCAAAAATCAATCACACATTAGCGCGTGTAAGCGATGACATAAGCAGTCTAGCACATGTAAGCAATGACACATGCAACCTAGCGCATGTAAGCGATGACATAAGTGGACCAATCAGGCTGTGACATGTGTCACCAATCAGACTCCGCCACGTGTCACTCACCCACCCCCAAACTCCTATAAATAGAAGCCTTCCTAAGGCATTTAACGAGACCAAGACACCAAGACATCTTGGGAGAGGGGAGATTAAACCAGAGAAGAGACCAAGCCATCTGAAGCGTAAGCAACATCAAAGAAGATTCAGAAGTACAGAAGCTCTACAGGAATCAAGCCTCAAAGCCTTTAAGAACTTTAAAGTCAAAATCGAAGAACATTCAACGCAGAATCATCCAAACTATCTGCCTATATCTCAAAGTTCACCAGAATCAAGTTCAAAAGCCTCCAGAAACCTCAACAAACCATAAATCAACGAAACTCTATGGATTCAAGCCTCTAAAGCACCTAAGAACTTCCATTACAAACCTTTGAAGATGAAGAACACACCAAGAACACGAAGAGGATACGAAGAACACAAAGAACAAAGAATTTCTAACAAGCTCATAGCTAGAGATTCATTGTGATTCCGTTTCAAGGGTCTTCGATCCATCCTTCAGCCAAATTGAAGAATATTTTATGTTTGAGTCAAAATCACATGACCACAAATCCAATCAACAAATCTTTCAAGGAGATTGAATCAAAGTATCACTATTTTAATTTTAGAGAATTGTACCACATATTCAATACAAATTCGCATTTGTGAAACTATTTTTACTTGTTTAACTCGTTTCGAACTAAGAAATTTAGTCGCCCACAATGGGCTCCAACTACGACAGGGTTATTCAGTGTTAGAAGTGCCTATTGGGCTGCAATGGAGGAGGTACCTAAGGGTGGAATAGCCAGTGTTTCAAATGACAGTAGCGAAAGAAAGTTTTGGAAATATTTATGGAGTATGAATCTCCCTCATAAAGTGCGACATTTTGCGTGGAGAGCATGTAAAGACATATTGCCCACTAAAGAGAATCTCAAACGAAGAAAGGTATTGGTGGATAGTTGTTGCGAGGTTTGTCAAACGGATGTGGAATCCTTAGGTCACATGTTCTAGAACTGCTCTAAAGTGAAGGAAGTATGGAGGACGTCCATGCTGTTTTCTGGGCAAATGAATCTTCAGTTTTCCTCGTTCATGGATCTCATATGGTATGTGGTAATGGTGGCAAAATGGGAGAGTGATTTTATAGATAAAATAATGATGGTTGCATGGGCTATGTGGACTGATCGGAATAAAGCCAGAAACGGGGGTGAAAAGAAGAGCTGTGGGGCCATGGTTGATTATGCTATGGAGTACCTGAGGGAGTATCAGGTCTGTTGTGAGAAACCAGCTGTTACACAGATTAAGGAGCAACCAAAATGGCGTCCACCGTAGCAGTGGTGATATAAGATTAATGTTGATGGTGCAATGCTTGTAGCACAGAAAGCCGTCAGGTTGGGTGTTCTGATCAGGGACAATGAAGGAAAGGTGGTTGGGGTGTGTAGTAAAAGATTATGGCGCCTCTAGGAGCTATTAAGACAGAGGCAAAGGCGTTTGAGTTTGGGCTCCAGTTTGCAAAGGATATGCTCATCCACGACTTTGTGCTTGAAGATGACTCGCTAGTGATAGTGAATGCCCTTAAGGAAGTCCCACCTCCTCCAGCCTCAATAGCTACTGTGGTGTATAATGTGCTGTCAATTTCCCATGAGTTCCGTTTGGTGGAGTTTTCTCATATTTGTAGGCAAGGCAATAGGCCAACCCATTTACTAGCAAAGCATGCTTGTGGCATTGCTGATTTCTCTATTTGGGTTGAAGAGAATCCTTGTTTCCTATAACAAGCTCTTCTCCATGATGTTAATGTTGCGTTTCAAAGTTAATAAAAGTATTCACAGTCATCCTATCAAAAAAAAAAAAAATGTCGAGTGTATACCTATGCCAAGAAAAGTTTTTCTCTATAGTCTTGTAAAACTTACAATTGTGACTCCACAAACTGCTCCAAGTTCCGTAAACTATTCTATCATGAAATTCTTTACACGAACTGTGTCCATAACTCCAAGAACTGCCTCAAAGATTTCTTCACAGCAACTGATTGGTGTGGCTCTAGCTATCGATCACCAATCTCCACTGATGGGAATTTAGACCCCTAAAACAACCAAATTGCGTAGCCTAAATTAATTAGCCAAGTTGTTACTTAGTCAAATTAAGCAATTCTAGGTTAAAACAATTTAACAATCATATCAAGAATAATAATGCAGCGGAAAATAAATAACACAAGATATGATCACCCAGGAAACCACACGGTAAAAACCTGGGGAGGATTTGACCCACCGATCCTCAAGGCATAAAAGAATTCACTATGAAAGAATTGAAGTTCTTACAGAAGGACTACAAGCTCCCCGCTCGACTTCCTAATGCTACCCACCAGTACGAACTTCCTGACACGACCACGCGCAGGCTCCGAATCCACGGACTACTTCTTTCTTGAATTCTTCAATCAGCTACAAGCTCCCCGCTTGCTTTTCTTTTAAGTTCCAATGGTTGCAACTAAGTTGATCATCAAAAGATTGACAACCCTAAGTTTATGTGAAGGAAAGCTCCTCGAAGATCTCACAAGAGATTCACACAAACAGAAAATATGAGCAACATAACAATATGGACAACCTCAAAAACGTGGCTAGGGTTTTGTTTATATACCTAGGGTAAAAACATAAAACCCTAAACGTTTAATGAAGTAGGGCTGAGTTGGAAATTCTGCAGAAAATTCAACCTGTGCGATTTTCGATCGATCGAGTCTATTCTTCGATCGATCGAGCCAGGCCAAAAGTCCCAAGTACTTCTGCAGCCACTCGATTCCAACTGTACAATAATAAACCAACTTTGAGCAAGCCTAAACAAGACTAAATACAATGTTTTGATCATGGTTTGCCAACATTACAAATTAGAGTTCTAAATACATAAAATCCTAAGACCTTAGAACCTAACAAACTCCCCCTTTGGCAATCCATGACAAAACCATAATTAAAAGCTCAAAGTTTTACAAGTAAAAGCCCTTTACAAAGATAATGCTCATAAAATCAAATTCAGCCTAACTACTATCCATCAGTTGCAAGTGTAGACAGCAGCTTAGTTGAATCAACCTGTATATTCCTGAAATACTCAACAAACGCATAAACGCATGTGTGACAGAAAAGAGTAAAACAACAGGTATATATATGAATGATCGACTCATAAATATAAATCAATAAGCAGTGAATCATAAAGCAACAAGAATCAACAAAAATAACATGTATATCAATCAATGTTACTCCCCCTAACATGAATATCCCCAAAAATGATATACAAAGTGAAGCACCTAGATACAATCTAAAAAACTCCACAAGCTCCTCAAAACAAAAAGTCTCCCCCTAACTACAAAAACTCCTCAACAAGTCAAAAATACCACTCCCCCTTTTTGTGACGGAATGCCAAAGGGCAATCACAAGTCGCCATCAAAAGGAGGTGGTGAGGGTGAATGAAGACGCGCCAAGTCAGCTCGGAGAGCACGAAACTCATCTAGCAAGTCCACCAAAATCTGACCATGAGCCGCCTGAACGGTCATAACAGTCTCCAAAGTACGACGAACATCGAAGTCGGCCGAAGGAGGTGGAGGAACATCAGCAGCAGCAGCATCATCACCAACTGGATCAGGAACATCCTCACCAGCAAGACCTGCAGAAGAAGAAGGAGGAGGTGCGCTACTAGAGGGCTCAGACCTAGGGTGTTTAGAACCAGCTCGAAGATGAGCAGCCCTTTGTCTAAGAAAAGACGCACCTATAGGAGCAATAACATGAACGGGCTCAGAGGAAGGGAAGCCACTAAGATCAAGATGAAGGAGAATCCTATGAATGAAAATAGGATGAACAAGAGCATGAGCAGATGGTGAACTCCTATAAACATCGTTCAAAGAACGAAGAAAAAGATGGGGAAAACTAATAGGAGCATCAGTAACCAGAGCGTACAGAAATACACACCTCTCAAGAGGAATGGTGTGAACATGGGAAATGGGCCAGATAGAATGACACGCTATCCTAAAGAAAAGATAGTGTAACCCGGAGAGCTCAGCAGAGGTGATCCGAGGATCAGAACCCCACTGGACAGTAGTCCCAGTGATGTAAGACAAGACATCACTAATCTCGGGAGACACGTCATAAGGATAGACAGGATGTCGAACCAATGGTACCCCTAGAGCATCAGCCACTACCTCAGGAGTAAGGGAGTACTCTACGCCTCATATCCAACTCTTGACTAGAGTGTTGGAATCATAGATGCGGATAGAGATGTTCGAATAGAACTCTCTAATCAAGGCAGAAGGTGGAGGAGGATCAGAAACATCCACCAAGGGTAACCAGCCCCTACGCTCAAAGTTTGCCCTAATGGCAGGATCAAGTTCATCTAAGTGAACAGAACGCTCAGCCCAAATTTTTCTCCTAACATTCAGCTTCTCATAAATCTCTTGGTTTTTCTCACTCGAAAACCTCTCACGATCATAAGATGGAGGGGGTGAAGGAGAAGGTGAGGGAACATTCCTACGGGCTCTAGTTTTCCTAGGCATAGTGCTAAGGAAAGGACAGAGACACAAAGTGAAAAACCAAAAAGAACAAGAGAAAACATAACCAAGGGCAGACTGCAAATTAGCCAAATAAAAAATATAGAACAAAAATCTATATGATGCATGAACATTAATAATGTTGTGATGCATGATCTAATGCAGTAAACAAATAAGTTCAATTGAGATTAAATTGACAAAATTGGCTTGAACATGGAATTTTTATAAAAAAACCAAAAATTGAAAACCACTTGTTGAAATTTTTTTTTACCAAAAAGATGAATTGAGCATTATAAAATACATTACATAGATTATAATGCTTAATTACAACTACACAACAAGTCAATTTCATCAAAATCTTCCCAATTTAACAAAATCCCCAATTCGGATCAAGGACAAGCCCTAGATTTTTCAATTTTTCACCAAACTCAAATTTGATCAAATTAACAGGTAATAATCATGTTAATGAAGTGTCCCCACAAAAACCCAATGATCAATTTCATAAAATAAGGCTTGAATCAACAGAAAATCCCAATTATGCAAATTCCGAAAATTACCCTCAAATGCATGAATATATGCATGAAAACATGAAAATAAATTCAAAAGGAAGGGCACAAGTGTCTTACCAACTTGAGGAGAGAGAGATTTTGCAAAAAGAACGGAGGAAAACGACAAAAATCTTCTGATTAGAGCTTGCCAACGCGGAGAGAGGAAAAAACTTTGAAAAGGTTTTGAAATAGGAACTTTGAAAAAGTCAGAAAAGTGCCTTTTAAAAAGCTTTTTCACGATGTTCGATCGATCGAAAATCAGATTCGATTGATCGAAACACACAGTCATTTTGAGACAAAAGAAAGCACTTTTTCGATTGATCGAAAATCAGATTCGATCGATCGAAACACACAGTCATTTTGAGACAAATGAAAGTACTTTTTCGATTGATCGAAAATCAGGCTGGATCGATCGAAATGGGCAGAGGCTCACTAAATTTTGAGAAAAATCACAGTTTTGAAAGACAAACCAAAATTTTGAAAAACAACTCCTCAAAGCATTAAATTACAGAAATAAAATGCATGAGTATGAGATGGAATGCTTTTTCAAAAACCCAAAATTTTAAACCCAATTTTCTCAAAAACAAGTTTCAATCATTCTTCCTTTGAATATTCTCAAACAACAAATATGTTGTACACAAATCTCAAGATAATTTCAAACTTGGTTGGTCAGACCAAAAACACACACACTAGCATGTACAGTGTTTAACAAAGAGTAACTTGTGTAGTGTGTGATACTAGCAAAAACTTGAGATACATGTGAGGTGATATGTGAATAGCAATCAAAACACAAAGTCTACACAATTCATCACATAGAATTTAAAAGAGACTATCACCTAAAGAGTTACATCCTATAACTCCCACATCTCCTAGAACAAAAGCTTGCAATCATGTAAGTTTCTTGTATTTTTGCCCCATTATTTAGGTGAAATTTGGCATAAAGCCTAATAGTACACACCAGATTAGATTATGTGAAATGGCATCAAGCCTAATAGTACACACCAGTTTTAAGCATTAAGCATTTAAGCATTTAAAGAGGCTACACCTTATGTTCTTTTTGTGCATGTGCTACACTTTCTCGAGCACAAAATCTTATGATATGCACTAAGGTGTTCATGATTGACTAGTGAACAGTGGTGAGATGGTTATTTATGCCTTTCTCAAAAGGATCAAGTCCGACAGTCAAATAATATGTGACTTCAAGATCAAGACAAAGTGATTAATAACCACAAACATCTTTCCCACACAACATGCACTACAAAGCTTTAACTAGTCAAGTGCAATATTTAAGCTCATCAAAGTTAAACAAGGTGCATAGAACATGACATGTGTCAAAAGATAGACCAACCTTGTTTTTCAAAAATCAAGAAAAATAGTGTCTAACATAATTTTTGCTTTCACTTTTCCCTTTTTTTTTTTTTTTTTTTTTTTTTTTTTTAAAAGAGAAAACAAATAAATCCTAGAATGAAATGCATGAATGTAATGCAATGCAAGTCCTAGAACAAAAACAATAAAAAGACACAAACCAAAGAAACAATGGTCACCAAAGAATAGAGCAATTAAGCACAAGGACCATAAAGTCAAACACAACTTAGGGACACCGAAGAACACCAATCACTTGACGAAGTGTCTCAAACTTACTTCCATCAAGAGGTTTGGTAAAGATGTCAGCATTTTGACGATCAGTAGGGATATACTCAAGAACAACAATTTTCTTTTCAACCAAATCCCTAATGAAGTGATATCTAAGTTCAATGTGTTTGGTCTTAGAGTGTTGAACAGGATTTTTAGATATATCTATAGCACTAGAATTATCACAATAGACAACCATGGTGTCTTGAGGAATCCCATAATCACTCAAAAGCTTTTTCATCCAAAGGAGTTGGGAACAGCAACTCCCAGCAGCAATATATTCTGCTTCAGCAGTGGATAAAGAAACAGAATTTTGTTTCTTACTCATCCAAGCCACAAGATTGGCTCCAACATAAAAACACCCCCCAGTGGTGCTTTTTCTATCATCAGCATTCCCAGCCCAATCAGAATCAGAAAAACCAGCAAGAGACAAATTTGACTCTTTGCTATAAAACAATCCATAATCACAGGTTCCACTCACATATTTGATAATTCTCTTAACAGCATTTAAATGAGAAACCTTAGGATTAGACTGAAATCTAGAACAAACACCAACACTATAAGAGATATCAGGCCGACTAGCAGTTAAATACAAAAGACATCCAATCATGCTTCTATACAAAGTAATATCAACAGACTCACCTGATGGATCTAGTGTTAATTTTGCATTTGCAGCCATTGGTGTTCTAGCATGAGCAGCTTTGTCCAGTCCAAATCTTTTGACTAAATTCCTTGCATATTTAGCTTGATTGATGTAGATGCCGGACTCTGTTTGCTTTACCTGCAATCCCAAAAAGTAAGTCAGTTCACCAACCATGCTCATTTCAAACATTGCCTTCATTTCATCTGCAAAAGAATGAGCAAGAGAATCATTAGTAGCACCAAAAACAATGTCATCAACATAAATTTGAGCTACAACAAAACCAGTCTTATCCTTTCTTATGAAGAGAGTTGTATCTGCAGATCCCCTTTTGAATCCATGCTCAGTGAGATATGCAGTCAATCTATCATACCAAGCCCTAGGAGCTTGTTTCAAACCATAGAGGGCTCTCTTCAACTTGTATACATCATCCGGTCTGTGAGGATCCACAAATCCCTTAGGTTGTTCAACATACACCTCTTCTTGTAACATTCCATTTAAGAAAGCACTTTTGACATCCATTTGATACAACTTGAAGTTTAGATGACTTGCAATGGCCAACAGTATCCGAATGGATTCCAATCTTGCAACAGGTGCAAAGGTCTCATCAAAGTCAATTCCTTCCACTTGTGTGTATCCTTGTGCAACAAGTCTTGATTTGTTTCTAATCACGGTACCATGTTCATCTGACTTGTTCTTAAAGATCCATTTAGTTCCAATCACATTTACATTTTCAGGCCTAGGAACTAATTCCCACACATCATTCCGAACAAATTGATGAAGTTCTTCATGCATGGAATTTACCCAATCAGCATCTTGAAGTGCTTCATCTACCTTTTTCGGTTCAAATTGGGACAAATAACATGAGTGAGTGATCACATTCAAGGCTTTTGATCTCAATCTCATGTTTTCATTTAGACTACCCAATATATTTGTGGAAGGATGATTCAATCTCACTCTAGAGGATGGACGTTTAACAAGAGATGTTGTAGTACCTTTCTGTTCAACTAGAGGACTGAACTCACTTTGTACCTGTCGAGTGTCATGAACCGGAGTGGATGGTTCTGAACTTGATGGTACTGAGACTGTATCATTCAACACCAGCAACTCTTCCTCACTATGTTTCCCAACATACTCAGTAAGAAGAGACTCATTAACCTCTAAAGATTTATCTTGAGCAGGAACAGTGCTTTCTGAAGATGCTTCTGAACATACTTCATCATTTATCACAACATTTGAAGATTTCATGACTGTTTTGGTTCTCAGATTGTACACTCTATAAGCTCTACTAGTGGAAGAGTATCCTAGAAAGTATCCTTTGTCACTCTTTGCATCAAACTTTTCTAGGTTCTCTCTATCACGTAGAATGTAACAGTCACTGCCAAATATCCTGAAATACTTGACAACAGGTTTCTTCCCTCTCCAGAGTTCATAGGGAGTTTTCTTGGAGTCAGGTCTAAAATACACCCGGTTGAGTGTATGGCAAGCAGTATTGACAGCTTCTCCCCAGAAGGACTTTGGCAACTTTTTATTGTGTAGCATGACTCGTGCCATTTCCTGAACAACTCTGTTTTTCCTCTCCACAATCCCATTCTGTTGAGGTGTCTTGGGTGATGAGAACTCTTGGTGAGTGCCTTGATCATTGCAGAAAGTCGCCAGCTTGGTATTCTCAAATTCTCTTCCATGATCACTTCTGATTCTGGCTATCACAGTATCTTTCTCAACCTGCAATTTCTTGCACAGATGTATCATCTTCTCAGGAGCCTTAGCTTTATCTTTCAAAAGCACAACCCAAGTATATCTAGTAAAGTCATCCACAACAACTAGAATATACTTCTTTCCACCCAAACTTTGAACTCTGGCAGGACCCATGAGGTCAATGTGTAATAGCTCTAAAGGTCTTGTAGTTTGAACACTAGTCACAGACGGATGCTTGGATTTTACTTGTTTACCTATCTGACATGGTCCACAGATGCACTTATCAATCTTCTCAAATTTAGGTAAACCGATAACTGCCTCACACTTGGAAATCTTCTCTAACTGCTTATGACTGGCATGCCCCAACCGTTGATGCCACAATTCAACTTGATCAATCTTTGCACTAAAGCATTTGTTGGTTACACTTGGTGTTATGCCATAACAGTTGTCAGCTGTCCTTACACCAACACACGTACAGTCACCTCCTCCATCAAGTATCTCACATTCATACTTGGTGAAAAGTACATTCAATCCATTGTCGCAAATCTGACTTATGCTGAGTAAATTGGCCTTCAATCCATCAACATACCAAACATCTTCAAACACTGGCAATCCTGGAATGTCCACAGTACCAATGCCTCTGATCACAGATTTACTTCCATCTCCAAACGTGACTGTCCCAATCTTTCCTTCAAAGAATGTCTTGAATAAATCTTTATTTCCTGTCATGTGCCTGGAACAACCACTATCCAAATACCAAAGACAAGAATCACGTGCCTTTAAGGCGGTTAAAGCAGTATAACATACATAATTCTTGTCACATGTGATTATGCCAATGTACTTAAGGAAAGATTTAACAAACACAACAAAAGGCAAAGATAACAAATAGATAGGTTGACAAATAAGCAGAATAACTTTCCAAGAATCCATGACAACAGGGGTCAAGGATCAGCTCAGAGATTAAAAATCTCAAACAAAAAGAGCTACCTGCTCTGATACCACTTGATGGGTTATTTAGACCCCTAAAACAACCAAATTGCGTAGCCTAGATTAATTAGCCAAGTTGTTACTTAGTCAAATTAAGCAATTCTAGGTTAAAGCAATTTAACAATCATATCAAGAATAATAATGCAGCGGAAAATAAATAACACAAGATATGATCACCCAGGAAACCACACGGTAAAAACCTGGGGAGGATTTGACCCACCGATCCTCAAGGCATAAAAGAATTCACTATGAAAGAATTGAAGTTCTTATAGAAGGACTACAAGCTCCCCGCTCGACTTCCTAATGCTACCCACCAGTACGAACTTCCTGACACGACCACGCGCAGGCTCCGAATCCACGGACTACTTCTTTCTTGAATTCTTCAATCAGCTACAAGCTCCCCGCTTGCTTTTCTTTTAAGTTCCAATGGTTGCAACTAAGTTGATCATCAAAAGATTGACAACCCTAAGTTTATGTGAAGGAAAGCTCCTCGAAGATCTCACAAGAGATTCACACAAACAGAAAATATGAGCAACATAACAATATGGACAACCTCAAAAACGTGGCTAGGGTTTTGTTTATATACCTAGGGTAAAAACATAAAACCCTAAACGTTTAATGAAGTAGGGCTGAGTTGGAAATTCTGCAGAAAATTCAACCTGTGCGATTTTCGATCGATCGAGTCTATTCTTCGATCGATCGAGCCAGGCCAAAAGTTCCAAGTACTTCTGCAGCCACTTGATTCCAACTGTACAATAATAAACCAACTTTGAGCAAGTCTAAACAAGATTAAATACAATGTTTTGATCATGGTTTGCCAACATTACAAATTAGAGTTCTAAATACATAAAATCCTAAGACCTTAGAACCTAACATCCACAAATCGTCTTTAGATTTTCTTCTTGATCTTCAGTATATGGTGATACAAATTGAATTGGGGTTTTGGACTTTAGATGCATGGCTCACTCTCTCTCCTCTATTTGAGTCCATTGTAATGGGCCCTCCTATACTTTTCCATGTAGGGCTCGAATTCCCACTTGATAGTCGACTTAATGAGCCTTTAAGAAAATCAAAATTCTTGATTCTAAATCAATCGAGACTCAATTAAGAGTCAACTGACAAGTAGATCTAGATTGATCGAGAGTAGAACAAGATGCAGTTGAAATTCCAAAGAATGCAATAACAAGAACTGATTCTTGGACTTTGTCTTGCACTTGAATTTTCAACATTACAAGTTTACAACTCAAAGAACCATTTCATTGTCATGAACTCGCCAACACTAACCTTATAGATGTCTTGTAAGCCATCTACAAAACCTTCAATAGTTAAGACTATGGTCTCTAATGTCAAATTTGAGGTAGCTAGAGAAATTTAATGGAACAAACAACATTGGCATGTGGCAATATGAAGTTATGGATGCCTTGATCCAAGAAGAGTTGACTATTGCTTTGGAAGACAAACCTGAAGAAAAGTTAGATAGAGACTAGGAGAAGATCAATAGATAAGCTTGCATCACCATCCGTTTTTGTTTGGCCAAGGATCAAAAATATTTATTATATAAGGTAGACAAATGATGAGGAGCTATATTGCCTGACCAAGATTATGGAGAACCAATTATATTTGAAAAAAAAACTCTTTCGTTTAAATTCTTGTGCAAGTATTTGCATTTCTAACCAGTTGAATGATTATGACAAAATACTAGCGAATTTGCAAAATTTAGAAGCTGAGATTAGTTATGAGGATAAAGCTATTTTGTTATTTATTTGATACCTATGATCACTTAATTACAACACTATTTTATGGAAAGGATAAAGATTAAATTTGATTTTAGTGTCCAATATCAAGTTGAAGACAAAGAAGTATACAATGAAGGGCGTGGGGGTACAGAAACTTCAATGACTCCCTCAAGTATTTGGGTGACCTTTATCATGGAGTGTCTCTGTGAAGGATCTTCATGAATACACCAAATTGCCACAATCACAAGCCTTTCTAGCCTCTTCATGTCATTCTTTGCCTCCTCATCATTTTCTATCAACTTATCTAATCTTTTATTTTTGTAGCATTCATAAGCCCAATCTATCAATGCCTTCTCTTCTCCCAATGCAAATGTAACACTGGACTTGCAACAAATGATTTCAAGTAACATTACGCCAAAACTATAAACATCAACCTTAGCCGAAATGGATCCTTTCCTAAACCATTCAGGTGCAAAGTACCCAATTGTTCCTCTTATTCCTGTCCGAGCTGCTCGAGTTTGCTCTGCCAACAAAAGTTTTGCTAATCCAAAATCAGCAATCCTTGGAGTAAAGCACTAATATACTCATATACTAGAAGTCGGTGCTGCCCCTCATCACAATAACCACGCAACTGAACTAAATTCTTGTGATGATTCTGACCGATCACACTCACTTCTGTTGTGAATTCCTTCTCACCTTCTTCTACCATCTTATCTAATTTCTTGACTACAACAAATCTTTTAAAATCTGACGAAAAGGACCCATTTATAAACAGTTCCAAAAGTACCTATACCCAATGAACGGTTTTAGACCCCTTAAAACAATCAGATTAACCTAGTTAATTAGCCAAGCGATTAACTTAGTCAATTTAGACAATACTTGGTTATCACAAACATACAATCATATCAAAAGTATAAAGCAGCGGAAATATAAAAGACACAATGATATGATCACCCAGGAAACCACACGGTAAAAACCTAGGGAGGATTTGACCTAGCTATCCTCAAGGTAAACCTGAATCCACTATGAAAGAATCGAAGTTCATACAAAAGGACTTACAAGCTCCCCGCTTGACTTCCTAATGCTACCCACCAGTAGAACTTACTGACACGACCATGTGCAAGCTCCGAATCCACGAACTCCTTCTTTCTTGGATTCTCCAATCAGCTACAAGCACCCACGCTTGTTATTCTTTAAGCTTCAATGGTAGCAACCAAGTTGATCATCAAGATGTTGAAGTAATCTCTACCTTGAAAACCCTAAGCTTTGTGTAAAGGAAAGCTCCTCTAGATCTCACAAGAGATTTACACAAAACAGAAAAGTATGAGCAACAATACAACTGGAGCAACTCTAAAAACGTGGCTAGGGTTTTTCTTTATATACCTAGGGTAAAAACAGAAAACCCAAAACGTTTAATGAGTTAGGGCTGAGCTGAAAAATTCTACAGAAAAACATTCTACCCGAGATTCGATCGATTGAGTCTTTCCTTTGATCGATCGAGCCAGGCTGAAATGCACCAATGCATCTGCAGCCACTCGATTCCAAATTTACATGAAAGACCCAACTTTGAGCAAGCCTAAACAAGACTAAATAACCTGTTTTGATCATGGTTTGCCAACAGTACAATTTAGAGTTCTAAATACATAAAGGGTTCGGTTAATGTGTGCCCTTAGGGCACACATTAAGCCTTCCACTTTTGAAAACTTTTTCTCAGGAATTGAAAAAGCTGTCAAAACTTTTTCAATTCTCGAGAAATTTTTTTCCAAAAATGAAAATTAATGTGTGCCCTAAGGGCACACATTAGTAAAATCCATACATAAATTCCTAAATCTTTAGAACCTAACACCCAATATTTGCTTGAAGCCCCTGGTTGCTTCTTCAAGCTCTTTATATGTATAACTTCTCACATTTGTTGCAAATGTGCTATCAATATTCTAAAGATTTCATGTTCCCTATATGACCATAATAATATCTTCTAAAGATATTATTAGTGCAACCTTTTTATAGAAGAAAACGTCTAATAGGTTTAAACTCGCTTTTCTAAGCAGTTGTTCAAGTCTTGTGATTGAAATTTCTGAGAACTGTGGGTTCCAATTAGCTCAACTGGTAAAGTCTCTGATGGTTGTATAAGAGATCTGGAGTTCAATCCCCGCCTACACCAAAAAACTGATTGGTATCTTGGTCTGATGATAAAGAGCTATCATCAGGAGCGGACGCCATAGGTTGAAACTCTCTCAAAAAAAAAAAAAAAATTCTGAGAACCACTGTCATTTTGTCATGGTGAAATATATTTTAATAAAAACTTATAACATATAGTTTGGAAAACGTCTAACTAAAGACTACCGAGTAATTTTTTATTTGTTTACTAGCGTCTAAAAAGCATGAATACTTCAACTATCCGTATTGCACATGTATCCAATGTGAACTTTTGAATACCTTAAACCGATAAATTGTAAATTACATCTCTAAAGTTTGGGGCTAATTAAATTTTACATCATAAAATTTCAGAATTTGAATTTTATCTCCTAACGTTTGGGTTTCAGAATTTGGATTTTACCCCCTATATTTTACTCTTTAAAGTTTGGGGTGTTTAGATTTTACACCTTAAAATTTCATAATTTTGGATATAAAATTCAAACACTCTTAAACTTTAGAAAGTAAAATCTAAAATTTTTAAAACATTAGGGTGTAAAATCCAATTACTCTAAACTTCAGGGGGTAAAATCTAAATTTTGAAACTTCAAGGTATAAAATCCAAACACTCCCAAACTTTAAGGGGGCAATTTGCAATTTACCTTGCCTTAAATTAATATCTTCTTCTTTTTCTTTTTTCTTTTTTGATGAAAATATCTTCTTAATTACTTGTTATTATTATGTAGAAAAATTTTACTCCTTCTGACATTTTGTATGATAATTGGGATTTTATGTTTTTTAGATCTAACAAATATAATATCTTATTAAATAATGTGACATTATACATAACTTTAAACTTATATAATATTTAATATGAATTAATAAATTCATACAGCTGAAGTGGAAAGAATCTTTAGCTATTTAGTTTAGGCGAAACTACAACGTTGGTCTCTTAAGTTTACCATGTGTGCACAATTGGTCCCTTAAGTTTGAAGCGAACACAATTGGTCCCTCTACTTTTAAAACTGAGTTGTATTAATCATTTATTAACTGCCGTTAGTGGTGTTACTTATATGGCTAACAAAATAATGACGTGACTTTTTTTTTTAATGATGTGGCATTTTTTTAATTAAAAAATTAAAAAATAAATTTACACATAAGAAATTTACAAACCAGTACCAAATTAAAACCAATATTTGCAACTTATTCACAAATCGACTGTTTAAAAAAAAAAAATCACAAACCAACGCACCGATGGCCGGTCATTGCTACATTATGCTTAACAGTTAAAATACACTAGTCTTTTGGTGAGTACAACAAAAAAAAAAAAAAAAAGCTGTCACTATCAGAGAATCTGAAAATTGAAAAAGAAAAAAAAAATCTAAAAAAGGTAAATGAAAACACAAAAACTACCAAGAAAAAATTCAAGCATAATATAAACAGGTGTGGGAAACTAAACAATGCATTCTCATCAAGACTGCTCTAAGATTCTTGTTCAGATACGTGAAGATAAACCATCTGACTATACCCAATAAACACAGATGTCTCAAGTCTGGTCAAACCAAGACGATAATATAAGCGATACCGACCATGTGTGCTTTTTGCGGCAGTAAACCAGTACCAAGGTTGTCAAAATCGGAATCCTATGTAGGATTGTTGAAGGTAGGTGGGATCGTAAATCGTAGGATCGGATCGTGAATCATAAGATCCTACATATTTTCAAATTTAAAGCGAAAAAAACATTAATAATGACTTTGTATGTTGAATAATCACGTAAATTTAAATCTATCCATAAAAAAACTAAGATTTGCATCATATGATGTAATTTGAATGTCATACATTGTTAAGTCTATATTAATAAAACAAATATATTTAAGTTTTGGCCCAATGTATCTAAAAAGTTCAATAAATGTTTAATTAATAACCAAATACCAAAATATTGATCAAAACATATGGAAAATATTTTCCAAATTCTAAGTTCCAAGTTTGAAATCCAAAATAAGTTAGCAAATGGAAATTAACTAACTACAATATAAAATCCAAAAACAAGATGAATATTAAGATGAAGTAAACATTTAATTATTCTCATTCTAATGTTCTTATAACCACCGTCCTAAATTCCTAATCATCATCATCCATTTCATCATCTATGTAGACATTATATATTTGTATACTAGAGTTATAAAAGATATCAAGATACAATTTCACACTCAACTATTCAAGTTATACCACTCAGCAACAATTAAAAAGTATGCTCAAAAAAATCAATCAATCAATATACAAATGCAAGCATAACTGATTGTGGGGGCATTTTTTGCTTCAAGGCCAAGGGCTAGACTAATTGGAGCCTTAGGCATTTTTGCTTGTCCCACATTGGAAAGATTGCCTTCCTCTTTCTACCTTATAAGGGATGAGCCAATGGAGTAAGAGTACCAACCGGTCTAGCCCTTGGCCTTGAAGCAAAAAATGTCCCCACAATAAAAGGAACATTGGAAAGATCTCTTCCCTCTTTCCACCTTATAAGGGATGACCAATGGCTTAAGAGTACCATTAGTTTGGTTCATTTAGAAATGATAAAGTATTCATTCATTTTGATTACAAGTGAACTAGAAACTAGAAAACATTTGCTTAGGTTAACATAATTTTATAAAAATAAAATAAAAAATCATACCATCACAACATGAAAAATAAAAACCCTTAAAGTTTCATCAAAACAAAAAATTTATCCCGTAAAAAATAATAATAATAATAAAATAATAAAATAAAACCAAAGTTTTTTTTTTTTTGGTAAGATTGGTAGGATCGGTAGAATCCCATATGATCCTACGATCCTATACGATCCTACATACATTTTTACGATCCTAGTGCGATCCTAAACGTTTTGGTGAGGTGAAATCGTAAAATTGTACAATTCTACGATCCAGATCGCGATTTTGACAACCATGGCCAATACCCAAAAGCTCCAAACCCCTTTTTCAAAATTTCATATTTAATGCACAATTCTCATAACTCAAATTAGACAACAAAAACTTCAAAACTTTGGGCGGCGGCTAGTGTTTGGGTCTCCATTGTTTCTTACGTTTCTTTTATGGGGAGATTGTTTCTTATGTGTAAATTTATTTTGTAATTTTTTAATTAAAAAAATGTCATATCATTAAAAAAAAGTCAAATCATTGTTCCGTTAACTATGTAAATAACACCACTAACGGAGTAAAATGACTAATACAACTCATTTTTTAAACTTGAGAGACCAATTGTGCTCAGTTGAAATTTGAAGGACTAATTGCGCTCAAAGGATAAACTTGAGAGACCCATATTATAGTTTTGCCTTTAGTTTATGTTTTCCATGATATCTATAAACATTAACATATGTACTTAAAATAGTTATTTATTACATAAGTAGGAGTTTTTTTTTTTTTTTTTGGATAAAAAGTAAGAGTAGTTAAAGTATTCATATTGTATCAAATCAGATTTTAAAATTTTTGATGAATTTTTGTTTCCGGATTGCATAGTATATGGCGTATAGGCATTTTCTATTTTGATGCACAAAAATCGTAGAAAGCTTTAAGTTTTTCATTTGATATTTCAATAGGATCATGGCAATTGCACACTGTTCATTGACCCCCTTTTATTTTTTAATCAGAAAACAGAAACTTTATTAACTATGAAACAAAGATTACATCTTGGATAAGAGCTTGTTGAAGAAAACAAGTAGTCTTTTCAATCCAAGTTGAGAAATCAACAATGCTAAAAGTATGTTTAGCTAACAAGTGAGCTGGCCTATTTTCTATCCTTCTCACGTGCGTGCAAAAAAACAACTCTACAAATTTCCCGTAAAGATGAAAGAATTCCATATATCACTGGGGTGAATCTTCTTTAGCCAAAGCCTGGGACCATTTCAATAAGCAAGGTTATTTCTTGATGCAGATAAGTTTATAAATAAATACAACAACAAAGTTTTTAGTCCCAAAATTTAAGGTCTGCTACGAAGCCTCTACAAATTAGATTGGGTCTGTTATGTGAATTCTTTTCCTGCATTCTATCATTATTTGAAAATAAATCCCTTGTTAGAAACCTTGTCCACTTTCTAAACTTCTTTACAGACAAAACTTGACTTCAAATCCCTCACTTATTGTTTTTTTTTTTCCCCCCAAAAAAATTTCCCATGCAATCATTATTCTAATCCACTTTTCTAAAGCAATTTGGGCACTCTGCAACTTTAGCTTGGGTTGTATTTGGTGACCATCGGGTAAGTTTCATGGTACTGTCAAGGATTAATGTATATGTTGGCTAAGTGATTAGAAAAGTCAGCAACATATATTGATAAACAGATTTCTAAATATACTAAATATCCTTAATATCATGTAAAATTGTAAATATTCATCAAGCCTTTCAAGAACACTTAAAAATTAGTAATAGAAATATTTTCATATCTGAATGATGAAGATCCCTCCATTCCTTCAACAAAGATCAAGATTTTTGGAGTGTGTTTATGTATGTAAAGATCTTTTTGTCAGTAGCTCATAAAGTGAGATCTTTTTGCCACATATATCACAATTGATTTTTCTTAGTCTTATGAATTATGTTCTTGAGGATTATCGCCTAATCCTTCTGGAGATGTCAGTATGTTACTGACGTTTGCCTGTTTGGAGTGTATTGTTCGACAGTACATTTCCCCAGTGGTTTTTGAATACAGACAAAATTCCCAGAGGCAAAAGATTTTACAATACGGAACCAGGATGATATGAACAAAGCTTTGATTTTTTAGATTGTAGTTTTGACTCTTTGCATCTGTTTGTATAAGGGTTACAAGATAACTCAAAATACAAGTTGTTCTATCAAGTACTAAGGGTTGCTTATAACCAAAACGAGCCTACATTTACTTATTCACTAAGGTGCAACAAAAAAAGGTCCAAATTAAATTACTAGTTAAGACACATAAAGAGAAAACCTAGATAGGACCAGAAAGTGAGCAACTAATGAATGTCAACCAGAAGTTGATAACTTGTGTGCCTGCACCAAGTTACCCAACCAATCAGCTACATAATCAATTAGGTTGAACCAAACGTGCACCCGAATTTCCTGCTTCCACATGGTTTGTAGACAAATTTACAGCCAATTTTTGAAAAGGCAGATTCCTAAACTCTAATTTACGACACATTGCTTGTGCAGAAGACAATTATCATCGCATCAAGGTTTGACCACTCTTTAACTCCATAATCAACAAGGATACAGAACAATTCAAGCAAATTTACGACTAATCAAATTCTTGGAGTCTCCATAGCCTGTTGTTGGACAAACACCATATCCCCTACTCCCTCTACTATAATCTTTGCTCATATATGGTCATTTCTAGTTAGCATAACAATCAAATTACTACCAAGTTTAAGTTGGATTATATGCTATATAATCTAATGAATTAAGAGGTTTGAACAGGTTCATTATCCTTGCACCCCACAGTTACGAAAGGCCCACGACCATGAGATCCAATCCCCCAGGCCCCTAGGATACAAGGCGTTAATTTTTTTTTTTTTTTTTTTAATATAAAACTATAAAAATTTATCACCAGTATGCAGTGCCATTAAAGTAGTTGTGCAGATATAAATCAAGCAAGCATGCAAGATCGTCAGAACTCAGAACTTTAAACAACAATTGAGACATGCATTAAAGTATACACCTGTAATAATATCACAAATGTTTCCGCATTAAAGCACCTATAAAACACAAGCACCCAGAGAACACAAATCAAGCCCAAAAGCCAATAAGTTAATAAATTTTCACTATTCTCATTTTTCTCACCAAGGGTGCCAAGAAAGATAGTGGGGTTCTCACAGAATACCTCCATTATAGCTTCCCAGATGGCCTTGAGTTAAAAACCTGCCCATCCAGCAGGTTGAGAAGTTGGCTTGGTCTCTGTAATTTTTGCCTCCCCAAAACGCTGAGCATTATTTCCATCACTGATGGGTTTTGATATCTGAGGGCTATTACTGGGGGCAGCTGAGAAACTCTCTGTTCCAAAACCCCATGAATCAAAACCAGTGTTTACTTGAGCAGCCTGCTTAGTTTGTTGACCATTTCTTGTCCTAACAGATTTGGAAGGGTTCTCTTTAGAAAGAGGTTTCTGTGGCTTAGGTTCCTCAGCAAATGCTTGCCATTGCTTTGGCTCCGGGCTCACACTATTCCTGTCAGATTTTTCTTGCTGTGGTTCCCAAATTGTTCCTTCAATCTTGTCCTTCTGCTGAAAAAAGAATAAATTCTATCAATAACAGAGATGATGGAAACAAAATAATCAAATTCTGATAGTTTAAAGCAAAGAAAATTATACCAAAGGAGTTGCAGGAGAGGTTTGAATTTTTGAAACATTTTTATTTGGTGATGGATTTCTAGCAGCAAGTGCTTGCTTGAGCTCTTGAATCTCCTGTCTTTGAGATCGACAAATGGCAGATAGCTTTTCAAATTTTGAAGTTATTTCAGCCTTCTCCAAGTTTGTTTGCTTCAGCTGCCCCTTCAGCCTCGCTACTTCAGCCTCTAATGCTTCCTCCTTTTCTGAATTACTATTACTAACTGTGGAGCTAAACTTCTCAGTATCAAATTCAGCAACAAAAGTGTTAAAAGTGTCATCTTGAAAAGTAGCTGTAGTCTCAAATTTTGATGGTTTTGGCCTATGTGCGCCACGGTCTGTATCCTTCTGGGAAAATGTCATCTCAAAGTCCTTGGAAGAGCCATCCTCAGACTGTTGATTTACCATGTGTATTTTTTCGAACAGTATAAGTTTGTATGTCTGCCTCTTTTGCAGGGCTAGTATTCCTAGGTAAAGGAAGATTCTCAAGTTTAAATCGATCATGTTTTGATGTACCATGGGTAGTAGGTTCTTCATCAACTTTGGGCCTTATCATGTCCTCAGGAACAACTGAATCTTTTGCATGCTGACTGGACCAGAAAGCACCAAGCTGCCCCCCACCTCCCCCTGCCCTAGAAGAAGGCTGTGATGTGTTCCTAGTTTGTTCTCCAGATGAAGGTGGGGGTGGCGGACTTCTGCGTGGCACTGGATGTGCCTTATATGCAGGCTTTGGAATACCTGTTACATCAGCCTCACTTCAATTGAAAGCAAATCTCAAATATTTGTGGCCTTTCTTAATATCAATTTACAGTTATCCAAAATTAAATCTGCTCCAACAAAATCCATGTCAAGAATTTATGAAATGTTAAGTTTTCTTCATTTCAACCAGGCTTAACACTAAGCTAGAAGGTCAAATTTAATAATTCATACAGAAAGAAGAGTGAGTTTTGTAACAAGTACACCTTTGATGTCCCCACCTTCATGTATGTCCGTGGATTTCATTTCAGGTGGCCTATCAGGTAAAGACTTCTGAAGATTAGCAGGTAACTACTCATTAACACGAAACCACACCTGCCAACATTGTAAAAAATCCCAGCATCAGTTAGTAGAATGTTTAATCTTCACCTAAAATTTCTAGGACAAGATGATCTAAAACTAACCTAAATTCATGGAGATGAATGGCCAATCAAGCAAAGCGCTTGCCTGCGTGATGTCTGGTCTGTCATCTGGTGAAGATTGAAGCATCTCTTTGATCAGGTCTGTAACAGAGGAGCCATATTTAGGTAACTCTGGAATGCGATAATTCCCATTTAAAATTTGAAGCTTGATTCTCCATCAAATGCACTTTTGAAGTAGCAAATCCGATAGAGGAGGCAACCCAGCGCCTGCAGATTGACAGAGTAACGTCAGTTCCTAATTGCACATTAGATTAGATTATTTGACTGTTTCTGCATTTCACTCTGAATTACAAGGTTCAGCTTGACTTACCCATATGCCTACCTTCTCATTTATAAGTTCTCTCCGAAAGAGATCCCACATCTAGGTAAAGGAGGAAAACAAAAATCAAATAACCTTAGCATTAAAATCAGAAATTTAACATCGTAAGAGTGAACTGTGAAGTTCAATGTTCAACCTCGGGTGCTTTATAAGCAGGTGTCGTGTGCTTCCTGATATTATCTTCTTCAATGCCCATTTCTTCAGGCTTCTCAAAACGCTTATGATTGGTAGAGGTGCTGCCAAAATCGCACAACTTCCATACTCCATCAAATCCCAGCAAAAGATTCTCAGCTTTTAAATCTCTGAAAATGAGAGGAAGAAATAACAATAAATCATAAATATTTCTCAGCAAGCAAAAACGAAAGGAAACTAATAAGTCTCTTCAAATAAATTGAAGGCAAAGGATGTCTTTTCTTCTTGCAGTACAAGCATGACTTACAAGTACATCAATCCAAAATTTGCCACAATGTAATCACAAGAGGAAAAAATGGGGGTTGGGAAAAACTATACTCATCAATACCTTCAAGCAACCATTTTTTAACTATTTTAAGATAATGCAAAAATGGTAAAGGTTAATCTTAAAATTTTTTGAATGTATGATTTCCAACAACAATAACCAAGCCTTAGTTTCAAAATTTATGAAGTATGCTTTCAAGGTTTTTTTTTTTTTTTGGGAGGGGTGGGATAATATATAAAAGGAGAAGATTACAGACTTACAGCCACCTTGTTAGCATCTAGACCTGTGGGCAATGGGTGGGGACTGGCAGTGCATGGCGAAAACAGCATTACAGACATCCCTGAAGATTGAGAGGACCTGTTTCTCATCAAAAAATCCGGATCCTCTGCTTTCCAGCACATTAAGCAGAGATTTCTCACAGAATTCCATCACAAGGAATGCTTCTTTAGCTCGTCCCATATCCAAGATGGTATGGGCATAGAGTGTGACAACATTAGGATGTCCCTTAAGTGACTTCAACACTGAGATCTCCTTCATCACCAATTCCTTTAATTCCTCATCATTAAATATAATGTGCTTTAAAGCATACTGCTTTGACACATTCACAACGTCCCGAGCTAAGTATACACAAGAGAAACCTCCCTCTGCAATGGCATTTAGGACATTAATTTTAAGATTTCCAACATCAAGTGAATGACCTTCAAGCCCCACAGGTTCTTTTTGCATAAATGGTTTGAACCTCCACATGATTCACACAATGAAGACAAAAAAAGGCACTGCAAACACAATCAAATACATTACTAATACTGCATTGGCAATACAAAGCACAAAAATTCTCACATTGAGTCACTGTAAAATAAATAGCATCAATCTAATCTAAAGAATTCAGCAATATATAACAGTACAAGAAAGATCTTTTTATCATCCTTAAAAGATTCAAAATTCACAATCTAAAACCCAAAATCACTGAGCGAGTAGATCTGGATACAGAAATTCAAGATCTGGATCAAATTCCAGGACCTGATCTTTCCACATAGAACCTAAAAATTCAATCTTTACATACTATTTTCATCTGAAATCCAAATAGCAAAATCAACCAATAATTCGAGCTCAAATCAAACCAGAATGTACGAGACAAAACGAGTTCAAAATCCAGCACAAGTTAACAATTTGAGCTAGAAATTTAAGCAAATTGAAGGAAACAGATTCCATCCTAAAATTCTGGCCAATACATCATTCATTTTCCTACTATTTCTCGGCAACCAAACAGATTCTCTCGAATGAATCAAAAAAATGTAATAGAGCTCAAATTCCAGCATAAGTTAACGGTTAAAGATTCGAGCTAGAAATTTAACAAATTGAAAACTTCAACAATAAAATCTTTAAAAAAAAAAGACTCAGAAAAAACGGATTCATTATAACTCATTTATTTTCAAACGATTTCTCAACAACCAAACAGGCTCTGAACGAGTCCAAAAGAAATCCAATCGAGCTCAAAATTCCACCACAAAGCTAACGAATTGAGCTATAGAATTTCAAACCAATTCAAATAAACACAAAAAATTAAAAATTAAAAAAAAAAAAAATCAAACCAAAGCATATTGAATTCAAGCAATATCACCAAATACAGAATCCGAGTGAATCTATAGAAAAAAAATGCAATGAAAAATGAAAAGCCATAGAAGATCGTACCTTGTAGAATCGGATATGAGTCTCTGAGAATAGATTGTTGTGGAAGGTGATACAGAATCCGATGCGGAAAGTACAAAAGCAATTGAAGCTAAGCTTGCGGTTTTTGAGATCTGATACCGTAAATAAATAAAAGAGAAAGTTCAAAAACCAAACCAAATCTCTCTCAGCTTTTTCTGATTTCAGAGAGAGAGAGAGATATGAGACGCGTTTAATAACAAAGAGCGAGAGCGAGAGAGAGAGAGAGAGGGGAATGATTGACTGTGGTCGTAATTTTTTTTATTACTGGGAGAGTAAGCGATCTGAGCCGCTGAATCATGTTGGGACCACCAATCAACGGTTTTTATTTTTTGATTATTTTTTGGAATGTTTTGATTGCATGGGATGTGGGCCCGTGCTTTCGGTGGTAATTGGAGTAACTTGTACGTGAACGTAACTTTCCCTCTGTGGGGAAAGGTAAAATGTTTTTTTGTACTCGCGAGAGTTTGGTAGGTTGGTACTCGCTCGATCTGTGTGAAACGTGGCAAAATTCTATTGGTGGATTTGAGGACCCTACCAGAATTTTTGGTGGACACGTTGGATGCAATGTAGACGTAATATAGTAGTATTATTATTGGACTATTTATAGAGCATTCTTATTAAGGATTGCAAAAAATTTAGCATTTACTATCTCAAATCCCAATTTTATAACATATAACACCCCACTTTACAACATCTCCTCTATCAAAACTTCTATTTTTTTTAACATTCCATTTAAATATTCTTTCTTTATCATTTTTTATTTTTCCTTCTCTCTCCTTTGTCTCTCTCTTTCTCAATTGAATAAAAAAGTGGGCCCCAATTGAATATAAAAATAATTTACATTTTACCATTTGGTGAACAGTGCAGTTTCAAATATGAAACCGCACTGTTCATCAATGCCAAAATTTTTGGCATTTGCAACTCTTGATGGAGCAAACTTTTGGGTCAAAAATGCTAAAAAAAGCATCTTTTAGCATTTAAAACCCTCAATAAGAATGCTCTAAGGCCGGCAGTGAGTGCTTTGTTGGGTTTAAATATTATTAAATATATTTTTTTTTTAAATAAAGGTTGAATTTATTATTATGTTACTTACTTCAATTCTGTTTTAATTTCATAATTATGACTAGAAGGAGATGATTATTAATCAAGAATGGTAATAATAACTACTAATATAATAAGACTAAAAAAAATGATTTTATGTAGAATTGCTAGTTGAGTTTTTTTAATGATTTACACGATGCTTGCAAGTGAGAATGATTAAATTTTTTTTTAAATAGATGGTTATGGAAGGAATTAAATTAGTAATGATGTTCAACTCCCAACAACAAAGTGATTAAAGGAATAGATTAATAAATAGTTACTTTATTATTAGAATGCATTTTGTTTCCACCAACATTTGTTTCCTTGGTAGGTATTTATTTATTTATTTATTATTATTGGTCTTTGCATACTTCTACTACTATATATGATTTTTAAATGGTTTTTAATAGGCTGCAAAAACATATAGGTATATCATTAGTATATGAAAAAAAGGAGCATAATAGGGTCGTCAATTTGGGGTTTTCACAGTTGGAGATTTTTGTGTTCTTAGCCCTAGTTCAACTAAATTGAGGATTTGTGATTTGATGGAGAGGAATAGAGGGATAATTTGGTCTTTGTGTAATGTTATTCTTACACCATGTTTTCAACATTTTTAAAAAGAAAATGATTTGGTCCAAGCTATATCATGTAATGTTTTCCTTTTTCCAAAAAAATAAATAAAACAAAAGACTACATCAAGTCATCAACATTCTATTATGTCACATAAGATAAAAATTAACAAAAAAAAAAATATATATATATATATATATATATATTGTAGGGTCACTATTTGTAGCTCAAGCCCAAAAGATATGGAATATGAGCTCAACAAGCCCAATATAAAGAATTTGTAGAGAGTGAGTGAAAGAGTTGGGTTGATAGTGAATTAAACAACGTCTAATACAGGTTCTAAAGGATGAACAAGTATAAAAACACACGTGAAATTCAAATAAAATGATGTCCGAAGAGATAAATTAGTGTTTGAAAGGCTAATACAATTCTTAGAGCTACAGTAAATCTTCCTTTCTTCTTCTTCTATCTTTTTTTTTCGATCCCCCCTCTGTAAGAGGTCTCTTATGCTTATATAGTTTTTTCTTAGACTATCTTGATTGTCCACTTGTTCTTCATCTAAATGTTCACTTGAGTATATGTCTCATCAGGTATTTTCGTCGGTTCTCCTTGAGTGGCGGTAGTTGAAACTGCACTGTTCAGAAGTCTTCTCCACATTAATGCGGCCAGAAAAGTTGCTGCAGTGCATTTAATGCGGTGGTAGCAGCTTTTCCTTTAGATATTTCTCTGTTCTTATCATCTCCATACATGCCTGAAGTTTATCCTTATCATTGGAATTGCTAGGAAAGTCACTCAAATCTCCCAGGTATTTACTCGACCAATATTCTTTATATCCGAGGAGAATACCCTCTTCGGACTATTGACTCACTCTTCGGACTATATTCTTTGATCATTTCTAGGTATACTTCTCCCACATGGGGTTCTTCTCAATCATTTTCTCCTCTTCGGACACACCTTAGTCTTCAAGTAGGGCCCTAGGCCCAATACATAATTTTGGGCTTTTATCCCCACAATAGCCCCTCAAAATTTTAATTTTTCCCTCGCATCCGAGGAGAAAAAATAGAATTTTGATTTGTCACAGAAGATGAAGGTTAAGAATGTGAAAAATACCTGAATTTACACATGTGAGAGCATAGATTTAGGCGCTTCATCATTATTGCTGACGTTTCGGTATTCACGAAGCGCTATTAATTACTCTAGGCGGCGCTATGTCTTTGACATCCAACGGTGAACTATTGATCCAACGAACAACATTTTTCCTCAAGATTTGGGCGGGATAACTCCCACCCACTTTCTGGCCCCTATATAAAGCCTCAAAGAAGATCATTTCTCTTTTACTTCGCAATTTCTTAGACTCTCCAGCGAACTCAAACACTCAAGCTCACCAAGTTTTTCAAATCATCTGTCTCATTTCTTAAAAAACCCACGAAAATCCTTCCAAGGATTTAAGGATCACTCCCTAACCCAGTTTGTGTAAGTTCTAATTTCCTCAAACCCTTTGTTCTCTTCTCGGCCAGCTTCCTCGGCCCTCAAACCCTCATTTCCCAGTGGTTATTCTTAGTGTTTCCTTCTTTCTGCTTATCCGAAATGGGTAGATTTAAGTATTTGGTTGATAATCCTGCCTTAATAGAGACATTTAAGGAAACATATGACATACAGTAGGGAGTAAACCTGAGGTATTGTCCCCCGGAAAGATTATTAACCGACCGAAGGGTGGGAGAAGTCATAATCCCTATGATAGCGTTCATAGAAGGGGGAATGACTCTCCCTATGGGTCCTATTACAAGAGATTATCTTCGTAACCATAAACTTTCTCCTGATCAGTGCGCACCTAACGTCTTTAGGATCCTAAGAGCGGTTGACGCTTTAAATCGTCATTTAGGCCTGGAGCTCACCTGGCTTGACGTAGTACATATGTACGAATGTCATAGCCAAAAGGGAGCGGGATATTATCTTAAATCCCGATCCGGCGTTGTTAGGCTCATTTCCTGTCTTCCCAAGTCTAACAAGGGGATGAAAGACGACTATTTGATCGTCTCGAGCTCGTGGCATGACGGTCTTCATTGCCCAACCCAACCAGGAGAGCTAGGTGGGATATCCTAGATTTAGGTTTCCTAACAATAGATTTAGGGTCCTCATCACTTAACATTGTTTTTCTTTTCTTTGTATTAGTGTTTTTGAGTTTCTGATTATGGTTAATTCTATTTTGATGTTAGCAGATAAAAGGCACGTTGCTCCTCGGCTCAGCCTAACTAACATTGCCGTGCTCAACTATTTACTGAGATCAGAGATTTTTATAAGTGAAGACGGGCAACTTCGGGCTGCCCATCTTATTCTCGGTTTCAAGCCACTCTCGGACACTTTTCAACCGGTCGGCAACGCTATAAGGCAAGGAGACTATCGGATTAACCGAATAGACGTCTCTCGGCCTAATTTTCTAGCGCCGTTCGATCTTGCCCCCGTGCCACATCCGAACCCGCAGGGTGTACCACTACTCATCCAACCGGTTCAACAGGTTCCCCTTGAACCAGTCGCAGCAGGGGAAAGAGTTGCTTCCTCGACCTCTTCACTTGAGGAACAGATTGATCAGTTCCAATTTGAAGAAGAGGCACCAAGAGAGGTTCAGGTGATTCCAGTTTCGGACGCCGAGGAAGAGACTGACAGACAATCCAGCGTCCACGCTCCTGTTTTAATAACTGCCCTTCCAGACGGTTCTTCGGAAGAAGAAGAAGAAATGGCGAGCCTAAGGGACTTAATGAAGGCCAGGAAAAAAGCGCCTAAGGCCAAAGAGACCGGTCTGTCTCAACCAGCTATTAATCTTCCTCCACCCCCTCCTCAGCTTCCTGCTAATCTCGGACTCAAGCCAATCCCAGATTCGAAGAAGAAAAGGCCCATTACAGATACTGAAGAAGGTGAGGTGGTGCCTCCAAAAGGAACTAAGCAGCAGAGAGTGGCCAAGGACCAGCGAGGAAAAAGGGCTTCATCTGTTGAGAGCCGAGATGACACTCTCGTCCCCAATGTGCGTCGAGTACCACGCACCTGGTCCCCAAAGCTAGAGTTGGATGGTGTTCCCTTCCCTTGGGATACCACAATCAGAAATTATCAATCAGGGAGGGCAGGTCTCATTGCTGAGGCCCTGGAGCAACCACTTCTCCTGCCAAAGGATATGAATGCTTACAGGCGCTTCAGCCAACATGAACTCTTCCTGTCCCTTAAGAGGGACTTGGCCATGGTAAGTGAATTGGTCCACTTTTTCAATTAAGATGTTAGTTATTTTCTTCGTCACTTTTCTTTACTTTATGCTAACACCTTCCATTCTGCTATGTAGATTACCCAACAAATTTATGTGGCCAAGGAGTGGAATAAACACGCTCGTAACGAAGCCCAGGCGGAGGCCTATTCTCGGTCCGAGGTTGAAAAAAACTTTGAGTGCTTTGAAGGAAGATTATTCTCAGCTGTCTGGGCAGCTAAAAGAGATGACCAAGCAGAGGAATGGTCTTGATGTAGGCCTTAAAAATGCTGAGAAGCAGGCTGAAGACCAACGCCAGCAGTTGAATATGACCGAGATTAATCTGGAGACAGAGAGGGAACTAGTAAAAGGTCTTCGAGCTGAGCTTCAGAAAGCCAAGGAAACTGCCCAATTGGCCAAGGAATCTGCCCAATTGGCAAAGGAGGCAGTTGAGGCTGAAAAGCAGGCAGCATACAAGCTTAGGGTGGAGGAGACCCAAGTTAGACTCACAGAGGAGTTCTCCACAGTCTGCAGAGATTATTGCGATATAACTTGGGGTAAAGCCCTTGATGCTGCTGGGGTCTCTACAGAATCTGACTTAAGGCAACCTGGGAGCATCTACTACGATCCTGAAATTCGCGAACTCCCAGGTCCTGACTCCTCTCCCTCCAAACAACTCCCAGAAGCCTCGGAGCAGCCCTTGGTCGGTCAAATCCCACCTGCCCATCCTGAAGCTCCCAAAGAGTCTGGTCAGCCTGGTGGTCAGGGCAAGCAAACTGAGGATCCTCAAGATAAGGATAAAGACTTAGGGAAGAAGAAAACTCCTCCTGAACCTAAGGACCAAGCCCCAGATGCCGCTGCTGCCCAGTCCAGCCAGACTACTGACCCTTTGGCCCCCCAGATGAAGGCCTAGATGTTTAGGAATTTTATTTCATGCTTGTATTAGTTTTTTTTTTTTTTTTATTTAAGGGACTAAAAAGTACTTTCTTTTAATCAATGAAATTGTTCTTCTTTTATTTTCTATGTCTTCATTGCACATATTATAAGATTTATTATTATTGCAAATAACTCTAATTTGTAGCTATTGTAACCTAGACAGACTTAACAACAATATCATGGTAATGATGAAAATAACTTATACAAATACTGGAAGAAGTAGGCCGTATAAGAATTGTTAATAAGTATAGAAAGCAATGAATGATATGAAGGTCTTATATGTTTTCTCGAACACTTACAAAGAATAATACTAAGCACTGACTTTGAACTAAGTACATGACCGAAGAGGCCTATCATAAGTTAGAGTCTATTTAAATACCTCCAAGGACTTTAGGCACGATTGGATTTAAGTTTAAACACTTATAAGAAATATAAGGGAGTGTTAACTAACCCACATCATCTGGTCCGAGGACTTCAGACATAATTGGATTTAAGTTTAAACACTTATAAGAACTATAAGGGAGTGTTAACTAACCCACATGACCTGGCCCGAGGACTTCATGCATGATTGGTTTTAAGTTTAAACACTTATAAGAACTGTAAGGGAGTGTTAACTAATCCACATCACCTGGTCCGAGGACTTCAGGCATGATTGAATTTAAGTTTAAACACTTAGAAGAATTGTAAATGAGTGTTAACTAACTCATATCATCTGGTCCGAGGACTTCAGGCATGATTGGATTTAAGTTTAAACACTTAGAAGAATTGTAAATGAGTGTTAACTAACCCATATCATCTGGTCCGAGAACTTCAGGCATGATTGGATTTAAGTTTAAACACTTAGGAGAATCGTAAATAAGTGTTAACTAACCCATATCATCTGGTCTGAGAATTTCAGACATAATTGGATTTAAGTTTAAACACTTAGGAGAATCGTAAATGAGTGTTAACTAACTCATATCATCTAGTCTGAGGACTTCAAGCATGATTGGATTTAAGTTTAAACACTTAGGAGAATTGTAAATGAGTGTTAACTAACCCATATCATCTGGTCCGAGGACTTCATGCATGATTAGATTTAAGTTTAAACACTTATCCCAAAACCTTTATGCAATAAATAGACATATTGATCATAGAAAAAATTTGATTAATAATAATACCTTTTAAGGTTATTTACATTCCAGGGGCATGGTATTACATAACCATCTAAGTCTTCCAAGAAATACGCCCCAATGCCAGCCCTTGAGATAATACGATATGGCCCTTCCCAATTGGGTCCTAACTTTCCCTAAGCTGGATTCTTTACAATGCCCACAACTTTCCTGAGCACCAAATCACCAAGTGTTAAAGGCCTTAGTTTTACGTTAGCATCATAACCCTGTCTGAGCTTTTGTTGATAATATGCTAATTGGACCATTGCATTTTCCTTCCTTTCCTCAATCAGATCCAAACTCTTCTCTAGCTGCTCATTATTGCTGGTCGAATTGAACGAACTAGTTCTCAACGTTGGGAACCCAGTCTCTAGAGAGATAACAGCCTCAGCCCCATAAGTCATTGAAAAGGGCGTCTCCCCAGTAGACCTACGAGGTATAGTTCTGTATGTCCAGAGTACGTGTGGCAGTTCTTCCACCCATTTACCCTTCGCGTCATCTAGCCTCTTCTTCAGTCCATTTACTATGACCTTGTTAACAGCTTCTGCTTGCCCATTCTCCTGGGCGTAAGCAGGGGTGGAGTATCTGTTCATGAATCCCAATTCAGAGCAATAATTTCTGAACGCGTTGCTATCAAACTAAAGGCCATTGTCAAAGATGAGGGTATGAGGAATCCCAAACCGAATGACAATATTCTTCCAGACAAACTTCTTTGCGTCTATGTCTCTGATGTTAGCTAGAGATTCAGCTTCAACCCATTTGATAAAATAATCTGTACCAACCAGAAGATACTTCTTGTTTCCTGCTGCTTTAGGGAATGGGCCCACGATATCTAAGCCCCATTGAGCAAATGGCCATGGGATGGATAACGGATTAAGGATTCCGTCTGGTTGATGTATGTTTGGTGCAAACCGTTGACACTGATCGCACTTTTTAACATACTCATGGGCTTCCTTTTGCATATTTGGCCACCAATAACCTTGGGTGATAGCTCTATGTGCCAAGGATCTACCTCCAGTATGGATTCCACAGATTCCTTCATGTAATTCCTCAAGGAGCGATTCGACTGTTTCAGGATGTATGCACAATAAGTACGGCCCTGAATAGGAGCGTTTGTACAATTTCTGGTCCTCAGATAGCCAGAATCTAGTATCCTTCCTCCGAACTTTGTCTGCTTCTAACCTTACTTCAGGCAAAGTATCTTCCTTCAGGAATTGAATTATAGGGTCCATCCAACTTGGCTCAACTCTGATTTGATGAACTTGGACTACCTTTTTTCTTATCTCCGTGGGTTTATGCAAATCTTCAACGAGGATAACCCGTGGCAGATTTTGTGCCGAGGAGGTTGCAAGTGTAGCCAGAGAATCAGCATTTACGTTACCATTTCTGGGGATATGTAGCAAATTAAAAGATTCGAACTGTGACTGGAGATATTTAACTTGGCTCAAGTACTCTTGCATTCTTTCATCTTTCGCCTCAAATTCCCCTTGTACTTGGCCGACAACTAGCCTTGAGTCCAAGAACATTTCCACTTATTTTCCTCCCATTCTCTGGACCATTGCCATTCCCATCAGTAAAGCTTCATATTCTGCCTCATTATTTGTAGCCATGAAGTCTAGTCTTATCAACTTTTCAATAATGATCCTCTCTGGGGATATTAGCACTAGCCCCACTCCAGATCCTTTCTGGTTTGCTGCACCGTCTACATATACCTCCCAGAATGAGTGGCTTTTCTGAGAGATTACGCCAACCGATTTTTCATCCATGTTCTGTGTTGGTGTTAATTCTTCTAACGAGGGCTCAGTGAACTCGGCTACTAGATCTGCGAGGATTTGTCCCTTTGTGGAGGTGCAGGGCATATATTTGATATCAAAAGCCCCTAGGATAGTGTCCCATTTAGCTATTCTCCCTGTGTAGTTTGCACTTCTAAGTATGGTTTTAAGCGGGAGTTGAGTAAGAACAACAACCGTATGTGCTTGGAAATAATAAGGCAACTTCCGTGTACCAAGCACTATTGCCAAGATGGCTTTCTCTAATGGCAGATAACGAATCTCGGCCTCGTGCAACGACTTACTCACATAATAAACTGGCATTTGCACACCTCGATCCACTCGTATCAACACCAAACTTACAGCATAGGGAGCCACAGCAATGTAAGCAAACAAGACTTCATCTGGTTCAGGACTGGACATGATTGGTGGCCGAGCTAAATAGTCTTTAAGTTGTTGGAAAGCCAAAGCACATTCTTCAGTCCACTCAAATCCCTTCCACTTATTGATCAGCAAGAAAAAATGCCTACACCTATCTGCTGATCGAGAGATAAATCGGTTCAGGGCAGCAGCCATTCCAGTCAATTTCTGGACCTCTTTGGGATTTCGAGGAGCTTGTAAGTTGTTGATGGTCTTTATCTGATCGAGGTTAACTTCAATTCCCCTGTGAGTCACCATGTAACCTAAGAATTTGCCCGATCCCACACTAAATTAATATTTGGAAGCGTTTAAACACAGCTTGTACCGTCTTAGAACTTCAAAAATATTTTGAAGGTCCTTTACATGCTCCGAAACGATCTTGCTTTTCACCACCATGTCATCTATGTAAATCTCGATACTTTTACCTAGCTGTGGCTCAAACATCCTTGTCATCATTCTCTGATAGGTAGATCTCGTTTTTTTCAAACCAAATGGCATCACTTTATAGTGGTAATTCTCAATAGGGGTGACAAATGCAGTCTTCTTCTGATCATCCAGGGCTAATGGTATTTGATGATAACCTTGGAAAGCATCTAGAAAACTCATCCGAGGGTGACCAACAGTTGCATCCACTAGCTTGTCTATTTTAGGCATAGGGAATGGATCCATAGGGCAAGCCTTATTTAAGTCAGTAAAATCTACACATACTCGCCATTTCCCATTCTTCTTCTTTACCACCACAATATTTGCTAGCCACTTAGGATAAAAAACTTCTTTAATAGCCCAAACTTGTTTGAGCTTTGTTACTTCCTCTCTTACTACATCAACATGCTCCTTGGATAGGCGCCGAGGAGGCTATTTCTTAGGGGTGATCAATGGGTTGACCTTTAGATGGTGAAATATGAATTCTGGATCCACCCCCGGGGCTTCGTAAGCATTCCAGGGAAATACATCAATGTTTTTTTTAAGGAACTCTATCAGCTCTTCCTTCTCCTAAAAAGGTAACTAAGACCCGACTTGAAAAAACTTCTCCGGATCATCTCCGATAGTAATTTTTATCAAATCTTCACATCTGGCACCGTCGGCTGAATCTTCGACGGACAATGCCCGAGGTTTTAACCGCTATAAATCCTTTCCGGCATGGGCCGAGGATTCAGCTTCGGGCTTATGCTGGATGGCAGCTACTAAGCATTGTCTCGCCATAGATTGATCTCCCAGGATTTCACTAACTTGACCTCCAGACAGATACTTAACCTTCTGATGTAGAGTAGAGGAAACAGCCCCTAGCGTATGAAGCCAAGGTCTAGCCACAATTGCAGTATAGGGCGAATACACGTCTACGACAATGAAATCTACCTCTACTACCTCTATACCAGTCTGCACGGGTAATCGTATTTGGCCCTTTGGGATAACAACTCTTCCTTCGAAACTCACCAGGGGGAACTGTATGGAGTTAAGTCATCAGGTTTTAAGTTCAGTCCCTTATAGAGATCAAGGTACATTATCTCTGCTACACTGCCCTGGTCCACCATTACCCTCTTCACATCATACCCTTCAATTCTGAGGGTAATAACTAAAGCGTCATCATGGGGTTGGATGGTTCCAATCTTGTCCTCGTCCGAGAATCGTAAAACCGGTGGAGTACACGCTTTAGCTCTCTTCGGATCGTGATTAACATATGTGGGTAATCGGGCTACCGACATTACCCTAGATGGCCAAGATCCTGTTCTCCCTAGTGCGACGAAGATGACATTGATAGTTCCCAAAAAGGGCCTTGAAGAATCATCCCTTCGGGGCTCCGAGTTCACCTGACTTCCTCGGCCACTGGAGTGATGCAAGAGTTGTTTCAATTTACCCTCGTGGACAAGTTGGTCCAAATGATCCCACAGGCTTCTGCAATCCTTTGTGGTATGCCCATGGTCCTGATGGTACTAGCAATAGAGATTATGATTACGTCTTTCAGGGTTTTCCACCATCTTATTCGGCCGCTTGAAGAACGATTCATTCTTAATCTTTTCCAAAACTTGATGTACTGGCTCTTTGAATACAACGTTGACTGCTTGAAAATTTGCTGATCCTGATTGCCCAGCAAAATCTGTATGTGGCTTGTTATTACTATATCTATCCGACCTGAAATCCCTCATTTCTTGGGGGATAACCTTGTCTTTTCCTTTCCCTTGCTGCTGATCTTCTTCAACTCTCTTATACTTATCAATCCTGTCCATCAGTTGACGCTCACTGGTGACAGGTTTTCCAGTTAGAGACTTTCTTAAACTATGGTCAGCAGGGAGGCCGAGCTTAAACGTATTAAGGGCCACTTCATCAAGATCGCCTTCCATTCATTGAACATCTCCCAGTACCTATCTGAGTACGTTTTCAAGGTCTCACCTTCTTGCATGCTCAAGGATAGCAATGAAGCTAAGGGCCGAGCGACTCTTTGGTAGGTGACAAAACGAAAACCAAATGCTTGAGTGAGTTCTTTGAAGGAACTAATGGAATCTGCTTTTAGGCTGTCAAACCATCTCATCGCAACTGGTCCCAAACTAGAGGGGAAAACTTTGCACATCAAAGCTTCATCCTTGGAATGGACGGCCATCCTTTGGTTGAAGTGGCTCACATGCTCCACAGGGTCTGTTCTACCATTATAGATAGTGAACATCGGTTGATGAAAACGACGAGGAAGTCTTGCCTCTTCAGTCCTACGTGTGAAAGGCGATCTAGAGATTTGGTTCAAGGCCTTGCTCATAGCATCATTCCCTACGCCTCCACGTGATGGACTTCGACGTTGCCGTTTACGATAATGTTCTTCTTCATAGGAAAAGGATTCACTGACTGGTGTTCGAGATCTCCATTTATAAGTGACGTCTTGTTCATCGTCAGAATTATCATCGGAGTATGAAGAAGTCCGCCTCCTCTTAGCATGGCGCAACTCCCTTTTTAGTTGGTCAATCTCTAGTTGCATGTTTTTGTTCTTCTCTGCATGAGACACATGACTTCCACCTCGTGGCTGGCTTTGGTCAGTATGTGTAGTATGTACACTGCCTTCACGATCATGTCTTTGCTCCAAATTGAGAAAAGGATCAACGTGTTGGGATGCTCTGGATTCTACTGGTTGTTGCCCTGGTTCAGCCATCGTCAACTGTTGCATCCACTCTTGCTCAAGCTCTTCCCACAGACGGCACCAATTGTAGGGTCTCTATTTGTAGCCCAAGCCCAAAAGATATGGAATATGAGCCCAACAAGCCCAATACAATGAATTTGTAGAGAGTGGGTGAAAGAGCTAGACTGATAGTGAATTAAGCAACGTCTAATACAGGTTCTAAAGGATGAACAAGTACAAAAACACACTTAAAATTCAAATAAATTGATGTCCGAAGAGATAAATTATTGTTTGAAAGGTTAATACAATTCTTAAAGCTACAGTAAATCTTTCTTTTTTCCTTCTTCTATCTTTTTTTTTTTCTTCTGTAAGAGGTCTCTTACGCTTATATAGTTTTCTTTTAGACTATCTTGATCGTCCACTTGTTCTTCATCTAAACGTTCACTTGAGTATATGTCCCATCAGGTATCTTCGTCGGTTCTCCATGAGTGGCGGTAGTTGAGACTGCACTGTTCAGGGGTCTTCTCCACATTAATGCGGCCAGAAAAGTTGCTGCAGTGCATTTAATGCGGTGGTAGCAGCTTTTCCTTTAGATATTTCTCTGTTCTTATCATCTCTATACATGCCTGAAGTTTATCCTTATCATTGGAATTGCTAGGAAGGTCACTCAAACCTCCCAGGTACTTGCTTGACCGATATTCTTCATATCCGAGGAGGACACACTCTTCGGACTATTGACACACTCTTCGGACTATATTCTTCGATCATTTCCAGGCATATTTCTCCCACGTGGGGTCCTTCTCAATCATTTTCTCCTCTTCGGACACACCTTAGTCTTCAAATAGGGCCCTAAGCCCAATACATAAATTTGGGCTTTTATCCCCCCACACACACACACACACACACACACACATATATATATATAAAAGATAGAATGTTTGCAAAAGTGTGTTCTATTTATCTCAACTAATAAGCTTTATTATTCTCAAATAAAAAATTTAAAATTCAGTTCAATTTTTTTATTTTAAAAAAAAAGAATCCAATTCGGTCTACATAAATAACTAATTAGTATCTTAAACAGAAATTAAAAAGAAGGTTTCACTTTATGGACAAAAATAATATTTTAAGCAAGCATATTTTTATCTTAGACTTATTTTTAGTCTCTCTTCCACCTTTATTTTTTATTTTTTATTTTTGTACCATTCAAAGGGAGAAGAAGGTTACAAAAAGTCTCTCTTCCACCTAACTAGCAACTTATCTGCAACCTGAAAATGTGGGGGTGGTTGATAGTGGGTCCGTTTGGATACAGCTGAAAACTGAAAACTGAAAACTAAAAACACTGTAGCAAAATAATTTTTAAATGTGTGAATAGTACTGTGGGACCCATTTTTAATGAAAAAGTTGCTAAAAAGTCTAATTTGTGGGACTCGTGAACAGTGCATAAGTGCACTGTTCACTGCTAAAGGCTTCGCTTGGTAGGAGTGAATGGAATGGAATGGAAAGAAATAAAAAGAATAATTTTAGAATATTCTTCCCTTCTCTTGTTTGGGAGTTTTAAAGGAGGGAATGGAAAGTCCATTCCCTTGTTTGGGAGTTTAAGTGGGAGGGAATGGAATGGGTAGGAGGGAACACTCATTCCTTTCTATTCCCTTAAAACCTCAATTTTTCATTCCCCCCGAAATTGAGAGGAATGGGAGGGAATGAAATTAGATTTAATGATTTTTTTACTAAAACTCCTAAAATACCCCTATATATTTAACCCTTTATTTTAAAATAGGGGTCTAATAGTAATATTGTCGTAAAATGATTCCATTCCATTCCCTCCATGTTGCTTCCAAACAGGATTACTTAGGCTCCGCTTGGGAGGAGAGAATGGAATGGAATGGAAAGGAATAAAAAGAATAATTTTAGAATATTCTTCCCTTCTCTTATTTGGGAGTTTTAAATGAGGAAATGGAAAGTCCATTCCCTTGTTTGGGAGTTTAAGTGGGAGGGAATGGAATGGGTAGGAGGGAACACTCATTCCTCTCTATTCCCTTAAAACCTCAAATTTTCATTCCCCCCGAAATTGGGAGGAATGGGAGGGAATTGAATTATATTTAATGATTTTTTTACTAAAAATCCCAAAATACCCCTATATATTAAACAATTTATTTTAAAATAGGGGTCTAATAGTAATATTGTCATAAAATGATTCCATTCCATTCCCTCCATGTTGCTCCCAAACAGGATTACTTACATTCCATTCATTTTCATTCCTTTCCATTCCTTTATTTTAAAACATCCAATCAAGGTTACTTAATTCCATTCCATTCCATTCTTTTCCATTCCTTTCCCTTACTTAAATACATTCTATTCCATTGCATTCCTTTCCATTCCCTTATGATCATTTCATTCTATTCCATTCCATTCCCTTATGAACTCCCAAGCGGAGCCTAAGGGAGGAGGGAATGGAAAGAAGTAAAAAGAATAATTTTAAAATGTTCTTCCATTCTCTTGTTTGGGACTTTCCATTCCCTTGTTTGGGAGTTTAAGTGTGAGAGAAAAGAATGGGTAGGAGGGAACACTCATTCTTCTCTATTCCCTTAAAATCTCAAATTTTCATTCCCCCCGAAATTGTGAGGAATGGGAGGGAATGAAATTAGATTTAATGATTTTTTTACTAAAACTCCTAAAATACCCCTATATATTCAACCCTTTATTTTAAAATAGGGGTTTAATAGTAATATTGTCATAAAATGATTCCATTCCATTCCCTCCATGTTGCTCCCAAACAGGATTACTTACATTCCATTCCTTTTTATTCCTTTCCATTCCTTTATTTTAAAACATCCAATCAAGGTTACTTAATTCTATTCCATTCCATTCTTTTCCATTCATTTCCCTTACTTAAATACATTCTATTCCATTCCTTTATGATCATCTCATTTCATTCCCTTATGAACTCCCAAGCGGAGCCTAAACATTCCATTCATTTTCATTCATTTCCATTCCTTTATTTTAAAACATCCAATCAAGGTTACTTAATTTCATTCCATTCCATTATTTTCCATTCCTTTCCCTTATTTAAATACATTCCATTCCATTTCATTCCATTCCTTTCCATTCCCTTATGATCATCTCATTCCATTCCATCTCATTCCCTTATGAACTCCCAAGCGGAGCCTTAGTCAAATGTTACGGCTGAACAAAAAAAAAAAAAGGCAAAACGTAGACTTGAGGAAACGTGGATGCGCAAACGCGCAATCCAAACGCCCTCAGTATTGTTTAACCACGGTTTTCGTTATTTAAATAACATAGCATGTATTTTCACAATATTTTTTATCCACACGTATTTTCACAATATTTGAACAACGATATTAGAACACATTCCCAAACGGACTCATTTATCTCAAAAAAACAAAAACGTTGAAAATTTATTTATTTATTTATTTATTATTATTATTTTGGTTTGTCTTTTCTCTGTAATAACGACTGGTGAAAGGTTTATCCACTTTTCTCGAGTCTCTCGTAAATCCATAAACCCTAGTTCCCTCTCAAAAACCCCAGACCTCTGTCTGTTGCGCGCAATGGAGAACCAAGAAGACCCAGCTCCAAAACCCAAGGATCAACCTCTCTGCGAGGAGTGCAAGGCAAACCCATCAAAGTACAAGTGCCCAGGTTGCTCTGTACGCTCTTGTGGCCTCTCATGCGTCAAGGCTCACAAGCAACGCACTGGTTTTACGGGCAAGAGGAACCAGACCCAGTTCGTCCCTCTCTCACAGTTCGATGATAATCTCCTCATCTCTGGTACTTTTTTTTCTCGTGAATTCAGACACCCTTTTAGCTGGTTCGTTTTCAATGGTGGTTGATTATCATATGCTTGAGAAAGTTTCTATCTTGAAATTTCGATTTCAATTTCAATTCCCTGTTTTGCTTTTTGTGAATTTGATTTTATCTCATCAATTCAGAGACCCTTTTGCCAGGTTTTCAAGCTCTCTCATTATCATTATCATTACCCTTTTCAGGGTTCCTTATTTGAGTTCTATACTGGTGGGTTATCATATACTTCAGAAAGTTTCTATCTTGAAATTTCAATTTCGATACCAACTTTTACTTTTTGAATTTGATTTTACCTTTTTGATGTGAATTGTAATTAGCTCGAGAGGAATTTGCAATTTTTGTTTTTGAAATTTCATTACCTTTATTGCAATTATGGACTTCTTTTCTCCCGCTCGATGAAATTTACTCTATGGTTATTTTAATCACATTTTCTATTCTGGTATATTATCGTATGCTTGAGAAAGTTTCTACTTTGAAATTTCAATTTAGATACCTTGTTTTACTTTTTTGATTTTTTATTTTTTTATTTTTTTATTTACCTTTTTATGCGAATTTATAATCAGCAAAAGAGGAAATTTGCTATTTTTCTTTGAAATTTCTCTACCTATATCACAATTTGGACTTCTTTTCTCATATGAGTGGATTATAATCTGCTTGATAAATATTTCTCTTTGGTTTCTTTTAGTCAAAATTATGATAACCTTCATGTGGCTGTGAAGATTTAAGTACATGTAGAATTTAATATTCTTGAGGAATTGTTCTTTTGGTGTGAGATTTTATTAGGATAACTTATCTCTCTTACTCGTTTTGTATATGTTGTAATTTGCTTGATTAAGTTATGCTATTTTGCTTTCATGTCTAAACCAAAACTCTTCTGTTTGGAACATTCTGTGTAGATTATAATTTGCTAGAGGAAGTGAAGAGGGTTTCCAAATCTGCTCAGAGAATGAGAAGTAAAGTGTGTGGTTATTCTCATTATAAATTACCATATCACCTAAAAAGTCTCCGGAAAGCTGCTGCGAGTCGGAAGACAAAACTCCTATTTCTCCCTAGTGGAATGTCAAAGAGGGAGAAAAATCAAACTCGATACAACAATAGGTTATTATCAGTTTCCTTGGACTTCATTGTTGTGGATTCGATTATAAATTATTGGTTATTTAGTTTACTTGTGATTTACCATAGGATACCTCATTGTGGTTTCCTTTTTCTTTTCCCCCTTGACATATTTAATGCGTACAACTTATATGCTTCTTGCTATCTATAAGAAATTGGTTAATGACTCAGTCATGGCCTCTTTCTCTTGCTATGGTGGTATTTTTTCAAAGGTGAATATTTGTAAATCTTAGCATAATGGTACTGGAAATGAACTAAGATTCTCTGTTGCGTTGGTGGATGTTTTTTTAATCAGATTTTGCAATTCATCTTAATGATTGTTTCAGGAAGAAAACCATTGAGTGGACCATTGAGTGGCGTTTTCACTCAACAGATGTTGTTTTACATGACCATGGGTAAGCTATCTTACCTACTCTTATCCGTGGATAACTAATTATTCTTGTTAATTCTTATCCTTCTGTTAGCATGAGTCAATTGGTTTGTGTATTTTGTTTGAAGAACTGATGCAATTTTGTTTTTCAGATTAAATGAAAATATGAACCTTTCCTCCGCTATTGAGAATCATCTAAAACCCGGCCCTTGGAATCACCAACTAAGACAATTCTGTGAGGAACAGCTGGACTGTCTCAAGTTTTTCATCCGTAAATATCCTAAGGTTTCTTTCTTATCCTTTGATGGTGGTATTGTTGATTACTTCATCATGGTTATCTAAGAGCATTTTCAGTCCTGAGAATGGTTTGCCAGTTTTGTTCTCAAAGTGGTCAAATTTTGGACCTCTAATTGTCAACTGGTCCTTGGTCTTAAAGGCACAATTTGGCTGTGTTCAAATTGAGTTTGTCTGAGAAGGCCAGCTTTTATGTTAGGTTGTGTTGGTGCCCTTGTAATTGTTTAGGGACTTGAACTGAACTTTTTTCATTTTGACAATCTAAATGTTATATTTTGAAAAACATTTTGAGCATTTCTGGAGGTTTGCACCTGTGGATGATTCATCATGTGTAATTATGTATGATATCCTCCCTATGGTCTTTCAACCACATTGCATCTCCTAGCCCAATTAAAGTGGACTGGAGATCAAGGTAATAAGTTCAATCTGATACACATGTTGTATCTACCTATCCGAAAAATTATATCTGTTACATCAGCTTGATCTATCTCTTTGGCATAGATATCATGTCTGCTGGGTGCTTTACCTCCCTACTATCTTTAGAGAGCTTTTGGGTGCCATATATAATACACTTAGCAGGTGTGATACTCTTATTGCTATTGGCTTAAATTGTCTGTATTTCTAGACAGAAAAGACAGACAGATTTTAATTGGCATATATTAGATGATTGTAGTACATTGGTTGATTCTTGACTAGGTTGGCTTAATGGTGCAACAATTGCTCAGATTAAAGGCTGAAGTACTGCTTCATGCTGCTGTTTTATACGTGGTGTTCTCTTTTGCACTAGACTTCAAAATTGAGCACCCTGTATTGGGGTCAAGTTGAACTATGAATAAGATTGTGGTCAATGGATTGGGTTTCTTTTGGCACCAAGTATTGTTGAACCTTTTGAACTTATTGTTAAAGGGTGATTAAAATAGTGCCAGTCTCGTCTAAGTGGGTTCTTGGGAGTGGTGGTTAGTACTTGGATTTTCTTTTTTTGTTAAGTATGAATTTTATTCGAAAAGGAAAAGGGATATACACAAAGATTGTGTACTAGCCCAATTCAAAATATACAACTCAAAATGAAAGAGAATTGTTAAGTTGTGGATGTTCTGCCCTTTAGGAGTTGATATTCATTATATGTTTTCTCTTTTTGTTATTTATTTTCATCTTTTGGTGGAGATATTTCCTATGCACACGGGCTTGCACTTGCTCATGGAAACCTAAGACTTGTTTATTCTGATTAACAATTGTCTTGTTCATCTTCATTTACCTAGCTGGTATTTTTTTATCCAGACAAGATCTGATATGTAATTATGTATGCATATATATGTTTTGCAGGGTCCTAGGTCACCTTTCCGTGAGTTGGATGTAAAGGCCTCAATAAAGCAACAACTATCCAAGTTAGCTATATTGGAGTATCCTGTAATATATGCCTTCCTCGCTTCACACAACTATGATTTTGAAGTCGTTAAAGAAGCCAATCCTCTTACTCATAAACCAAAGTTTAAGGATTCTGGAAGCAACCCAAGCCCAATCCCAGAAGGTGTCCCTTTCAAGGAGGAGGAAATAGAAGAAGACAACAGCTCTTCAGATCCTCATGTTTATAATCTCATGAAACATGTGAATTCAAGTCCAATGCATCGATTTCGTCATCAGAACAAGCTGTCTGAGAAAGTGATAAACAACTCATCAGAGAGGTCATTGTTGTCAAGAGTGGAAACGGGCAACTGTTACATTTCGGCTCTGCTGAGGAACCAGGAGTTTCTGAAATTAGGGAGTTTGATTTTGATCAGGGCTTAATAGATGCATGCTTAGATCTAATTGCAAAAAACAATCCTGAGGACTTCCTTGATTTGGAAGGTGTATTTACTGAGGAAGTAACTGCGGAAGAAAGAAAGAATTTCTCATAAGTGCAAGGAGTCTTCTCAGCAGAGGAGGAATTAGAAGAAGGAGAGATTCTTGAATAATTAAAATTATAATAGGAAAGGACCAACTGCCAAGGGTTGTGCTGATAATTATGATTTTTGTTAGTGCTTTGGCATTGAGCTCTGGTTGCTGCAATCATGCCTAAGAAACAAAATTACTTTCTTAGCATTATTGGTTGAGAAGTGCATGCTTTCGTTCATATCATGCGGAAGGAGGTGTCTCAGTCGCTCATAGCGTCTCCATTTCCTCTTATACAGATGATGACACTTTTGGTTGAGCCTACAATATCCGCTTGTCAATTTTCTAGGGAGCATTGCCCAGAAGCTACACAGGACAGAAGCAGATTACATCAATTGTTAAAAGGTGATCTGAATTTGAGGATTTCCCAAGATTTGGATAGCCTGCCTTCTTGATTACTGTTGTGCTTCCTTCCGGGAGCAACTCAAGATGCAATGTATTTTGCTACAGCTCACCCTGAACTGCTTATAAGTCTTCATTAATTGATTCTTTTTACTGGTATAGAATGTCGAACTCTCTTCGTTTGTCATTTTGGTATTATTTGCTAATATTGATTTCCTTAGATGCTTGGTAAAGTATGATCTACATCATGTTTTATTCTTGTGAAGATATGAAAATTTATTGTAGAGATATGAATGTGTTTTTTACACTGATTCCATAGTCATTTGTTCTTCTTGACTTAAGAGTTAAGACCTTGTTGCAAATGAAAAGAAACCCAGAATCCATCCAAAAAGAAATGAAGCATGCTTACAATCATGTGTCAGGCAAACAGATGCTCACCCAAAATGATTGTCAAATTCCTATATAATTGATTAGTAATAGAATAATCAATTCTTATTCGTCATTATTTGACAGAAATAGCTTCTTCTCTGCTTTTACAATTAAAAAAATCAGCATTATGGAAACTGTAGGGTAGTATTCAGATAATTCTTGGATGAGGAAGTGCAGGATTAGAAAATTCTGGAGCCAAAGGAGATTGATAAATGGAAGCTATGCTCAACATTGAGATAGATGAAGGGAAGTCATCCTCAGACACACTGATACCATTCAATAGAATCAATATGAAAGGCTTACAGTAGTTTAAATTCATAGATCTCCACACTATATATAGACTATAGACACCAACAACCCCCAAAGTTACAACTAAAGGTCAAAGCACTTTTACAAGACAAACAGGGTAATTTACAAAGCACACCACACTTAGTAAGTGGTAGTACTAAGCTTAAATTCAAAAAAAGAGTTTTGTTGTTTTTTGGATTGGTAAGCAGTTATACATGCACTTGGAGATACTGTAGTCAGCACCCTTTTTTTTTGCCTCCATTTTCTCCCTTCTGTTATATGCTACCTTTGAATTTATGTTTTATGGGCCTGAAGTCGCCCCTAGTTCACTCAGAGTTCCTTGGTGATGCCTAGGTGATTTGGTATCCTTTGATTAGAAGACTGGATAATATTTAAGGTTTCTAATAGTATTTTTTTTTAGAGTGTGCTGAAGGAAAAAGTCCAAAATTTTAGATTCTCTGGTTTGGTATAGTATTTTTTTAGACTCAGCATAGGGGGAGTTCGTAGCTTCTCCATTGAGTCCAAATCCTTTAAATTAGTTTTAGAGGAAGGGGGCCGTTACTTCTTGCTAAGGATCTTTGAGAGGGGCAGATTATTTATGAGATCAGTTTTCATGGGTAAGAATGCAGCAATATGGCTGATGAATAACATTGAAGACTTTGTTGTTGGGAAGAGTTCCAAGCAGTTTTTCATTTTTAGAGATGGGGACACTGCCTTTACTCTCCAAAGGAGTTTCAACTCTTTTGGTCAGTTCTTGCTACTGACTGAACTCAAAGTGGGTGGATGTAGGAGGTCAGTTATTATCCCTGAAGGCAAAGAGAAGTTTGGTCGGAGAACCTTTGGCCTTGAACTAAGAAAGCTGCTGAATCCCTCCCACTATAAGTTGGCTGGTTTTGGTCCTCCAAGTTTTTTTCCTCAGGTGCAGAGGTACAACTTGGAAGCCCAAAACTCTAGAACTTTTGCTGAAGTTGTGCAAGGCTTCCATGGAAGATCAGAAGTTAGCAAGCACATTAAGCAGCTGGATGAAAAGAAGGGGATGACTCTGAGACTTCAAGGTGCCAAAGTGGGGGTTTTTCCGGTGGTTAAGACTGAGAAGATGGAGGTGGGGAGAGGGGACAGGAGGAAGCAGAGCATTAATGTGGAGGCTGAGGTTGGTGAGCAATATCTGGCAGACAGGAGGTTACGTTTCCCAAGCTCCAGTTTAAATTCAAAAGATTATGAAAAGATGAAGAAGAGTGATGCTAGGAGGTATGGCTGGTCAGGAAGGGGTCTTATCGTGGAGGTTGATGTGATAGGGAGGAGGCGGGTTTCCTGGGACAGAAACAAAGTGGGAGAAATGCATTTCAGAGGGGATTCACGTGCAGTGGCTTCGGACTGTAATATAAGAGGTTCTAAGGCTCTTAAATGGGTTGCAAAGGAAACCAAATAGGCTGAACAAGTCTTGGGCCTTGCCACAAGCCCATTGCTGTCCAGCCCAGGTGTGGGTTATGTTATTTGTTCTGGCCCAAGTCAGTTTGAAGAGGGAGAGAGCTCTCGGTCTGGAGAAGAGAGACCAACCTAGAGCCCGATGAAGGAGGCGAGCTCCTTGGCTGGTTCCCAGTGCTCCGATCCTGAGCCGGTGGAGCTGGGCCGAGGTCCTCAGCCTCCGACGGTGGCCGGCGGCCCTTATTTTGTCGGAAACAGCTCCGATGAGCACTCTTTTTCATTGGGTAAGTCTGAGCTGACGTTTTTGAGGTCACCGGTGGAGTTTCTCTCTTCTTTTCTCTTCCTCTCTGGCTTCTTTTTGTGCTTTTCAAGGGCTGGGTTTGTGGACACACCCATGATGGCTGTGGGTGATGCCCCTGGGGAGGGAGATTTGGTGGTGGAAGAATTGGAAAACTCAGAACTGGGTTCAGGTGAGTTTCACACGAAGGCAGTGGGTGAAGTCAGCGGGGAGGGAGCATTGGGGGTGGAAGAGTTAAACAATTCTGATTTGGGCTTGGGTGTGATACTCACAAAGGCAGAGGGTGATGTCCCTGGGGAGAGTGTTTTGGAGGTGGAAGAGCTGAATAATTCAGATATGGGTTTGGGAGGAGAGGATAGCTTACCAATCCCTCTGAGGTCTATCACTCCCTTTGGGCTGCCTTTGGCAGCTGTGTTGGACTGTGATGATGAGACATTGGAATGTGTGGATACGTTAGATATTTCTAGTTGGGTGAAGAATAGACTTCCTGGTTTTAGTAAGCTGGTGGGGCTTTCCCTGAGTCGACATGAGAAGTTATGTATTGCTCTGTTACAAAAGATTGAGAAGGAGACAGAGGATGTCAAAGTGTTGAATAGGAAAGCTGCAATTCCTAGAAAAGCTCTCATTAAAAAGAATAGAGGGAAGAGAGAGTTGAGGAACTTGCAGTCTTCGGTTAACTATGATGGCAAGTAGATTATAGGTTGCTGAACTATTTCATCAGTTGGGATTTTCTTGTCTTTATGAATTTAAAAATTCTTTCTTGGAATGTTAGGGGCTTGAATGACTGTCGGAAACGGTCAGTTGTGAAAAATTTATTGCGTGAGTGGAAGTGTGATGTAATTTGCCTTCAAGAGACCAAGCTATCCGGCTTGGACAGACAAATGGTTGGCAGCCTGTGGAGCTGTCCCTTTGTGGACTGGGTGGCTTTAGATGCTGTCCAGACTGCGGGTGGGGTTCTGTTGATGTGGGATAGGAGGGTATTGGAGAGGTTGGACTTTCTTCTGGGTTCCTTTTCTGTGTCTGTTCTGTGGAAAGGGGTGGGGGATGGCTTTACCTGGGCGTGTTCTGGGGTATATGGCCCAATTGATAATAATGCGAGGGGGCTCATGTGGGACGAGTTGGTTGGCACTCACCAATATTGGAACGTTCCTTGGTGTTGCATTGGGGATTTTAATATTGTTCGTTTCTCTAGTGAACGGTCGGGTAACTCCCGTCTTACTCCGGCTATGGATCTTTTTTCGGAGTTCATTGAGGATCTTAATTTGATTGATTTGCCTTTGAAGGGGGGGAATTTTACCTGGTCTAGCGGCTTCGATCAGCCTTCGATGTCTAGGATAGACAGAGTGTTGGTGTCTTACGATTGGGAAGAGCAATACCCGGATGTGATCCAGCGGATTTTACCTCGTCCTGTTTCAGATCATTTCCCAATTCTGGTGGAGGTAGGGGGAATGGCGAGGGGAAAAAGTCCGTTTAGGTTTGAGAATATGTGGTTAAAGACGGACGGGTTCATTGATAGAGTTCACTCTTGGTGGAATCGGCATTCTTTCTCTGGTACTCCTAGCTTTGTGTTTGCCAAAAAATTGAAGGCCTTAAAGGAAGATATCATTCAGTGGAACCGGTCGGAGTTTGGTCATGTCGGACGCAAAAAGTCTCAATTATTAGAGGCTTTGAAATTGCTTGATGCCAAGGAAGGGGGGTTTGGCCTCTCTGATGCAGAGTTAAGTGAGAGAATTGTGGTGAGATCCGAAGTAGAGAGTCTTCTCTCTTTGGAAGAAATCTCATGGAGACAGAAATCAAGAATGTTATGGATTAAAGAAGGAGATAATAATACTAAATTCTTCCATAAGATGGCTAACTCTCGTAGAAGGTTTAACCATCTAAGAATTTTGGAGGTGGATGGGGTGGTGTATGAGGAATCGTCTGAGGTGGCTGCTTAAGTGGTTCAATTTTATAAAAATTTGTATCAGGAGACAGAGGAGTGGAGGCCTTTTGCGGAAGGTTTGGAGTTCGATCAGATAGATGGGTCGGAGAGGTGCTGGCTTGAAAGGAGGTTTGAGAAGGAGGAGATTCTTCTAGCTGTTAATGAGTTGGTTGGGGATAAAGCCCCAGGTCCAGATGGTTTCTCCATGGCCTTCTTTCACCATTGCTGGAGAGTGGTGGAAAGAGATGTTCTAGCTGTTTTTGAGGAGTTCTATCTCCACAGTAAGTTTGAGAAATCTCTGAACGCTACTTTCATAGCCTTAATTCCTAAGAAGAATGATGCTTCCAATATCCGAGATTTCAGGCCTATTAGCTTGGTGGGGAGCTTATACAAGATTTTGTCTAAGGTTTTGGCAAATCGCTTGAAGACGGTTTTAGACCAACTGATCTCTGAGTCCCAGAATAGTTTTGTGGGAGGTAGACAAATTCTTGACTCAGTTCTCATTGCTAATGAGTGTGTTGATAGCCGAGTTAAGAGTAAGACTCCGGGGGTTATTTGTAAGCTTGATATCGAGAAAGCTTATGATCACGTAAATTGGGAGGCTTTACTAGATCTCTTGAAGAGAATGGGCTTTGGGGAGAAGTGGTGTAGATGGATCCGGACTTGTATTTCAACTGTTCATTTCTCTATTTTGGTTAATGGAACTCCAGCTGACTTCTTTAGGAGCACGAGGGGTTTGAGACAAGGGGACCCGCTATCTCCTATGTTGTTTCTGGTTATTATGGAGGTTTTAAGCAAAATGCTGAAAAGAGTTGAAGGCGCTGGTTTGATCAGGGGTTTTAAGGCAGATGGTAGACGGGGTGAAGGGGAATGTGTCTCTCATCTTCTGTTTGCGGATGACACTATTCTTTTCTGTGATGCGGAAGAGGAGCAGATCCTTCACATTCGAATGCTTCTCCTCTGTTTTCAGGCTGTAACAGGTTTGAAGGTTAATGTCCTGAAAAGCGAGATGGTTCCAATAGGAGAGGTTAATAATATGCATGCCTTGGCAGAGATTCTGGGTTGTAGGATTGGGACTTTGCCTATGACCTATTTAGGTATGCCGTTAGGGGCTCCTCATAAGTCTCCCTCTATTTGGAATCCTATTTTGGAGAAAATTAAGCGGAAGCTAGCTGGGTGGAAGAAGCTGTATTTGTCGAAAGGTGGAAGACTGACGTTACTTAAGAGTACGCTATCTAGCCTTCCTACTTATTATTTGTCTCTTTTTACCATTCCATCGCATGTGACGAATAAGATTGAGAAGATGCAAAGGGACTTCTTGTGGGGGGATTCGAAGGCCCACTTGGTGGGGTGGGATAAGGTGTGTGCTCCTAAGGCGAACGGTGGTCTGGGTCTTAGGAAAATAACCACTTTCAACAACGCCTTACTAGGAAAATGGTTATGGCGGTTTGGGGTTGAGGAGACTCGTCTCTGGAGGAGGGTTGTAGTTTCGAAGTTTGGGGAAGAGTGGGGGGGTTGGTCTTCTAAGCTGGGCAGGGGTGCCTATGGGTGCGGTTTATGGAGAAGTATTCGTAAAGGTTGGGAGGTGTTTAGTAAATGCATTCAGTTTGAAGTAGAGGTGGGGGATAGAGTGAAGTTTTGGACAGATAGGTGGTGTGGGGACTTACCACTCCATCGATCCTTCCCATTAGTGTATGGGATTGCTTCTAATAGAGAGGTATCGGTGGCCTTGTCTCTCGAAAGGTTGGGGATGGAGGCTCAGAGAAGCTGGAATGTTCGCTTGTTAAGGGACCCTAATGATTGGGAGATGGGTGAGGTGGATGAATTCCTCCGTACCTTGGGTTCTAATTTGCCTCGTTCTGAGCTTGGAGACCGTATGAGGTGGACGTTAACAAAGAAGGGGGATTTTGATATCCGCTCTTTCTACAACAAGCTTCGTTGTCCTTTGCCTATTATCTTTCCTTGGAAAGGTATTTGGAAGGTTAAGGCTCCTCTGCGAGTCTCTTTCTTTGTTTGGACTGCGACTTGGGAGAAGATTCTTACAAGTGACATTCTGAGGCGTAGAGGAGTGGCTTTTGTTGACCGGTGCATTATGTGTCGTAGTAATGGGGAGACGGTGAACCATCTACTTCTTCATTGTGAAAAAGCTTATCTGCTGTGGAGCTTGGTTTTTAGAACTTTTGGGATCTCATGGGTTCTGCCAAGATCGGTTGCAGATACGCTTTTTGGTTGGTGGAATTGGTTTGGAAAGCATTCTTCTAGCATTTGGAATTTAGCTCCTTTGTGCCTTATGTGGTGTATATGGAGGGAGCGGAATTGGAGAACTTTTGAGGATACAGACAAATCCGATAATCAGTTGCTCGCCTTCTTTAGTGGCTCCCTTTTTGATTGGACTAGGGCTTGGGGAATCACCTCTAGTGACTCTCTCCCTTTGTTCCTTAATTCTCTGCTCTGTACTTAGTTCTTATGTTGGCTTTTGTTTGTTTTGTTGCTTTTTCTTGTTGTTTGTTTCCTCCTCTGTAATCCTTGCTCTACCTTTTGTTTTTCATGAGGTAGCTCTTTGAATATACATCTTTTTACTTATCAAAAAAAACTAAGCTTAAATTCAAGACAAGATTTATTGATTAATGCAATCTTTCCAAATGACTACACTTTCAATGGCAGTCACGAAAATGCTTATTTGGAAATTATTTGGCCTATTATGACACTACATCACTTAGACACTACTATTATTTGAAAATCCCATGGATGACTTTTCAGCTTCAGATGTTGAACTGTAGAGGAAAGGACATGGGGGTGCAGAAATCTCAAGAATGCCATCTAGCATATGAGTGACTTCTCTCATGGAAGGCCTCAATAATGGCACATCCTGTACACACCAAATTGCCACCATTACTAGCTTCTTCACCCAATTCATATCACTAATAGCCTCTTCATCATTTTCCACCAATCTTTCAACTTTCCCTTTACTATAGCATTCATATGCCCATTCTGTAAGTATCGCTGCCCTCTCCATCTCAACTTCCACACATCTCCTGCAACTAACGATCTCCAACAACATGACACCAAAACTATAAACATCCACCTTTATTGTGACTGGTGTGTTTTTGAACCATTCTGGTGCAACATAGCCTTTAGTCCCCCTGATGCCAGTGAGAGTCCGGGTTTGTTGGTTCATCAAAAGCTTTGCCAATCCAAAGTCAGAAATTTTGGCTGTAAAAAAATCATCCAAGAGTATGTTTTGAGGCTTTATGTCACAATGAATGATTTGCATGCTGCATTCTTCATGTAAGTACATTAGTCCTCTAGCAATTCCTATTGCAATCTGCATTCTTTGTTGCCAACTTGGTCTTATTACTCCAAAGAGGAAACTCGACAATGAGTCATTGTACATAAACTCGTACACCAAAATTCGGTGTTCACCTTCATCACAATAGCCAAGTAACCATACCAAATTCTTATGGTGAGTTTGGCCGATCACAGTTACTTCAGTTTTGAATTCCCTCTCACCTTCCTTTATCATCTTGTCTAGCTTCTTGACAGCAACATAGTTGCTATAACTTGATACTATTACCCCTTTATAAACAGTGCCAAAAGAACCCTTGCCCAATTCTTCTTTGAACCCACGAGTAGCATCTTCAAGATCTTTGTATGTAAATGAGCACAGATTCATATCAAGATCTTTTGTATGTAAGGTTTTGTAGAAATTTGGCAGTTTTCCTTACCACAAACAGAAGACAACTAGAGAAATTGCAGCTACAGAAAAGAAATTAAAAAATACAGAAGTACCTAGGAGGACTGCAAGGATCAATATCTCTTGATTCTTCCTTCCTTGGCCTGGATTTGGATTTGTAGGATTCTGTGAAGAGCTATTCAATTTAAATTTCTTGAATAGAGCTTTTCTATCAATGGCGCTGTTGTTGAACCTCCCATTAGAAAGCGATAATTTCTTCTTCCAACATCTTCCTGTGCCATTATTAAACTTTGGATTCTGGAAAATGGTGACTGCACAATAACAATCGCGCAGACAAGAATTCTTGCATTCAAATTCTGTTGTGGGTTGTAGTAATTCATAGTCAGCTAAAGGCCAATCAGCATACTACATCTCCAAGAATTCAAATTTATCTTCCGAAATCACAGTACCCATCTCGTTACATTCATTCATGTAGCTTACATTGTCTTGTTTGCAGCCACTATACTTGTTATTTACATCCAAGAGAGAGAAGCCTGGGGCGCATTGGCACTCTGGCATACCATGGGCTCCCAGTGAACATATGCTATTATTACCCCAAGGCCCACTTCCAAAAGTGTTGTAAATATCCAGGCAGATGTTTTCAGGAACATACCAAGTTGCAGACCAGGTTTGGTTTTCAGTAAAATTCTTTGGGCGAGTATAGAGTCTGAAAACACCATCAAAGTCTAGTGTTTGGTTTCTATTTTTTGTTTCTCACAGGTTAGAAATTTCGGGTTAATTCCCTACAGTTGGTTCATCGAAGCTATTCCATAAGATGCTTGAGTTTGTGCTTGTTATAACAAAATTCCCAGTGTCTAGCATAGCCCCATTTGATACTCGAGGATTCTCATTGTTGCTGGACCTCCACAACTCCCATCCACCTGGAGCTTTGAGTACAAGTTGTCCAGCTGTGTTAAGCTCAACTTTTGATTCTCTCTCTGTCGATTAATCTCTGTTTGCAGACCAAACTATAGTTTCATCTGGTATCTTAGCAAACCAGATAGCAAGAAGGAACTGATCTGGTTGACCTGGAAAGCGACGGAATCCAAATGAATATCACCAGGTGGCTACCTTAAGACCCGCATAAATAAACATTGCATGTCCTGCTTACTCCTCTGTTCCACCGCTTCAACCGTACTCAAGCGTCGCCCCACTTCCAGTGCCACCTGGGGACATACCATATCAAAGGGAGCACCCCATATTTGTACCCACATAGAAACCGATTCGAACTTCATGTTTTTTGCTGTCATCGCCACTTCCCATCTGCGCAGCATGAGAACCTGATTGTCGAACATCCATGGACCTTCCCTTAAAACACGTTCCAACTCAAACTCTGTCTTGAACTTGAACTGAAACAAGTTCGAGCTGACCTCAACAATCTGCAATCCATCCTCCAATCCCCATGCCTTCCTCAGCATATTTTGGACCACTTGTTTGTTAAAAGGCTTACACGTAAGAAACTTACCAATTAGACTTTGATTGCATCTCTCTATTTCACCACGTCGGCCCTCATCTGATATTAGTATGACTTCCTCTTCCTCCGAAGTTAGCTTCATATTCTCCAAACAAGTAATTACGTCGTCTGCCATCTTACAAAGGACAAAAAAGAAAAGACAAAACCTTAGGAAACCTAAGGGAGGGATGAGACTCGTAGTCACACGAGAGAGAAACTAGATTGTTTTTTTAAGTACTTTGTTTGATAAGTCCTAGCTCAAGCTTTTTTATTTCACACACTTATTTGAGGTGCCGTGGAGCCAAGTCTCTTATCCATCTCTTTCCTTATGATTTCCCTTCTAGACAGAATTCAACTAATATGGATTCGTATCAAGAAAATAAATCAAAGAAGAGAAGCTATGTCTTTTAACTTTTTCATGGGCTGTAATTTATTTTCATTTTTGATTTCTCGTTTAGTAAAAGAGTTAATGCTTATATGGATTTAAAACCCCCTTCATTATTTATGATTCCAAGATAATTTTTCATGTGCTAGACACCTCTCTCCCTTGGTAATTAATTTTCAATCAAACATATATATAAATTTTTTTGTTTTTTTGTTTTTTAACTTAAATTAAATTTTTATATAGTTATATATATATATATATATATATGGATACTTCCATTCGATCATTTGTTATTTACACGATAAGAATGTTTTACTTTGGAATATTCTTTTGGGATTCTAAAGATTTTCCATCTTCTAAGAAAATGGTTATCGTATTTGTTAAGCTTGTTAATTTTCTCTTATATTTCTTTTAAGTTAAATAATTTTTCATAAAATTTTATGTCAAAATGTAGAGTTCATTATAGCCTATACAAATGGATAGTTCTTAATTAATTGGTTCATATCTATCTTAAGTTTTTTTATTAGAGCATTCTTTGTAATCATGTAATTTTTTTTTAACCTTTTAAATTGCAGTGAAAACTTCAATAGTAAAGCTGATCATGGAAATAAATCACATTCTCACATAGCAGATGAAAATTGCTCTTTGGGTAAAGATGTCATCTTGGAAATATTAGCAAGACTGCCAGCAGAAAGCCTTATCCAATGTGAGAGGGTTTGCAAAAGTTGGTTTAGAATGATTTATGATCCAAACTTTGTACACAAATTTAAGCAAGTATTCATCACTTTAAATTTTTTACTTAAAATATCAGACCATTTCTAGTTATATTATTTTGATATTGAAGATGCCTATAATGGGCTGATACTTCACAAATCTACAAATTATAGCAATCTCGACGTCTATAATAATAGCAATGACCAAATGACCACCATCCCTCTTGTGCCACTAACGAGTTCAAGAAACTACTATTCATTGGTACATGATGTTTCCATCCAAAAGTACAAGGTCGTTTGCTTTTGTTTGCGTAATAATATTGTGAAGTGCTATATATATGTTCTGGATAGTAATGATGATGAAGCTCTGTTGGGAGGGAATTGAGCTTTTCTTTCGTGGTAAACTTTCTGAGTCATTCCCATTACACACAAGTCCATCAAAATTTTGATAGAGTTGTGTGTAATGGGGCTCTGAATTGGATTTCAAAAACTGAAACAGATCTGATGGCATATGTATCAACAATAGACATATCAAGTGATCGAGAAGCTTGGGAAAAGAATTGAGTTGCCATCTAAACCCAGCATGTGCAACAAGAAAAGACTGATCAACTGCAAGTTATTAGCTTTCAATGGATTTCTTTGTTAAGCTAATCCAAGCTCCAAGGATAGGTTTGATTTTTGGGTCTTGAGGGATTGGGTTAAACTTAAACCTATTTGGATTGAGCAACATACATTACGCCTTTCATTGATGATCTGCAAGCCCAAAACTTTGAAGAGTTTCATTTAAGATTATTTTTTTTACCTCTTGCAATATACCAAAATAAATGTCAAAAAAAAAAAAAAAAATACAAAAAAAAAGGTGAGGTTTTAATAAACTGTATATAAAAGTTAAAAACTAAAAACCGAGCTTATAAAATTTTTGAAAAAGTGAACAAATGGAAAAAAAAAAAAAAAAGTGAAATTTTAAAAAACTGTATATAAAGTTAGAAACTAATTAAAATCTGGACTTATAAGCTAATGCCAAATAAACACACATCATGAATTTTTTTCAAGGTAATGATACTCTCAAATCTACTCTTTTTACATCTACCATTATGTTTTTTTTTTAATAAATAATTTTTTTTAATAATTTCTTAAAATATCCAATTATGATTTTTTGTATGGAATAATGGATTTAAAGTGGTTTGGTATTTTTAATTGAGTCAATCTATCGAAGTGATCTTTTCCCACTAAAAAAAAAAAAAAATCCTATCACACCCCTAAAAAAAATAGGAACAAATACAAATTAATCTGTTAAAAGCATCCTATGGATAGATGAATGCACCCTAGGTGGCTGACATTCAGTACTACTTGAACTACCTTGGGAAAAATGGTGACTCTCTCGGTGGAACTGGATGGAGCATGAGTGAGTTCAGTTGGAAAAAATGTGAATTCACATGTTTGTACGTGATAGATAAAAATTAATTTAGTTAGCCATTTATATATTCTTGTTCTGCACGCTTTTCTTTCCTTTATCTTACAGTCTTACTACTGATTTAGTTGAGTTAAAGAGAATTTGAAGGGTTGGTTTTTTTGTATAGCTAGTTATTTGTATATACTTGTTGTGAACACTTTTCCTATCCTTTGTTTTTAGTTATGTCAAGAGTATTATGCCTCATGTTTTGGCTGTTAATGCATATGCTATAGATCTTCACTCAATTAGTGGTTTGGTTCCTCTCCTTTGTTACCTAAAAAACTCCCACTCAAATCTTCGTTCAAAGGCTGCAAAAGGTGTAATAACTATTGTCCAAAACAATCCTCGTAGTCAATAACTAGTCGTGGAAGCAAATGGTTTAGAACCTCTCATTTCTAATTTTACTTCAAACCCTGATGTGATTGTTTGAACCAAAGCACTTGGGGCAATATATTGTGTTTATAATAAGGATGGTGAATTGTGACTTAGAAAACTGTTAATTCAATTCTTCAGCTAAATGGATTTATCTTTTATATTTGTATTTGGTTATAATACATTGGAATTTTGATGTGTTTGGTTTTAGTATGTAGTTTTGTGCATGATTGTGGTTTTTTTTAATAAAAGAAAATCTTATTTTAAGGGTCAAGAGACCTTTTAATAACTTTATTTATCAAGGATTGTACATGTAGAATCTTTTAACCCTTGTTAAATATGGTAAATAAGGTTATTTAAGGATCTCTTAAGCTTCAAAATAAGATTGAGTACTTGTTTTGAGGGCTACGAAGGCTTTCAAAATTTCCTTTTCGACGGTATAAATTTCAAATTTTATTTTTTCAGTCTCTTGTTTGGGCTTCATGATATCCATAGTTCTAATGATAAAGATCAGGAGCATAAATTAAAACTCTCTCAATATATATATATATATATATATATATATATATATATATATAGGGAAAGATTTACGTGGTTCTTGCGTTAAAACTTAAAAAATAAAATAAATAAAAAAGAAGGAACGAAATTTCAACTGCAACTTGTATATTAAGTTAGGCTTCAGATAGTCTTCAAAATCAAGTACATAACCCAACTAATGTATATCTATCAATTCCATTAATAAATTAGTGGGACGCTGGGTTTGTAGCCCAACAAGAGCAAAGGTAACTCGGCCAAAATGGCAAAATACCACAATTTTCAGAAATAAACAGCAAAAAAACACTATTTCGGAATTATATAGGGAAATACCACTTTTCTAGAACTCGAGTTTCATAAACTCGAGTTCCAAATGGTACTCGAGTTTAAGAAACTCGAGTTCCTAAGAGTTTTGCCACCGTGGCACTGCTGAGTTGGAAATTGGGCGATTAAAAAAAATAATGTGGTACTCGAGCTTGGTATACTTGAGTACCATGCAACAAAATACTTGAGTATAACAGGCTCGAGTACCTTTTATTTGTCGATAATCCCAAAAAAAAAGTTACAAGGTAATCGAACTTGGTAAACTCGAGTAATTTGTATTTTTTTTTTTTTTTGGGATTATCGACAAATAAACATAAACATAAAAATAAGTAGCTTTTTTATGTTTTTATTTATTTAAATAAAAGCATTGTAAAATATAGAGATTTTAATTTGAGCTCGAGTACCTTATCACTTTTTTTTTTGGATTATCGACAAATAAACATAAACATAGAAATAAGTAGCTTTTTTATGTTCTTATTTATTTAAATAGAAGCATTGTAAAATATAGATATTTTAATTTCAAAATATGAATTTAATTTCTACATTAAGTAAAACTGTTCACTGTTTTCTGTATAAACTATTTCTAGCATTCTGCATAAAAATTATTTTTTGTTCAGCATTATTTAAATATTTGTTCACTCTCTTTTTTGCACAAATTATTTTCTGTTCACTATTTAAAAAAATTTTCACTGTTTTCTCATAAAACACCTAGTGAAATTGTGTTTTCTAAATTTAAATGCCAAATCTGAATGCTTTTTCATATTTGAATTTCACAATAATCGAATCTATTTTTTTGCATTGATAAAATCTGTTTCTACATTAATAAAATTTGCTCTCTGCACATCATGTTTACTGTATATTAAAATCTGCTTACTGCATTCATAAAATCTGTTTTTTGCATTAATTAAAACTATTCATTGTTTTCTGCATAAACTATTTTTAGCATTGGCATAAAACTATTTTCTGTTCAGCATTATTTAAAAAATTGTTCACTCTCTTTTCTACGTAAATTATTTTCTTTTTATTAATAGATCTTGGAAATTAGTAGATCTTCCACCGGGTTGTAAGACCATAGGTTGTAAATGGGTCCTTAGAAAAAAGTTGAAACCGAATGGATCAATAGATAAGTTTAAAGCTAGACTTGTTGCAAAAGGCTTTAAACAAAAAGCTGATCTTGATTTCTTTGATACTTTTTCTCTGGTAACAAGAATTACATCTATTAGATTGTTAATTGCTATTGCTGCAATTTTTTATTTGAAAATTCATCAAATGGATGTAAAAACTGCTTTTCTAAATGGGGACCTAGAGGAAGAGATTTATATGGATCAACCCGAAGGCTTTGTAGAGCCTGGACAAGAAAGCAAGGTATGTAAGCTAACTAAATCCCTATATGGCTTAAAACAAGCACCTAAGCAGTGGCATGAAAAGTTTGATTCCTGCATGATTGAGAATGGTTATAAATCAAATGAATGTGATAAATGTATTTATTCTAAATCATTGAATAATTTACATGTTATTATTAGCCTCTATGTGGATGATATGTTGATTTTTGGCTTAAATATGCATGTTATAAATGAGACAAAAAATATGCTTAAAAACCATTTTGATATTGTTCGGGGCCATTTTTCAGTTGCCCAGCCACATGTGATTTGTTGGAGGGATGACCATACTAGGCTTGGGTTCTTTTTTGGGGAGTTGCACCCGGAACTCAACATTGGGCCACGTGGTCCAACGGCTACCGGTGTATTATTAAGCCTAACAATAATTAAGGCCAAAATCTAAGAATCACGATAATTGTTGAGTAAATATGTAATATGTGTTTGATATGGTAGCTTTGATTAGCTGTAATAACAGTTGAAATAAAGTAGTATTTATTTAGAGGTAAAGTAATCGTGTACTCAACGATGTAAATTTAAAGATAAGGAAGCAAAGTCACTTATCTTTGTATGGTTTGTATCCCCAGATGTACAACTTTTGTGAGTTGATAATATCCCAGCAAAGTGCCAGCAGTAGAGAGGTAGTTTGCCAGCGGTTGAATGAGTTTAAGCCCTTTGTATGGTTTATAGCTCCAGCTGTGTAGCATCAGTGAGCTGACTGGATTCCAGCAAGATGCTAGCGGTAGAGGCTAGTTAAGCTTGCCCCTCTTGTCATGCATTTAAATGAGTTTAAGCCTTGGTTAATAGTTGTAATAATAATTGGAATAAAGTAATATGTATTTAAATGTGAAGTAATCATGTAATGATATAAATTTAAAGGTAAGGAAACAGAGTCACTTATCTTTGATAGTTTGCAGCCCAGCTGTGTAGCATCAGTGAGCTGATAAGATTCCAGCAAAATGCCAGCGGTAGTTTGCCATGATGATTTCAAGATTGAAGGGGAAAATGGGTGCAATTGGAGGGAGAGAGAGTATGCCCAGCTCTGTGTAGGGGCTGGTTAAGCTTGCTCCTCTTATCATGCACTTAAATGAGTTTTCCCTTTGACAATGCTCTTTTAGTTTTTGTGAAGTTATGAGTAGTATTGTCTTCCATGAGAATGGGCTTTTATATGGAGTATATGTGCCTTCTAAGAGAAGGGCTTTATGTAAGAAGTAGTGGTATCTTCTAAGAGAAGGGCTTTGATATGAGATCTTGGTGCCTTCTAGGAGAAGGGCTTTAGTAATAGAAGTTCATGCATTCCATGGGAAGAGCTTTTAGTATGAGTGTTTGGCATCTCTGGAGCAGTATTGAGATGGTAAAATATATAGATCTGTTGTGAGATATGAGAGATATGGTGGTTAAAGATAGTAAAAATATGAGATCATAACTGCTGGAGAAGTTGTTGAGATGGCTTTCCAAGATAAAAGACTTTTGTAAAAGAAGAGCATGGAGATGTATTTAGGTATTTGGAGATAAGAGCAGTGAGATAGGTGTCTTTTTCTGAGTATCGAGAATGAGAGAATGAGTATATGAGGAATAATAGTGTAGCAGTGTGTTTAGCAAAGCTGCTAGGATTTTCTGCTGAGATTGTATGAAGGCTTATGAAGGGCATTCATGAGCTAAGGGCTGAAGAGTTTAGTTCCTAAATTTTGGAAACTAAAAACTCAGAAGTTCCCTCTTTCATTTAGAGCTTCCCCGGTCATTAGAGGGAGAAAGAAGTTTATGAGTCAGTCTTCCCTCCTTGGTATCCCCCCTTGAGGTGTTTTTCAAAGGTTCCCTTTAGCTGAGTTTAAGGGGGTATTTTAGCAAAGAATATCAAACAAAATATGTCCCCTACAACAATGAATCTTCAGAGAATCTATTTTAAGATTTGGTCAAAAATGGTATGTTTAGCTTTAAGGTATTCTTGCTATTTTAGGTAAGAGTTGTTGGGGAAAAAAGCAATAGAAAATGAAGGTATTTTGGCAAGAGAAAGGTAATTTTAGTAGTTGGTTTTGGTTTTAGCCAAAAGTGGAAAAATCAGTAATGCTTAGGCTGCTGGTTCAGCTGTCACAGCTGCTATGAAAAGGCTGTCACAGCTGTCAGGAAAAGTTGTGACAGCTATCATGAAAAAGCTGTCCCAGCTGTCAAGAAAAACTGTTTGCTTTGGGCAGAACCAATGAGGTCAGATAGGTCATTTCAGATTGCTGGAGAGGTCATTTCGAGGATTTGGCTGAAAAATGGTAAGATCTCTTTGGAGGATATCTTGCTATTTTGGGTATAACTGCTAGCTGCTAGGATTTCAGCATTAAATGGCTGATGATGTCACTCCCAGCCAGGTGTCAAGTTCTGAATACACTGCTGGGATTCAGCTGGAAATGCTTCCTTCTTTGGGTGTTTGTGTTTTTGGTGCAAGGTTCCATTACAACACATAATAGAAGGATTGATTGAAAGGTAATGAAGCCTTAGAGATTTAGTCAATGTCTCATTGTGTTATGACATAATCTTGGTGAGGAAGAAGAGTATTTAATGCTCTACTCTGACAGAGAAATATATGGCCAGATTGTGGCAGACAGCAGCTGGGTATTCAGAGATATTATGAATATTTTGTATAGAGAGAGATTAAAGATAGCCAATCAAATTAGGCCACGTGTTTGAGCTGGATTTTAGCTGAAAGAAGTAATGAGATTTATGTAGAATAATATAATGAAGTTTCTGAATATGTATAGCAACAGCTGGGGATTGAATGAACAGTAATTTTCCCAGCAGTTAGATGGCTGGGGATATTAAGCATTTGTCATATGATGAATATTAAGCATAGAAAAAAAGCAATGAGAAATTTTATCATTTTAAGTGCTACGTGATAAGAGATGCTTACCATACGTTACCCGCTACACACGGACTCGTCAGAGTTTAGGGAGTTGAAGAAGACACGCCAAGCAACATGTTTCTTTTGTCAACTTTAAACCGCTGGAGCTTTACTGAACATACCTCTTGGCCCTCCAAACCACGACTCCCAAAGTTTCCCCAAATTGACTTATGAGCTTGGGTCATAAGCCGAAGATGAGATGACGTACCTCGGGTTTTGTTGTCATTTTGTGTAAATACGAGCTCTTGTTGAAGAACCCGCTTGCCATGAGTGTAAGAGAGGTAATATAGGCTATGAGCTTTGATTCATTACTTAAGTCTGATCCATACGTTGACGTTGATAATGTAATGGGGTCATGATCTCAATTGATGAAGAGGAAATTTGGACCATGGACCCGCCTCGTGAATTAAGGATCTTGTGGGCCATGTGAGCCCAAATGCCCAATCCATGTAGTTGAATGAGATATGAGCTTATTTTGGGGTTTAAATAGATTTACCCATAAAATCAATAATATGTTGATGTGGCATGGGTTGCCAATGAAGTAATGCCACGTGGGTCGAAAAAATGGTCCTCAACAGATATGAAAGATCTTGGTGAGGCTAATTTTATTTTGGGCATGAAAATTACAAAAGTATGTGATGGAATATATCTTAATCAATCACATTATGATGAGAAAATTTTGAGAAAATATAATTTTCATGATCATAAAAGTGTAGCTACTCCTTTTGATTCTAGGGTTCATTTATTCCCTATGAATAATGATGATGTGATTTTTATTCAAAAGGATTATGCTAGCATCATTGGTAGTTTGTGTTATGATACTGACTGTACTAGACTTGACATTGCATATACAGTAGGAGTGCTTAGCAGATTTACTAGCAAGCCTAGTAGAGATCATTGGCTAGCTATTGAGCGAGTCATGAGATATTTAATTGGTACAAAAAGTTATGGCTTATTTTATAAAAAATACTCTGCTGTGATTGAAGCTTTTAGTGATGCCGATTGGAATACTTTGTCAGGTAATTCTCTCTCTACCACTGGTTATATTTTTACCTTAAGTAGTGATGCTATATGTTGGAATCTAAAAAGCAAACAATAATTGCTAATTCAACAGTGGAAGCTAAATTAATAGCATTAGTTTCAGCTAGTAAAGAGACAAATTGACTTAGAGATATGTTATATGAAATTTCACTTTGGGAAAAGCCAATTTCACCTATATTAATTCATTGTGATAGCACTGCTATAATTGGTAGAGTTAAAAACCGTTATTACAACGATAAATCCAAACCTATAAGAAAAAGCATAGTATCGTGTGATCTTATTTGAGTAGTGGCATCATAACTATGGATTATGTTAAATCTAATGATAATCTTGCAAATCTATTTACCAAGACCTTGGCAAAAGATAAGGTTTGGAATACATTAAGAGGGATGGGACTAAAGTCCATAGATTCATGAGCCATGTATGAGGATACCCAACCCAAGGACCAGAGATCCTGAGAATTAGGTTCAATGGGAAAAACGAATCATATAATGGTCATAAGAAATGCACTATTTATTTTGTAGATAATTTTTTTAATTTTTCATCCCTATGATGTAAGTGCATTTATCCTGTAATGTGGAGAGGTTGAGTAAGAAACTCTTAATGAAATTTGTAGCTCGTATGAGTGGGGTGTTAAAATTTCACCTATGTGAGTGTGGGGGTAGGGTTGCTCCTTATGAGATTTGGACTTAATCTCAAATACACTCATGAAAATAGGATCAGCACACGAGCATAAAGTGCTAGCTATAAAAGCTCATGTCAACACCTAGGTCGTTATGTGTAAGCAGTGATGCTTAATTTCCCTAAAGCAGTCCTAGTTCAAGTTGGAGACCACTACGACTCTGGAGTTGAGATCGATGTTTTACTAAGTGAAAGTTCAATGTAGAGCACACCTTCATGATGCGTAGTGACCCGTCTTTGCCTGGTAATCTCTCTTTAACTAAAAAAAAATTAATATTAAAATAAGTCGGGGATTGTTGGAGCAAGACAGAGATGACAAATGACTAGGCTTTTAGATCAGTGTACTATTTTTAAACTTCTTGTGGCTTGGATAATAGAGTTTCACTTAAAAGCAAGTTCTTTTAATAATTTAAGGCTAAAATCTTCTTTACACCAGTTTAGTGAACATTTGGATAGAGCTGAAATGATTTTTCAGCTGCGTCCAGTGTTTTTTAGTGGGTCTCATGCACTGTTCACGAGACTTGCAAATACTTTTTTCAGTAAAAATAACTTTAAAACTGGATTTCACGACATTATTCACATATTTAAATTAATTCCTCGACTTTCAAAATTTGCAATTTACAACCTTTAGGAAACACAATTCTATTTTAGTAGTTGTTGATCGCTTCTCTAAGATGGCTCATTTCCTACCATATTCTAAGACCTCTTATGCTTCTAAGATTGCAAAGCTCTACTTTGATGAGATTGTCAAACTTTATGGTCTTCCCAAAACCATAGTGTCTGATAGGGATGTTCACTTCATGATTTATTTTTGGAAGACTTTGTGGCATTTAGTAGGAACCAAATTAAAATTTTCCACTGCATTTTATCCTCAAACTGATGGTTAAACTGAGGTGGTTAATCGTAGTCTAGGCAACCTCCTTCAATGTCTAATGGGTGAAGCCAATCGGAATTGGGATTCAATTCTTCCTACAGCCCAACTTGCGTGTAATAGCTCTGTCAATAGGTCTATAGGCGCTAGTCCTTTTGAGGTTGTGCATGGATATACACCTAGGAAGCCCTTAGATCTTTTGCCCATGTACATGTTAGAATTTCTGAATTTACTGAGGCATTTGCACGACATATTCATGATTTTCATAATGAGATTCGCAAAAAAAATTCAAGTAAGTAATTCTCAATATAAAATACATGTTGACACTCATCGGCGTCATGTAGAGTTTCAGGTAGGGGATTATGTCATGATTTGGATTCGACTTGAACGGTTTCCTTCTGGGATCGTTAAGAAATTGCAGGCTCGTAGTGCCGAACCATTCAAGGTATTGAAACGGATGGGCCCAATTACATATGTCCTTGACCTTCCTCATAATTATGGTATTAGCTCCTCCTTTGATATATAGGATCTAGTTGCTTATAAAAGCCCCATAGTTATTCCTGATACCCCTTTTGATGAGCCTTTGCTTGATTTGTTGACGCCCCTATCCCTACCCCTTTACCCTTAAATCTGCCCTATGCATATCAAGAATCTATTGATGCTATTTTAGATGAATAGATTATTTCTACCAGGGATGGAGGAGTTCACCGTTTCCTAGTTCGGTGGCGAGGGCAACCAGATTCTAATTGCACATGGATTACTCGAGATGAGCTACATTGACTGGATCCTGACTTGCTTGAGTACTATCAAAGCTCTTCACATTTCCACTCGATGGGGTCGAGTTCTTCTCACTCGGGGGGAGTTGGTGCGGACACAAGGTACAAGCCCCCAATTATACGCATGTATGAGAGGAAGAGCAAAAAGAAGACGGCCCAACCTGTGGCCTTATGGATGGAGCCTGTTAGTAATTGGGCTTGAGATTAAGCAAGCCCGAACATTTAATAATTAGGGTTTCTTTATGCATTTTATTGTTAGCTATTTAAGCATTTTTTTTCTGATTATTGTAAGACAGTTTTTGATAATTATAAAAAAAAACGTGTGTTTCTTTTTTCACTAGTGCCGACTCCAGTTTTGCTTGGTGCTGACTTCAAGCAACCCTTAGGTGCTGACTCCTAGGGTTTATTCTTGATTCTATTGTTGTTTATTTGTTCCATAGAAATAGTGTGGTTGTCCTACGTCACCTAAACCCTAAACTTAGTAAATTGGAAGTTTCTTCCCAAAACTCTAACTAAAGTTGGCATCCCACAAAATTTATTGAATGGATTGAGGCTTGCATTACCTCTCCCCATTTTCTAATTGTCATTAATGGCACTCTGGTGAGCTATTTAAAAGGGAGAAGAGGCTTGAGGCAAGGAGATCCATTGTCACCATATCTTTTTTATCATAGCTATGCAAGAGTTTTAAAAATGATGAGCAAGGTGGCTGAAATGAAGGTTCCATCCTAGATGTGAGAAAGTAGCCCTATCTTGCTTGTGTTCTGCAAAAGATTTGATTCTTTTTGCAGTTGCTAAAGAAGGAACTATTCAAGCTATTTAGCAAAGTAGAATACTTCTATCACTAACTTAACCTTCGGATGGTTTTTGGCCGGCACCCCATCGGTGCTATTTGTTGGTTCTTTGATCTCTTATTCTTCAAGTACCACTTATAATCTACTCCTTATAATCTTTTATCCATCATATGAGAAGGAAGGAAGTTTAGGAATCACACAAACTTGTATTGAGGTCCATTAACTCTCAATAGATAGACAGGTATTAAGAAAGTATCAGGACCTACAGTTTCAGTTTTTCTTAAGCAGTATTGTGTCTTCAATAATATCACTTGTTATTCAAATCAAGGTCTTGTTGAACACACTTAAAAACTAACACTCAATTACATAAAAAGTGCGTTTTGCCTATAAGATATGCCAATTGATGTTGTCTAATTTTGTAACGGAAATTGTAGTGTAGCTAAGATTGTCGTTCCACTGAGAAAAGGAAAATGAGAACACTTCAAAAGCACTAATAATATATAGAAAAATATGATTGAAACTTAGGAAAAATTAAGTTTGGTAAAATTCAATAATTAAATTCACTATGGCGTTAGGTTTGTCCACCAATATTGTTAAGCATCCACTACCAATCCAATTTAGTACACAATAATACTCATCACACCTCTAGATTTTTTTGTGATTAGAAAATGTAATAATCCCAAATTATAATAAATTCTCTAAATTAACCCTTATCCAAAAAATAGAAAAGCCTCACGCATGTGCTCAGAGGCTAGTTTGCCAGTAAAGAATATTAAGTTTAAAAGATCAAGATTTATATTTGTTTTACCAAAAAAATGGATCAACATTTAGAGGGACAACTCCAAAGTTCAAACGTCTCATCTTCAATAAATCCCAAAACACTATCAATTAAGAACTACTATTTTTCTTATAATAGGATTACAAAAGTGACTTAAAAGTGAATTTTTTTAAAACTTTTAATAGAGATGAGCTATCAATTCGTGTAAAGCCACCTTAAAGTATTCTTTTAAAAACAATTTTATGTTAACTTGAACTAAAATTTTTACATTAAGTCAATACAATGTGAAGTGTCACTCAATACAACAACTAAAAGAATAGATCTAAATTGATGGTGTGAATACATAATCCAAAGACAAAAAGTCAATACAATGTGAAGTATCACTCAATACAACAACTAAAAGAATAGATCTAAATTGATGGTGTGAATACATAACTAGGGGTGGTAAATACACAAACTATTTGATTGGAAGATTTAGAGATAAGCTTTATTAATAAAACTCTCTTTGATTGACTATATTCATCAATTGTTTCAACAATTTAGTCTAGAAAATAATAACTTTGCTAGAAAAACTCAAGAACATTGCATACCCTAGAGGCAATACTATGATAAAAGTAATATCTAACAAGATTACTACGTTTTACTAGAAAGATAATAAAACCCTAGTCTAACAATAAGAAGATTTAAGAGTAGACTTATGAAAGAATTAGAAATCAAATATCAAAATCCACTTAACAATCCATTTAAAGAAAGTTTTTATGGGTAAAGAAGAAAAAATAATTAATATGTTGATAGTTTTTTCTATTTCCCATAAAAGTGGAGTCAAAACTTTCCTAAAATGGATTGTTAACCATTGTCATAAGGGCACTCGTTAGCATGACTCTTAAAAATAACATATCATAATGACATTATTTTATTGGATGAACTAAACACACCTGACAAACTTATGTAACACTTAACCAAAACTATAAATGAAGAGCTTGCTGATGCAAATAGAATAGCAAATAGAATAGAACTTTAAGGATAAAATTTAAATTCTAAAACTTCACGGTGTAGGCAATTTAACATTTTATTAAATATAGATAAGATAAAATTCTAATCTGCATGGTTCTCTATTACTAAACTAACACTAATTAGTTTTGGAGTAAAAAACTCTTTACTAATCCTAAAATTCTTTATTTGATAGCCAAAAATTTTATCAGATAAGCTAACTGGAAGTTACGAGTGGTATTTCCATAGACAAAGCAAGTCAAATTTCTAACATACACACACAAAAAAAAGGAACATTTTTGTGGGTGTGTGTGTGTGTGTGACTGGTGTGGTGTGTGGGCAAAAAGCAATAATGCATCGGTCACATAATGAGGCTATGACTCGTCGTCTCTACGAAAAGCTCCGACACTTGTCATTGCATTCGCAACGACTCTTCTTTTCATCCAGACCCACTCGCTTCCTCCCTTTAAAGGTCCGTTTGGTTGAAGGGGTGGAAAAGTGGAAGGATAGAAAATGACGGGAGGATGGAAAAGTGAGAGGATATAAAAGATTTTATTCTCTCTTTTTCGTTTGGTTGGGAGTGGAAAAGTGGAGGATGGAAATAATGAGTTTGAATAAATTTACTCATATACTCTTATTAAAGAATGATGCTCAATTAAAACAAAAAAGTGACAAAAAACCACACAAAAAAGAGCAATCACCCAAATTTATCATAAAAATAAAAATCATGTCCCAAAAAAAATCACATCCAGTAAAAAAAAAAAATTATCATGCCCAAGCCCTAGAAAATCAAAAGAAAAAAAAAGATTATAAAAAAAAAAAAGAGGCAACGTTAATGCCCAAGAAGAAAGTGAAAAAAGAAAAAAGAAAAAAAAAAGGTAGCATCGGCAAAGTGATTGCCCAGAAAAAGAAAAAAAAAAAAAAGAGAAAAAGAAGAAGAAGAAGGCAACGCTACTGTCGAGGGGAGAGGGGGATTCTAGCATTTTGTCCTTATTTTTTTTTTTTAATTTAGTAATATGTTTCTATTTTGAAATTATTTAGGTTTATGTCCCTGTTTTGAAACTTGATTTTTTCAAAATTTAGTTTCAATGTAAAACTCGATTTGTAGAAAATTGAATATGGGGTGATCAAACTTAATAAAAAAAAAACTTGCATGAAACTCGAGTTCATGGAGCCTGAGTTCCATTTAAAACGCCACTATCAGACTCCTTGAACGTAGCTATAGGTATGAAACTCAAGCTCCATGAACTCGAGTTCCATGCAAATTTTTTATTTTTTTTAAGTTTCATTTGGTATAACTCGATTTTAAATCAATCGAGTTTTAAAACAGGGTCATGCACATAAATAGTTTCAAAACAAGGATATATTGCTAAATTTTTTAAAAATAAGGGTAAAATGCTAGAATCCCCAGGAGAGAGGAAGAAAAAGAAAAAAAAAAGAAAAAAAACAACTTGAAAAAAACATAGGCACTTTTGCCAATTAAGAAAAAATTCATTCCCGCTCAATTTTCTCTTTATTTTGAAGAGAAAATATTTTGGTGGGCCTAGAGAGAAAACACCTAGGCCCTATTACTTATTTTCCTTATCCCTATTCTCTACCCAACCAAACACACTCCAAAAAAGGTTTCATTTTCTATTTTCTCTCCAAAATTTTCCATCTATCCTATTTTACCCCCAAACAAACACGTTCTAAAACTCCCCCACTTCTTCTCTCTCTCCTCCACGCTCCAACTCTGCAAGTCTCTCGCACGCGCCTTCGCTTTCAAAACCCTGGCTTTCTTCTCCTCCATGGACGGCCCCTTCTTCTCCTCCCTCGACGATGACCCCTGGTCCGATAGCTCCCGCTTCCGCCCCCTCCGTACTCTTCCCGACGGCAACGACGACGATGACGACTACAACTTCGACGCCTCCGCCTCCGATTCCGATTCCGCCATTGACAAGCTTTACTTGGTTCCCTACAGGTTTATTCTCTACTCGCTCGCCGAAAATGAAAGTCTCTAGGTTAGGTTTTGGATTCAGGATTTTGCTGAATTACGGGAGTGGTTGCTTCGTTTTCTTGTGCTTTAAGCAATGCAATTTGAGTATTACTGTTATTGCTTTTGCATTTGTACTCTCTCTATGTTGCTTTTTTTTGGGGGGTCAATTTTGTGAAGGGAATTTAACTACTTTATATTATGGTGTAAATGTATAAACTCTCTGGAATAGACTTTATGAAATGTATACTTGGTTCCCATAAGTTAGCTTTTGGATTTAAGAATTTGCTGAATTAGAGAAAGGAAAATGCTAGAGGCCTAGAGCTACAAACTTTTTACAAACAGCTTATGTGGTGAGTGGTTATTGGTAAGTAAATTTGTCTGTGGTGTGCTTTCTTATGATTTTTGGTTTCTTGTGCTTTGAGCAATGAAATTTGAGTTGCTATTGATTGCTTTTGCATTTATAATTGTTTATGCTTTATAGGTTTACTCTCTAGGAGTAGCTTTTTATGTTAAATTGGTGAAGGAAATTCAACTTGGTAATTGTGGTGTAAATGTATAAAATCTTTGAAAAGGTAATCAATAAACCAAGATTAATCTAAAAATTGTTTTTAATGCAAACAAATCTCTCTCTTTATTAAATATATATATATATATATATATAGTCTTTATGCAATGTTCTTCTATTTTATTTCATTGTAATGTTAAGAGAGAGCCTCCATTGAAATAATGCATTTCAGAAAAGTTTTTGTTGTAACAATGCATTCAAGTAGGGAGCATGTCTTATTTATGTGGCCTCCTCAATTCAATTGTGTATTGAATTTTCAGGTGGTGGAAGGAGGCTCAGCGTGATGATGATAATGAAATAGGAGGTGTTTTATACTCTGTGTCATTGAACGATGACATTGAGTCAGAAATTGTACTGGATTTGAGGAAGAAAGAGGATTCTAGGAATGCTGAAAAGGAAGAAGAAGGGTTTTCAGGCCGTGAGTATGCCTTGCTTCCTCAACCAATGTGGAATCTTATTTTGTGAGTGCTGGAATCTTATTTTGTTAGTCATTCTTAGGATTGAGAATTGGAGTTAGTAGCTAAGTTCTTTTGACCTTCTATACACTCATTTTCCATTTGGTGACAGGAGGATAAGGTAGGGTACTAGGGTGGGGCCTATCATGTATTGAAAAATATGATGTTGGTAACTACAATGCAGCTTTGAGACAAAATTGGGAGCTTTGGTTTTCATGGAGAAATATATGGAGGACAAGGGTCTTATGTATTGTTGCATTTTTTGGTGGTTTGGATTGCGGCATTGTGAAAAATCAACGTTATAAAATCTTTGGCAGACTTTCTTTGTCGAGGAGTGCTCTTTTGAGCCTTCCAACATATTACCTTTATTTACCATCCCCATGCATGTGGAGGATAGGCTAGAAAGGATTCAGGGAAGTTTCTTATCCACCTTGGAGGGCAAGTTTAAGTTTTTGTTGGTGGCATGGGATAGGGTTTGTACACTTGATGAGGTGGGTGGATTGGATTTTAATTTTTAGGAAAATAAGGAACTTTAACAAAGCTTTATTGGTGATGTGTTTGTGGCGTTTTGGCCAAGAAGTCTCACACTTGTGGTGTTGGGTGATAGAATCTAAGAGTCGGGAGAAAAAGAGGGGGTGGGGGGGTGGGATACAAGAGTTGGTAAAGGAACTCACAAGTGTAGCCTGTGGCAAAGTATCAAAGCAAGTTGGGGTGGCTTCTTCCAACGTGTGGTATTTCAAGTAGGTGATGGCAATTGTGTAAGGTTTTGGGTTGATCATTGGAGTAGGTACCCACCTTTGAGGGACCTATTCCTGACTTTGTATGAGTGCTTGGCGAATAAGGATGCGGTAGTCTCCGATGTCTTGAAATATCAGTCGGATGGGGTGGAAGGGATGTGGAATCTGTGTTTTCATAGACTTTGATTAGGAGTTGGAGTCAGTGTATTCCTTCCTTGATCTCATTTATTCTCAGGTACCTAGGGGGGAAGGAGGTGATAGGATGAGTTGGTGCTTGAACGGGAGTGGTACTTTTGATGTTCAGTCTTATTACCAGCTTATCCGTGGCGCTATGCTCATTCCATTTCTGAATTCTTACTTTCCCTTCCTCTTAGTTCTTGATTCGGTTGTAATTGTTCCTTGTTTAGAGAGTTTACCATCGTGAACATGATGTTCAGTATTTTTCAATAACAGTATTATTACCTATAAAAAAAAAAAAAAAGGTCCCTAAGTGAATGTCATTCTTTTTGTGGGAAGCTAGCCACATGGGATTAGATTTTTACTACTAATAACCATAAGAAGAGGGGGGGTCATATTAGTGGTTTGGTGCTGTATGTGTCGGCGTTTTGGGAGAGTGTTGAATCATTGATTGATCCATTGTGATGTTGCTCACGCTTTTTGGAGTACAGTTTATCGGTTATTTGGAATCCTGTGTCTGTGTGTTTGATGTGGTTAGTGTGGAAGGAACATGATAGTCATGTTTGAAGATGCCAAGAGATCCCTTGAGCAATTGCAATCTTTGTTGATTCATATCTTGTTTAATTGGGCTAGGACGTGGGGTTATACATTTTGTAATTCCATTTTTGAGTTCCAAAACTCTTTGTGTTCATCATGTGAACACAAAGTAGTTCTCATTTTTAATAAAACTTCATGTTTATAACAACAAGGCTGTTTGCAGTGTTTATTGTACATGTATCATGCTGTTGCTAACGTTCTATTTAAATTATACTGGTTTCTTAGGTATTCGTGATTGCCTATGAGATTGGAGAGGAGAGATTTATATTATGAATTTATACCTATTTTTTCTTTCTTTCATCTTTAGTAGAATTATTATAATTATTCTTCTTCTTTCTTTATTTTTATTTTATTTTATTTCAAAATTTGCATAATATAGCAATGATATGATGCAGGACAAATTGAAGAACTTGTTTACGTGTGTTTTGTGGTGGGCTTAGGGTTATGAGAACTTGTAGATCTAGGTTTAGAATTGTTTAAGAAGGATTATGGGATTGTACGAAACAAGATAATAGAGGGTTTTATGGTGTTTTAGGGGCTGTATGAACAGTACTTATGAATGGTAATTTAGAGAAAGAAAAGAAAAAAGTAGAGAAGAGAGTAAGAAGGGAAAAGGAGGAAGAAGGAACCCACAAAGGTCAATGTGCCTCTATGCTCAAAATATTCAACAATTTTATTAATCAACTCTCCATCTCCTTTGAATATATCAAGCACAATAGATTTTTGATAAGCAATAATATTTATTCAAAAACAATCGACAAGTACACAGGAAGTATACTAGCTGAGGTTATACAGTAGACTAGTATACAAAACCTAATAAATACTAGACTTGGACCCAAAGAAAATAAATCTAAGGTACTTAGGATCTCCTAGAAGATTCTAGACTCAACCAAATTACCAAATACCCTTAATTCACAGGGATTGTTGAAACTATAGATTTGTCCCTGATTATAAAATTGACCATAGCTAATAAAATGAAAATCCAGATGAAAAACTGTTTTAACCCTAAAAGACTCATACTTAGACTATTAAAAAACTTTTACTTCAATTGCACTTCACACGCGGACCCAATAAAATAATTCTTGAATAGAGGGGAATTTGCAAAATAAAAGCAAATCCATCTTCCATGGCTGCATCATTATTTCTTTGGGAAAATTTCTCAACATCATTATCTTAATTTATCATTGAAATTTGTATGATATTTTGACATTGACTCATTCTACTTTTTCTGTAGGCATAATGATCTTAACGCAGCAGTATATTATGGCAGTCTCTATGGTGATGGAGATTCTTTGCAGGATATCTTTCCTATACAAATTAGCCTTTTTGTTTTGTGGGAAACAAATTCATTGGTGGTGAAAATCAGCCAAAAGGTCAGTTTTGCAAAATATTCTTCTATTCTTGTTTCCACTGCCTTCCCCCTGTTATAGTAGTCTTGTACCTGCCTTTTGGATTTTGGTTGGTGAATGGTAGGATCCTTTTCCAAAGTTGGATAAACCTTGCTTTTCAGAGCTCATTATACTAGCTGTTGTTAATAAATATAATTTTCATTGGCATACAAACTAGGTCTGCTTTTAAAAGCAGTGTGATTTAATTTCTTCATGATTCCACGGTTTCTTCCACCCCCATGATATGGCGTCTAGCTATGTAGTCTAACATAGGAAGCTCTAGTAGAAGAGTGTTTTGGAATTGAAATCATTGAATCATGGGATCTTTTTAAACTTTTAAGTGAAATGGGTAGAGGTTTAGCCTGTTGCAGGCAGCAGATTAGATACTTTCTTTAATATTTACATACAGGTCGGTTAGCTTTAGTTCAAGTAGAATCTCTCTCTTTAACACCCACCAGATCATGTGTAACTTATTAATGAAAAATATTTTTCATGTTCATGGGTTGTGCTCCTGCTTCTAATGAATTCTTATTCATAATTCATTTCCTATAATTTTGGGCCTCATCATCAATCTACAAAGAGTGAATGCAAGGGTCAATCAAGCAAGGATGAAATAGTCTATACAATACAACATATATCCTGGCTGGATTAGTAGTAGCTTATTTCAAAGCTATTGAATAGAGGTAATTAGGTGAAAGGTAGTCAAATTTGTGTGGATGGCCAGTTAATATATTAATAATTGCAACTTTGCAATATATATATATATATATATTCGGATTAACAGTAAAACAATGGGAATGATGTGGTTTGATGCATGTTTGTTAATATAATTATGATGGATGATTTAGAAGGTTGAACTTCTTGCTTGAAAATTTTCAAATTTTATTTAATAACCCATTCTCCTGTTTAGGTTTGCATTGGCCTCTTTTCCTCTTTTAATATTCTTTATCAATAAAAAAATCCTCTATCCTTTTGTCCATAAAAATAATCCTTTATCAATTAAAAAAATTTGACACTTCTACTTATTTATTTTGTGAACACTTTGTTTTTATTTTATTTTATTTTATATTCATCTCCATTAAGTCACTAAACCTTGCAATTTCTGATCTAGTGCATAGATTTTAGTTGCACCGGAACTATACATTGATTTTTTGCCTAATTGCAGTTGAAAGTTTAACCAATAATTCATTGATTTACCTTTCATTGTATGTCTTAACTTTTTAATGCCATCGGAGTATTATAAATAAAGTTCCTCTTGTTTTTGACATTAGACTGCATTTTTCAGGACAATGTACTTGAATTTTACAAGAGAGCTTGCAAACTTTTCAGTTCCAAGTCTGCTCCTGTGAGTTCTCTCTCTTTTTATTTTGTGAATGTGTTGGCGGGAGGGGGGTGGGGCGTGATGGTGATTTAGCTTAATGATATTTACTGGCTGTATCATTTGATTGCACAGTTAAATATTTGGGACTTCTCAGGGCAGACAACACAATTTTTCTTGGAAAACAAAATAAATTTGCTTAACGAATCTTCTGGACAAGCACAGAGAGAGGTAAGGTTAATTTATTTGATTACTGCCATCTTGTTAAAATTTCATGTTCTGGAGCAGCCGTGGAAGATTAACTTGCTATTACTTGGCAAATTCACCTATTCAAGAATTATTGTATGGGGTCCTATGTGAAGTCCAATTGAAGTGAAAGTCGGATGGTTTTAAAGGTCAAGGTATGAGTCCTTTAGGGTTAAAACAGTTTTTTTATTTGGGCTTCAATTTTATTAGTTATGGTCAATATTATATTCAGGGGCAAATTTATATTTTCTGTAATTTCTGCGAAGTTAAGGGCATTTGGTAATTTAATTGAGTCCATAATATTCTAGGAGATCCTAAGTATCTTAGGGTTATTTTCTTTGGATCCAAGTTACCAGGAATTCTAATACTAGGACAAGTAAGAGTCTTTATATATAACCCCCTGAATACCACTAGGGGTTGCGTTAGGCATTTGTGCTTAAGTTATGTGATTCAATGTAAGCATCATATGTTGTATAATATGCTTTTGTCATGTGGCTCACTATTAATACACTAAAATCAGTAAAGATAATTTAGTATGTGTGAAACTCTTACTAAATTTTTTTAAAATAATTTTAATCATGTATTAAATTTTTTTAATTTTGATAAATGCCTGGTTTTACATGATGCTATTACACCAGGTAACTTAAGTCTTTTTTTAGTTTACATATGATCTTTTGCTAACGCGTCACTTTCACGGGCATAGTACTAGTCTCTATAAATGTCAAACATGGATAATTGTGTTCTTTTGTTATAGAGGTTTAAAATTAGTTCTATTATTTGTACCTGTTTATGCCTTTTACTGTTTGTAAATAATATTTTTGATTAAAAATTAGTATGCGCATGTGTGCCTACCATATTGTATCCTAGATTTTCAAGAATTGATGTAATGTTGAATTGAGTCTTGGACATTTTTTTTGGGAGGGGGTGGTTTCCTTCCAATTTGGATTTTCATGTGCCTTAGTGGGTATTGGATTTTACACCTCCATCAATCATACTACTTTGTTTGTTTTCCTTCCCAAATATGTATTTGGGGAAAAAAAAAAGACTACTAATTTCTGAATTCAAAAATTACTTACCACCCCTCCATAAACTTATATTCTAGAAAGGCCCAATTAATAAAATAATTCTGCATTTATACCCTTACCTGATAAAACTTCTTTCCATAACCTAAAAAAAAGCCTACATCTTTTATAACATGAAAATATCAAAGTCTTATGTACTTAAGTAATTAAGCTAACAATAAGTATATAAATCCATAAAATTAATCATGCAATTAGGCTGGGATGTTACATGATCTTAAAGAGGCTTTCAGATGGTCTGGACATGATGTGGACCTTCTCCATTCTTTAGTTTTAGTAGTCTCCTCAGGACTCAGGAGGAGATCCTTCTTTAAGAGTCATTTTGTGTAATTATCATTTAGCATCTTTTGCTTGTTTCTTCATAAAAAATATCAACAAAGATATATGTGAATACAACACTTAATAGCTTATGGACTAGTTTAGTTGCACTTTGTTTGCTCCTTGATGTCATAATGGTTATGGATGAGTATCTTGTGAGGAAAGGATCTAGACGCATTTGTATTTTCTGGGAGATGCTTTCTCATCACAACTGCTTATTTTACAATCATATGGGGAAGAGCATTCTAATCTTGCTCAACTAATAAAAAGAAAAATGATCTACTTATCTTGTCTTTTGAGGTTTTTATTCCATTATGGGTGATCATGTTTGAATTTTTTTTGAATGGAACTGTTGCTAATTTTGTTATAATCTCAAATAGTATGGGCCCAAGGTTCAGAGTGTTCCATGCGTGCATCAACAGTTAGTTTAAATGCGATAAAGTGCCCTCCATCAGTCATTTTGACTTTGTATTAATAGGTCTTACAGATTATAAAAAATTACATGACCAAAGAGTTAAATATACCTATTCTGTTAATAAAACATAGAGGCTGTTTAAATGCAGTTGAAATAAGTTGATAATGTTTGATTATATTCAAATTACATTCTAAATTAGTAATCTTACTGGCAGTTTGCTGCATTAATTTCATAGTTGCTTGTTATTTACCAGTTTAAAACATGGGCTTGAAAAGGGTGTTAGATTGATTGCCTTAGAGCTTGGTCTATACTTAACGATTCTCTTATGTAACTGTTGCAGTAAAAATATTCTGTAAAATATGAGTTTTAACACCATGTTTTAAATTTATTTAAGTTCTGCATGAAAATCCAATTGTTTAGTCAATATTTTTGCTCATTTGTTGCATGTTGACCATGCAGATTCTTCTTGAATTGCAAGTCTATGGGTTTTCAGATACTCTAAGGGGTATAGATGAGAGGAATAATGAGATGGCTCTAGTACGGTCCAAAATGGAAGGTCCCTTTCGCAGTGGGTCTCTTAAGATGAATGGGAGCACTGACAAAGTAGGCTCTTTATTAGCTTTAACTAGCTCTTCACAAAGTGGTGGTAGCTATAGGGAAGCTGCTTCCTTGGGCTTGACAGGATTACGAAATCTTGGGAATACTTGTTTCATGAACAGTGCCATCCAGTGCTTGGTGCATACCCCAGAGCTTGTTGATTATTTCCTTGGAGACTACCCAAAAGAGATAAATTACGATAATCCATTGGGAATGAAAGTATGCGCATTTATATTTATGTTGTATGCAGTCTTTTTATTTAGTTGCAATGTCTTAAATTAGCATCTTTGCTTTTTTCTGTACCTCGTCTCTTGTTAAATATGTTCATCTTGTTCAGGGGAAGCTTGCTTTAGCATTTGGAGATTTATTAAGGAAACTTTGGGCTCCGGGAGCGAGGCCTGTGGCTCCAAGGATGTTCAAGTCAAAACTTGCTAATTTTGCTCCTCAATTCAGTGGCTATAATCAGCATGATTCCCAAGTTAGTGTAATTATTTTTCTTTAAATTATTTTTATTATTGTGTCATGTAAGGAATATTTCCATAATATTAGAAAATGTCTATGATCTAGGAATTTCTTGCTTTTTTGTTGGATGGACTCCATGAAGATTTAAATCGTGTTAAATGCAAGCCATATATTGAAGTTAAGGGCTAGAAGACCATCCAGATGAAGAAGCAGCAAAGGAATATTGGAAGAATCACCTTGCTCGTAATGATTCCATCATTGTTGATTCTTGCCAAGTGAGTTGTTATAGGAGGTTGCCATTTTGCATGGATTGGAAAATTCTGATTTCTAGTTTTGTATAGTTTTTCATTTGTACATATGACAGTACTCCCTTGTTCCAAATTGTTGGTCCTCCCATTTTGGGATGTCCCAAAATGTAGGCCGCTTTGAAATTTTTTTTTTTTTGGATAGGTAATAGATATTTTCATTAAAAAAAAAAAGTACATCTTGTTCACAATGATGAACAGACTGTACTTGAAACAAATACAAACAAATCAAATAGAAACAAAAACAGATTGCACGAAATAAATTTTGCAAATTTACCTTGTACTTATTTAAAAAGTCAACTATTCTTTCACTAGAGTTTAAATCAATGAGGGTAGTTCTTGAAATATGTACTTTTTAAACTAAAAGAAAAGGCATTAAATAATGCTCCCTTTAAAAGTTGGATTTTCTAAACATGACCAACAATATGGGATGGAGGTAGTACTTAATAGTACAACATTCTTCTTACTTGGAAGTCTTTGATGCTACTATGATTAATGCCTTCTTATGGCTAAATGTGGAAAGTGGTTAGAGCTTTTAATTATTTTGTAGGATGAGATAGAGTTGCATCTGTATTTAATTATTTGTTGTTGATCTTTTTTAATAACAAAAAAGCTTATAGGATTAACAACGCTTATTTGAAAATAATTGGCTTTGTTTTTCTTACATTATAGGGTCAGTTTCGGTCGACGCTGATTTGCCCTCTTTGCAAGAAGGTTTCTGTCACATTTGATCCATTTATGTACCTATCGCTGCCATTACCTTCAACAGTTATGCGGACTATGACGTTGACAGTCATGAGCGCTGATGGGATTACACTACCATCTACGTATACCATAACTGTCCCAGATTGTGGGAAGCTCACGGATCTTATTGTGGCCTTAAGTGGTGCATGTTCTTTGAGAGACGATGAAACCCTGTTAGTGGCTGAGGTTTGTTACTGCATATATGTTTTTGAGTATTAGTGTGTGAGTTACCAACAAAACAATAGTCACCATTATGTCTATTCTGTGCACTCAGTATTGGTGTGGGATCTGCCACCAATTATCTAGATGACTTGAGTGAAATTCCTACTGGCTTTAGTAGTGTAACTTAAGTTTTTCAAAGTACCATTGCAAAATGAGATGATATGGGGACCTATCACAGTGCCTGACCTCATATGACCTTTGTGTTGTGTTGGTGGAAATTTCTTTGAACACTGACCTTGTGGAGTGAATTGTAGGTATATATGAATCGCGTTTTGAATTGGCTGGAGCCATCTGGTTTGATAGCCTTGATCAGAGATGATGAAAAACTTGTTGCTTATCGGTTACCAAAAGATTGTGAGAAATCCCCCTTGGTTGTCTTCAAGCATAAAAAATTTGTCCAGTAAGTTAAATTCTTATTATGGTTGTTGAGGCTTTTTATGGTTGCATTTGTGTAACAAATTATGACTCCAATTTGATTTTTCTGCAATATTCTATATTCTGTGCCTTCTTTTCTCCCTTTCCTTTCATGTTTAAGAAATTGTGGCAAGTGTTATAACTCAATGAGTGACATCAGATAATGTGTGTGACAACAGAAACGTCTGGAATGCATTAGATAGATTTTATTATGATAAGTCTCTCAAGTGCATTGCCAGACTATCTACTATCCATATTTGAGATTAATTTACAATGTCCACTATTCATAATTTTGTCCAAAAATTATCAAATTTTTGGATAAATTAGGATGTTGATTGTAGAATTTTTATAATTTATGTTGTATACTGTAAATGCTTTCATAGTTTAAAGAAAAGGGTGTGCCCTTATAGGTTGTAAGTATATAAGGATATGCAAACAAATGATACATCTTTACTCTCTCTCTCTCTCTAAGAAACATTTTCTTTAAACGTTCAATATTTCAAATTAGATGTTATGATACATCGGTTGTTCTTGTATCTTACTGCTCAATATCTGCGCACTGTCATCTTGGCAGCTTTCTATAATAATTATTCTTTTCAACAAATATGGTAGTTTTTCATTTGCAAGTGTTGTTAATCAATGAGCTACACAATAGATCATTTGGATAATTGCTGAAATATTTGGAGGCTTTTAACTAACTGTTCCATGAGACATGTATCACAATCATGGTCATCAATGTCTTGCCATACACATATAAATGCTTAGGTTCAACATGTTATATTTGTAAGAGAATACGTAAGGTTGCTGCTATGTAAATTTGTGGGTTGTATATTATGATAAATGAAGTTACTTATGAAAGAAAACATTATGATACATGAAATTATCCATATGGTCTGTTTGCAGTTGGCCTTATAGCTTTACATCAAATAAGATGTTTGGTATTCCGCTTGTAGCAAGGTTGCCTGATCTTTCGGTCCTTACGCGATCACCATAGCTCTTTGACTAATGTTTTTCATATAAAAATCAAGTTGTCACTGTTTCATCTTGCATAATTACTTTGCAACTGTGTATATTTCTAGGTACTGCCCTAGCTGCAAGAAGCCTCGACAAGCAATAAAAAAGCTAGATCTTTGGAGATTGCCTGAGATTCTTGTTATTCATTTGAAGAGGTTCTCATACAACTGATATTTTAAGAACAAGCTAGAAACATTTGTTGACTTCCCAGTTGATAATCTGAATTTCTCAACCTACATTGCCCATAAGAATAGCCAATTTTCTAATCGCTACATACTGTATGCAATTATTAATCACTATGGAGGTCTGGGTGGCGGTCACTATACAGCATCTATTAATGTAAGTGGTGTTTCTTTTAGTGTAGGAATTTTCTCTTGATTGCCTGTTGCTACGTACTTTTTACGTTCTCTTGCACATAGAATCAGTATAATTTGGCATTCCCTCCTTGTTGACACCATTACCCTAATAGGGCTTTCTCATTAAGAGGGTCCTTCCAGCTTACATAAAGTCTTAATCTTTTCAAATATTTAGGAATTTGTTTTTTGGAATCAGTGTAATGTTCTAAATATGGGATTATTGGAGAAAATTTGGATGCTAGTCTAGAGTTACTTGACTTAAATAAATTCAATTTGATGTGGTATTCATCATAGTGGAGGACAGTCCCCTGTCCAATCTGTTATCCTGAAATGAAAACTAATTTTGGCATGCTATCTATGCCATTACTTGAAATAAGTTGCAAGTTCCAATGTTAAGGTGGAGTCGGCAGCATTGTAAGTTCAGGTAGTACTGGTTTAAGGAGAGTCACAGATCTTTTTTTAGCTTGGTATCAAGCAATATATTATCAATTGTAATTTTGTGATGAAAATTTGTGCTATGGAGGGTTGTCATAGATGGTAAGTGGTAACACCAAAAAGTTAGTTCCATTATATAATTAAGGCTAAAATGCAAAATATACCCTCTATGTTTCACCAAAATTCATTTCAGTCCTTTAACTTTCAAGTTTATTCAATTAAGACTTTTGTTATATGTTGTGGTTAATTTTCTAATTTTTAAAATTTTTCTTCAAGTTTTTTAAATTAAAAAAATTCAATTAATGATTGAAGAATATTTTCCAGATTTTTTTTTCCAAAATTTTTTTAACAAAAGTTGACAAAAGTCCTTAATTGAATAAATTTGAAACTTAGAGGACTTAAATGAATGAAAACAATGTTAGAGGACTGAAATGAATTCTAAAGAAACTTAGAGGGTAAGTTTTGCATTTGAGCCTATAATTAAATTGAAAATGCATTGATAACATATCATATGATGTATAATTAGTGTGCTAAACGTATGGTTTCCTGGTAGTGTTGTGGTTAATCTTCCTAAATAATTGCTGAATTTATTTGTTGGTATCTGAATGAAGGTGTATATATATATATATATATATATGCACACACATATATATAGTCTTTTCTTTAATGTTTCATTTTTGTAGGAATGGTAACCCATCTCGTACCCCTTCCATCACATGTATATCCCCTTACAATTTTGACTTTGTTGATTTTTGTGAACTTACTTGATATGGGAGTGGCTTAAATGTCATAAAATAAAGATACAAGCTAAAAATTAATGAGAATCTGGGGATTTTTAACTCAACAATTCTGTAAAGCACGTAGATTTTACATTGCTTGCAGGAACATCTTTATATCTTTTGTATTATACTCATGAATTTTATATACTATAGGTGCTCTAATTCTCTTTGTTCCTATGCAGCATGGATATGGAATGTGGTATGAGTTTGATGATGAGAAGGTTAATCCTGTTAGTGAAGACAGGATAAAGACCTCTGCTGCTTATGTTCTTTTCTACAGGAGAGTCGCAGATGTATAATCCAACATAGTTGTACAGTTGCAACAATTTGCAAAACAGTATCGGGCAAGCATTACCTTCTTCTGTTTCCCCCAAACCATTTTGTAGTTATTTTTGGGAGCATCCTCATTTTGCTTACAGCTTGGAATTGGAGAGGATACACAGAGAAAATGAACAAAGGACAAAGGATTTTACTGTACAGCTTCAAATGGGGGCCATTGAACTAGGATAGAATATTTCAACCGCTTTGTCGTTAAATGTACATATGCTTCATAGTTCATACAAAGGGAATTCTTGACAGACCCATCAATTTTAAGATGGAAGAGCTTCCCCATAAGTATATCACTTGATAAAATCTATTGGGTACGTATTTTGTTTCCTGCATTTGTTTAAATTATAATAGTTTAAAAATATTTAGTATCATGGGTTGACAATTGAAGTTTGGCACTGTACACCAAGCTATAGAAGTCACAGCAAATCATCCTTGTGAAGCTGTTAGGGGCTTTCTACTTCGAAGCTACATTTCACATTAACCTTGCTATGGTGAACCAAATACATGTGCCGGGAATAAGGGCAACAATGCAAGCCATGTGATGACTTGATGGGGTAACTTTCCAAGGAAGTCTCCTGCAGACTCAAATGAATGTTCATTGTTTGTTTACTAGAGGGGAAGGCTGATAAAACTCTATATAAATAAACACCTTTCGTCATTATTAATGGGAAAGGCTGACCAGAAAATGTATAGAATTGATTTTAGAGATGGGCTTTTAGACTTGGGAAAGGGATTGATTCTGTAATATTGTAGCTTGTCAACCTACCTTAGCACTGTGTTACGCTAAAACAAGCACAGCCTTAAAAAGGATGTAAATTGAATTTTGTCTAAAAATTAATTATACTTGAATCTCTTCCATTCCAGATTGTAGGAATTATAAAACATTAAGGTTTCTAAACTCCTTCAAGTTCATTTAATTCCTCTAAAAAGCATCCAGTTGAATTTGATTAATATTAACACGACTAACTATGCTCTAGTTTCATAGGAATGGAACTTAAAAATCTAGTCGAGCAGCAAGATGTGCAACTGATTTTATCAAATCACAACAAATTGACAACAAGGAGTCTAGTTTGTGCCAAGGGGCAACCTCCTATTCAAGCTCAATCTTGATGGAGTGTTGGAGGTGCAGGTGGTTACTCAGAAGGGGAATGAATTCTCTGTATGGAGATTTTCTTCTTCAAGTCAAGGCTTTAGTGTATTGATTAGAGCTCTCCAGTTTGATCACAAACATGGTTTGCAGGCTGCAGCAGGTTAGAGAAGAATATGCATGCGGTGTCTTATTTAATATTTATGATGTTGAATTCTGATGCCCATTGTTAAACGGTATCAACAAGTCTTGTTGTAATAGAGCATCCCAAAAGTGTAAAATCATAAAGTTAGATATACAAAATTAATAAAATCACTATCATCTTCTCTCCTAACAAATATATATATATATATATATATATTAATAACCATCATTGTTTTGGGCTTCTAGGAGAGCCCAGATTGAAATAAGGTTAGAATCACTGTCGATGTGGACCTCATGCTCTTCCAAAAAGCTCCAAATTGATGTTAGCAGGAAAGATTTTATCATCCAAAAACTTTTCTTGCTGGCGTGTCAATTGTCAAAGACATTCTTACTAAAGCTTGAACCTAATAAATGAAGTAGAAGTTAATGTAGTAGTAGTAGTAGTAGATAACACCACATTTATGTTTGTCTTTAAGCATGAAGCTGATGTTTGTTGGAGCGCCTGGGACCAAAGGCCTTGGTCAATAAAATGTGAATATTAATTCTCCAGACCTAAGCCTGAATGAAAATGACTTCTCTTGCTCATAATTCTATATCCAAGTCAATGTGAAACATGCAATGGGCTTTGGCACTTTGAAGAGTACTAGTAGATCATGTAGCCAGCAAGAGGTGGCGGCTTTAAGATCAAATTCTCATAGAGACTACTGACAGGGCGGGCCCTAGGCTTAGGCCAATTAAGCCCTTGCCTATTGCCTCCTTACTAGAGGAGGCCCCAAATTCGGGGGCAAATTTATTTATTTATTTATTTTTTATATATATATATTTTTGGGAGATATTAAAATATTTTAGTTTAATTTTTTTTTTTACTATTAAGAAGGCTTAAAGAATGAAGTAATGATAGAAATAGAGATAAGATAAATTTAAATATATAGGTCTTACAAATAGACGTGTTACTAATCACAAGTAATTCAAATAAGAAAATGTTAAAAATACTATAAATTTTACTGCATAACTTTTATTTATTTAATTATTTTTATATAAGATAAAAGTTATACTCTAGCCTAATTTAATTGTATATGTGTGTGAAACTCTCTTCTAGAGACTTAAATCTTGGCCATTGCCCCCCACACCCCCACACCCCACAAGAACTTATACTTGTGGAGTGATCACTACACCAAGGGTGCGTAGTGGTCTCCATAACTTTTATAATTTGATGTGACAATGAATATGATAAGTATATTTCAACAAATTATTGAATGCATTTTTGAATGAATATTTGTAATTGGTGATATATCTTTGTAATTCTCCTGTTGTAAATTTTATAATATTTCTAGTATTTTTGTAAGCCTTATGTTATTGATCACATTCATTACAACAACAGTTTGTAATAAAATTTGTTATAACCTAACATTTTCTCAAAAACAAAAAAAAAAAAATCATATTAGAAAGTAAAAAGAATGGGTTTAAAAAAAAAATTATATAAAATACTATTGAATGCATTTTTGAATGAATATTTGTAATTGGTGATATATCTTTGTAATTCTCTTGTTGTAAATTTTATAATATTTCTAGTATTTTTGTAAGCCTCATGTTATTGATCACATTCATTACAATACCAGTTTGTAGTAAAATTTGTTATAACCTAACATTTTCTCAAAAAAAAAAAAATCATATTAGAAAGTAAAAAGAATTGATTAAAAAAAATTATATAAGATACTAGTTAAATATTATTTAAGTGATAACATAAAGACCCTATTTGAAGATTTCGCCTTAAACCTCTGAAACGCTTGGGCCGGCCCTGACTACTGACAGGTGTGCATGCATGCATGGTTCAGTTGCTCACGAAGCAAGAAGACAGAAATAGGCTCTCTTCAACGAATTAATATAAATCATTTCCACCATACTCATGAGTTATGCTAATTTGTGGTTTTCTCTTTCTACATTCTATTTGTTTGCAAAATTAGCAAGATCAGTGAATCTTGTTCGAAAGAAGTATGCTCGTGAAATAATGGCATTTTCAGATGAAAGGCGCAGTGTGCTTCTGGTGGTTGCAGTAATGCTTGTAACAAGCAGCTATCAAACGGTACTAAGCCCTCCTGGGGAACTTTGGCAAGATGATATTGAGTGCATTAATGGCACAGAAGTAGGGAATAAAATTCAGAGTCAAAGTCAGTGCAATGCACACACAAGGGGGACAGCCATCGCTTTGAAAAATTTTTGGAAGAATTGGCGTTACGGGGTTCTCGGCATTTAATAGTTTTATATTTGGGTTCTCAAACTCAAAGTAATTAAACTCAAACAAGAATACAAGAATTCTAAAAAGTTGTTTTTCACATAAATTTTAGAAAAAATAACTATAATTTTGTTTTACATAAATAATTACAGTTTTAAGTTGTTGTGGGTTCCTGTGATTGGCAATTGATTTCCTTATTTGATTTGGTAAAATTTAGTTACATTTTCATAAGAGTGCAGAGTATATTGAAATTTTCTATCAAATTCAAATATATGATTAAATTGAAATTTATGTTTTATTTCTCAATACAATGATATTTTGCAATTTATTAATCTTTATATTGCTAGATATTGTTCTAACCCTTTACATATATATATATATATAAGATTCCCCTCTTTTTATTGGACTTTTATGTGGTTCAAATATATCTCTAAACCTTACGTTTAACTGGGAAAAAACTTGAGGACAACCCGGTAAAAATATATCTCTAACTCCACTTGAAATGCTTATAAAATTGGACACTTTTCTATTAATTCATGTTTTCAAAACAAACTAATCCAAAAAGTTTTATAAAAAAAAATAAAAGAAAATTATATGTGGATGCATTTTGAGTATGAAGGATGAATTCTGGGCTAATTGTTTTAAACTATATGGACCCCACATCATTTTTACAATCCACTTCGGAAAGACTCCCGAAATTTACTCATGTTGGGCCAATATGGTTTCATCTTCGAGGCCAATCCTTATCTCATTTAATCATAGTAGTTTTATCTTTTTGGTGAAAGCATATAGGCAAGGCCTTTGAATCTTTGTTCACTCCTTAATTAAATTCTTTAATGAACGAAAGAAAAAAGGAGTTATCTTCCTCGTACCTTTTTTTCATTTTAAATACTAGTATTCAAAACATGAAAAGATGTGAACATTTGACTTGATCTCAATGCGCAGGTCCATTATTTTTTCTAAGGGTAACAGTGGTGGAGCTAGGAAATTGTAACGAGAGCGAAAAAAAAAAAAAAAATAATTTAAAATAGTATTCTAAATATAATTTAGTATACAATTCAACTATATTATGTAATAGTTTTTAAAAAGTTATACAATAGTTTCGGCGTCCGATCTTGATGATAGCACTTTATCATCAGACTAACACCACAATCAGTTTTTGGTATAGGCGGAGATTGAACCTCAGATTTCTTATTCAACCATTAAACACTTTACCAGTTGAACTAGCTAGAACCCATAATATAGTTAAGAATATGCAGGCATTTCTTAAAATAATTGACAAATATATAATTATTTCCACTAACTTAAGCACACAATTGTTTTGCTTTTAATTGTTGTGAAAGTAATTAAACTCAAACAAGAATACCAGAATTCTAATAAGTTTTTTTTTTTTCCTTAAATTTTAGAAAAAATAACTATAATTTTGTTCTACGTAAATAATTATAATTTTAAGCTGTTGTGGGTTCCTGTGATTGGCAATTGATTTCCTTATTTGATATGCTTTGCTGAGTTGTCTTCATTGTCTCTATAGTCTTGCCTAGGATGAAGGCCATGTCTATTATTATTTCTTCCATTATGTGCATTATCCTCGTCATAATTGGCCTCTAAGTGGCCTAGACGGGCAGTAAGCTCTGCATTCAAAATTTCATCTTGGGGTCGTGAAGTATACCAATATATACCTTTATCTTTATACTATGATAAAATCAACCGTACCCATTCACCAACCAACCATGTGGGTGAGAGTACTTTGATGTGTGAAGAATGATATTTGATAAGGAATAAAAAATAGTAACATTATAGTCTTAATCCGTCAGCGTATACTAAGGCTGACGGTTAGACATCGCCTTAGGCTTAACCCATCAGCGTACGTCAAGCTGACGGTTATACAGCCCCACATGCCTAACCCGTCAGCATACGTCAGACCGACGGTTATACAGCCTCACATGATGAACCCGTCAGCCTACACTTATGCTGACGGATTCATGTGACGAAGGATAACCCTAGAAGCTGACGAGAATGACACCCCTGTCCAGGCTGACGGATCATGAGGCCGACGGTTAAAGAAAATCCTTTTACTTGGACACCACGCCTAGTGATAGAATCCTATAAGGAAAGGGTTCCGCAATCTACGCTCACATGAATCCCTATATGGAAAAGACTTCTACTCCAAGGAAGAGAGGTCAACCCTCTACTACTATAAAAGCCCCAATACCCTCACAAATCGAGGTACGCACAATTAACCCCTCTCTAGCACTCTAGAGTTGAAACAAGTCCTAACTTGACCTTCGGAGGGTATTTGGCCGGCACCACACCGGTGCTCTCTGTTAGGTCTTCTTCTTTTTGTTGTGCAGGTGTAGTTCCGAGCGCACAAGCATTGTGCAACTCACTGGTGAGATTTTCGGCATCATCAATATTGATGTATCTAAAATGTTATTGGAGAGTTTACATTGAGTCTTCGTTAAATTTATCCTAACAATTTAGTATTTCAAAATACACAACCTCTGGTATTATAGTCTTAATAATTAGAATAATCGTATTTTTTAATGTTAACACAAGTTTAGTTTTTTGGATAAATTAACTACAATATAATGCAAACTGCTAGTAAGTAGGCTAGTATATTAATGTGAATTGTGAAAGCCCTATAAACTTTAATTCTTACTACATATATACTCCCAACGTAGATGATATATCATATATTGATAATAATATGTATACCGTCGTTAATTTGGACGATTAAACAACAAATGTTGTATTTAACAACTTACATACTATTTGATCTAACAATATATTACTAATATTTATCAAAATTTTGCCTTTTACAATATAATTTTTATTTGTATTGTACAAAAAGATCTTTAAAATAAAAGGTATCCTATTAGAACCCAATTATGTAGAACTGAGGACAAAGGGGGCTTTTGCCCTTTTCAGCCAAATTAAACAGAATTTTGCCCCTCTTCCCAAACTAAATAGGGAAATGCCCCTCTTTTAAACTCGATTTTTGATAAATCGAGTTAAAAAAAAAAAAAAAAAAATTCTTAGGCCCTATAGTGACGTTTTAAGGAGCCTATAGTGACGCTTTTTAACTCGACTTCAATAAAATCGAGTTATAGGTAAAAAACGCCACTATAGGTCGATTTCATTGCCTATAACTTGATTTCATTGAAGTCGAGTTAAAAAATGTCACTATAGGTCCTTAAAACGTCACTATAGGCTCCTTAAAAACGTCACTATAGAATCTAACTCGATTTTTCAAAAATCGAGTTTTAAAAGAGGGGCATTTCCCTATTTAGTTTGGGAAGAGGGGCAAAATGCTGTTTAATTTGGCTGAAAAGGGCATAAGGCATTTTTGTCCGTAGAACTGATATTATGCGTGGTGGATGACGATTGAGCCAGAGTTAGTTGTGATTGTACAATATAGAAACTCTATTACTAGCAGGAAGAGGATTTTATACGCCACCTTAAGCTTTCTATATAGTATATAAGAAACCATGCATAAACTTTTTAATTTAACCATATCTCTTTCTTCATATTTTTTGCTTCTTGCTTTCTTTCTCGTCCTTCTTGTTCTTTGTTATTCTCTTTTTCTTTCTGTTCGCTATGGCTGCTGGGATTGGTCCCAACAATGGTGATCCTAAAAAGAATTACCCTGGAGAAATCACTTTCTATGTGTTGGCAACTTGCATTGTCGCTGCCATGGGGGGTTTGATTTTTGGTTACGATATTGGTGTGATGGTATCTCAGGAAAGCATGCATTCAAGAACCACAATATAATAGTACTATATGTTAATTCTATCTTTTCCACTTCTTTACCACCGCACACCCTTGGTGCGATGGTTACTCTACAAGTATAAATGTTTGTGGAGTGTGAGGGGCAATGGCCGGGGTTCTAGTCTCCAGGAGGGAGCTTCACAGACATATACATTTAGATTAGGCTAGAGTAGAATTTCTATCTTGTATCAAAAAAAAAAAAAAAGTTTCTTTATTTTTCCATAATTAATTCATGGGTCGCCTTAGGGCTACATGAATTTATCCTCTTTATTATTACGATCATGGAAACATGAGTTTATCCTAAATTTATAAGAGATGTTCATGATATTAATAATTCATAATGATCTTTCTATATTACTAGTCACTAACTCGCGCAATACACTTCACACAATACTTAACTGCAATTAAATTTACTATCCACCACCAATCTAATCTATATTATCTTGATAATAGATCTACAAATTGCATTCTTATATCCTCCATCATTTAGAAGATAACTGAAGTAATGATTGTATGTAATATATAAATTTTACTATTTTACAATATAAAATTATTATGATATATGATTAAAATAATTAAAATAAAATCTAATGTTCTGGAAATTTTTGAAATAGAATTTTAAATTTTTTAAAACTTAGTTAATAGAGTTTCTATTTTACCTAAAAATGAAGATAACCATAGGCCCAGTTTTTATTTTATAGCATAGGATGTTACCGTTAGCTTCGTACCATGCATGTATAATACATTAGTTCATTATGATAGTTTTAAATAATATCCCAATACCTATCTATATGAGTTTTCTTTTTAATGATGCCATAAAGGATGGAGTTTAATAGAAGTCATTTAAGATCCAATGTATCCAATAATTCAAATAAGAAAATGTTAAAAATACTATAAATTTTACTGCATAACTTTTATTTATTTAATTATTTTTATACAAGACAAAAATTATACTTTAGCCTAATTTAATTGTATATGTGTGTGAAACTCTCTTCTAGAGACTTAAATCTTGGCCATTGCCCCCCCCACACCCCACAAGAACTTATTCTTGTGGCGTGATCACTGCACCAAGGGTGCGTAGTGGTCTCCATAACTTTTATAATTTGATGTGACAATGAATATGATAGGTAGATTTCAACAAACTATTGAATGCATTTTTGAATGAATATTTGTGATTGGTGATATATCTTTATAATTCTCCTGTTGTAAATTTTATAATATTTCTAGTATTTTTGTAAGTTTCATGTTATTGATCACATTCATTACAACACCAGTTTGTAGTAAAATTTGTTATAACCTAACATTTTCTCCAAAAAAAAAAGAAAAAAAAAATCATATTAGAAAGTAAAAAGAATGGATTTAAAAAAAATATATATAAAATACTATTGAATGCATTTTTGAATGAATATTTGATGTGACAATGAATATGATAGGGTAGATTTCAACAAACTATTGAATGCATTTTTGAATGAATATTTGTGATTGGTGATATATCTTTGTAATTCTCTTGTTGTAAATTTTATAATATTTCTAGTACGTATTTTTGTAAGCCTCATGTTATTGATTACATTCATTACAACACCAGTTTGTAGTAAAATTTGTTATAACCTAACATTTTTTCAAAAAAAAAAATCATATTAGAAAGTAAAAAGAATGGATTAAAAAAAATTATATAAAATACTAGTTAAATATTATTTAAGTGATAACATAAAGACCCTATTTGAAGATTCGCCTTAAGCCTTTGAAACGCTTGAGCCGTCCCTGACTACTGACAGGTGTGCATGCATGCATGGCTCAGTTGCTCACGAAGCAAGAAGCACAGAAATGGGCTCTCTTCAACGAATATAAATCATTTCCACCATACTCATGAGTTATATGCTAATTTTTGGTTTTCTCTTTCTACATTCTATTTGTTTGCAAAATTAGCAAGATCAGTGAATCTTGTTCGAAAGAAGTATGCTCATGAGGCGATCGCCTAAGGCCCCTAAGCAAAAAAAGGCCCCAAATTTTAACCATCAAAAATTTTTAAGTCCCAAAATCTTAGATGATAAAATAATGTTAATGATGACCCAAATAAAAACCAATAAAAGCCAAAATTAACTAACTCAATTGTTGTGAAAAATATAATATATATCGTAACATTACTTCTACCCAATAGGATCTATTTCTTGAAAGTATTAATTAAGCCCAAATTTTAACCAATAAATAAAAAGTAATTTTTTATCAAAGAGAAAACTAGAACAAATAAATTTTTGGTCCGATGTGTAACCTTTCACCTTCTTTATGGGTGTTTTTTTAGTGTAGAATTCATTAACTCCCACACAAAGAAGCTAAAAAAAACACACACTCTCTCTCAACCAAACAACTAAAATTTTAAGACAAAAATTATATACATATTCAATTACAAACCTCAATTTTTCTTGTATGAATTGCTGGAAATTTTGCCCCACTCTCTATTTAAAGCATAAAAAAGAAATTGTTTTGAAGCTGTAGTTACTGTGCTTCAGACCTTCTTCTCCTTATTTGAGTCTGATCCTCAAGTTTGTTACTTCTCTAGAACCTTTGCTTCTTTCAAGAACTTTCTTATAATTCTAGCTATTTTTGTGAGAAAAAAAAAATCAACTGATAAAAAATTTTAATATTTAAATTAAAAAAAAAGGCCCCACTCAAAATTGTTGATTTAGGCCCCAAAATACCTTAAGCCGGCCTGTATGCTTCTGGTGGTTGCAGTAATGCTTGTAACAAGCAGCTATCAAACGGTACTAAGCCCTCCTGGGGAACTTTGGCAAGATGATATTGAGTGCATTAATGGCACAGAAGTAGGGAATAAAATTCAGAGTCAAAGTCAGTGCAATGCACACACAAGGGGGACAGCCGTCGCTTTGAAAAAAATTTGGAAGAATTGGCGTTACGGGGTTCTCGGCATTTAATAGTTTTATATTTGGGTTCTCAAACTCAATGATTATTCTCCTAGTTCCAGAACAGTACATTAGGTACCCAGTATTTGCACTCAATCTCTCCCTCTGGGCTTGTTATTGTTGGTCAGTGGTGGCCATAATAACCTACTCTCTAGATTTGATGGAGCTAAATGTATGCATCTGTAATGTGTTTCAATTTTTATTTTTGTTTCTTCTATCTTGGAGCTGCATGTGCGTGATTACATAGCATTATTTAATTTTTGAATTTGTAATACCTTTGTATTACAACTCCATTCCTTTTTCCCTTGTGTACGCATGTGTTTATTCATTAATTAAAAAAATAATTTCACTTGCGTTGAGTACTGAAAAATCTAGCTCAGGTAGGTTCTAGTTAAAACAATTAATAAAATTACTCATTATTTTCTGTGACGCAAGGGTACACTATAAGTTTACTTTGTAATTTAATAAGAATTTTTTTTTCTGTTTCTCATATATAATACTCATGATGTGTTATAGTATTTTGAGAATTAATTTCGATTATATTAAATGAGTTGAAAATAGAGGAAGGTAAATTGTTAGGATTAATATAGTTAAGAATATGCAGGCATTTCTTAAAATAATTGACAAATATATAATTATTTCCACTAACTTAAGCACACAATTGTTTTGCTTTTCATTATTGTCAAAGTAATTAAACTCAAACAAGAATACCAGAATTCTAATAAGTTGTTTTTTCACATAAATTTTAGAAAAAATAACTATAATTTTGTTTTACATAAATAATTACAGTTTTGTTGTTGTGGGTTCCTGTGATTGGCAATTGATTTCCTTATTTGATTCAGTACAATTTAGTTACATTTTCATAAGAGTATAGAGTATATTGAAATTTTCTATCAAATTCAAATATATGATTTGTAGGGGAGAAATTTGTTTCAGCCCCTTGCAAGCTCATTGTCCTCTTTGGGTAGCCAGGCCCGCAAGGTTTTGTCCTCGTCCCCAAGTGCAGGCACGAGCAAGCAAGCGCCTAGCTTGGACTTGTACTCGTCGAGTCCCACATCGGTTAGAGAAGCGCCCCACTCATGCTTTATATGCCTCTGGGGCTTGCATGAGTGTACCACTTCGGTAAAAGTATATCTCTAACTCCAATTAAAATACTTATAAAATAGACAATTTTCTACTAATCCATGTTTTCAAAACAAACTTGTCCAAAAAATGTTATGTGGATGCATTTTGAGTATGAAGGATATGAATTCTGGGCTAATGGTTTTAAACTATATGGACCCCACATCATTTTTACAATCCACTTCAGAAATTTACTCATGTTGGGCTAATATGGTTTCATCTTGGAGGCCTATCCTTATCTGATATAATCATAGCAGTTTTATCTTTTTGGCGAAGGCATATAGGCTAGGCCTTTGAATCTTTTTTCATTCCTTAATTAAATTCTTTATTGAACGATAGTTATCTTCGTCATACCTTTTTTTCTTTTTAAATACTAGTATTCAAAACATGAAAAGACATGAATTTTTGACTTGATCTCAGTGTACAGGTCCACTATTTTTTAAAGCGGTAATAGTGGTGGAGCTAGGAAATTGTAACGGTAGCGAATAAAAAATAAACAATAATTTAAAATAGTATTCTAAATACAATTTAGTATACAATACAACAATATTATATAATAGTTTTTAAGAAGTTACATAATAGTTTCAACCTATGCCGTTCGCTCATCATCAGACCAAAACATCAATAAATTTTTGGTGTAGGCGGGAATTGAACCCCAAATCTCTTACTCAACCATCAGAGACTTTACCAGTTGAGCTAGCTAGAACCTGCAATATAGTTAAGAATATGCAGGCATTTCTTCAAATAATTAACAAATATATAATTATTTCCACTAACTTAAGCGCACAATTGTTTTGCTTTTAATTGTTGTCAAAGTAATTAAACTCAAACAAGAATACAAGAATTCTAAAAAGTTGTTTTTCACATAAATTTTAGAAAAAATAACAATAATGTTGTTTTACATAAATAATTACAGTTTTAAGCTGTTGTGGGTTCCTGTGGTTGGCGCAATTGATTTCCTTATTTGATTTGGTAAAATTTAGTTACATTTTCATAAGAGTATAGAGTATATTGAAATTTTCTATCAAATTCAAATATTTGATTAAATTGAAATTAATTTTTTTGAAATTTATGTTTTATTGCTCAGTACAATAATATTTTGCAATTTATTAATCTTTATGGATCCGTTTGGATATAACTTATTGTTGGTGAAAGTTGCTAAAAACTGATTATTGCTGAAAACACTGTAGTAAAATAATTTTTAAATGTGTAAATAATACCGTGGGACCCATTTTTAATATTAAATATTGCGTGAACAGTACATGAACAGTGCGTAAACAGTACACGCACGGTCATGAACAGTATTTTTTTCCCCACAAAATCAGCAAAAGCGGGCCAAAAAAAAAAAGAAAAGAAAAGAAAGGAAAACGCAAAGGAGAAAACGCGCCGCAACATTGAGCGCAATCCAAACCCACACTATATTGCTAGATTTTGTTCTAACCCTTTATATAAATATATAAGTTTTCCCTCTTTGACTTGGACTTTTATGTGGTTTAGAAATATCTCTAAATCTTATGTTTAGTTGGGGAAAAACTTGAGGAAAATCCGGTAAAAATATATCTTTAACTCCACTTAAAATGCTTATAAAATAGGACACTTCTCTACTAATTCATGTTTTCAAAAAAAACTTATTCAAAAAGTTTTATAAAAAATAAAAGAAAATTATATGTGGATGCATTTTGAGTATGAAGGATGAATTCTGGGCTAATGGTTTTAATCTATATGGACCCGACATCATTTTTACAATCCACTTCAGAAAGATTCCCTAAATTTACTCATGTTGGGCCAAAATGGTTTCATCTTGGAGGCCTTTCCTTATCTCATATATTCATAGCAGTTTTATCTTTTTGGTGAAAGCATATAGGCTAGGCTTTTGAATCTTTTTTCATTCCTTAATTAAATTCTTTATTGAACGAAAGAAAAGAGGAGTTGTCTTCTTCATACATTTTTTTCTTTTTAAATACTAGTATTCAAAACATGAAAAGACGTGAATTTTTGACTTGATCTTAGTGCGCAGGTCTACTATTTTTTATAGGGGTAATAGTGGTGGAGCCAGTAAATTGTAACGGAAGCGAATAAAAAATAAACAATAATTTGAAATAGTATTCTAAATACAATTTAGTCTACAATACAAAAAAAATAACTATAATTTTTTTTTTATATATATTGTGGGGACTCCGTTTGTGAAGGATCCCCAACAATACATTTCTTAGAGAGTGGGACGAAGGGCTAGGCGCTAACAGACTTACAACGGGTCCTCGGGAACCGTTCGCCCTCAGAGGGGTGTTAACCCAGTTCTTCTTGACTGGAGATTGCTCCTCGGCCCCTGTCCGAGGAGACCCCCTTTCCCAAGAGGGGCTCCTCGCATTATATATCCCCTTCGGTTCATCCTGGCCTTACAACTGTCGATCATCCAGGCCACCGCTTAAGAACCTGTCCCATCAGCCACGTTCCCACTCCTACTGTGGGTTGCAGCACCCAAGGTTGCGCTGTTCAGGAGTCTTATCCGCATTAATGCGGCCAGGGGAGTCAGACAAATGCATTAAGTGTGGATGTGACCACCTGTTCTGGGTTTGTCCCCTACCTGGAATTAGACTAGGTATGCCGAGGAAGGGGGTGTCCTCGGCATGGGTCCAAAAAGGGCTAAAAATCCCTAGACAACAGCCTGGGACAATCGTCCCTCCTCGGCATGGGCCTTGGGCCAGCCTAAAGGTGGACCGAGGCTTCCAGGCCCACGGGCCCCACAATAGCCCCTCAAAATCCTGCTGCACGTTCCCTCGGACGGGGAGGAGGGTTTTGATATCCACGGCCCTCATATTCCGGAAGGCCTTCCGCTAGCTGGTTCTTCCCCAAATAGTTAGTTTGACACTTCAATTCTTCGGTAAGTAGTTAGTTTCCCCATAGGCTTGAGTCCGAGGACCATGCAATGCCTTGGTGCTGTCTAGTATCTAGGTATGATTGCGTGGTTAGCTTCCCCATAAGCTTGAGTCCGAGGACCATGCAATGCCTTGGTTCTGTCTAACACTTCTTTCTTCTGTAAGCAACTAGTTTCCCCATAGGTTTAGGTCTTTGGACCATGCAATACCCTGGTTCTGTCTAGTGCCCAGGTATGATTGCTTGGTTAGCTTCCCCATAGGCTTGAGTCCGAGGACCATGCAATGCCTTGGTTCTGTCTAACACTTCTTTCTTCTGTAAGCGACTAGTTTCCCCATAGGTTTGGGTCTTTGGACCATGCAATACCTTGGTTCTGTCTAGTGCCCAGGTATGATTGCGTGGTTAGTTTCCCCATAGGCTTGAGTCCGAGGACCATGCAATGCCTTGGTTTTGTCTAACACTTCTTTCTTCTGTAAGCGACTAGTTTCCCCATAGGTTTGGGTCTTTGGACCATGCAATACCTTGGTTCTGTCTAGTGCCCAGGTATGATTGCGTGGTTAGTTTCCCCATAGGCTTGAGTCCGAGGACCATGCAATGCCTTGGTTCTGTCTAACACTTCTTTCTTCTGTAGGTAGGAGTTCGTCCTCGGCTCCAAAACTCTTGTTTTTGGTATAATGATGCCCTCGGACCGTTTACTGGGAGCGGTTCTTCCTCAGGTCGGACTGTTAGCTCTACGACGCTCTGGGCAGGGATGGTTTGGGCCCTGATCTTACGTGTGGCCTGGACCTCGCCTTCAACCCAAGTTCCCATCCTCTTCGATTACGAGGCGTCCCTTGACCATTCGCGCTCCGTCCTTGACGTTTCGATGCACGAGACGCGCCCTCATCAATGTCCACGTGAATTGATAAGAATCTAGCGGTCCGCGGTCCCTTGGGATTTGGTCAGAATTAATTCCGCTGATAATCCTTCCTTCGAACTCTGTGTGGCTCAACTCCCACCGGTTTTCGCCTTCTATATAAGGCGTTCTGGGGGAAACGTTTCTTCTCATTCCATGGACCTTCCACCACAACCAGTAATACGTCCTTTCACCTCCCCAAGCCCCTTTAACAGCACCGCCAGGATTGTGACCAAAGTTGGGAGATATGGGGCCAAGGGCCGTCGCCGCCGCAGCCCTCACTGGGCTTCCGGCGCGACAGAGTCTAGGCGTAACACTGGCAGTGCCATACGTGGTGGCCAAGAGGGATGTCGCTGAAGTACCTAACGTCTCTCCCCGGAGCGCACTTCTGACGGAGGAGACGCGCGAACTCATGTCATGGCTGGTGCCCGAGTGTTGCCGTCTCCGACGGCCAACGCTCCTGAGGATTGGAGAGAATCAAGAAAACATCACGGGGGAGGGCCTCCCGGTGCCCCTGCATCTGCTCCTCGCTTTGTTCAAGCTTCCGCCTTAAAGCGAGCCAGCCTCAGCCCCCTTCCCCCCTCTTATTGTCAAGTTCTCCCATTCTCTTGATGCCAATAAGAGCACGGGTTGACACTTCCCTCTAGCTGATTTTAGGACGGGTCCACTTGGGCCTCTGATTGTAGGATTAGCTTGTAGATATGCTTGTAAAGCACGCCTGTCTGAGCCTCTGATTGTATTTTGTACTTTTCTTTTATGAAATAATATCAAACTCTCTTCCTTTGCTGTCAAATCTTCTATCTCCAACTTTTTCCTTTCTGTGATGTTTGTTTGGTAGTTTTTTTTTTTTTTTTTGCATCACCACCGATCTTCCGTAGAATGATTATTCAGAACAAACGCCTGTTGCGCCGGCCGGCGCACTAACCCTTCCCACAGACGGCGCCAATTGTAGGGGCTCCATTTGTGAAGGATCTCCCAACAATGCATTTCTTAGAGAGTGGGACGAAGGGCTAGGCGCTAACCGGCTTCCCACGAATCCTCCGGGACCTTTTTCCTTAGAGGGGTAATAACCCAGTTCTTCTTGACTTGGGGTTGCTCCTCGGCCTTTGTCCGAGGAGGCCCCCCTCTCCAAGAGAGGCTCCTCGCCTTATATATCCCCTTCGGTTGATCCTGGCCTTACAATTGTCGGTCATCCAGGCCACCGCTTAAGGACTTGTCCCATCAGCCACGTTCCTACTCCTACTGTGGGTTGCAGCGCCCAAGACGGCACTGTTCAGAGGTCCCATCCTCATTAATGCGGCCTGGGGAGTCAGACAGATACATTAAGTGTGGATGTGACCACCTGTTCCGGGTTTGTCCCCTACCTGGAATTAGACCAGGTATGCCGAGGAAGGGGGTGTCCTCGGCACGGGTCCAAGATGGGCTAAAGTCCCTAGACAACAGCCTGATACAACCGTCCCTTCTCGGCATGGGCCTTGGGCCAGCCTAAAGGTGGGCCGAGGCTGCCAGGCCCACGGGCCCCACATAAATAATTACAATTTTAAGCTGTTGTGGGTTGCTGTGGTTGGCAATTGCTTTCCTTATTTGATTTGGTAAAATTTAGTTACATTTTAATAAGACTATAGAGTATATTGAAATTTTCTATCAAATTCAAATATATGATTAAATTGAAATTAATTTTTCTGAAATTTATGTTTTATTGCTCATTACAATAATATATTGCAATTTATTAATCTTTATATTGCTAGATTTTGGTCTAACCCTTTATATATATATATATATATAAGATTCCCCTCTTTGAATTGGACTTTTACGTGGTTTAAAAATATATCTAAACCTTACGTTTAACTGGGAAAAAACTTGAGGATAACCCGGTAAAAATATATCTCAAACTCCTTAAAATGCTTATAAAATATGACACTTTTTTTACTAATCCATGTTTTCAAAACAAACTAATCCAAAAAGTTTTATAAAAAATAAACGAAAATTATATGTGGATGCATTTTGAGTACGAAGGATGAATTCTAGGCTAATGGTTTTAAACTATATGGACCCCACATCATTTTTACAATCCACTTCGGAAAGACTCCCGAAATTTACTCATGTTGGGCCAATATGGTTTCATCTTGGAGGCCTATCCTTATCTCATATGATCATAGTAGTTTTATCTTTTTGGTGAAAGCATATAGGCTAGACCTTTGAATCTTTTTTCATTCCTTAATTAAATTCTTTATTGAACGAAAGAAAAAATGGAGTTATCTTCCTCATACCTTTTTTTTCTTTTTAAATACTAGTATTCAAAGCATGAAAAGATGTGAATTTTTTACTTGATCTCAGTGCGCGGGTCCACTATTTTTTCTAGGGGTAACAGTGGTGGAGCTAGGAAATTGTAATGGGAGCGAATAAAAAATAAACATTAATTTAAAATAATATTCTAAATACAATTTAGTATACAATACAACTATATTATATAATAGTTTTTAAGGAGTTGTATAATAGTTTTAACTTATGGCGTCCGCTCCTGATGATAACTCTTTATCATCAGACCAAAACACCGATCAGTTTTTAGTGTAGGCGAAGATTAATCCTTAGATCTCTTATTCAACTATCAGAGGATTTACCGGTTGAGTTAGCTAAAACCCACAATATAGTAAAGAATATGCAGGCATTTCTTAAAATGATTGACAAATATATAATTATTTCCACTAACTTAAGCACACAATTGTTTTGCTTTTAATTGTTGTCAAAGTAATTAAACTCAAACATGAATACCGGAATTCCAATATGTTGTTTTTCCCATAAATTTCAGAAAAAATAACTATAATTTTGTCTTACATAAATAATTACAATTTTAAGCTGTTGTGGGTTCCTGTGGTTGGCAATTGATTTCCTTATTTGATATGCTTTGTTGAGTTGTCTTCATTGTCTCTATGGTCTTGCCTAGGATGAAGGCCATGTCTATTATTATTTCTTCCATTATGTGCATTATCCTCGCCATAATTGGCCTCTAAGTGGCCTAGACGGGCAGTAAGCTCTGCATTCAAAATTTCATCTAGGGGTGGTGAAGTATACCAATATATACCTTTATCTTTATACTATGATAAAATCAACCGTACCCATTCACCAACCAACCATGCGGGTGAGAGTATTTTGATGTGTGAAGAATGATGATGTATCTAAAATGTTATTGGAGAGTTTACATTGAGTCTTCGTTAAATTTATCCTAACAATTTAGTATTTCAAAATACACAACCTCTGGTATTATAGTCTTAATAATTAGAATAATCGTATTTTTTAATGTTAACACAAGTTTAGTTTTTTTTTTTTTTTTTGATAAATTAACTACAATATAGTGCAAACTGCTAGTAAGTAGGCTAGTATATTAATGTGAATTGTGAAAGCCCTATAAACTTTAATTCTTACTACATATATACTCCCAACGTATAAAAAAATAACTTATTGCAACGAGATTTTCAAAGTAAATCGTTGCAATATATGGAATAATTTAGTGTTGCATAAACCTATTGATTTTTTTTATAATAATAATAAAAAAATATATATATTTATATATAAAAAAAAAAAAAAAAAACCCAATTGCAATGAAATTTTCAAAGTAAATCGTTGCAACATATGGAATTTATTGCAACAAAAATCTAGTGTTGCGTAAACCTATTGCCTCGGAGTTTATTACAACGACTTGCATCGACCTTTTTGTCGTTGCAATAACACCTATTACAACGACATTAGTTGTTATTGCAACGACCTTTTTCGTTGTATTAAGTCTTTTTTTCTTATAATGAGCATTTCAGCTCTAATATGCAATCAATTCATCTATAAACTTTCCCAAATATTTACTTGTTAATTGCATTTGGGTAATATTGGTTTGTGTGCGTACCCAAAATATGGTTGGTGGGCTCGACCTCTACTTGGGCTCACAATCTATTTGTATTGTGGGCTTTGGATTTCCTACTATGGGTGGTTCTGTGCTCAGCAACTCAAATACACCTCTATTCCTTCATGCCTTCTTCCTCACAGAATCTCTCCTTTGTTCTCTTTGAGTGTTTGCTCTCTTCTCTTAGTATTCTTCCCAGAATTGCCAACCCCCTTTTTCTCATTCTCATCTCTTATTTATAGCTCAAGATTAGTGGAAGGGTTATGATTACTCTAGGTTATTAGTGGGTTTGGAGGTCCAATTCCATTGCTTTTAAATGGGTGTTTAGTTAGGAGTGGGAGTAGTGGCTTTGGAACTGATTCCCACCCCAAGAGGGACGTTTGGCAGCGATATTCCCCAAGGTGATGCCGAGCAGCTAAGACATAGGATTCCCGGGCAATCACATTTTCGGCCAAAATGTGTTGGCCGGGTAGGTCTCTGGCTATGAACCATGAGGCGTACGATTCAAGATTGCATGCTTAATGGGCCTTCGGTCGAGCATGGTGGTATGGATCTCGGGCCCATGGCCTCAGCAGGCCTAAGGCCCAGCTTCGGACAAAAGGATTAGAACTATGGGCTACACTGTAGGGTTGAAGCTCCTAGCCCAAGTGGGCCTGGGGACCTATGTGCCGTACAATAGCTCCCCTTTGATTTGTGCCCGGCCCCGAGAATAAATCAAGGACATTAAAAGGCAAAAAATAACCGAGAAGCTTAACGGGTAAATTCTAGATGGTTAAGAATTCATTAATGCATCCTCAAAAGGTGCGTTGTATTTGACTGTTTGATTTAACCGTTATCATTGTCTACTGGCCCCTATAAATAGTCTCTCCTGAGTTTCTTCTTCACTTTTTACATTCTCCGTTCCTCAAATCCCCTCTCTGTCAAGCATACTTCTTTTGTGCGTTCATCCTCCAGCCCAGAACACCATTTCTTCCTAGAGCCCATAGTAAGTTCTCTTTGCCTTTCGTTCCATTCTCTCTTTTTCTTTCAGTTTTCCTTTAGTCTTAGTCTAGGGATGAGTTATTCTTACCTCCTATCTTCTGAAGCGTCTTTGGCCAGCTTTAGAGCAGGCTATAATGTCCCTGGAGATGTTGTTATCGCGTATTGTCATGTGGGCGCTATCAACCTCCATAGGCGTTCTGGCTTAAACACTGTCTTTTTCCCTTTTATGGCTATTCTCGAGGGCGGGGTTAGGTTTCCCGTCAACCCTCTCATTATAAGCACTCTTAGATTTTACGGCTTGTGTCTCGACCAACTCCCCCCTAATTTTTACTGAGTGGTGAGTTGTGTGAGTAGGTTAAACCAAATATTCGGTCTACAGTTAAACCACCATAGTTTGTGCAGAAACATTAGGTCTGATTACTATTTAAAAACTAGGGATATGCGGGTGTACTGCACCCATACCCGAGCCCACTTGGGCCATTAATTCTTATGCGAAGATGCGGCCCATACTCCTATTCTCTCTCTCTCTCTCTCTTTCTCTCTCTCTCTGCAGGCCCAGCCCGAATCTACACAAGTCGCTGGCCCAAAATTTTGCCTCCTTGTTCGTGCTCGACAAGTCCTTACCGATCAAATGTTGTGGATGGCGTCCGAACGTGCCGTCTAGTGGATGCCCGACATCGCCTTGGGGTGCACCGCTGCTGAGCTTATCTGCGGAAGTGGGAACCAAGTTCCAAAGCCATCCTCAGCGTTTCCCACTCCCACCTAACCACCCACTTATGTTCGATGATACTGGACCACTCGCTGCACTAACTAGAAAGTGATCATAACCTCTCCACTAACTTAGAAACTATAAATATGAGAAGTTTGGGGAGAAGAGGGGGTTGGAAAATTGAGGGAAAAAGAAGGAGATATAGGAAGAAAGCAAAGGGAGTAGAAGGTGATTCAAGTAGTTGAGGAGAGAAAAATGATCTCATTGAGTCTCCGTGCCGAGGATGACCCAGTGTAGGAAACCCAAACCCACCATACAAACAAGTTGTGAGTCCGAGTGAGCCCTAGCCCATTAGCCTCATTTTTGGCACGCACAATTGGCGCCGTTTGTGGAAATCTCCTACAACGCCGTAGTCCTACTGAGACTCAACCCTGGGGAGGCAGATGTCTGGGAGACGCTTTGGGAGCGACATTGAAAGTGGTTCAGCGGGATCTTCTCGGGGATCCACTTGGCGAGAAAGAAGGCAGAAGGGACGTGAAGACAGGGACCGCGATCGAGAGGAGCAGTCCGGCCTGGGGGAGGGGTCGTACCAAACGCAGCACACGATTTCGAATGCCTCGGGGCACAGGCAACCCGATGAGAGAGACGAAGAGCTTGAATGGTTGCGCAGGCTAGTGAGAGACCTAGAGTTGGAGGCAGAGAACAGGCATTATAGAAGGGAGGGAGACAACCGAGAAAGAAGAGCCAATACCAGGGAAGATCGTCATTAGACGGGGTCCAATCAATCTAGGTCCCACAACCGCTGAGAACGCTCCCATTCCCGGGATTCTCGTCGACGAAGGGAACGGGCTCATTCATGGGAATTGGGCCATCATCGAGACCGTTCAAGGTCGCGGGAGTACGCAGACCGAGGTTTGGATTCCCCAGAAGAGCAACAGCCCCATAATGCGGCCATGGATACGATGAGCCGCGCGTTACGAAGAGCTGCCCGGTCCTCATTCTCGGCTGACGTCGAGAGGGCCCCAATGCCGGACAGATTCACGCGCCCACCTTTCAACTCCTATGACGGGAAAACGGACCCAGTAGAGCACGTCAGTCACTATATCCAGATGATGTCTCTGCATACCCACAATGACGCACTGATGTGCCAGGTTTTTCCTCAAGCCTTGGTCCCACCGCTTTGAGATGGTTTAACGGGCTACGGAAGGGTTCCATCCACAATTTCGCTGAGCTAATACAGGAGTTCGGCGTCCGGTTTGTAACTTGCAGCCGGGTGCCACAACCGGAAGACGCATTGTTGTCCATGAATTAACTTGCAGCTGGGTGCCACAACCGGTAGACGCATTGCTGTCCATGAAAATGAGGGTGGAGGAAACCCTCTGTAGTTATGCTAGCCGGTACTGGGAGCTGTACAACGAGATCGGCGGGGGGAACGAGAAGATTGCTGTGAGCACTTTTAGGATGGGATTGCCCGAGGATTCCGGGCTGAGGGAGTCGCTGACTAAGAAGCCTTCCGAGGATATGAGGCAGTTGATGAGGTGTATTGAAGAATATAAACAGCTGGAAGATGACCGGATACAGAACAAAGGCAAGGCGCCGATGATAAATCATCCTCGATCAAGCGTCTTTCAACCGAGGACCCGGGGAAATTTGAGAATTCAAGAACCAGAGGTGCCAGTAGGGGAGGTAAAAGTGACGTTCAAGGAGCCGGTGCACAAAATCATGGACAAGATTAAACACGAGCCATATTTCAGGTGGCCGAATAGGATGGGGGGTGACCCCTCTAGGAGAAATCAAAACTTGTACTGCACCTATCATAAAGACAAAGGACATACGACCGAGCAGTGCCGGGTGTTAAAAGACCATCTCAGGCAGCTGGCCAAGGCTGGGTATTTGAAGGAGTTCGTGTTAGCCGCGGGGGACAGGGCAAGGAGCTACGCAGAGGGGCAACCCCCTTCCACCCCCACTCGAGATAATTGAGGTCATCCACGCTCCACCGAGAAGCCTCACCTCGGCGAAAAAAAAAAAGGGGTGCTAAATGTGGTCCTAGTGGAGGGCAGCTCGGGCACACCACTGGCGGGGAAGAAGATGAAGCCTACCCGGGAGCCTATCGCTTTCGGTGACAATGATCTAGAGGGAACGGTCCAGCCGCACAATGACGCGTTGGTAGTTACCGCCTGGGTAGGCGGGTTCTTGGTGAAAAGGGTGATGATAGACCAGGGGAGTGGGGCCAACATGATGTATCCGAACTTGTACCGGGGGCTCGGGTTGAAAAATGGGGACCTCTCTAAGTACAGCATGACTTTGGTCGGGTTTGATGGGAAAATCGTAATACCCGAGGGGCAAATATCTATGTCCGTGAATATGGAGAGCAAGGAGGTGGTAGTGACGTTTATAGTGGTGACTTCTTTCTCCCCGTACACAGCGATACTTGGCAGACCGTGAATCCATGCAATGGGGGCCGTCCCGTCCACCCTGCATGTGAAAGTGAAGTTTCCTACCGAGCATGGTATTATTGTGGTGAGGGGAAGCCAGCAGACGACGAGACAATGCTTAATCGCCATCGTTAACCAAAGGAAAGAGACAAGCGATCAGGGGGAATGTGCCAAGCAGAAAGAGCCGTCGCAGGGGGTCCCATTATAGCAATTACAGGATGACCGAGGAGAAGTGGGGGGTGGTTGTGCCGAGGAGATGATAAAAGTAAAGGTACTTCTAGATGCCAACAAGTGTTTTCATGTAGGGAAAGGCATGGACGAGCAGGAGAAAGTGGAAATGTTGTTGCTCCTCGTATAGAACATAGACGTGTTTGCATGGAGTCCATATGAGGTGCCCGGGGTGGACCCCGAATTCATTATCCATAGACTTAAAGTTGACCCCTCGTTCCCCCCTAAGAAGCAAAAGCCGAGGAGATCGGTCTGGGAGCACGCCGAGACGGTGAAAGCGAAAGTCCAAAAGTTGAAGGATGCTGGGGCAATAAGGGAAATTTTCTTCCCGGATTGGTTGGTAAATACCGTGGTGGTGAAGAAGAAGAACGACAAGTGGAGGGTTTGCGTGGACTTCACAGATCTGAACCGAGCATGCCCAAAAGACCCTTTCCCCGTGCCAAAAATTGACCAATTAGTGGATGCCACGTATGGGTACCCGAGAATGAGCTTTCTGGATGCTTTTCAAGGGTATCACCAGATCGCCTTGGCGCCCGAGGACCAAGAGAAGACGGCATTTATCTCCCCGGAAGCCAAGCGAGGAATAGAGGTCAACCCCGACCAAATTGAGGCTGTCAAAAGACTAAAGCCACCAAGCAGTCCAAAAGAAGTGCAAGTGTTGACCAGGATGCTAGCTGCCCTTAATCGGTTCATCTCCAAATTCGCAGATCGCTGCCGACCATTCTACCAACTTCTGAAGAAGTGGACTGGATTTCAGTGGAACGAAGAATGCGATAGAGCTTTTATGGATCTGAAGGATTATTTGGCACGGGCACCCATACTAACGACACCGGAACCAGGTGAGGATCTATTCATATACCTGGCAGTGTTCGAGCACGCCGTGAGCGCCGTGTTACTGAGGGACCAGGGAATCCAACAACTCGTGTACTACATCAGCAAGACTTTAGTTGATGCAGAGACGAGATACTTACCTCTGGAGAAGCTTGTGTTGGCCCTAATACACGTCACGAGAAAACTGTCACACTACTTTTAGGCTCATATAGTTTACGTCTTAACCGAGTATCCCTTACAGTCGTTGTTGAGGAGGTCAGACTTCACTGGCCGGATAGCAAAATGGAGAACTCAGCTTGGTTCTTTTGACATATGGTACAGACCCCGAAGTTCGGCGAAGGGCCAGGTCCTTGCGGATTTTGTTGCTAAGTTCTCGCCGAAAGAGAAGGGGGAGATAATTTGCCACGTGGAGTCTCGCCCGTGGAAGGTATTCGTGGACGGGGCGTCGAGCTTCACGGGAGCCGGCGCAGGGGTTGTCATAATCACCCCGGAAGGAATACGGTTAGAGCATTCATTTAGGTTAGGCTTCAGAGCCTCCAACAACGAGGCAGAATACGAAGCCTTACTGGCCAGACTAAGGACAGTTTCAAGTTTAGGTGCCCGGGAAGTAGAGATGTATTCAGATTCGCGTCTGATGGTTAATCAGGTGCAGGGCAGTTTTGAAGCCCGAGATCTCCGGGACGTGGATGTAAAGAAATTCGTATGGAAGAATTTAATCATAAGGTTTGGGGTGCCGAACTCTCTTATATCAGACAATGGGCTACAATTCGACAGCCGGGCATTCCGTAAATTCTGCGGTGATCTCAGCATCAAGAATAGGTACTCGACTCCAGCATATCCCCAAGGTAATGGCCAGGTCGAGGCGGTAAATAAAGTAATTGTGAATGGGCTGAAAAAGAGGCTGGAGGGTGCGAAGGGAAACTGGGCCGAGGAGCTGCCCAAAGTCTTGTGGGCATACCGGACAACTCCCAGGAGGTCCACTGGGGAGACCCCGTTCTCTCTCACATACGAAGAGGAAGCCGTGATACCAACCGAGGTGGGTCTGTGCAGCGCACGAGTCACGGGATTCGATCCCGGCCAAAACGATAAGATGATGGTGGGATGCTTGGACAAGTTGGAAGAATTCCGTGAAGTGGTGACTATACAGCTCGCGAAGTATCAACAAAAGCTCATCTAGAGATATAGCCGAGACGTAAGATCGAGGGAGTTTGGCGCCGGAGATTTGGTTCTTAGGAAAGCCGTGGGGAATATGTGGGATACGAACGTCGATAAGCTGGCGCAGACATGGGAAGGGCCTTACAGAGTCACTACCGTCGCTGTCGCAGGAGCGTATTACTCGGAGGACCTAGACAAAAGGCCACTTCCTCGGCCATGGAACGTCCATAATCTTAAGAGATTCTATCACTAATGGGCAGTGCTGTAAATTGTAAGGTTAATGTAATATTACACGGTTTTCGCTAATAAAGATGACGGCTTTCATCTGGGCAAACTCTTTCAATTTCTCTGTTCGACTTCAATTGCTGATCATAAAAGAACCTTAAGCTACGAGTCTTAATAAGGACAGAAGCTTGATTCTCAGGTCGATCCATATCGCCGAGCAGGTGGAAACTTTAAAAATCACTCTAAGGACAGAAACTTGCTTCCCGGTTCGATACATATCGCCGAGCAGGTGGAAACCTTAAAAATTACTCTAAGGACAGAAACTGGATTCTCAGTTCGATCCATATCACCGAGCATGTAGAAACCTTAAAAATTACTCTAAGGACAGAAACCTGATTCTCGGTTCGATTCATATCGCCAAACAGGTGGAAACCTTAAAAATTACTCTAAGGACAGAAACTTGATTCTCGGTTCGATCCATATCGCCGAGCATGTGGAAACCTTAAAAATTACTCTAAGGACAGAAACCTGCTTCTCGGTTCGATTCATATCGCCGAACATGTGGAAACCTTAAAAATTACTCTAAGGACAGAAACCTGATTCTCGGTTCGATCCATATCGCCGAGCAGGTGGAAACCTTAAAAATTACTCTAAGGACAGAAACCTGATTCTCGGTTCGATTCATATCCCCGAACAGGTGGAAACCTTGAAAATCACTCTAAGGACTGAAACTTGATTCTCGGTTCGATCCATATCGCCGAGCAGGTGGAAACCTTAAAAATTACTCTAAAGACAAAAACCTACTTCTCAGTTCGATCCATATCACCGAACATGTGGAAAACTTAAAAATTACTCTAAGGACAGAAACCTGATTCTCGGTTCTATCTATATTGCCAAGCAGGTGGAAACCTTAAAAATCCCTCTAAGGACAGAAATCTGCTTCTCGGTTTGATCTATATTACAGAGCAGGTGGAAACCTTAAATTATTACTCTAAGGAGAGAAACCTGCTTCTCGGTTTGATCTATATTACCGAGCAAGTGGAAACCTTAAATTATTATTCTAAGGACAGAAACCTGCTGCCCGATTAAATCCCCATCTTAATGCGAAACAGGATTCAACTATCCGGACCACTATAACATAAGTGCGAAGCAAATAAACAGTGCAATGAATATTCCAAAACTAAATCATCGTATTAGGAATTAAAGCAGTATCCCGACCACAAAACCAAGTGGCCATTTAAGTATCAAGCAAGGCAAAAAAGCAATTGTTCGGTCACCACAGCCAGGTGACATAGGCGAGCCAACTAAAAGGCATTAAAAAAGAAAAAGAAAAAAAGGGGTTTGGGGGGGGGGGGGGGGGAAGAAGAGAAGCTTAAAGGAAGAAGTCACGGTTCAGCAATTAAGAAGCGAAATCTGTAGGTTGTTCCCGAGCGCCGGTCTCCGTAAAATGCTACTGCGCCAAGGTCTAAGGGGGGTCCTGGCCGAGCTGATCTCCAGAGCGGGGGTGGCTGGCCACTTCCGTTTCCTCCATCTTCACGTGAGAATCTATCTGCTCCACCAATTCCCTCAGGCTGGTCGTCTCTCCTTCATCAACGGGCCTTTGAGGGTTCTGCGGGCCAAGTGCAGGGACTGGGAACGAAATCTGGCCAGGATTTCTCAAAGGGGAATCCTCGGGGACTCCCAAAGCCTGCAAAGCGGCCAGCCACCCCTCCTCAAAACCCAGCTTCCGAGCATCCCTTATGACGGGTTCAGCTGAGTTCTCCGCATCAGCAAATCCCTCATTGTACCACTTGCTCTCGCTTGCCTCCAGGGCCGCTCTCAGGTCAGCCAGCTCCTCGGAACGCGCACTGTTTATGCTCACGGCTTCCGCCAACTTGAGCTCGGTATCCCCCACCCGGACCTGCAGCTCTGAGTACTTCTTTTCCGCAGCCATCCTCGCTTTCTCTGCCGCGGCAGCCTTCTTCTCCGCAGTTGAAGCAGCCACGGCCTTTTCCTTGGCGTTCACCTCAGCCACATCCTTAAGAGCTTTCTCACGACTGGCATCCTCGGTAAGATCCTTAACACGCCTATCAAGTATATACGCCAGTTGCGCGGCCTGATGAAGTGACAAGAACGGGCACCAAACCCAGGAAGACAGAACATTAGTAAAAAAAAAAAAAAACTTACCGCGATGGTGTGCCACTGTAGCCTCCTTCCCATCAATTCGTCCGTACCCTCTTCGAAAGCACGCAAGTCCTCGAGCAACAGAAGGCCACGCGCCAGAGTCTGGGCGACGTGACCACCTACCCCCTTTCCCCAAACGTGCTCGCTTGCGTTCGAGGGGAGAAGTTTGCCATCCAGCATGAACGAAGGCTGCCACGCGGGTACGGGGTGGGAAGAGGACGCCACTTGCGCCCCGGTCTGAGCCGTGGGTTCACGGATCACAATGCCACTGGATGGCCGGGGAGGAGTTATTGAAGGCGCATCACCCGGGCCGACGGGGGTCTGTTCGGTTGTGCGCTGCTTTTTTCTTTGCCGACCGGGGGCTGTGGACGGAGGAGGAGGGGTTTGGCCGTGCCCCTAGAGTTGCTACTGCTGAGCGGTAGGTTTGGCTTCGGGAATGAAACGGCTGATCGTCATCGTCTTCCGAGTCACCATCTCTTCACCTTGGTCGTGTTCGATTTCAAGGCGGCCGGGAGATTCAGCAACTGCTTCTTCGGTGTTCGGGGCTGGGGCTCCTTAGTCGACGGGACCTTATGGTTAAACGGGGGCTTCTTGCTGAATTTGCTCGTGAGCTCATTCTCGGCGATCTCGAGACACACGCTCGGTTGACTCGTCCCGTATAGGCTGGCGCTCGTCAGAGCAGATATACCGAGGACCTTGGTCACGGGCCTCACCTATTGTAAACCTCTGGGGGAGAAAATTAGCATGCCGAACGTCGATGTAGGACAAGAGTGGACTATCAACTAGCAGGGCTTGGCTGAAAGCTTGCCAGGTGGAATACACGGGATTAACCCCGAGTATCAGGTGGGATGCTCGGAGCTGTCCATCCGAGTGGACAAAAATCTCGGACCTGAGCACGAAGTTCAAATCCCGCACATGCGCGACTCTAACGTCTGGGACGAACACTCTACTGTCTACGATAGCCCATACAAATAAGCGTTAGAGTGAGTAAAATGTTTACAATACGAGATATACGTACGTTCATGCATGAAAATAAATAAGAAATGAAAGCAGGTCAATGATCGGGACGAACCCACTTCGCGTCTGGTGAGGGGGAAGGGGAATTCACCGGCAAACCAATTGCCGCGCACCCGAACAAACTCCCCGGCAGAGTTCCTATTTGAGTCAGGTGGGCAGGAGATCAGCTGTACCCTCATGTCTCTAACTTTCAAATAGTAATTTGTTTTCTTACTCCCACATAAACTGTACATATGGTTTATGTCATGCTGGTTTAACTATAAACCGTACATCTGGTTCAACCGACTTACACAACTCACTACCCGATAAAAGTTGGTCGGGGCACAATCCATAATAACTAAGGGTGTCTACTAGAAGAGGGTCTACGGGAAACCTCACCCCACCCTCCAAAACCGCCATCAAGGGAAAAAAGGCAATGTTGCCCCCTCTGTGAAGAGCAATCTTGCTCTCATGGCAATACGCCACCTCCACATCGCTAGGGATGTGAAAGGCCTGCCTGAAAGTGGATAAGGCCGCATCCGTATCTAGAAGGTACGAATATCCCATCCTAAACCCTAGAAGAAAAATGAACGAAGATACGGAAGTAAAAAGGAAAATGTAGAGAACTTACTTTGGGCTCTAAGATGAGAAGAGATTTTGGGCTGGAGAATGAGTGTGCGGATGAATGTACGGTGGAAAGGGGGTCTCAGAGGGTAGAGAGCGAAAAAGTAGAAGAATGATTTGAAACGGGCCTTTTATAGTAGTCCTGAGGGAGGTTAGCAACAGTTAATCAGCCATTATGAGGATTAATTAACAGGCCTCGCTAGTCCCAACGCCAACTGGCATCTGCGCCACCTCGGTTCACGAAGCGTCAGGTAATAATGAAAGGCGAACCAAACGGCCAAATCCTGCGCGCCTTTTTAGGAACGCATTAATGGGATTTCTAGAGTATCCCAGACGTTGCCTCTCTGAGCCTCCCGTGTAACATACGCCGTTTGGACTCCTTGATTCTTGCCGAGGCCCGGGCACAAATCAAGGGGGGGCTATTGTACGGCACCCATACCCGAGCCCACTTAGGCCATTAATTTTTAGGCGTAAATGCACTTTTAGTCCCTACATTTTGACGTTTTTCCATTTTAGTCCCTACATTTTATTTTTTCCATTTTTAGTCCCTAAACCAATTAACGCGTTCCATTTTAGTCCTTGAAGCACTATTCCGTCAGCCAACTAACGGAGAAACTGACCTGAGCATTAAAATATTATTAAAAAAATTATTTAACATTTTTTAAATGCCAAAATTAAAAAAAAATTAATTACTCAATTTAAATAAAAATAAATAAAAAAACAAACAAAAAAATTTATTTTCTTTCAAACAAAAAAATTTACTTTCTTTTAATTAAAATAAATTTTTTTTATTCCAATTTTTTTTCCAGAAGAACATATTCTTTTTTTGATGAACCCAGAAGAACATATTCATGTCTTTATGTTCTTCCCCGTCTATGATTCATATTCTTACTAAATACAAAAAACACAAACTCAAATTTAAACATTAACACAAGATCACAAACACAAAGAACACAATAACAAACATAAACCAATTGAAAAAAGTAATTAAAATTTTTTCTTTTTTTTCTTTTCATTATTTTCGGAAGAACAAAGTGACATGTTCTTCATGTTCTTCAGGAAAGAACATGAAGGTTGCCCAGAAAATTGAACGTGCAAAAATTCATTCAAAATCCCTTTCCTCCACTGAATCCTCTAACAAATCAAACCCATAAACCTAGAAAAATAATAAAATTCACAGGAAAAAAACAAACCCAGAAATTTAAAATAAACACAGCAGCAACCCGAAACCACCAAACCCAATCAAATCTCATCCGCCCCTCTTTTCACTCTCATCCACTTCTCTTTTTTTCTCTCTAGACCATTCCCCAAAATCAAATCTCTCTATCTCTCTCTCTCTCCAAACCCAATCACTCTCTCTCTCTCTCTCTCTCTCTCTCTCTCTCTGTGGTGAGACCCAAATTCCCAATCGATCCGCAAATGCTGCCTTCGAACAACAAATCGATGATGATGAACACCAGGCCAGGAAGAATTGGCGGCAACTCTGACGAATCGAAGACGCCAGCTACTCCGATGATGATGAACAACCATGCCAGCGACGTTGCGGACTCAGATCTCATGGATCTCTTTGCCCAGTATGGTGTGCTCGATTGCGTCACCTCCTACTCTTCTCGCAGCTATGCTTTCGTCTTCTTCAAGTGAATCAAAGTCACTAAGGCTGCCAAGGATACCTTACAAGGCGTCGATCTCCATGGCCACCCTATCAAGAGCGAATCGGACTCCGAGGCGGGGATTGGATCGGGTGGGGCCGACGCCGAGGAGGAGTCAGGTTCGAAGATCGAGCGCCAGGAGCTAGGGTTGAGCGAAGTGGCGTTTTTGAGATTGTGTTCTTTGATTGCTGGGTTGCTGGGTCTTTGAGATCATGTTCTTTTGGTTGCTAGATTGCTGGGTTCTTTGATTCAATGGGTTTCTATTATTTCTACAGTAACATTAAATTGAGTAATTAATTTTTTTTTAATTTTGGCATTTAAAAAACGTTAAATAATTTTTTTAATAATATTTTAATGCTTAGGTCAGTTTCTCCGTTAGTTGGCTGACGGAATAGTGCTTCAAGGACTAAAATGGAACGCGTTAATTGGTTTAGGGATTAAAAGTGGAAAAAATAAAATGTAAGGACTAAAATGGAAAAACGTCAAAATATAGGGACTAAAAGTGCATTTACGCCTAATTTTTATGCAAAGATGCGGCCCATACTCCTATTCTCTCTCTCTCTCTTTGCAGGCCCAGCCCGAATCTACACAAGTCGCTGGCCTAAAATTTGGCCTCCTTGTTCGTGCTCGGCAAGTCCTTATCGATCAATGTTGTGGATGGCGTCAAAACGTGCCGTCTAGTGGATGCTCGACAATACCTTTGGGTGCACCGCTGCCGAGCATATCTGCGAAAGTGGGAACCAAGTTTCAAAGCCATCCTCACCGCTTCCCACTCCCACCTAACCTCCCACTTATGTTCGATGATACTAGACCGCTCGCTGCACTAACTAGAATGTGATCATAACCTCTCCACTAACTTAAAACTATAATTATGAGAAGTTTGGGGAGAATAGGGGGTTGGAAAAATTACTATAAAAAAAAGGAGATATAGGAAGAAAGCAAAGGGAGTAGAAGGTGATTCAGGCAGTTGAGGAGAGAAAAGTGATCTCATTGAGTCTCCGTGCCGAGGACGACCCAGTGTAGGAAACCCAAACCCACCATACAAATAAGTTGTGAGTCCGAGTGATCCCTAGCCCATTAGTTTCATTTTCGGTGCGCATAGCGGGTATGGTTAATATCATGCCTTCCCAATTCTAACAGAAACTCGGCGGGGGAATTTGTCTGGGTGAGTGGCAATTGGCTTGCCGATGAACTCCCTTACCCATTTTCACCCTGTGATGTTGGTCGGTACCGAGAACCTTTATTTGCTTTAAGTTTGAATCCTTTACTTAGTTGCTTACATATAAACTAACCGTGTCTTTTTCTTTGTTGATTTGTTGTAGAAAGTAAAAGGTTTCAACTAGATCTCTGAGTTGTACATGTGAGAGATCTAAATCTCATACTTAGGTTAGAAATTTTTGTGCACACAGACGGGCAACTCCGAGCATCCCATTTGATACTTAGTGTCAACCCGGTGTATTCTACCTAGCAAGCATTCAGCTAGGCATTGTTGGTAGATAGCCTGCTGCTTTTGTACATAGATGTTCGTCATGCAAATTTTCTCCCGGCTTCATTGACTACTAGTGAAGCTCGGGATCTTGGCCCCCGTTACACTACTATTGAGGATCTTGCCCCATTAAGAGACAAGTCAGCCGAGCGCGTGTCCTGAAACTGAAAATCCCACATACCCGTTAAGGGGCTTGACACCCTAGCTCAGACTACCGAGCCAGCAGCAGTTGATTCGACCCACTCCTTGGAAGTAATAGTTGATTTAGGCGAAGAAATGGTAACTAAACAAGGACTAACCATTGATCGGTTCTTGTAGGCACACGCTTAGCTTCTCAATCGCAACAGCCTCTTGGCAGAGATTGGACTCTGCCTCCCTCTTCTAGCCGTACAAAAAAGAAGCAACAAGTGGCTGATTTGCCTCCACCTCCTCCTTCAAAGACCCCTCCTCAGGCATCCGGTAACATTTTAATCCAGGAACCAACTGGTGCCTCCCAGCCACCCGCCCAAGTCGAGAGAAATGTTGTGTCCTCTTTCAGGCCCGTGGTGGGATGGCAACCCTCCTTCAAGCTTGGTGACGAGCCTCTACCGACGACTGCTAGCATGAGGACTTGGTCTCAGGGCCAAGGGGGGTTAGTTGCCCAGAGCCTGGTGCATAGTCTCCTTTTGCCCGAGGACGTCAACTGTTTCTCGGAGGCTATCGAAGAGTCGATGGCAAAATGACTACAGTGGCACACAATTGCAGTAAGCCTTTACTTTTCGTTTATATGCGTATTCCCTTTTCCCCTACACTTGTGATATCTGATTAATATTGTGTCACCAGGCCGCGCAGTTGACTCACGTTCTTAATGAAAGAATGAAGGAATTGGCCAAAGACATGGAGAGGGAGAAGGCCCTGAAGGACATGGCAGAGGACACGGCAAAGGAGAAGGGAAAATTAGCTGATGCGGCAGAGAAAATGGCTCAAGCTGCTAAGAATGCCCAGTTGGTAGCCGAGAAGAAGCTGGCCGAGGTAGAGGCCAAGCTGGGGAGCATAGAACTTAAAATGGCGAAGGCAAAAGTCTAACATTGGCCCAGGCAGACGAGATTGCCGACCTTAAGGCAGCCTTGGATGCCTCCGAGCAGAGGGGGTACAATCTGGGCTTTACGGATGCTGAAAATTTCGTGGAGCCCATTGTTCACCAAGCTCAGAGCCATGGGTTCCGTGAAGGGTGGCTAGCAGCTTTACAGGCCATGGGGATAGCAGAGGATTCCCCACTGAGAAATCTCGAGCAAATTCCCTACCCAACTCCTGCCCCCCCCCGGGGGGTTCAAAGTCAAGCCGATGCTGTCGATGAGGAGGAGACCCTTAGCATGAGGGAGCTGGTTCACACCATTGACACTCATGTGGAGACGGACATCCCTGAGGTTACCAGCAACCTTTAAGCTACAGAGGATGGACAAGGAGATACGCCAACTACCGACCAACCACCCAGGAATATGCCTAATGACAATGTTATCTAGCTTCTACCCGACGATGCCTCCGTTTAATCTCCATGTTTCAATTTAATTTTATTTCCTATTTATGTTTAATTGAAGCTTTTCTCTTACTTTTATTTGCTCGATTTGCCTATGGTCACTGGGTTGTGGTGGCTGAACAATAATTTACCTCTCGTTTTCTTAAGTTTTATTCTGTTGTAGTCACCGGGCTGTGATGACGAAACATTTGATTTTAATTATGACTGTTTACTACTAAGTTATCATTTTCGTCATGTTATTCGATTATCCTTCTCTTTTACATATTCAAGTGTGCCAAATGACGAGGTAGTTTAACCCCGGTTTGCCTCTAATCGGTGATAAGAACCAAGTCTGATATGTGTAGACTTATCTAGGAAAATCTAGCGTAGGGTAATTAGGATTGTACCGGGAATAAGTCTCTGTTCTTAAGCGAATTTTGAGATTAGGTTTTAGTCAGGTGAAGAAAATCCACCTAGGGATAGGCTTCCGTCTCTAAACAAAATTTAGGGTTAGGTAACAGAGAAAATATTCAATGCTCGGGCATTTTTCGAAAAGGTTTCCATCTGCTCGGTGATGGAGTTCGAACTGAGGACAAGTTTCTGTCCTTAAAATATTTTACTGTAAGGTTTCCACCTGCTCAGTGATGGAGATTGAACCGAGGACAGGCTTCTGTCCTTAAAATATTTTCCCTAGCTCTCTTTGTGTGTGTTGTCCGGGGCTAATGAACTAACAACGATGAAACTATAAGTACAAATACACCTGCATGGACAAACATCACTTTCGTATTAATTAACAATATGCACATATATCGTTACACTCAATTCGTACCCCCGCGTACTAACAATCAGTGGTAGAATTTCTTCAAATTGTAGGCGTTCCATGGTCGGGGAAGTGGCTTTTCATCCAAAATTTTCAAATAGTACACCCCTGCGCCTGCGATGGTAGTGACTCTATATGGTCCCTCCCAAGTTGGCGCTAGCTTTCTTGCGTTGACGTCCTGTGTATTCCTCACCACCTTCCAGAGTACCAGGCCTCCCGTTCCAAACTCCCTTTTCCTCACGTCTCTATTGTATCTATAGGCAAGTTTTTGCTGATATTCTACCAGCCGTATAATCACTGATTCCCAGTGTTCTTCCAACAGGTTCAACTGTTTTAGCATCAGCTCTGAATTCTCAGTTGGGTTGAATCCTGAAACCCGGGCACTGCATAAGTTTACTTTTGCTGGTATGACTGCTTCCGCTCCATAGGTCAGAGAGAACGGGGTTTTTCCTGTGGACCTTCTCAGGGTTGTTCGGTAGGCCCATAGAACACTAGGCAACTCATCCGCCCACCTACCCTTAGCACTTTCTAATCTCCTTTTCAACCCGTTCACAATAGCCTTGTTGGTGGCCTCAGCTTGACCATTGCTCTGCGGATATGCCAAGGTAGAATATCAGTTTGTGATGCCAAGATTGCTGCAAAACTCGTGGAAAGTTAGGCTGTCAAACTGTAACCTGTTGTCTGACACTAGAGACTCTGGTACCCTGAATCTTGTCACTATGTTTTTCCATGCATACTTCTTAACCTCCACGTCCTGCCAATTCTTCTGCCTCAGCCCACTTGGTGAAATAATCTACGGCTACCAAGACAAACCTCTAATTTCCTGTAGCTCGGCGAAATGGTCCAACAATATCCAGCCACCACTGTGCGAAGGGCCAAGGGCTACTAATGCGATTTAAGCTCCCTGCCGGTTGGTCGATCATTAGGGCATGCCTCTGACATTGCTCACACTTCAGTGCATACTCGATAGCATCCCTTTGCATTCTCAGCCACCAAAATCCTTGGGTCATGACCCGATGAGCTAACGATCGTCCCTCCACATGGTTGCCGCACACCCCGTCATGTAGAGTTCCTCAATCTTGCTGGGGTGCAAGCACTGCAGGTAAGGTCCATCAAAAGACCTTCAATATAGCTTACAATCGGCGGAAAACCAATACCGGGCAGCTATCCGGCGTACTTTTTCTGCTTCCTTCTAATCAGCGGGCACACGATCCTTGGCTAAGAAGTTAATGATCGGATCCATCCAACACGACTCAACCGTTGCCACCAATGAGACACCTACTACTGTACTGATACTTGGTTCTGCCACTAGCTCCACTTTTATTAACTGATGAATTCCCTCGGTTGATGATGACGCCAATGTGGCCAATGAGTCAGCGTGCCCATTTTGCCCCCTGGCCACTTGAACCACTTTGACGCTCAGAAAGCGATCCATAGTTTGTTTCACCAACCATAAGTACTCCATCATCCGGGGATCCTTGGCCTTAAAGCTTCCCTGTACCTAATTGACGACCAACCAAGAATCCGAATAGACCTCTACCTCCTTAGCACCCAGATCTGATACAACTCTTAGCCCGCCCAATAAGGCCTCATACTCGGCTTCATTATTGGAGCCCTTAAAGCCTAACCTAAAGGAATGTTCCAATTTTATTCCTTCTGGGGTGAAGACTATGATCCCAGCCCCAACTCCTAATGCGTTGGATGCACCATCCACGAATACCTTCCACGGGATTACTTCTACAGGGCAGACTATCTCCTTCCCTCATCTCTGGGAAAACTCTGTAATGAAATCAACGAGAACCTGTCCCTTCACTGAGCTTCGTGGCCTGTACCTAATGTCAAAGGAGCCTAGTCGAGTTCCCCATTTAGCTATTCTTCCCATGAAATCAGATCTCTTTAATAACGACTGTAGAGGATACTCGGTCAATACGTAAACGGTGTGAACCTGAAAGTAGTGGGGCAACTTTTGTGTAGCACGCACTAGTGCTAACACTAACTTCTCCAAAGGTAAATACCATGTCTTGGCATCTGCTAGGGTCTAACTGATGTAGTATACTGGCTATTGCACTCCTCAGTCCCTGAGAAGTACGGTGCTTACGGCATGTTCCTACACGGAAAGATACATGAATAAATCTTCCCCGAGTTCTGGGGCTGTCAGCATGGGCGCTCGCACCAAATATTCTTTCAACTCCTAGAAAGCCTTTTCACATTCCTCACTCCACTGGAATCCATTCCACTTCTTCAAAAGCTAGTAGAATGGACGGCATCGATCTGCAAACTTGGAGATAAACTGGTTGAGGGCAGCTAACATGCCTGTCAGTACTTGGACTTCCTTTGGGTTGCTCGGTGGTTTAAGACGTTTTACTACTTGAATTTGGTCAGGGTTGACTTCTATTCCTCGGTTACTGATCAAATACCCTAGGAACTTGCCAGCCCCCACTCTGAAAGCACACTTCTCAGCATTGAGCCGCAGCTTGTGCTGTCAAAGTATTTCGAACACCCTTTTGAGATCATCGATGTGCTGCACTTCTTGTTTTCTTTTCACTACCATGTCATCAATGTACACCTCAACTGTACGCCTTATCTTGTCTTGGTACATTCTTGTCATCATTCGTTGATATGTAGCCCCGGTGTTCTTTAATCCAAACAACATCACGGTATAATGATAGTTAGCATCAGGGGTTATAAATGCTGTCTTCTCCTAGTCCTCAACAGCCAGGGCAATCTAGTGATAACCCTAAAAAGCGTCCAAAAAGCTCATCCTTGGATGCCCATATGTGGCGTCTACTAGCTAATAGATCTTAGGCATCCGGAACGGATCCTTTGGACACGCTCGGTTCAGGTCAGTAAAATCAACACAGACCCTCCATTTACCGTTCTTCTTTTTTACCACCAGGGTATTTGGAAGCCATTTTGGGAAGAAAATCTCCTTTATAGCCCTAGCTTCCTTCAACCTCTTAACCTCTTATTTGACAGCATCAACGTGCTCCTTAGCTGATCTCCTCGACTTCTGCTTCTTGGGAGGGCATAGGGGATCCAGGTTGAGCTTGTGAACTATAAACTCGGGGTCCATCCTGAGTACCTCATACGGGCTCCAGGCGAACACGTCTACGTTCTGTACAAGAAATAGAAACATCTCTACCTTCTCTTTGTCCTTCACGCTTGCTCCAATCAGAAAACTCATCATTATCCAGTAATAGCCTTACTCTCACCAAGTCCTCGGCACAGCTAGCCCCCGCTCCCACTTGGGGTTTCTGTAATTGCTATGAGGAAGCCCCCTCGTTGATTCCTTCCGTTTGATTCCCTGGCCAACTGCAGCTACCATGCACTATTTGGCCACTTGCTGGCTTCCCCTCACTATGACAATGCCCTACTCCGTGCGGAACTTGACTTTCACGTGTAGGGTGGATGGTACTGCCCCCATTGTATGAATCCATGGCCTTCCCAGGATCGTCGTGTGAGGGGAAAACGAGGCGACCACTATGAACGTGACCATCACCTCTTTGCCCTCCATATTTACGGGAAGTGAGATTTGCCCTTCTGGGATCACCATCCGACCATCGAACCCTATCAGTGGCGTATCATACTTGAGGAAATCTTCCTTCTTCAAGCCATGCCCCCTATACAGGTCAGGATACATCACGTCAGCTTTACTCCCCTGATCTATCATCACTCTCTTTACTATGAAATCATTTATCCGGGCCGTAACCACCAAAGCATCATCATGTGGTTGAATCGTGCCCTCCAGATCATCGTCATTAAAGGCGAAGGGCTCCTAAGTACACCTCAACTTCTTCTCAGGGGGTTGATCACCCGTGCAGCCATCCGCCGATACCACGGCCAGTACCTCCCTTATGCTGGACACCTGAGTACCTCTTGGAGCTGCGTGGATAACTTCTATCACTCCCAGTGGGGGTGGGAGAGGATTTCCACGAGGCCGGGTGCCCTGCCCGGCTTCCTGATTCCTGGGATCCACCACAAACTCTTTTAGATATCCCGCTTTTACCAACTGCTCTAGATAATCTTTTAACACCCTACACTATTCGGTGGTATGCCCCTTATCTTTATGGTAAGTATAATACAAGTTCTGATTCCTCCTGGACGGGTCTCCCCCCATCTTGTTTGGCCATTGAAAGTATGGCTCATTCTTAATCCGATCAATGATCCTATGCACCGGTTCCTTGAAGGCTACATTCACCTCTCCCATATGTAGCCCTGGCTCTTGAATCCTTAAATATTTCCGGGGCCTGGACTGTAAGCCGATATGCCGAGGATGATTGATGATCGTGGCCTTGCCCTTGCTCTATAGCCGGTCATCTTCCAAACGTTTATATTCTTTGAGGCCTCCATGTCAACGATTCCTGTAGGCCAAAATCTTCAAGCAACCCCATCCTGAAAGTACTCGCCGCTATTTTTTCATTACCTCCACCAATCTCGTTGTACAACTCCCAAATACCGGTTAGCGTAGCTGCGGAGGGTTTCCCCTGCCCCAATTTTCATTGACAGCAACGCGTCCACGGGCTGTGGAACTCGGCTCCAGGTCATGAACCGTACACCGAACTCTTGAATCAATTCGGAAAAACTATGAATCGAGCCTTTCCTTAACCCATTGAACCATCTCAAAGCAGTGGGACCGAGTCTCGAGGGAAACACTTTACACATCAGTGCATCGTTATGAGCGTGCAAAGACATCATTTGAATATAATGGCTTACATGTTCTACTAGGTCCGTCTTTCCATCGTAAGAATTGAACGGCAGCCGTGTGAATCTGCTCGGCATAGGTGCCTTTTCAATGTCTCTCGAGAATGGTGATTGGGCAGCACGACGTAGTGCGCGGCTCATAGCATCCATGGCCGCATTCCGAGGTTGTCCCTCCTCTGGGGAAATTGAATCCCGGTTTGCATATTCTCCTGAGCAATCCTAGTGTTGATGAGACCCGGATTGATGGGACCCTCCTCCACGGTGATCCCTGACACTGGCCGACCTTTCCCTCCACTCCTCGTGGTCCCTTCTCCTACGCCTACCTCTCGCTTCCAATTCCAAATCCCTCACTAGTCTACGTAGACGCTCGAGCTCCCGATCCCTCTGCTCAAGCTCCTCTTCTATTCTGTCGAAACGGTTACGCCCCGAGGCATCGGATACTGTCTGATATGTGTGAAATGACCCCTCTCCGAGTTCGGACTGCCCTTCCTCCTCATGCTCCCTATCCTCGTGCCTTTTGTGCCTCCTTTCCCGCCATATGGATCCCCACGAAGACCTCCCAGAGCCACTTTGAACATAACTCCCTAGTTGACCCCCAGACATCTTCCCGTGCACATCTTGACCGAACCACAGCAATGTAGGAGATTCCCACAGATGGCGCCAATTGTGCGCACCCAAGATATGGTTAGTGGGCTCAACCTCTACTTGGGCTCACAATCTATTTGTATTGTGGGCTTTGGATTTCCTACTATGGGTGGTTCTGTGCTCGGCAACTCAAATACACCTCTATTCCCTCATGCCTTCTCCCTGACAGGATCGCTCCTTTGCTCCCTCTGAGTGTTTGTTCTCTTCTCTTAGTATTCTTCCTAGAATTGCCAACCCTTTTTTCCTCATTCTCATCTCTTATTTATAGCTCAAGATTAGTGGAAGGGTTATGATTACTCTGGGTTATTAGTGGGTTTGGAGGTCCATTTTCATTGCTTTTAAGTGGGTGTTTAGTTGGGAGTGGGAGTAGTGGCTTTGGAATTGGTTCCCACCCCAAGAGGGACGTACGGCAGCGATATTCCCCAAGGCAATGCCAAGCAGCTAAGACATAGTATTCCCGGGCAATCACATTTCTGGCTAAAATATGTTGGCCGGGTAGGTCTTTGGCTATGAACCATGAGGTGTACAATTCAAGATTGCATGCTCAATGGGCCTTGGGTCAAGCATAGTGGTATGGATCCCGGGCCCATGGCCTCAGCAGGCCTAGGGCCCAGCTTCGGTCAAAAGGGTTAGAACTATGGGCCACATTGTAGGGTTGAAGTTCGTGGCCCAAGTGGGCTTGGGGATCCATGTGCCGTACAGTTTGGAATTATGCAAGGTGAAAATTGAAGGTTATGGTTGTGGTGAGAAGTGGGTGGGTGGGTGTTGCAAATTTTGAGTTTTGAAAGCTAAAATATACCAAGCAGTGTGCATTCTGAACTGAACGGCGTTTATGGATATGGCCTGGTTTGGCTGGCAAATGGGTTCTTCACAAGGGTAGTGAATTTGAAAGTATTGGGAAAACTCTCTCTCTCTCCCCCTCAAAAACAAAACAAACAAAAATGAAGCTTTTCAAAGATTTTAGCTCCAATGTCTCTAACCCAATATTTTTAAAGTCTCTTTCTCTTTCAATCCCATATTCTAACGGTTGTTTGTGTGTGTCAGAAGACTCTTAACAGTACTATTTTTTGTTTGACTTGCCACGAGGGTTCCATTTTTTTTTTTTTTGGGGGTCTCTCTGTACAACTTCAGCCCATGTCTTGCTGCAAAGTTTCAAAGTTCTTAGTGCACAATAGTAATCAACGGTACATGGTCCACTTGGAAATCATAAGATTCTCTTTATTAGTTTTATATTATTTGTTGTATAAAAATAAAATATACTTCAAAAAGAAAAAACGTTGTGAAAATTTAAAAAAATTGTACTATAGAAATAGATAGACTAAAAACAAACAAATGAAAAGAAAAATTATTTCCGAGTTAATTGCTCTCTCAGTACATGGTCCACTACACCCCATCTATCTGTGCTAAGCACACTTATAAAAATTAAAAGAAAAAAAAAAAGATTATATTTGAAATTGAATAACACGTATATATATCATATATTCATTGTTTTTATTTTTAATTATTAATTGGAATAATACTTTCTTTGTGAATTGTGTAATATCCCGAATCTTTGTTGTTATGTACCCTTCATTTGGTTCAATTGAAAACATTACTTGGGTTATTGTTTTTATGGTGTTTAAATTGACAACTATTATCCTGCATAGTTATATGGCTTGAGTTTGCTCCAAGTAAAGCTGAGACACAACAAAATTTACAACTGGTTGAGGTGGCAAATTATGATTTGTACATTACAACTTGCAAACTCAATTGTTGTGAAAAAAGTTGTGGACTTTATTGTGCAAGTAGACTTATTGTTTCTCTCTCTACTCTCTAGTGTTAATTTGTAGTAATTTTTTTTTTCTACATATATATATATATATATTTTGTGCATGATTATGGTTTTTTTTTTTTAAATAAATAAAATCTTATTTTGAGGGTCAAGAGACCCCTTAAATAACCTTATTATTGAGGGTTGTAAATGTAAATTTTTTAAACCTTGGTAAAAGGTTATTTATGGGTCTCTTGACCCTCAAAATAAGATAGAGCACTTGTTTTGAGGGCCACGAAGGCCTTCAAAATTTCTTTTTTGAAGGTTATATTGGACTCTTAAAATAATTTTTCTCAAGGTTTTTTAATACCTTTTTCAAGGGTTTTGACCCTTGGAAAAGCCAAATTTGTTGTAGTGATCCAAGATGTAAATTGCATACTTATAATCCGTACAGCCTTTAAGTCTAATGAACCCTTGAAGTCAAGACTCAAAACTTCGTATAAATGTTACTTGTTTTGAAAACCACTTGCTGAGGTGAAGATTCTAAGCTCAATATATACTGTATATACAGGCAATCCTCAAGTGTAAAACACAAAACAAACCCAAACGGTCCCTCCAATGAGGGATTTTTCCATCCTACAAAAAACAATTTAATTTAGATGAAGTTGTAACATATGTCAATAGAATAGATATATAAGAGAAGGGAAATTAAACCCAGAATTTCATAACCCAGCAACTTATAAAAAAAAAAAAAGGGGAAAATTAAAAAAGAAAAAGAAAAAGGAGTAATTGATAATTCTTAAACAACATTAATTCAAAAGGGTGATACAATACACTAACCTTCAACCATGCATTAAAATGCGGTGCCTTCATAATTCTCCTCCTTTTCTTGATTTTTTATCTATGTCATTCATTTCAATTGTAGAAAAACATTCATTTCAATTTTGCATAATATTACATAATTAGAAGGAAAAAAAATGATCCGCAAGACATCTCTCTCACAACATGCGTGGATGTCTCATGTTGTGAGAGTTGTCGAGAATCTTCTCCATCAGCTGTAAAAGGCATTCACCATGCGCAACTACTATTTTTTGGGATATAACTTTTACTTTATTGGTAAATATATAATATTGATGTATATTATTCATTTTTTATTCTTAGAAAGTTTATAGAAAATTTGTACATTTCAATTGTAGAAAAACATTCATTTAACTACTAGTTTTTTTAAAAAGAATAATTTTCTTGAGTTATGAACTATTATAACTTGAATTTTTATTTTTGAAGAATAAGAACTATTTAATTAAATTAAGAGTATTTTTAAACATTTTTTAAATAAAGCTACCGACCATCAAGAGTCTATCCTCATGGTCTGGGCCAAAATGGGTAACTAGACATAAGATTCCAACTATATAATTAATTGTCAACGTTTTCAAACTATATTTTTTATTAACATCTCGAGTTTCAAAGACTCGATTTTGGCCTATAAATCGAGTCTCAAAGACTCGATTTTCATGGCCTAATCATATCCGATGTGGCATATTTTTCCACGTGGCGACCACATCTAACACAAAAAAAATTTAAAAAATTTTAAGTCCATGTACAAGCCGAAATACCCAAAAGCAAATTTCAGAAATCCCAAACACATCAATCCCAATCCTAGAAACTCATATCAGAGGGAGAGAAAGAGCTCACCTCACCAACCAGGAGCGGCCTGGGCTCGCGCGCGACCTGGGTGGTCCGATCTCGATCTTCTCGTTCTGGTTTTTTTTTTTTTTTTTTTCTCTCGGTTCTTCTCCGATCTTCTCTCTTTTTGTTTCTGGGTTTTTTTTTTTTTTTTTTTTTTTTTTTTTTTTTTTTTTTTTTTTTTTTCTCTGGGTTCTTCTCTGACGTTCTGGTTTCTCTCTGATTTGTTTTTATTTATAAGGGTTATAAATCGAGTCTCTAAAACTCGATTTCCATGTGGTCGCCACATGGAAAAATATGCCACATCAAATATGATTAGGCCATGAAAATCGAGTCTTTGCGACTCGATTTATAGGTCAAAATCAAGCCTTTCAAACTCGAGATGCTAGTAAAAAATATAGTTTGAAAACATTGACAACTAATTATATAGTTGGAATCTTATGTCTAGTTACCCATTTTGGCCCATGGTCTGCTCAGAAGTCAGAACCGTGACTTTGTGTGTGGATCAAAATCTGTTCTTCAATTCAGTTAACATTGTACTCTACTGACTACTTGTGAAATGGTTATGGCGTTGTTACTTTGTTAATCTTTGTTTTCCCTCGTGGGCCCAATATATCAATCACAGGTCTGAAGTTGGGTCAGGCCATTGTAGTGACATGGAAGTGGAAGAAAAAGAACGAAACAAAAGTAAAAACAAGGCAGTATTTTGGGCCTGGGCTCCTACAGTTGTAAGAGAGACCTTTTTTATTTTTAAAAATTATTTAAATCATATTTATTTAACTTTAGATATAGTTTTTTTTTTTTTTTTTTTCATTTACAATCTCTTTTCTTAGCTTTTGAAATACAAAACTATAATTTTTTTTTTTGTATGTAATATGGTTTCCACTTAATCTTTTTGTAATATAATTAATATTAAATTTAATTTTATCAAATTTAATTTGAAAAAACTTATTTTTACTGGCACAAATTGTAACATGTGTTGGTGATTTTTTTTTTCCATTTTATTAATTTCTTCATATCTAGATGATTTTTTTTTAACCGACATTTAAAAGACATGCCAAAAAACCTAATTTAAAAAAAAAAAAAAAAAAACTATTATAGCTTCACTTAATCATAAAATTTACAATAATTTCAACATTCAAAAGGAAAAATTGGTTAACTGAAAACCCAATAAGTCTTTAGTTACAAAATATTTCATAAAATTTTATGTGTCTTAATCTTGCCACCTACACATAAATCTAAAATTTGAGTCTGAGACTTTTGTTTTGAGTTCAAATTTTGGCGAGGCTATACTTTATAGATGTGTAGTGGCACGACAAAATTAATATTTTGTGAAATTTACTGTGCAGTTCTTTATTTAAACAGAGTGATTCGAAATAAAAACAACAAACTAGTCTACGAGGCAAATGGCCAAATGGTGACTGACAGTCTCTGTGTCGATTTAAAATATTAATTTGACTGATTGCTTAGGACCAATGAATCAACTTTATGCATCCTGTACAGATTGCAGAAGTTCATTCTCATTTTCCTTTGGACTAAAAGCCTAAGATATTTAGCTCACCAACAGCGGCCAGAGGTACAAATTTTTTAGTCCAAGACTCAACAAAACCATACTCCCTCATGTTAATTTATCACATCACTGAAGACAAACAAAGCCAGCGATCCCTTGAACACTGCAAGTCTCTCATCATATTGGTGCAGCCCTTCTCCTGGGCTATTTTTTTTTTCTCACAAAACCAATGAGGCAATATGCACCGTTTTGGCTCACCAAAATTTCATTGAACCCACAAAACGCATCCCACGATCAAACCCCAGCAATCCAAGATGAACCAACCCCACTCTTTGAGTTGGTTCGTGTTAATCTCAACCGTGCCGATCAAGCTCGGGCGTTGAGGTTGCCTTTTCCGATGAAGAAGAGCGCCGTTGCTTCAGTGGTTTTGGAGAACTCGCTAGGGTCAGCAAAGGAGATTGGGTTTGTGAACGATTTGGAGACCAACTGGATTTTTCTCTACCACGCACCGCCAATCTGACCCCAAAGTCTCTTATCTCAAAATCTCATCCCCACTCAAAATCTTACACCTGATATTGACCAATGGCGAGCAGATCAAGAGGCTGATCTTTGAGGTTTTGATCATGGAGGCCATGGGGTCTAGATGCCATGAAAACAATGGGAAAATTTTGGAGTCTTGCATGTGGGTGTTGTGAACATGGATCGGTGGTTGGGTCCGTTGATGATTTTGGCTTAGGTTGTGATCTGGGTTTCCTTTGTGTTTAATCTTTATTTGTGATTTGGGTCTTATTTTATTTATTTATTATTATTTTTTTTTATCTGGGTTTGAGTTCTTGGTTGCTGGGTTTCATCTGAGAAGAACATGAAAAACAAGTTTTAATGTTTTTATGAAAAATAATAATGATAGGTAATAAATTTTTTAATTAAATTAGATTTAAGGTTTTTTTTTTATTTAATTTCTTTCTTTCTTTTTTTTTAAATAAATTTTCTGACGTGGCTTTGTTTTAAAAAAAAAAATGCAGGCATGGCATTTAAAAATGCCAAATAATTATTTTTAATAATATTGTAATGGCCATGTCGGCAAGCATAGGACTCTGTTTACCACGTAGGAGGTTTTCATTAGTAGGTTGACGGCAGTGATCATTTTAAAAATGATTTTTTTTTTTTTTTAGGAATTACATTAGTAATGAAATCAATTTTGGGACTGTAGGGTCAAGATTTGTAGCCCAAGCCCAAAAGGTTTGGATTATAAGCCCAATGAACCCAAAACAATGAATTTGTAGAGAGTGGGTGAAAGAGCTGGACTGGTTGTGAATTAAACAATAGTTAACTATGGTATTAAGGGACGAACTAACATAAAAACACACTTGAAAGCTAAACAAATTGATGTCCGAAGAGGTATATTATTGAATGAAAGGTGAATACAGTTCTTAGAGCTACAGTAAAATCGTTCTCCTCTTCTTTTTCCCTCTGTTCCAATGCCTTTTTATCAGAGGCCTCTTCCCTTTATATAGCATCCTCCCCCATCATTTTCATCGTCCACTTGTTCTTCATCTAAGTATCCACTTGAGTATATGTCATGTCAGGTATCTTCTTTAGCTCTCTGTGAGTGGTGGTAGCTGAGATTACACTATTCAAGGGTTTTCTCCACATAAATGCAGTCAGGAAAGTTGCTGCAGTGCATTAAACACGGTGGTAACAGCTTTTTCTTTTAGATATTTCTTCGTTCTTATCATCTCCATGCATGCCCGAAGCTTATCCTTAGTTGGATGCACCCCATAGTACTATTCTTAAGAGAGGACGTCTTGCCAGAGGATAAATCAGAAGCTGACAAAGTGCGGAAAAAGACACCTCGGTTCTGGTTGTCCAAGGACCAAAAATTGTATAAGTGCTCTTTTTCAAGGCCGTATCTACTCTGCATCCACCCTGAAGCATCAAAGCTGCTCCTTGAGGAGTTACATGAAGGGATTTGTGGAAGCCATACGAGAGGCAGATCTTTATCTCACAAAGTCATCACCCAGGGCTATTGGTGGCCAAGTATGTAAAAAGAAGCACATGAATATGTGAAGAAGTGCGATCAATGCCAGAGATTCACACCAAACATACACCAGTCAGGAGGAACTCTTAAAATCCCCTATCTAGCCCCTGGCCATTTGCTCAGTGGGGCTTGGATATTGTTGGTCCTTTCCCTAAAGCAGCAGGGAACAAAAGATATTTGCTAGTCGGCACAGACTATTTCACCAAATGGGTTGAAGCCGAGCCCTTGGCGAATATCAGGGATGTGGACGCCAAAAAGTTTGTTTGGAAAAACATTGTTACTTGATTTGGGGTCCTTTGTACCCTCATCTCGGACAATGGTCTTCAGTTTGATAGCAAATCCTTCAGAAGATACTGCTGCGATCTGGGAATTACAAACAGGTATTCTACCCCAGCATACCCCCAAGGAAATGGACAGGCCGAGACCGTTAACAAAGTCATAGTGAACGAGCTCAAGAAGTGGTTGGATGGTGCCAAAGGGAAATGGGTGGAAGAGCTGCCACGTGTCCTTTGGACATATCGAACCACATCTAGGAGGTCCATAGGGGAAACTCCCTTTTCAATGACATATGGAGCAGAGGCTATCATCCCTCTAGAAATTGGCTTCCCAACACTAAGGACCAGCTCATTCAATCGGATCAGTAACAATGAGCTGCTAGAAAAAAGTCTAGACTTGATCGAGGAAAGAAGAGAAAATGCAATGGTCCAATTGGCGTATTATCAACACAAGTTCAAGCAAGGTTACGATGTCAATGTGAAGCTAAGACCATTAGCGCCCGGAGACCTAGTGCTGAGAAAGTTTCTGGGTACTGCAAAGAACTCAGCATGGGAAAAGCTAGGGCCCAATTGGGAAGGACCATACCACATCACTTTGGTGGCTGGTATAGGAGCATACTTTTTGGAAGACTTAGATAAGCATGTAATACCGCACTCGTGGAATGTAAACAACCTGAAAATGTATTATTATTAATGAAAATTTCCTTTGTTGATATGTTCTTTTGTTATTTAAAGACATTATACTTCTCATTAGTTAATCTTTATAAGTGTTAAACAGACCCTAAGTTATGTCAGGTCTCTTGGACCATATACTTGGGTGAAATTAACACTCAATGGCATCTTTATAAGTGTTAAACAAACCCTAAGTTATGTCAGGTCTCTCGGACCACATACTTGGGTGAAATTGACACTTAATGGCATCTTTATAAGTGTTAAATAGACCCTAAGTTATGTCAGGTCTCTCAGACCACATACTTGTGTGAAATTAACACTCTATGGTATCTTTATATGAGTAATTAAACAGGGCCTTAGGTATGCCTGATTCCCTGGATCACATACTTTGGTAAAAATAACACTTTGATGGAAATTTAGACCCCTTAACACAACCAGATTTGTTAGCCTAGATTAATTAGCCAAGTTGTTACTTAGTCAAATTAAGCAATTCTAGGTTAAAGCAATCAAATAATCATATCAAGATATAAAGCAGCGGAAAATAAATGAACACAAGATATGATCACCCAGGAAACCACACGGTAAAAACCTGGGGAGGATTTGACCCACCGATCCTCAAGGCTAAACAGAATTCACTATGAAAGAATTGAAGTTCTTACAAAAGGACTACAAGCTCCCCGCTCGACTTCCTAATGCTACCCACCAGTAGAACTTACTGACACGACCACGTGCAAGCTCCTAATCCATGGACTCCTTCTTTCTTTGAATTCCTCAATCAGCTACAAGCTCCCCGCTTGCTTTTCTTTTAAGTTCCAATGGTTGCAACTGTAATGATCTTCAAGATGTTGAAATCATCTCTACCTTGAAAACCCTAAGTTTTGTGTAAAGGAATGCTCCTCAAAGATCTCACACGAGATTCACACAAAACAGCAATGTATGAGCAACAAAGCAATATGGACAACCTTAAAAAACGTGGCTAGGGTTTAGTTTATATACCTAGGGTAAAAACATAAAACCCTAAACGTTTAATGAAGTAGGGCTGAGTTGGAAATTCTGCAGAATAATCAACCTGTGCGATTTTCGATCGATCGAGTCTATTCTTCGATCGATCAAGCCAGGCCGAAAGTCCCAAGTACTTCTGCAGCCACTTGATTCCAACTTTACAATAATAAACCAACTTTGAGCAAGCCTAAACAAGACTAGATACATTGTTTTGATCATGGTTTGCCAACATTACAAATTAGAGTTCTAAATACAGAAAATCCTAAGACCTTAAAACCTAACAAACTCCCCCTTTGGCAATCCGTGACAAAACCCTAATTAAAAGTTCAAAGTTTTACAAGTAAAAAGCCCTTTACAAAGATAATGCTCATAAAATCAAATTCAGCCTAACTACTATCCATCGGTTGCAAATGTAGACAGCAGCTTAGTTGAATCAACTTGTATATTCCTAAAATACTCAACAAACGCATAAACGCATGTGTGACAGAAAAGAGTAAAACAACAGGTATAAATTTCTTGTAAGATTGACACAACACAAAATAAAGACATATAAGAATGATCAACTCATAAATATAAATCAATACGCAGTGAATCACAAAGCAACAAGAATCAATAAAAATAACATGTATATCAATCAATGTTACTCCCCCTAACATGAATATCCCCAAAAATGATATACAAAGTGAAGCACCTAGATACAATCTAAAACTCTACAAGCTCCTCAAAGAAAACAAAAAAAAATCTCAAAAATCTCCCCCTAACTACAAAAACCCCTCTACAAGTCAAAACTCGACTCCCCCTTTTTGTGACAGAATGCCAAAGGGCAATCACAAGTCGCCATCAAAAGGAGGTGGTGAGGGTGAATGAATACGCGCAAAATCAGCTCGGAGAGCACGAATCTCGTCCAGCAAGTCCACCAAAATCTGACCATGTGCCGCCTGAACAGTCATGACAGTCTCCAAAGTACGACGAACATCGAAGTCGACCGAAGGAGGTGGAGGAACATCAGCAGCAGCAGCATCATCACCAATTGGATCAAGAACATCCTCACCAGCAAGACCTGTAGGAGAAGAAGGAGGAGGTGCGCTACCCGACGGCTCAGACCTAGAGTGTTTAGAACTAGCTCGAAGATGAGCGGCCCTCTGTCTAAGAAAAGATGCACCTATGGGAGCTATCACATGAACAAGCTCAGAGGAAGGAAAGCCACTAAGATCAAGATAAAGAAGAATCCTATGAATGAAAATAGGATGTACAAGTGCATGAGAAGTGGATGAACTCCTATAAACTTCGTTCAAAGAACGAAGAAAAAGATGGGGAAAACTAATAGGAGCATCAGTAACCAAGGCGTACAAAAATACACACCTCTCAAGAGGAATGGTGTGAACATGGGAAATAGGCCAGATAGAATGACAAGCTATCCTAAAGAAAAGATAGTGTAACCCTGAGAGCTCAGCAGAAGTGATCCGAGGATCAAAACCCCACTGGACAGTAGTACCAGTGATGTAAGACAAAATATCGCTCAGCTCGGGAGACTCGTCATATGGATAGACAGGATGCTGGACCAATAGTACCCCTAGAGCATCAGCCACTACCTGAGGAGTAATGGTGTACTCTACGGCTCGTATCCAACTCTTTACTAAAGTGTTGGAATCATAGATGCGGATAGAGATGTTCGAATAGAACTCTCTAATCAAGACAGAAGATGGAGGAGGATCAGAAACATCCACCAAAGGTAACCAGCCCCAACGCTCAAAATTTGCCCTAATGGCAGGATCGAGTTCATCTAACAACACAGAACGCTCAACCCATATCTTTCTCCTAAGATTAAACTTCTCAAAAATCTCTTGGTTTTTCTCACTTGGAAACTTCTCACGGTCAAAGGAAGGAGGGGACGGAGAAGAAGAAGGAATAGTCCTACGGGCTCTAGTTTTCCTAGGCATGATGCTAAGGAAAGGACAGAGACACAAAGAGAAAACCAAAAGAAAACACAAGAAAAACAAAACCAAGAGCAGACTGCAAGTTAGCACAAAAATCAATAGAATGAAAATCTATATGATGCATGAACAAATACAATGCCATGATGCATGTACTAATGCAGTAATCAAATAAGTTCAATTGAGATTAAATTGACAAAATTGGCTTGAACAGGGAATTTCTATAAAAAAAAATCCCAAAAATTGAAAACCACTTGTTGAAATTTTTAACCAAATTGATGAATTGAGCATTACAAAACACATCACATAGATTATAATGCTTAATTACAACAACATAGCAAGCCAATTTCATCAAATTCTACCCAATTTAACAAAAGCCCCAAATCGGATCAATTAGAAACCCTAGAATTTTCAATTTTTCACCAAACTCAAAATTGATCAAATTAACCACCAAGGATCATGTTTATGATGTGTCCCCACAAAAACCCAACGATCAATTGCATAAAATATGACTTGAATCAATAGAAAATCCCAAAATTGTAAAGTCCGAAAATCGCCCCTAAATGCATGGATTTATGCATGAAATCATGAAAATAAAATCAAAAGGAAGGGCAAAAGAGTCTTACCGGCTTGAGGAAAGAGATTCTTTGCAAAAACTTCGGAGGAAAACGACAAAAAATGGAACTATTGAGCTTGCCTCGTCGGAGAGAGAAAGAAAAAGTTTGAAAAAGTGTTTGAAATGTGTTTGAAAAAGTCAGATCTGATCTTTTAAAAAAGTTTTTCCACGATATTCGATCGATCGAATGTGACAGTCATTTTTAGACAAAATAGAGCACTTTTTCGATTGATCGAAAAACAGGCTGGATCGATCGAAATGGGCAGAGGCTCACTAAATTTTGAGAAAAATCACAATTTTGAAAATCACAAACCAGATTTTGAAAATAACTCCTCAAAGCATTAAATTACAGAAACACAATGCATGAGTATGAGATGGAATGATTTTTCAAAAACCCAAAATTTTAAACCCAAATTTCTCAAAAACAATTTTCAATCATTCTCCCATTGAATTTTCTCAAGCAACAAATATGTTGTGCACAAATCTCAAGATATTTTCAAACTTGGTTGGTCAGACCAAAAACACACACTAGCATGTACAGTGTTTAACAAAGAGTAACTTGTGTAGTATGTGATACTAGCAAAAACTTGAGATACATGTGAGGTGATATGTGAATAGTAATCAAAACACAAAGTCTACACAATTTATCACATAGAATTTAAAAGAGACTATCACCTAAAGAGTTACATCCTATAACTCCCACATCTCCTAGAACAAAAGCTTGCAATCATGTAAGTTTCTTATATTTTTGCCCCATTAGAATGTGAAATATATTATGTGAAATGACATCAAGCCTAATAGTACACACCGGTTTGAATTAAGTGAATTGGCATCAAGCCTAATAGTACACACCAGTTTTAAGCATTAAGCAATTAAGCTGAGGCATCACCTTATGTTCTTTTTGTGCATGTGTAACAAGTACACAAAATCTTATGATATGCACTAAGGTGTTCATGATTGGCTAGTGAACAGTGGTGAGATGGTTATTTATGCATTTCTCAAAAGGATCAAGTCCGACAGTCAAAAAACATATGACTTCATGATTAAGACAAAGTGATTAAAAACCACACACATCTTTCCCACACAACATGCACTATAAAGTTTCAACTAGTCAAGTGCAATGAATAAGTTCATCAAAGTTAAACAAGGTACACAAAACATGACATGTGTCAAAAGATAGACCAACCTTGTTTTTCAAAAATCAAGAAAAATAGTGTCAACCATAATTTTGCTTTCTCCTTTTCCCTTTTTTTATTTTTATTTTTATTTTTTTTATTAAAAGAGAAAACAAATAAATCCTAGAATGAAATGCATGAATGTAATGCAATGCAAGTCCTAGAACAAAAAAAAACACAAAAACCAAAAGAACAATGGTCACAAAAGAATAGAGCAATGAAGCACAAGGACCATGTCAGAAAGACTCAGTTAGTTCGAGTCTTTTGCATCCAAAACTTTTTAGATGCACCACGAGCATTGGAGTTTTTATTCACATTCGAGTGATTCCCAACTCCAGGATTGGAATAAAGGTTTAACACCTTTACCAATTCACCAATTAGTGCCATAGGATCTTGTGCTTGAGGCACAGACACTTTTGGTTTATTTGCTCTCTTATCAGCTTGAAACTTGTAACAGTTAGGACGAATGTGTCCAGACTTACCACAATAATGACAAACCCAAGCAGGTTTACCATGCCTCTTGTCCTTAGATTTGGTAGGCTCCTTAGGTTTAGATTCTCTTAAGTCTACCCTAATCTTCTTAGGTGGTGAAACTTCTACAGGTTTAACTACCTCACTTACAGGCGGTTTGACAGTTTCACTCACAGCCTTACTCACAGAAGGTTCAGAAGAAGAAGCAGGAACAAAATTTGTGGAATGTGGTGCAGAATCAAAGATGCTTTCAACATATCCTAACCCAGTTTTATCAGAAGGATACTTTTGAACATTCAGCATGTGATCAAGTTTAGAACTAGCAGATCTAGCAACAGATAAATCATGTTCCAAAGTTCTAATTTTATCAAGCAAAAGCATGTTCTCAGATTTAACATTGTTCAAAAGCTCATTAGCATCAAACAGTTTAACAAGCAAATTTTTCTTCTCAAGCTTAAGAGAATCAATTTTCTTTAGGCCAAGTTCAACTTTCATAGCACTCTTTGCAGCAATTTTGCAAAGTTTGTTGTAGGCCTCTTGAAGATCTGCATCTTCAGAGAGTTCCCCATCAGAAGGGTTCTCCTCGGCATATATGCTTTCATTGACTATAGCAGTAGTCGTGAAAGCAATGAAGTTTCCATCCTCGTCACCACCGGACTCATCATCAGAAACCTCATTATCACTAAGGGTTACAGCCATAGTTTTACCCTTAGTCCTCAAGAATGTAGGACATTCAGATTTTACATGACCATACCCTTGACAGCCAAAACACTGAGGACCCAAAGAGTTATTTGAAGATTGACCAACTTTTTCTTTAGGTTTTTCAAAGTTATTAACCTTAGTGGGATCATTCTTCCTAAAATTTCTAGGTTCAGCAATGTAAGTACCTCTTGCCTTTCTATTGGTATTCCTAAGAAAGTTCTTAAAGTTTTTGGCAAGATAGGCAATCACGGTAGCAGAGAGCTCATCATCAAATCCACCACCATCAACATCATCAACTGACTTAAGAGCCATTGATTTGGATTTGTTCACTTTAGGTAGGTCAGACTCATAGGATTGAAGAGATCCTACAAGCTCATCAACAGGGATGGAGTCCACATCCTTGCTTTCAGTGATGGCAGTCACTTTGGGTCTAAAGTCTTCAGTTAAAGATCTAAGAATCTTCCTAACAATTTTAGGTTGATCATAGATTTCACCCAAATTAAAAGCAGAATTGACAATATCATTTAATTTAGCATAGAATTCATCAAAAGATTCATCATCAGACATTCTAATGCTTTCAAATCTAGAAGTCAATTGTTGCAGTTTATTGATCTTAACTGCCTTTGTGCCTTCATGCACAGTTTGGAGGATTTTCCAAGCAATATGAGCAACCTCAACATTAGAGATCCTCTTAAATTCCTCCATAGAAACAGCATTGAAGATGACATTCATAACTTTGCTATTGAAGCCTGCTGCTTCTTTTTCAAAAGTTTGCCACTCACTCACAGGAGTAGTGGGCTTCTCCCATCCGTATTCAACGGAATTCCAAACCCTTTCATCAATGGATTTCAGGAATGCTTTCATCCTTACTTTCCAATAAGCATAGTTGTTCCCATCAAAGTGAGGAGGAACAAATAGAGAGTGTCCATGCTCCATGACAACAGGGGTCAAGGATCAGCTCTTAGATCAAAAGATCTACAACAAGAAGAGCTACCCACTCTGATACCACTTGTTAGAAAATTAGAGCCCTTAAACAACCAGATTGCGTAGCCTAGTTAATTAGCCAAGTTGTTACTTAGTCAAATTAAGCAATTCTAGGTTAAAACAATCAAACAATCATATCAAGAATATAAAGCAGCAGAATAATAAATAACACAAGATATGATCACCCAGGAAACCACACAGTAAAAACCTGGAGAGGATTTGACCAACCGATCCTCAAGGCAAAACAGAATTCACTATGAAAGAATTGAAGTTCTTACAAAAGGACTACAAGCTCCCCGCTCGACTTCCTAATGCTACCCACCAGTAAAACTTACTGACACGACCACGTGCAAGCTCCGAATCCACGGACTCCTTCTTTCTTGAATTCTTCAATCAGCTCCAAGCTCCCCGCTTGTTTTTCTTTTAAGTTTCAATGGTTGCAACTGTAATGATCTTCAAGATGTTGAAATCATCTCTACCTTGAAAACCCTAAGTTTTGTGTAAAGGAAGGCTCCTCAAAGATCTCACACGAGATTCACACAAAACAGCAATGTATGAGCAACAAAGCAATATGGACAACCTTCAAAAACGTGGCTAGGGTTTAGTTTATATACCTAGGGTAAAAACATAAAACCCTAAACGTTTAATGAAGTAGGGCTGAGTTGGAAATTCTGCAGAATAATCAACCTGTGCGATTTTCGATCGATCGAGTCTATTCTTCGATCGATCGAGCCAGGCCGAAAGTCCCAAGTACTTCTGCAGCCACTCGATTCCAACTTTACAATAATAGACCAACTTTGAGCAAGCCTAAACAAGACTAAATACATTGTTTTGATCATGGTTTGCCAATATTACAAATTAGAGTTCTAAATACATAAAATCCTAAGACCTTAGAACCTAACACACTCTAATACGCCTGTTCAAATCTTTCTAAGTATTTAACAAAATCCCAGATCGTATACTTGGAGAAAATTAATACTGTGATATCTATTGGTGTTTTACCAAGTGTCAAAACAAATCTAGAATTGTGTTCAGACCCTTCGGATTAATGGCTTTGAGTCAGTGAAAGTCCTTGTTTAGTTATCTAAATGATAAGCAGGATGGTGGTCATTTCTCCCTTTCATTTTCCATAAAAGTATATGTTCAATTCTCAAATATAAATATGCATTAAACCTTTTTATTGCTGGTACTTAACCAGATTACCTGGATTAATGGCAGTACACTATTGTTAAAGATTTTGTTGAAGGTCGAGTAGCAACAGTTTAATGCATTAGCAATGATAATAACTTTCAAAGCATATAAAGTGAAAATGCATTGGATAAAAGGAAAAAACATTTTCATTAAGCAGAAATAGGAATACAATATGTTTGATGGCAGATTGCCATTACAAAAAATATATAAAAAAACTACTACAAAAGAATCCTAAGAGCTAAGCCTTGGTCTTGGGAGCATCCTTGGCCTTCGAATCAGCTTTTTTAGTCTTGGCCTCTGCCTCCTTTGCCTTAGCTGCAGCTTCCTCGGCCTTGGCATTGTCCGTGGATTTTGAGGAGGTCTTCTTCCTCTTACCCTTATCCTTAGCCCCCTCAGCCTCTTGGCCCTGATCACCAACTTGGCTGGATCCCTTTAAAGTCTCAGGGAGAGGGAGAGCTGCTTGCTCAGTCAAGGGCTGCTCTGCAGTCTCTGAAGCATGGGCAGAGGGGAAAGAATCGGCACCTGGGATCTCACGTATCTCTGGATGGCAGTAGATGCTCCCAGGCTGCCTTCATATTGAATCTGCAGGGACACCTGCAACAGCAAGGGCCTACCCTATGACACATTGCAGTAGTCCCTGTAGACCCCGGAAAGCTCCTCAGCAAGTCTCACCTGAGTTTCTTCAACGCCGAGCAGGTAAGACGCTTGTTTTTCAGCTTCAGCTGCCTCCTTAGCCAGTTGAACCGCCTCCTTGGTCTTTTGCAGCTCTGCCCTGAGGTCTTTAACTAGCTGCCTTTCCGTGGCCAGGTCTATCTCTATCACATGCAACTTCTGGCGTTGGTCCTCAGCTTGCCTCTCCACGATCTTTATACCCGCTTCGGCACTCTTTTAAGCCTAGACGGCTTCCTTCAACTTCTCAGACAGTCCTGCCTACTCCTCTTTGAGAGCCCCCAAGATTTTCTCAGTCTTGGCACAAGAGTGGGCCTTTACTCTAGCTTGATAGCGGGCATCCTTAACCCACTCCTCGGCTACAAAGACTTGTTGGGTAACCTGCATGAAAGTAACAGAAGGACCCCACGTAAGAAGAAGTAAAAATAAAAAAGCAACTAAGTGTGTAATTCAAAAGACGTATTCAACCACTTGTCACGCCCCAAACCCGATACCCGGATTTGTGACCATGACCGGCATGCTAATATCAAGCCTAAACCTGATATTAACAAGAACCAACTTAACTTTTACAAAACTTTCAGAAAAGCTTCCCTCTTACTTTTCATTTTTGTTTCTTCTCTTCTTTATATAACTTTCCACTTGACATTCAGAGTGTCTATATGGTACTCAAAATATAACATAATCCACCAGTCATTCAATTTCCACATTTTCACATAATACATCTCTTAATACTTTAAAGTACACAACTTTCATTAGATCCTACAATACACAATACCACTTAACTAAATATCAAATATTAATTTAGGATCTATACATATAAAACTAAAACCAGCTCCTTCCAAAACTTGACTAAGGCTCCCTCTGCTTCATATTAAAAACCTGCTAACTGAAAGAGTGGAAGGAGTGAGCTACACAGCTCAGTAAAGGTAAGATATATGAGAATTCAATAAGGATGCATGTAAATCAGATCATTTCATTCTATGAATATTCGAATAGGAGAACAACTTTTCATGCATAGTCTTTTATACTATTCGTATTAATAACTTATACGCTCTTCATAGGAAAATAATTGTTCTCCATTTTCTTATCAGAATAATTCTACAAAATATTTCAGGTTGTATTCCTTTCATTTCTTCCAAAGTCACCATATATATTTTCATTACAAAATAATTATTTTAACTTAAATCATATAATCGGTAACTTTGCCTTAAACTGGAAACGTCTTAAAGAATAATAAAACTTCCTTCATAACTTGTTCTCATAAAATATTATAACCTTCATAATCATAAAACTTAACGTTTCATAAAGAAAACAGATATCTGATAACTTCATAACATAAACTTGTACTTTCCTCAGTAGCCTTATCTTTAAAACACGACAGAACTTCAGAAACTTTTAGCTTTAATGAACAGCTTTTCTTTTCATCATAAACTTCTTCTTGCCATGAGAGCTTTTACTTTTCACAATGCATTTAAACAAATTAATCCTCTCATGATTAATAACATAACATAGCTGTTCATAACATATTGGTTAGTCCATATCTGATAAATCTATACAGAGAAGACCTCATCACATTTGGGTGCCCTCGTGTGTATGATATTGTCCCCTTTGGGAGGCCTGATGGCACATCCCCTCCAGGTTTTGTTCCTCCCCGCTGTCCGTACACATTGGGGAGAAGGCCTTAGAGTTACGGGCAACCCCATTCCCTCTACTTTAAATGGCCTAGAGTTACGGGTAGCCCCATTTCCTCTACTTTAAATGGCCAAACAGATAACATTTTTCCATGGAAAGCTAGTAATTAACCCCTACTGACCGAGTTTAGATCACTAGAGGACATAACCCGAAAACATTTCATACTTATACATCATACTGAAATTTCTTATTTTTGCATAACATTTCATAATAAAAGCATTTCCATTGTTTTCTTCATCATGTTCGTGTAATTAGTAATAGCATCAATATGCTTAAATCATATACATAAAGTTTTGAAAACTCACGAACATATCTTTGTCTGATAATGCTTACATGCCATATCTCTAATAAAAACATTTTAATGCATAACATACATTAAAATAACCTCATGACTTACCAAATGCCCATATAACTTATCCCTTACCTGAAAGCAGAGGAACCGAGAGCCTAAAGTCGGAAGAGCTTAGACCTGGCGGCTGGCAACACCTAAACCGAAATCAAAACTCATTACTATTCATTACTCCTTATCATAACTTACACATCTATCCCAAAGCCAATCTCTCATAATCAAAGAAATCCTAATCCCACCTCAAAGAGGTTCCCACAAACAAAAATACATTCATCAAACATCATTATGCACCAATCATAGAGAAACCAACATTCTCACATTAATAGCATATCTCTTGAAGAGCTAACTTCATTTTAAAAAAGGTACTTTGAGCTTAGGACAATAATGCATGCATAAATATACACTGTTTTAAGCATTATCATGTAACCATATACATTCTTAAGGAAACATACAACATGTTCAACAAAACAGCTTCATAAATACAACCGTCGAATGGTTTAGAACCCCTCCTTTTAGTACTAAACCTTGAACCGAGTTATACAAAATTAATCTATGATCGAGACATACCAAGAGATAATCATAATAAATTATAGCTCAAATCATTCACCCTAACTTTAGAATCAAATCCTCAAAGTTAGGCATGTCCCTTACTGTTCACTGTTTCATTCCAGCAGCTTATACTTTACTTATAAAATACAAATGGACTACCAATTCACATCCAAACCTCATTAAATTTTACAGAGCAATTCCCCTGTATGTCCAGTATATACCATAAGAATTTCGTAGTCAAAGCATAAAAGAATAATTTACTAAAAATCATACAATCCAGCATACTCAAATCTGTCCTGACAGAATTTCTTGCAACTTCAAAATTAAATCATTATTTTTCTACTCATCCAAATATTGTGAGACCAATTCCATAACAACCGTATATGTCTTATCTTTCATAGAAAATAACCTAGCATCCAAATTCACAGAATACAATTTAATACATAATTTTATCATGCATAAACACAGAATCTGTCACAGTGACAGCTTCAGCACATGTTCTTTCTAAAATCATCAACAAATAGCAATAGGTCTTCATTTCATTTGGGTATTTTTATACCTATAATAAACATCCTAAAATATGTTATTAAACATTCAATAGTCCATAACAGCATCACTCTTTCAATTTACAAAAACAGAATCACAGGTTCAGTTTCACAAATCAGAACAGAGGATAAAGAATGAAAATAAACAACCAACCATACTATCCAAGTACACAAAATCAGATGAAGTTTTAATTACTTACCCACAAAACCTTAGTGTTAGGCTCTTAATTTCATCTTTAGAGAGGAATATTTTGTCTTGGTGAGAGAGGGAGGGCTGCCGTGTAAGAGCAAAGAGAGAAGAGAGAAAGAAGAACAAAGAAGGAGGAAAAAGAAGTAGAGAAAGAGGGGCTGGACTTCTGATCTGATGCAGCCAAGAAAATCAGAAAAGTGAGAAGACTTTTGGGGCACAAAAGGAGATAAGAGATGTGAACAATTGGGGTGGGATACGTGGGATGCTAGGAAGAAAATATCACACCCCCTTTTTCCAACTTTTGACAATTCTTGCATTCACACTCACTTTTCTACAAAAATAATTCTTGCATATACATATATATATATATATATATATATATATATATATATATATATATATATATATCCTTACCTTTATAAAGTTATATCCATCACACTAAAAGAGCATATATGTTCTAGTTTCTTAAGAAAGTCAAGGAAGAAGTGAGGTGGCTCTTGGTGATTGCATGGCCAAGTCTTGGTCTTTGGGGTTTGTCATCATGCATGAAACTTTGGCATTGTGTGTGTTGAATTTCCATTGGTTGCATGTGGGTGAAATTTCTACTATAATATCTCATGCATCATGCCTAATTAAAACATCAACTATGTATGTAATAACTTAAACCAATTAATATAGTTTGGTACATACTTATACTTAGTATATATTTATAATACAAATAGCCATTCCATTATTTATTTTCTTTACAATTCTTATTCAAAGGTATTATAAAATAATATACTTATTAAATACTCTTATATTAATTTTAGAAAGTAAGTGACTTAAAATAATAATTAACTATTTAAACACATAGTTTAACTATTAATTTGGGGTCAGGGTGTTACACCACTTACCATTACAAGGTCCCTCTTCAGGGACAGGAAGAGGTCTAGTTTCTTAAAGCACCTATAAGCCTCTATATCCCTCAGCAAAAGAAGTGGTTGCTCAAGGGCTTCAGCAACATAACCCGCATGCCCCCTTGGAAACTTCAGACTGAGGCCTCCCAAAAGATAGGGGCACCATCCACCTCCAATTTGGGGGACCACATTCGCAGTGGTCGGTGTACTTCAACTCCTTGGGAGTCCTCCCTACTCTCCACAGAGGAAGCTCGTTTGTCTTTCACGCGCTTGGGTTGCTTTGCCCCCTTTTGAGGAACCATCTCGCCCTCCTCTGCGTCGTGCACCTCTGGCACTTTCCTTTTCTTTTTTGGATCACGGCAAGGAAGCTACCCAGCCAAGATCACGGGGAAAGGAGGGGGAGGTGGAAGATTAGCTGGAACTTAGGGCTTGTTGGTCTCTTTTGATGTCGACACTTTATTTCTAGCAGCCATGATTTCCTTTAGACTTTTGTTCCCTTTGTTCAAGGCCATCCCGTCTTCCTCTTCCTCCGAAGTGTCGTCCGGAAGGGCAACCACAAGAAATGAGGCGTAAACACTTGAATGCCTGTTAGGTTTGTCCTTGACGTTCGAGACGGGAATCACTTGCACCCCCTGAGGCTCTTCGAAATGAAACTTATCAATTTCCTCTTCGAGCGAGGAATTCGAGGAGGCAATCCCTTCTCCTGTTGCTACTGCTTCAAGCGGAACTTGTTGGAATGGTTGTACGACCAGTGGAATGTTCTGTTGAAATGGATGTGCGACTGGTGGAAGATCGTCAGGGGCTAAAAAATTGCGCCAAGCTATGTCAATCCGAGCTAATCGTGGATCACCCGCTCTTATGGCGTGGCTGACCTCTTGGAATATCTCTGAAATAGGCTGAAAGTCCAAAATCAGATGAATGGCCCGCAGCTACCTGTCTTCACTTACGAAAATCTAGGACCTCAGCAAGTAATTGAGGGATTCAACGTTGGTTAAGCTAAGTCTGGGAGCTACTTGCCTCTTATTTGTGAACACAGTCGAGGAACAAAACACGGTTAAAAAGTTGAAATCCATTATTAAGAAAGAGCAAAACGAAAAGGAGCATGACAAGGTCAGGGTTAAAGAGTCTAAATCTGTTGTTAGGAAACCTAATTCTAAGGCACCCCACCTGGCTTTCCCTCTCGGACGGGGCAATGAAGGCCATCATGCCACGCTCCCGAAGCTATAAGGTAATCATCTTTCATACCCTTGTTGGGTTTGGGAAGACACAATATTAATCTTACAACGTCTGACTAGGATTTGAGATAGTATCTCGCGTTTTTCTAGGAGTGGCACTTATACATGTAAACCACATCATGCCAAGTGAGCCACAGACCTAGATGCTCGTTGAGAGCATCAATGCTACCCAAGACCCTAAATAGGTTGGGCGCACATTGGTGAGGGCAAATCCTATGGTTGAAGAGGTAGTCTCGTGTTATCCTACCCATAGGGAAGGTCATTCCCCCCTCTATGAAAGCTATCATGGGTATTATGACTTCTCCTTTCTCTCGGTTTGTTACTATTTGTTTTGGGGAGCAATATCGCAGGGCAATTTCCTGTGGTATGTGATATTTTTCCTTAAAGGCCTCTATTTGGGCAGGGGTGTCTACTAAATGCTTAAATCTACCCATTTTGACAACCTAAAGAAAAGCAACTGGAACTTGCAAGTGAAGAAATAAGAATTAAAAGGGCCGAGGAGATTGGCCGAGAAGGGAAAGAAAGTTTAGAAAGACGGAAACTTACAAAAGTAAGTGTGCTAATCTTGATCCTTTGGAAAAGATCTTTAAAAAAAGTTTTTCTTAAGGAAAGAGTCACGGAGACTTAGGAATTTGAAATGTTTTGTGAGTTGGAGCGCTAGAATTCTTTGGAACACTTGAAAATTTGTGAAGTAAATAAGAAAATGAGTTCCTTCAAAGCTTTATATAGAGGGAGGAAAAGAGTGAGAATAATCCCGCTCAAAATTCTAGAAGAAATGTCCACCATTAGATGAGCGCCTCACCGTTGGATACTGGGGAACAAAGCATCGCCTGGAGCAATAAATGATGATTTGCGGACCCCGATGCGCTAGAAGCAGTTATGATGCATGTAAAATGGAACTTCCATGCGTGTAAGCCAAAGAAATAGATGGTCTTGTCTCTTAAAAATCAAAACCCCACCTTTTCTCCTTGGATGAGAGGGAAAAACCAGAGTTTTGAGGGGCTATTGTAGGGATAAAGGCCTGAAATTATATATTGGGCCTTGAGCCTAATCCGAAAACATGGCTGTGTCTGAGGAGGAGCAAATGATTGTGAGGGGTTCCAATTTTAAAGTTTCATAAGTAAGGAACAAATGGAGGGTGGTCCGAGGAGGCAAATCTTCCTCGGATGTGATGAATACAGTTCAAATTTGTATTTTAATAATCCAGGTGACCTTCCAGGAGCCAGAGCTTCCAGCAATAAGAACGTTCATCATACACGTATAAGATTGATGGGAACTCCGAAATATCTAATGAAAAGCTGCTACCACCGCATTAAATGCACCGTAACTGCTTTTCTGGCCGCATTTATGTGGAGAAGACCCCTGAACACTGCAGTCTTGGCTACCACGACTCACAAATAGTCAAAGAAGACATCTGATGGGACAAGTACTCAAGTCAGGGTTCAGATGATCAACAAGTGTAGGATCAAGATGGTCCAAAGGGAACTATATAATATGAGGGACCCTCTATCAGAGAGGGATCGAAAAAAATAAAGAAAGACCATTGTAGCAATAAAAGTATCATTTGTAATTAATTCCATTGATTTATACCAAGATTTACCTCATCGGACAATGAATTCATTCAATTTTGTATACCTTGTTCTTGCTTGATTATCTTTGAAATCCATACTAACCGTTGTTAAATTCATTAGGGCCTAGTTTTTTGACCCACTCTCTACAAATTTATTGTACTGGGCTCATTGGGCTAATATCCCATACCTTTTGGGCTTGGGCTGTAAAACGTGACTCTACAGTTATTTTTTTACAAAATCTCTAACTTATTTTTTTTTATTTATTAATTATATATGTATGATGTATCATATGAATTTTTTTTCATGCAACGTGACTAGTTTGAAATAAGTTGGTTGAGGCTTTGAAGATATGGTAAGAATGCAAATATGTAAATGAGGAAATGTACAACATATATTTAAAGAGAATTTTTTTGATAAGAAATGTATTAAATTTGTAACGCTACAAAATTTGTTCTCTCTTTTATATAAAATTAATTTAATTTGGAAGTTCTGAGTAATTAACTACGAATTTTCATCGAGAAAGAAATAATGGGCTTCTTCTGTTATGGCACCAGGAGGACCAATTCGTGTGATTGTGGAAAAGGTCAGTAATAAGTGACAAATGGACCCCATAATAAACTTATAAAAGAAGAAAATGGGTCATTGCGATTGATAAGAAATAACATAGTTATTATCACTGACCATCCTTGACGTTATGATGATTCCATAAATATAAAGTTCTTATGAAATAACATAGGTATTAGAAGAATTTTATCTTGTTATAAAAAAAAAAATAAAAAAAATAAAAAAACCCATTGATGTCTAGTCGATGCTTTGAGAACTGGGTGGGGCCCCTTTTCCTCGAGCTTGATCCATGAGAGCAATTGATTTGAAGATGTTTTTGGGCTGTGTGGTGAGTGAGGAGCTGAGTTCGTGGGTTAGGGATTTCAATCTGTGTAGTGAGCGAGAAGCTGAGTTAATTTGGGGGTTAGGGATTTCAATTTGGTGAGAAGCTGAATATAAGATGTTAGGAAATGTCACGTGAGGGCCACGTGACTAACTAAAGGCGAGAATGGAACTAATTAAGGGCAGATAGGCCACGTGGATAATAATTTAATATTTTTTACTTCTGCTGTTTGCCATGTGTGCACTTTTCATCTCTGATGTAATGGCAGGGATCAAAAAGGGAAGCGTTTTTCAAGATAGGGACTAAAAACGATAAAAATAAAATCTAGGAACCAAAGTGAGAATCGTTTGAATATGTAAGGACAAAAATGTGATTTCCACTTTGAAATTATTTTAGGAAACAACCATGGGAACCCGAGCCATGGTTAGACTTTGAATATTTAGTTACCCAATGAATCATCAAGCATTTTGGCCGTGGTATTACAGATCAATTATTGCAGCCAAATGGGCTCGAGTCCAACACTCATTTTTCAAATCCTATATGCTCGTCCAATTACTCAAAATCAATTGAATTATAAATGGTTTAAAATTGTAAAAAATTAATTATTTTGTTAGTGTCTTAAAAAAATTATTTTATTAGTTTAAAAAATATATATGAGTATATATATTGTAGGGTCAGATTCCGCAGCCCAAGCCCAAGAAGGTGTGGATTTGGAGCCCACTGAACCCAAAACAATAAATTTGTAGAGAGTGGGTGAAAGAGCTAGGCTAATAATGAAAATAACAGTGTTAAACGGCAATGTTAACGGGAAGATTTGAATTAATATGTGCTCGGACAGGTGTGAATGTCTCGTCCGAGGAGGTGATTTTCATTAATGAACTTAGGTTACAATTGCTGGAGCTACAGTAAAGTAATACACTCTTTTCTCTCTCTTCCCCTTCGATCCCATTCTATCAGAGACCCCTCTTTCTTATATAGTACTGCCTTTCTACATCTTCACCGTCCACTTGTTCATCATCTAGGTGCCCACTTGAGTGCATGTCCCATCACACTCCCCCTTTAGCCCTGTCTGAGTGGCGGTAGCTGAGGGTGCACTGTTCAGGGGTCTTCTTCACATAAATGCGGCTAGGAGGGTAGGTGTAGTGCATTAAATGCGGTGGTTGAAGTCTGTCTCCTTGATATTTCTCTGTTCCTGTTACCTTCTTGTGTGTCCGAGGCCCCCTTTCTCCCTTAACACCTGTCAAACAGATCACTTGAACCTCCCATACACGTGTCAGGCAAAAACCTCATCGGATCCGAGGTATAGGTCTTCTCGGACATATGAACATCTCCTCGGATAGTGCACGTACTCATCTCTAGACATTCTCCTTTCACATGGGCCTCCGACTGAGTGTCTTGGTCTCCTCGGACGAACAGTATTCCTCATAGGGCCTTGGGCCCAATACGTTGGGTTGGGCTTTCTCCCCCCACATATATATATATATATATATATATATATATATTTTTTTTTTTAAACTATAATTTTATCAAGAATCTAAATCAGTACAAATAATCGCACATACATGCTTCTAGAAATGTAAGATGCAGATTGCAATTATTACAAGAGAAATCAATTTTAAGAGCAATAGAAATTTTAGCAATGAAATGAGCTTCCGAGTCAAGAGATCTCTTAACCTAGCAAAATTCATAGCTAACAAAATACAAACTTAAATAAAATAAAATAAAAAGCATTAATTATGATAATAGAAATAGACCAAATCATTTGGACCTAGCCAAGTTTAAAACCCACAAAATTGTAGTTGTTTCAGCTTTAGCGGGAATGCATAAGTCATATATCTTGGTCCATACCTTTAACACCTCATCATTTGCATTTCTTGCCACGACGGCCGAAGAGTTGAAATCATCAATTATGTGAGACGGATTTGAGGAGGGGATTTCCATGACATGAGATATACTTTAAGTATTTAGCTTTACATAAATAAGTAAGGTTCTTGACTAATGGGGTTTCCTTTGAGAAACCACAAAAGTGGTTAGCCGTGAATGCTACAACTAGTTCTAAACTTGTTCAGTACGGTAATTTTTCAGAATGTGGAATTAATTCTTAATTTACCATTTTGGCAAAAAAATTAAGTACAAAATACTTTCCTGAAAAGCTAAACTAATGTTCTTATGCGGTTTACACCAATCAAATATAATCATCATCGCCTATTGAAAGGCTTTTTTGCATGTTTGACAATGCTTTACCAGCTTAGAGCATCCACAGCAATGGAGCTAAAAATTTAGCTTTTTACCTCCACCAAAAGTTACTTTATCTATTATACCTATACACATGCTGCAGCAGTGGATCTATTTTAGCTTTCAATACAATAAAATAATATATCTACTACAATAAAATAATATCTCACTATAATAAAATAATATATTCACTACACTCATACATCACAGCCACACACAACCACAACCACCGCCACCACCACCGCCACCACCACAGCCCACAACAAAAGAAAAATCACAGCCCCACACACACAACCACAACCACAACCACCACCACCACCACCACCACCACCACCACCACCACCACAGCCCACAACAAAAGAAAAAAAAAATTAACCAAGTCCACACATCACAGCCCCACACACACAACCACAACCACAACAACCACCACCACCACCACCACCACCACCCAACAAAAGAAAAAAAAAAATCAACCAACCACCTACCATACCATAGCCCACACCAGGAAAACAAAAAAAAACAAAAAGTGCTGATCGGCGTGGGACGGGATGGCAGGGACGGCGACGGCCTGGGACGGGATGGCGTGGGACGACGTGGGCTGAGGCATGGCCTGGGAGGGCGACGGCGTGGGCTGAGGCGTGGGCTGGGAGGGCGATGGCGTGGGACGGCATGGGCTGGGACGGCGTGGGCTGGGACGGTGTGGACGGCGACGGCGACGGCGTGGACGGTGACGGCGACGGCGTGGCTGGGAGATGAGAGCTTGAAGAGAGAGATGAGAGAGATGAGAGCTGAGCTGATGAGAGAGATGAGATGAGAGCTGATGAGAGAGACGGTGAGATTATTTTAATAGGGGGGTTGAATAAAATTTTTTTTTTTTTTTTTAGATGTGTGCTACAATGCACATCTATTTATAGATGTGCACTGTAACAAATCAGCAAAAAATTTTAAGTACGCCTCCACTGCTGCAAGGCTTTTTTGGTATATTGGTGGAGCTAAAATAGCATTATAGCTTTTTAGCTCCACTGCTGCAAATGCTCTTAGTAGAACCAGATGGTATATCACCTTCTACTCCCCTTTTATAAAGTATTTTTTTTTGACAAGTACCCCTTTCATAAAGTATATATGGTGCTAAGCAGCTAGCAAATCCTAATGTTTGGTGCAAGTCAATTCTTAATCCAGTTAAATCTACAATGGCAATTTTTAGTGCTTCTTCTGAACTTAATGCCAGAGCATGTTTAGCCAGATTTGTGTAATGCATTTCAACTTGTCTAATAATTTTCTAGTGTAGAAAAAAATAAGCCTCTGGATTCATAATCAGCTTTTGAGATTCATGATATACATCATAAAGCTTTTGCAGCTGACTTAGTTAGTGCTCAGGCAATTTGGATACTATTTCTTGTCCTCTGTTTTTGGATGAATGAGGAAATTTTATTAACAAAAAAATTATTACATGAAGTTCAAAAGACAGAACACTACATTTCAGCAGAAAAAAACAGTCAACCCCTGCTGCAAAAAGACAAGCTACCAAGCTAAGTTAAAACAGACCCTATTCTATATTGACATTTTAAAACCATTGTAAGTTCTAGTTCTAATTCTCACATCATTTTTTAATCAACTATATAACTATTCTCAGTTTCCCACTATGAATAGGATCATTATGGACTTCCATTTCTTTAAATCCAAATATGGTAGATGAATGTAGCCTAAGCAAGCTTTGCGTAAGGTAGACCTCAAGCCTTTACCCATTGAAGAATGAATCCCCTATTTCTATTGGAAAAAATTGAAGATTGATACAATAGCACACAATGGATTTACATGTATATATATATATGTATGTATCTATATATATGTGTGTGTGTATATATATATATATATTCTCTTTGTGCAAATTCAATAGGAACTTCAAAAAAATTAGGCAAGCACAATAATCTACACAAAGCAGAAATATCTAGCAACAAACCACAATCAAGACACCAAATTTTTACGTGGAAACCCTTCATTGAGAAGGGAAAAACCACGGAACCTAGTCCAGTAAAAAATCTTCCACTATTGAATAAAGAGTTTACAACAATTTTCTCTTAAACAAAAGCTAAAGACTAGCAAAACAAGAAGAACACCATTATTAGATTACAGCAAATCTACATCACACTAAAGTTGATTTCAACAATAACAAGAACACCAAGTGGGCCTTAGCATCATAACAAATGGAGAGGAATTTCAAATGACAAGCTATAGATTAACCACGTACTCTTTCAACACTTGCTGCTTTAAAAGAGTAATCATAAAAGAGATGATCCCTATAGCACTCCAAACGCTCCCTGCAGATAACCCAAGATATCAGCATACAATCCCAATGATGATGCATGTTGCATCCTCAAGCTAGCCAAAGTTTAACAGTGGCAGGGAATTGTGAAAGATTGCCATGAACTGGTCATTCAAGTGAGAGAAAATGGCCAAAAAAGATATTTTTCCCAAGTTTGTAACAATAGCAATGGGAACATAACACAGAATGTACAAAGAGATTCCACTAAAATTGTGTATGCATCTAACTACATGAAAAAAAAATTGATGTTAAGCACTAGCCCATTAAACTATGGTAGAAAATAAGATCATGATAGAGACAAAATGCTCTTTATAAAAGGTTTCAAATAGGCTCAGATATTTACCCCCGGTTTTGTTTTGTGCTTCCAATTTGTTCTGCATTTAGGATCAAACCAAGTGAGAAATCACCATAACACAAGAAGAACAAAGAAGAAAAGGAATTAGCATTTGAATAACCCACTTCCAGCTATTCAAAGTTCATTGGAAGAATTAAGGACTTGAGCAAGGCATTTTTCATGTAAGGACTTCGAAACAGCACATCCATCAGCATCTGTAAAAATCATTTAGAATAATGAAGCAAATAGGGATACATGCATCTTTCATTTTACCTTTTCCTTTTGGGTCCTTCTTAACGTGTGAATCAAATATATGGAATGAAATTTTATTCAAAATATTCATTAACCTTTGATTCTAGAAAGTGTAACTAAGTACCTTTCGTACTTCATCCAAAATCCTAAAAGTATCCAAGCAATGTATATTGCCACCATATTCCACAGATGATTCATATTATCGTAACTGTGAACAGAACACAAGCCATCAAATTAAATAACATTAATAATAAAAGAACTTCAAAACAATTCAACAGTTTGGTTGCTTTGAAATCAATCAAATTGGCCAAGATTCTATACATCTCATAAATTTTTTTATTATTACAAAACTTTAGAAAAACCAAAAGCTTTGCTAAAGTGAGCCCCATTCAATTATATACATTGGTCCCTATATTTTTGAAATCCAAAAGAAAAAATTCTTCTTTTTTTTTTTTCAAAAAATTGTATTGAAATCAATAAATGATAGAGAATAAATTTTAAAAAGTTTACTTTCTTTCATTTTCAACTATTTTCTCATCTAGCAAACAAAAATTCAATTAAAAAAAATGGGTATCGTAAGTGATATGTGCGATCTTGTCCCAATCCTAACCGGTTTCCTCTTCGCATCTTCTTTGAGATCTCCTTATTGACAAGGAACCATCAGGCATTACTAACATTCTAAATTTCTCACTATTGACATCAAATGACATAATCACTTCACCCTTGTACTCCTCTTCTCCTTCTAAGACAAGTGAGATCTAGTGCAAAGCTCCACTAACCAATGGGGTTGGCAATAGAAAACTTTTATCACCTGTTAAAATATTGGCTCTCAATGACATCCCAACCCTTCTCCATGAATCCGAACTTAATGTGTACAACTCAATCACGTTAGGCATAGGCGGTGGCAATCCCTTTGGAAGATAACTCGAAATCCTCACAACCTTGTAATCATTGTTCTCTAAATCATATGCAAATCCGAGTCTAAGTCCATGACAACCCAACCGTCCTAAGCGAGAATTAGGCAAGCTCTTAAATTTTCTAATGCTGGGGTTCCACAAATATATAACATTATCAAAAATGTTGAAACTTCCAATATAAGCAAGACACAATAACCCATTGCAGGAACCTGCTATTTGGACAGATTCAAAGGGAACTTCAATCTCAGAAATCCTATCAAAGGTGCGGTCCAAAGCGACCGTACAAACGCATCTGTTAGAAGAATCCATGGCACGTGCATACCATGGCATGTGTACGATATAACCATCACCATTATCATGAGCAAAGTTATTAAGGTGAGTTGAGATGAAATATGGGGTGGTGATTGAGGAGTACCAGGATTTACAAACGCACCTGAATCTTATGAGTGATTTGGGAGGTAACCTTGTTAGGATGTTGAGTACGATGTCTTCTGGGAGATGATTCTTCCTTCGTCGGAGGATCGGTGGTTCTGTCGTTTGTGACATTTTTCAACCAAAGAGTGGACACACAGAGACGCTGCTTAGAGAGACTGCTACTGCTGGGTTTTAGCTTTTGTTTCTTTGACATTCTAATAACAAATCTTCTTTTATTTTATTTATAGGCTCGTTAGATTTTTTGGGCCAATTTTGTGACTTATGGGCCCACTATCCATAAGATTCTCCAATGAGGTTTTTTTTTTTTTGGTTAAACTGCAATGTTCATTGTTCGTAGAAATAAAACAGAGTACAACTAAGACAATCTACCTACAGGTGGAGGCGAGAGCTCCAAAGAGGTCTCTTGTTGACATTGGATGCAAAATGCTTAATTCGTTTGCGGTCTAATAACAAGATTGTAGGAAACTTCTCTTCCAATTCGAGCACAAATCACCTCACTATGTGTTAAGAGAAGCACACCAATATGCTGATCCATTGGAAAAATTGGGAGCAACCTAAACTAATCTCATTTTCAAAGCACAATCTTCCACAAACGTATCTCCACTATTCTTTCTATCAAAGAAACAAAAGCTAAAACCCAACAGTAGCAGTCTCTCTAAGCAGCGTCTCTGTGTGTCCACTCTTTCGTTGAAAAATGACACAAACGATAGAACCACCGATCCTCCGATGAAGGAAGAATCATCTCCTAGAAGACATCGTACTCAGCATCCTAACAAGGTTACCTCCCAAATCAGTCATAAGATTCAAGTGCGTTTGCAAATCCTAGGACTCCTCAATCACCACCCCCTATTTCATCTCAACTCACCTTAATAACTTTGCTCATGATAATGATAATGATAATGGTGATGGTTATATTGCACACATGCCATGGTATACACGTGCCATGGATTCTTCTAACAGACGTGTTTGTACAGTCGCTTTGGACCGCACCTTTGATGGGATTTCTGAGATTGAAATTCCCTTTGATTTTCCTTTGGGGTCTGTCCAAATAGTAGGTTCCTGCAATGGGTTATTGTGTCTTGCTTATATTGGAAATTTCAACCTTTCTGATAATGTTACATATTTGTGGAACCCCAGCATTAGAAAATTCAAGAGGTTGCCCAATTCTCGCTTAGGACGGTTGGGTTGTCATGGACTTAGACTCGGATTTGCATATGATTCGGAGAACAATGATTACAAGGTTGTGAGGATTTCGAGTTATCTTCCAAAAAAATTGCCACCACCTATGCCTGACGTGATTGAGTTGTACACATTAAGTTCGGATTCATGGAGAAGGGTTGGGATGTCATTGAGAGCCAATATTTTAACAGGTGATAAAAGTTTTCTATTGCCAACCCCATTGGTTAGGGGAGCTTTGCACTGGATCTCACTTGTCTTAGAAGGAGAAGAGGAGTACAATGGTGAAGAGATTATGTCATTTGATGTCAATAGTGAGAAATTTAGAATGTTAGTAATGCCTGATGGTTCCTTGTCAATAAGGAGATCTCAGAGAAGTCTTGCATTATTCAAGGGGACAATTCCAAATCTCCGGGATTTGTAAAGACGAGAGATCACACATCTCATCAAGCAGTGATTTCAAATTGAGACAGTTGCGAATTGTAAACCGTTTCAAGTGAGATAAGATTCCCAATCCACCAAGGCAAAGTTTTCAGATTCTCACAATTTCTAATATAGAGCGTTTCCTTGGTTGTAACGTGTTGAAGACCTATAGGTAAGGAATTCAGTTTTGGAAGGTCATTGAATTCCAGATAAACGAAGTGATCGAGATGTTGCCATTCCATTCCGTCCACGTCACTTCCTAGATTTAACTCCTTGCAAGAGAAAATGTCTAAATACTCGAGAGAAATTAGATTTGATACCCACCCATCTAGCAGAGACAACATCTGGCAGATCTCCTATAGTCATATATTTTAATTTGGAGAGATGAGGATGAAGAAGAGGAGGACGAGGGAAGTATTGTCTCTTGAAAAAACTTTGAGCTAACGTTACTTAGATATAGCTTTTTTTCGAGATAAGGAAACAAGGGCATGGAAGTCATATTAGGACAATTATTAATAATAAAAGAAGAAAGACAAGGAAATGAAGGCAGTGATTGGTTATGTTGATGTTGTTGATGATTTGTCATTGATGTGCTCCTCCACCATCCCTTTAAGTTGGGGCAAATCCAAATCTCAAGAAATTTTAACAATGGGAAGAAGGATAAAGCAGAAACTTCCTCACTTATATAATGATCTGATATGCATTCCAAATCTTTCATTTCATGAAGCCTTAAGCTTTCTAGAAATGGGAGTTTAGACAATGGTGGCAGGTGGTTGCATCTGTCACATCTCCTTAAAGTGATTTCAACAAGAATTTCGATGGAAGAAAGCCAACTTGAAAATGTCACACGAGAGTAATCCCACACTTCCAAAATTTTGAGATTTGGATGTGGCTGGAGGCTATCTAATAACATCTCATCATGTCCTTCTCGGTGAGCCCATAATAGTAATTCCAGTTTCTCAAGATGTTGCTTTTCCCTTAAATTTTTGACCTTGCAATTTGAGTTAGCATCTTCCAATTGTCCTAAAATTTCGATCACAAGTGTTCCTCTAAGGTTGTTTAGCCCATTCAATTCACCTAATCCACCTTTATTCCATGCAATGAATAATGGTAATAAATGAAGACCAGTCAGTTTTTGTAATCCTTGTGGCAGTCTCAACTTAAAACAACCCCTATTATCAAGGTGCTTGAGGCTAACCAATTTTGTGATGTCCCTAGGCAATTGTTCAAGATTATAACACCCATGAAGTTTTAGTTTTTGCAAATTCAACAATGCGGCAATTGAATTAGGAAGAGTTTCAATAGGATTAGAAGCAAGATCTAAGTACTTCAAATGTATTAACTTCCCTATGGAATTTGGAATTATTTTAATATTCAATTCATGTAAATCTAATGCACGCAACCCTAAGAAACTCTATCAATGTACTCAATGTTGACTGATCCATGGCAGTTGGTGACTTATCATGTATGAAAAGAATTGTACGTACCTTGCTACTTGCTTTAACCAAACTTAAAGTTTTAGTAAAAGGTGAACACTAGAAAATGATACATGACGAGTTATTCCATCCAAATAGTCAAGTCTACATTATGCCCCTGCAATTGATAGTGCAAGATCATGATATAAATCATGCATCTTGTATTTTAAGACTTCTACATAAGAATCAACTTGATAAAAAAAATGACCTGCAAAGTAGATTCTTGATGCACTCATCTGCAACATCTTCTAATAGCTCTCTATTATTTGGCAATTGAATTAACCCGTGTGCCATCCATAATTGAATCAATGTCATCCTGTCAATCTCGTAAGATTTAGGAAACAATGAACAAAAGGCAAAACAACTTTTAAAATATGATGGAAGATGAACATAACTCAACTTTAGAATTGAAAGAGTATTACCACCCCTTTGTTCAATTACATTTTCTTGTACCTTATCCTCGATCTTTAACCACCCATCTTTTTTTTCTAAGTATAATGCATTTCCAATAGACTCTATGGCAAGGGGTACTCCTTGACATTTTCCTACAATCTCCCTTCCAATTTCTACTAGTTTAGTGTTGTTGGTCTCTTGCCTATTTCTAAATGCTATTTTCTCAAATAAAGACTAAGAATTGTCTTTAGAAAGACCTTTAAGAACATATGTTGAAACAGAACGTGTAATCTCTGCAACCAATTTGACTCGTGTAGTTATTACAATCTTACTTCCCTTTGCACCACCGATTAAAAGGCTTTTAAAGTCATTCCAATTTTTATAATTTTTGTTCCACATATCATCCAACACAAGTAAAAATTTCTTTCAATAAATTTTGTTAACAAGTTCCCTCAATGGATCCATATTGTGGACTTGACCCATGAGGACTTCAAGATTAAACTTGCAACGTTTCTTCCGTATTAGTTCCATGCTATCATCTTTATCAATACTATTTATTAATTTTTCAGCAATTGTTGTCACCTTGACATCTGAGACCCACACCCATATTTTTAACTCAAAATGTGTATTGACTTTTTCATGATTGTATACATTTTGAGCAAGTGTGGTCTTGCCTAACCCCCCAATTCCCACAATAGCAATGACTAATATATTCTCATCATTATTAGGCTCCAATAAAAGTTTTATGATGGCATTTTTGTCATCATCTCTCCCAATAACTTCTTTATTTGGCAAACATGGGAGTCTCCCTGTTCAGACTCACTTGAGGCTTCACATGGCCCTCATTAAAATGAAAGTTATTTCTATCTTGCGCCATTGCAATTAGATTCTGCCTCAATTCGATTATTCTAAGACTTGTCTTACGATTTCTAAAAACAAGTGGGATACTTCTAAAGAAATTGCGTACCTTTCCTGCAGTATTCCAACTAGTCTCTTCTTGCTGCAAAGCTAATTCAATGTGGAATTTATACTCACCCAACAAGTCATCTGCATCATAAAAAGCGTCCTTAAGCTTTTCGAGCCAGTCCCTGTCTTGATGGTTGTGGTTCTGCTGATCCACTGCATCCAAAAGGACAGCTTGTATTCTGGACACGGTGTTCTTGATGCTTTCAAGGTCATCTTTAACATTCCACAGTGGTCCAAAATTTTCAAAAGCTGCAGAGCCCAAATTTTCAATTATGGTCTGGGCAACGCCGCAAAGGATTGCTTCAGCCACTTTTTCGTAGTGAGAGAAAGGAAGACTTAAAGAGCGAGAGGGAAGCAAGAGTGGGTGGGTTCGAAGTGGTTCAGTGCTAGAGAGTGAAAGAAAAACTTTCTATGACTTAAACTCTTCAACTCTTCTAACCTAAACTCTTAAACATCACTCTTATTCAAGAATTCATCAAGAAACCTAGTATAGTGTGGAACTTTCTTAACGATCCTGCATCAAATAATTGAGCAAATTTTTAAGCTCTTATACTTCAATTTCCTTGAGAAAGACTGAAAAGTGGGCAATAAAAGTTTCTACAATCTGAAATTACAACATTGAAAGGTGCTTGTCATTTTCTTTTCTTTCTTGGATAATTTTTTTTGGAGAAAATAGGATGTATGGCTTGAGTTATTTGTCCAAAGAAAAAAAGGTTTTAGTAAAAAGCTAATCATAATGTGAACCAAAAAAAAAAAAAACACCATTGTTGTACGTGTTACCTCACTGGTTACGTAATTTTAGTTTTTGTTCAATCATGAATGTTTCTATGACTCTATGGGAACCTATATACTGCCTGTGCCTTCAGAGCAGGTGGGAGGAAAGTTTTGCTGAATTTGAAATCTTAAAACATCCAAAATTTATTTTCTATTTGTCCATCTTTTAAGCAGTCTAATGGATCATTAATGATCTTAACTCTATAAATTTAGAACCTCAAATATAAGTTTTATGCTTCCATTTATGAAGGCTGAAATTTGTTGTACATATTATACAGGGACACCGGGCCTTTGCAGGACACACGAAGCATATAACCCCAAACAAAAGAAAGATGCCCACTTACTTTTTGAACTCTTCTTTACCAGAAGCAGAATTCAACAGCATCATAAAGGAATTACGCAATGAATCCTTAGGGCAGCCAGAGCGGGGGACTAATAAAGCGGGAAGGGACGTTACAAAGTACCCTGTCCCTGAGTGTATGTGCAATGATTCACATACTCATACCAACTAGTGATTTCATGCAGAATGCTTCCACATGATTACACTGCAATCAATTCCTTCATTGAAAGATCAAAACTTTTTGGAAAATTTATTGGATTAGAGCCGCTTTGAAAACCAGCTGACGCCTTTTGGGGGCAACAATGGTTCGTTGGAGCGCTATTTTTTAAGAAAAACTTAAGTTGGCACACATGGCAACTACACTCGCAATGATTCTTGCATTGAGATTTTGAGGCAAGATACATGGCCAAGCATGACAAAAACAGTTCATGATACCGTATCATTTTTTGATTCTTTACAGTAAGAGTTCTTTTATGCTATATAACATTTCATTCTTTGTATTATACCTATGTATTAGGACTGAGCACAGACCCGGCCAACCCGACCCACCCGACCGACCCGACCCGACCCGAAGGGTCTTGGGCGGGTTGAATGGATGCTTGGGTCGGGTTCGGGTCCAATATTCGGGTCAGCCTTGGGTTCGGGTCGGTTTTGGGTCCAACCCGACCCGACCGATCTTAGAAAAAAAAAAAAAAAAAAAACCCCACACACACAACTAATGTATCAGACAAGCATGAAACTATGGTTCAAAATCTTGTACCATTTTTAGTAAAAATATGATACAGACCCAAGAGAGAAAATCCCCTCAAAAAGAGAGAGAGAGATATATGTAGTGTTTTTTTTTTTTTTTTGGTTATGCTAGAGAAAATAGGATTGTATTTATGATGATAGAAACAAATAAGAAAATGATAAAGAAAATAATACCGATTCCACTATTCCATACTCGTTAGTTAGACTAAACACCTAATTGGATGATGGAATTTAATATTCTTAATTTATTGTTTAAAGGGCGTTTTCAATAGTCTTTAATGAGTTTCCATATATTAACTCTACTATTTAATATTTTTAATAGATCTTTCCGTAATTTTCAATGTCAAGTGTTGATTTTATATATTGTTTTTATTTAAATAGAAATGCTCTTTTCTTGCAATATTTCCAAATATAATTTTGAACATAATTACAAAGCTCTATCTTATAATTTTTTAACATAATTACAGAGTTAATATATGATTTATAGTTATCACACGTTGCCAATTCACAATAGTTATCACAGCCTAAATTAATGGAATATGATTCATGTAAGAAACCTACGTTTTATAGATTGATTGGATGCAGCCATTTAAAAAAAAAAAAAAAAAATTTGTTGCTATCAATTATAATAAATACATGAATTAATGTTGCTAGAACAACCTTATATTTGCTTTCAAAAAAAATTTCAGAATTTATTTTGGTAATAATGACCTAAATAAATTAAATTTATTTATATCTCCAATTATGTTGGTGAGAGAACACATGTTGATATGGGTTTTAAAACTCACTGTCTTGGCACCATCCATATAGCAATAGCACACTTGGTGGGACAAACGCCTTTCAATTTTGCCTAATCAAGAAATTGTAAAAGTTATATTTAAATACAAACTAACCTATTTGACATTTTCCCGAAACTTTCAAATGTTGTTTTTATATATTGCTTTTATTTAAATAGTAATGGTCTTTTCTTGCAACATTTCCAAATATAATTTTTAACGTAATTTAGTTTATTGTAGCATAATATTCTAATGACAATACTTTCCATCCAAATGAAGGGTTAAAATGATAATAAAATAATTGGAATTTGCAAAAAAGGAATAACTCTAACAATAATATTTTCCACAGTGAAAGTCAAATTGTTGTTTAAAAAATATTTTATTTTAGTCCTAATTATATCAAGGATCTTGTTTCTTATTGGAAAGTATATTTCCAAACTAAGCCTAGTGCTGATGTAAACAAAAATGGTAAATTTTATTTTCTCATTCAATGAGGAGCGGGTCAAGATATACACAAGGAAAAAAATTGTAAAAGTTTGTTGCCTAATCAAGAAATCACGACCATTAAGCCTATACGAAAATAAATAAATTATTGAATTTAATTTTTCACATTAATGTAAATCACTAAATTAGTAAAATGATTTCAATAAAATATTGTCTAAACAACTACTAAATTTGCAAGTTGAATTTCTCTCTGTTAAAAAGGTACATGTTTTGAATTGATTTTGAGAGTCCTATCAATGTAATGAAAGAAAAATAAGAGCTATTAATGGGGAATTAAAATTTATTATCATAAAAAGTGGAGATCCTTCAAACATGGAAGTTTAAAAATAACAATAAAACTATGACAACTTTTAAATGGCAAGTTTGAGTAATAGGGTAAGTAATTTTTTCCCCATTAATAACTCATTAAAGTGGTGGCTATTTCAATGTTTATTTAGGCCTTTCACAGTTTCACCTTCACACAATTTGAAAAAAAAAAAAAAAAAAAAAAAAAGAGAGACCCGACCCGAGACCCGTAATTTTCGGGTTGGGTCGGGTTTCTCCCAGATAAACCCAATTGTTATCGGGTCGGGTTGCAGGTGGCAGTAAAACCGACCCGACCCGACCCAATATCAGTCCTACTATGTATTATAGATCCATGCGTGTAAATATGTATAAATAGCTAAATAAGCACTTCTAATAATAATTTATTACATCCATCTTTGCAAGTTTCTATTTGTAGTTCTTCAGCAAATACATTTCTATAAGTTAAGGATAGCTCTGATTGTCCTTTAACAATGCTTACATTATAAACACTAACATAGCAGATAAACACTAAACACTAACATAATACACGATTTACATTGCAGATTAAACACTAAACACTAACATAACATGATTTACATAGCAGATTAATCACTAAACAAAGAATACATGATTTACATAAAAGATTACACCAGATTGGTCTATTATCTTTATCAAGCAGCAAAAAAAAAAAAAAAAAAAAAAAAAAAACCTCAACTTAAACACTAAACACAAAGGAAAGCAAAAACCATACCTTAAAGAAAACGGTAGGTATATGGGTTTCGAACTTGAAGGCAGAAAACGCTACTTCGAGTCAGCTTTCAATCCTGTATAAAATTAAAACAGGATCAAAATTGATTAAAAAAAAAAAGAACAAAGAACAAAAGTAAGATAGTTAGGGTTTCAAGGTATTTTTTAGTTAGGGTTTCATATTATTAATCTTTGGGTTTATTTGATTTTAACATTTGATTTCCATAACAAATGAAACCAACGAGACTAGCAAAAAAGAAAGATGAGAAACAGAGAACAATTACCTAAGCGTTTGGAGTAAGAAGCGTGAAGGTGAAGCCATGACCACGAACCTTTCAATCTGAACTCTGAGACTGAGAGTCTGAAGTGAAAACTGAAGAGGCTCCTCATTAGAGATAGTGAGAGATATCAGATCTTTGATATGTAATTGTCACCGTTAGATTGGGTCTTGATTTTGGATTATAACCGTTGATTTAGAATGGGTTATTGTGCCACTGAAATCAGTCATATCTTAAATGCCGCACACGTACCCGAGACACTCGCCCCACGATCTCTCCGCGTGTCTTTGAATGGACGGTTAGATGGGTCTATTGGAAAGCGGAAAAATGGAGGGGAAAGGAAGGGTCTCTTTTGTCCCTTCCTCTACCCCCTTTTGCCTATATAAGGGAGACCTCAGGCCTCCTTTCTGGTTCTTTTTACGTTCTTCTCTCTTCAAACACTGCAAACTTTCTTTCCCTTTCATCTTTTTCCTACCTTCTTTTCCGACGGCTCTCCGGCGATTTCCAGCGACCTTCTTTTTATCTGCCTTCCTATTATCTTGTAAGTCTGTCTATTCCTTTACTCTTTAGAGTTAATCTTTGCCATTTCTTTCTTCTTTATTCTTACTCTGCCTACTATGGGGAAGTTCAAATCGATGGTTGATACACCCGAGAGATTAGCTGAGTTTAGGAGGAAGTATAACTTCCCTGATGTCGTTGAGGTAAGCTATTGCTCGGAAGACGAGGCAATACTCTCAAGAGGAGAGGATAGGGTAGTACTTCCACTTGTTGCTGTAGTAGGATTCCTATGACCTATGAGTGACCTCCTTACCAATTTTCTTAGGGCATGTTTGGTAGACTGGAATAGGCGCTGTAATGTAACAGTTATTACTATAGTATAGTTATTCCTTAGTTTGGTTAAGTTTTTATTACAAGGAAAAGTCATTCCTCACGAATAGCTATTCTTCTAAATGATCTTTAAAAGGTTGTATTAGCTATTCCTCAGTAAGTGCAATAACTTAATATATTTTCAAATGAACTAACTTTTCATATAAATCTAACAATTATTAAAATAAAATATCATAAAAAATAACACATATCTCTCTTAGATTTAAAAATAACAATTTTTAAGGAGGTATAATTGTATGAGTAAGATATTTCCTAAAATAAATGTTAAGTGCACCCCTAACGTCTTTAGGGTCACTAGTAGCGTAGACACCCTTAACAAAAGGCTCGGATTGAAACTTACCGAGCATGATATCAACTGTGTATATATTCCAAGAAAGTAAGACCTCGGGGTATTACTTTAAGATCGTCCACGGGGAAGTAAGGCTGATATCTGGTCTTTCGGATTGAGGGACACTATTCGGTAATCTCGGGAAACTTGTACCCTAGTGGGCTCCATTGCCCTACTAAGGCGGGCAAAGCAGCTGGGTAGATTTTGTTGGAGTCAACTCACTTTGTCTTACTAGTTTATTGTATTTTTAATTTATTACATTCCCGAGAAATTGTTAGCATTCATTGTTTCTAACCTTTATTTACTTCTTTTTCAGAAGAGCACGCATTCAAGAAGAAAAGGCAACGTCCCTTCACCCCGCGACGAAATCAACTTTCCTGCGGATATCCCATTAGACAATTCTTCTGCCGAGATGCCACTGAAAAGAAGCGGGGTCACACTTGCCCAAATCTTGGCTGCTCCCGTTGTACCTCAGAGCCAAACTCCTCCTCCTACAACAACTGTCACTAGTCCTCCTCCACGTCCATCAGTTACCGCAGCAACATTTGTCCCGACCCGTGTCACTAGGGGTGGGAGTAAACGTCCGAGGGGATCGAATTCCGAGCAGCCCCTAACAATTTCCGATTCAGAGAACTCCCCTCCACACTTCTGCGATACCCATGTGGAGGTTATGGGTGCACCTGCATACATGAAGACGTTTACGGTGGACGGGGAGGCTCTTCCTGCCACTGACAGAGTAAGTCCGTGGAGAGATGGTCGTGGAGGTAAAGTCGCTGACTGTGTGGGGAAGGCCCTTCTACTTCCCGAGGACATGAAGCACTGGGCAAAATGGGATGATGACTCCTTGCTGCTGAACATGAAAAGGGAAGTCATCACGGTAATCCACAATCTTACTGCATTTCTTATTTCTTTTCGAAGGATTTTGTTAAGTTCAATCAATCTTTTCCTTAAAACTTTTGTCAGGGCTATCAATGCTCCGCGATTATTGAGGAGAGGTTTCTTGCAGTCAAGGCTAGGGCTGAAGAGCTGCTTGCTGATAATGAGGATCTTTTAAGGAAAATTTCTGACACGATGAGCAAAGTTTCTGAGTCCGAGAAGCTCAGAGCTGAGGCAGAGGAAAACACCAAGGCCATCACTGAAAGGAAGGAAGCTTTGGAGAAAGTGCTCGAGGAAGTAAAGAAAAGTCTTGCGGAAAAGGAGGCCGAGCTGAAAGGCTACAAGGCAGATGATGAGGCCAGGATTCAAGAGTCTTACAATCAAGGCCACCAAGACTGCATCTCTTCCGTGAGGCAACAAGTACAGCAAAACCTTCGAGTCTACTTTTCCAAAGGATGGTTTGCTGCACTAGACAAGATGCAAGTGGAGTCTTCCTCCTCCCTTAGGCAGGAAAGCAGCATCCCAATTCCTGAAGAACTCATCATCATTCCTAATCCCGAGATTCAAGCAATCATCAATGACGAATCCCCCTTCCGCGTGGTTGAAGGAGCTGGCCCTAATGCGGGATCTAGCGGAGAGTTGACCAACTCAGCAGCCGCACCCACTACTGAGGAACTGCCCCGTGCTTAAATTTTTTCTTCTAGATTCTTTTTGTTTTATTTTGGAACTCGTCTACTTTGCCCGGTTTACAGGGGCCACACAACTTTATATTAGTTTTTGTTATGCATTTTAGAATCTTGTCTACTAAGTATATTTCCAAGTTTTTCTTTACCGTATGATTCCTATTAATGCTTTTTTAACTACTGAAGGTGTTTTAACGCTTTTTACTCATAACTTATCCCGTGGAAGGTCATCATTTAACATATGTAAACAGGGAACATTTAACATATGTACGGCACACTAAATGAAGTTTTTTGTACTTCCTAGGTCATTAATGACATTATTTCCTGCCCTTATTTTCTTCTAGTATATATTCGTGTCTCCTGAACTCTTTGGAGAGGCTAGAGCCTCCTGTAGTTAGGATGTTCAATCTCTGGCTTTTATCTATATATATGGATATGTAGTTTTACAAGTATTGGGCGAGAAATGGAACTAGTATATACTTCCTATATCTTTAAAAGAGGACTTAGTGGAGTCAAGTATTGTTTCTCTATTTATTTGGGGTTACAATGGTAAGCAATATATTCAGTGCTTCATTATGACTTTACAGTTGTTGAATTCCTAACTTTTCTCTCTCTCGAGTATACACATCCCCAACAGTTGGATGTCAATTTAGTACACATGTAGATAGCCAGCTGCCCCGTGTGGCTGAAAGTTAAGATCTTTACAAGTTCCACCGAGAAACTCTAATCTTATAAAAGATGCTACTCTACAAGGCTTTATCTGTTTCTTAAAATTGTTTATGTTTTCAGCGTCTACTTACTGCTCTCTCTCCTTACTACTAATCTTATAAAATATGCACTCTACAAGGCTATATTTGTATCCCAGGTGCAGCACTTTCAAGAAGAGGGCTCCAAAGGAGAGTTTGTGTCTATATTGCGCATAAGAGAAATGATGAAGAAGATGCTAGGAGGAGTTTTTCTCGCTAGTCACTGTTGCAGAGATCCCTCCAGAGGGCTTAAAGGGATTGGGTACCAAGGTCATTGAGGAAGAAGATTGAACTAGCCTACTTCCTTAGGTCATAGTTAGGATGCTCCAACGTTGGCTACATATTTCTTGTTTCGGAAATATTTTTGATTGGCCTTGGATTTTCTCTGGAATATCTCCAGTGGAGAGAAGTATTATGGAATTTTATTTGATCTACTTGCCTATTCAAGTTATCTACTTTCCCGAGCAATGAAGAAAGAACGGCGTTTAAGCACAATGCCCTTTGCATACCCGGCAATGCCGTTGCGAATGTCTCTGCCGAGCATATATGTGGGAGTGGGAACCAAGTTCCAAGGCCACTCTCACCACGCTCCACTCCCACCTAACCACCCACTAATGATTAACAACATTGGACCTCCCATTGCATTAGCAATGGAAGTAATCATAGCTCCCCCACTAATATTGAGCCATAAATATGAGGAGTGGGGGGAGGAAAAGGGTTGTTGAGAGGTTCTCAAAGAAATAAAGAGTAGGAAAGGAGTGATTCAAAGAGCAAGAGAGCAAGGAAGTGATAGAGTGAAAGAGAAAGAGAGAAAGAGGGAGAGAGAGCTTCATTGAGTCTCTGGGCCGAGAACGACCCAAAGTAGGAAATCCAAAGCCCACGTTACAAGTAAGTTGTGAGCCCAGGTGAGGCCAGGCCCAACAGTCTCATTTAGGTGCGCACAATTGGCGCCGTCTGTGCGAATCTCCTGCAAGGCAGTGGTTCGACCGAGACTCACGCACGGGAAAATGTTTGGGAGACGTTCTGGGAGTGACGCCAAAAGCGGTTCGGCGGGATCTTCTCGGGAAACGTCCTAGCGAGAACGGAGGCAAAAGAGGCACGAAGATAGGATTGTGAATGAGAGGAAGAACGGTCCGGCCTTGGAGAGGGGTCGTACCAAACACGACAAACGGTATCCAGTGCATCAGGGCACGGGCAATTTGACGAAAGAGATGAAGAGCTTGAATGGTTGCGTAGGCTGGTGATAGATCTGGAGTTGGAAGCAGAGAACAGGCACCGAATAAAGGATCGAGACAACCAAGAAGAAGGTCTTAAATCGGGGAGGATCGTCAGGAGGCGGGGTCCAATCAATCCCAATCCTACCATCACCGAGAACGTTCACATTCACGGGAGTTCCGTCAACGCCGAGACTGTTCACATTTGCGGGAGTCCAGTCAACGTCGAGACCGTTCATGTTCGCAGGAATACGTAGATAGAGGTTCGGATTCTCCGAAAGAACAGCGGCCCGATAATGTGGCCATGGATGCAATAAGTCGTGCACTACGCAGAGTTGCTCGGTCTCCATTTTCGACTGACATTAAGCGGGCCCCAATGCTAGACAGATTTACGCTTCCCTTGTTCAATTCCTATGATGGGAAAACAGACCCGGTAGAGCACGTAAGCCACTACATCCAAATGATGTCTCTGCACACTCGTAATGACGCACTGATGTGCAAGGTTTTTCCCTCAAGCCTCGGCCCCACCACTTTGAGATGGTTTAATGGGTTACGCAAGGGCTCTATCCACAACTTTACCGAGCTGATATAAGAGTTCGGAATCCAGTTTGTAACTTATAGCCGGGTACCACAACCGATAGACGCATTGTTATCCATGAAAATGAGGGTTGGGGAAACCCTCCGTAGTTACGCTAGTCGGTACTGGGAACTTTACAACGAGATCGGCAGAGGGAATGAGAAGATCGCTGCAATCACTTTTAGAATGGGACTACCCAAGGATTCCGGACTAAGGGAATCATTGACTAAGAAGCCTTCCGAGGACATGAGGCAGCTGATGAGGCGCATTGAAGAATACAAACGGCTGGAAGATGATCAGTTACAAAGCAAAGGCAAAGCACTAATGATAAATCGTCCTCGGTAGAGCGGCTTTCCACCTAGGGCCCGGGGGAATTTGAGGATTCAGGAGTCGGAAGCACAGGTAGGGGAGGTAAATGTAACGTTCAAGGAGCCAGTGCATAGGATTGTAGACAAGATTAAGCACAAGCCATACTTCAGGTGGCCGAACAAGATGGGGGGCGACCCATCTCAGAGGATTTAAAACTTGTACTGCACTTACCACAAGGATAAGGGCCACACTACCGAGTAATACCAAGTGTTGAGGGATCATCTCGGACAGCTGGCCAAGACTGGGTATTTAAAGGAGTTTGTGGTAGACGCAGGGGACCGAGGAATGGGGCAAGGCACTCCGCAAAGGGGGAACCCCCTTCCACCCCCTCTTGGGATAATTGAGGTTATCCATGCTACCCCGAAGAGCCTCGCTACAACAGGAAAGAAGGGGGTGTTAACTGTAGCACTAGTGGAAGGTAGCTCGAATATGTAGCCATCCGGGAAGAAGATGAAGATCGCCCGGGAACCTATTGCTTTCAGCAACGATGATTTGGACAGAACGAATCAACCGCACGACGACGCGTTAATAGTCACAGCTCGAATATGTGGCTTCTTGGTGAAAAGGGTGATGATAGACTAGGGAAGCGGGGCTGATGTGATGTATTCGGATCTATTTAGGGGGCTTGGATTGAGGAACAAGGACCTTTCGAAGAATGTTACACCTTTGGTCGGATTCGACGGAAAAGTGGTAGTTCCCGAGGGGTAAATTTCTCTGCCTGTGAACATGGCAGGTAAAGAAGTGGTGATAGCGTTTATAGTGGTTGTTTCGTATTCCTCATACACAACGATACTAGGAAGGCCATGGATCCATACAATGGGGGCTATTCTGTCCACCTTGCATGTAAAAGTCAAATTCCCAACCAAGTAGGGTATTGTTGTAGTACGGGGAAGCCAGCAGACGACTAGACAATGCTTAGTTGCCATAGTCAATTGGAAGAAGGGACAAACTAACCAGAAGGAGCAAGCCGAGCAAAAGGACCTGCCAAAGAGGATCCCTTTATAGCTGTTGGGGGGGGGGGTAAAAGCCCAAAACTACTTAGTGGGCCTGGGGCACTATGTTAAGGAGTATTGTATTTCCGAAGAGCAATAATTGGATGGGAGAGCCCATCTGAAGGCAGGAAGCCCAGAAACAAAGGAGGGTTGTAGTCCGAGGAGGTTACCTTCCTTCCGAAGAGGTTATTGTGGTCTGAAGAGGTCTTCTCCCTCAGATACGAATATCCTTGATCAATCAAACGTGTGGACGGTCCAAATGATTTTCCTAGCCAGCCTAGTGATCATGATAAGCCCTAGGTATGTCTGGAGATGATAAGAATGAAGAAATATCTAAAGGAAAAGCTGCTACCACCGTATTTAATGCACTACAACAACTTTTCTAGCCGCATTTATGTGGAGAAGACCCCTGAACAGTGTAACCTCAGCTACTGCCACTCACAAAGAACTAAAGTAGACACATGACGTGACATGCACTCAAGTAGATACACAGATGAAGAACAGGTGGACGATGGAGATGATGGGGAAGGGTGCTATATAAAGAAGAAATGTCCCTGATAATTGAGATCGGAAAAAAGGCAAGAAAAAGAAAAGAAAAGCTTTATTGTAGCTCTGAATGTTGTAATCACTGTTCATTCAATAAAACATCTCTTCGAACATTCATTCATGGAATTGTTCAAGCATTATTTCATGTTATCACAAGCTTAAGTACCTTAGCCAACCATTGTTTAATTCATAACCAGCCCAGCTCTTTCGCTTACTCTCTACAAATTCATTATCCTGGGTTCATGAGGCCTTTAACCCATACCTCTTGGGCTTGGGCTACAAAAACTGACCCTACAATTGGCGCCGTCTGTGAGAAGAGCTTGTGCAGGGGCAAAGACAACAGTAGGTGATGGCTGGACATGGTCAACAAGAAGCGGAGTCTGGAGCATCTCAGCACGTGGACCCTTTTCTTAACCTAGAGCGAAGACAAGACCGCGAAGGTAGCGTACACACCGTGCCCCCTAGTCAGAACCAATCACATGGTGGGAGTCGCATGTCCCATGCAGAGAAGAACCGAGATTTGCAGCAAGAGGTTGAAAAGCTAAAAAGGGAGTTGCACCATGCAAAGAGGAAACGGGCTTCCTTGTATTCTGATGAGGACCCTGATGACGAGCCGGACGTCACTTATCAACATAAGTCCAGGACGCCAGCCAGCGAGTCCTATACCTATGAAGAGGAATCCCATCGTAAGAGGCAACGCAGAAGCCCATCACGTGGAGACGTGGGAAACGACGCCATGAGCAGGGCTCTAAATCAGATTTCTAGGTCACCCTTCACGCGCAGGATTGAGGAGGCGAGACTTCCTCGGCGCTTTAACCAACCAACGTTCACTATCTATAATGGTAAAACAGACCCTGTGGAACACGTGAGTTATTTTAACCAAAAGATGGCTGTCTACTCCAGGGATGAAGCTCTGATGTGTAAGGCTTTCCCTTCCAATCTTGGGCCAGTTGCCATGAGGTGGTTCGATGCACTGAACTCAAATTCTATCAGCTCTTTCAAAGAGCTCACCCAAGCTTTTGGTTCACGTTTTAAAAGGTATAATTGTATGAGTAAGATATTTAAATGAATAGCTATTCTTCTAAATGATCTTTAAAAGGTTGTATTAGCTATTCCTCAGTAAGTGCAATAATTTCAAAACTTAATATATTTTCAAATGAACAAACTTTTCATATACAACTAACAATTATTAAAATAAAAAAATCATAAAAAATAACACATCTCTCTTAGATTTAAAAATAACAATTTTTAAGGAGGTATAATTGTATGAGTAAGATATTTCCTAAAATAAATGTTAAGTGCACCCCTAACGTCTTTAGGGTCATTAGTAGCGTAGACACCTTTAACAAAAGGCTCGGATTGAAACTTACCGAGCATGATATCAACTCTGTGTATAGATTCCAAGAAAGTAATACCTCGGGGTATTACTTTAAGATCCTCCACGGGGAAGTGAGGCTGATTTCTGGTCTTCCGGATTCTGACAGAGAAACGGAGGGAGACTATTCGGTAATCTCGGGAAACTGGGACCCTAGTGGGATCCATTGCCCTACTAAGGCGGGCAAAGCAGGTGGGTAGATTTTGTAGGAGTCACTCACTTTGTCTTACTATCTTATTGTATTTTTAATTTATTACATTCCCGAGCAATTTTTAGCATTTATTGTGTCTAACCTTTATTTACTTCTTTTTCAGAAGAGCACGCATTCAAGAAGAAAAGGCAACGTCCCTTCACCCCGCGACGAAATCAACTTTCCTGCGGATATCCCATTAGACAATTCTTCTGCCAAAATGCCACTGCAAAGAAGCGGGGTCACCCTTGCCCAAATCTTGGCTACTCCTGTTCTACCTCAGAGCCAAACTCCTCCTCCTACAACAACAGTCATTAGTCCTCCTCCACGTCCATCAGTTACCACAGCAACATATGTCCCGACCCGTGTCACTAGGGGTGGGAGTAAACGTCCGAGGGGATCGAATTCCGAGCAGCCCCTAACAATTTCCGATTCAGAGAACTCCCCTCCACACTTCTGCGATACCCATGTGGAGGTTATGGGTGCACCCGCGTACATGAAGACGTTTACGGTAGACGGGGAGGCTCTTCCTGCCACTGACAGAGTAAGTCCGTGGAGATATGGCCGTGGAGGAAAAGTCGCTGAGTGTGTGGGGAAGGCCCTTCTACTTCCCGAGGACATGAAGCACTGGGAAAAATGGGATGATGACACCTTGCTGCTGAACATGAAAAGGGAAGTCATCATGGTAATCCACAATCTCACTGCATTTCTTATTTCTTTTTGAAGGATTTTGTAAGTTAAATCAATGTTTTCCTCATAACTTTTGTCAGGGCTATCAATGCTCCGCGATTATTGAGGAGAGGTTTCTTGCAGTCAAGGCTAGGGCTGAAGGGCTGCATGCTGATAATGAGGATCTTTTAAAGAAAATTTCTGACGCGATGAGCAAAGTTTCTGAGTCCGAGAAGCTCGGAGCTGAGGCAGAGGAAAACACCAAGGCCATCATTGAAAGGAAGGAAGCTTTGGAGAAAGTGCTCGAGGAAGTAAAGAAAACTCTTGCAGAAAAGGTGGCCGAGCTGAAAGGCTATAAGTCAGTTGATGAGGCCAGAATTCAAGAGTCTTACAATCTAGGCCAGCACGACTGCATCTCTTCTGTGCGGCAACAAGTACAGCAAAACCTTCGAGTCTACTTTTCCAAAGGATGGTTTGCTGCACTTGACAAGATGCAAGTGGAGTCTTCCTCCTCCCTTAGGCAGGAAAGCAGTATCCCAATTCCTGAAGAACTCGGCATCATTCCTAATCCCGAGATTCCAGCAATCATCAACTACGAATCCCCCGTCCGCGTGGTTGAAGTAGCTGGTCCTATTGCGGGATCAGGAGGAGAGGTGACCAACTCAGCAGCCGCACCCACTAATGAGGAACTTCCCCGTGCTTAAATTTTTTCTTTTTGATGCTTTTTGTTTTATTTTGGAACACTTGTGTACTTTGCCCGGTTTTCAGGGGCCACGACTTTATATTAATTTTTGTTATGCATTTTAGAATCTTGTCTATTAAGTATATTTCCAAGTTTTTCTTTACGGTATGATTCCTATTCATGCTTTTATTAACTACTGAAGGTGTTTTAACGCTTTTTACTCATAACTTGTGCCGTGGAAGTTCATCATTTTGCTCTTCGGGATCTATCTTTAACAACTAAACTATTACACCTTAGGAACATTTAATATATGTAAACAGGGAACATTTAACGTATGTACGGCACACTAAATGATGTTTTTTGTACTTCCTAGGTCATTGGGATCACGTCGCGAAATTTCCCTACTTTATTGACATTATTTCCTGCCCTTGTTTTCTTCTAGTATTCATTCGTGTCTCCTGAACTCTTTGGAGAGGCTAGAGCCTCCTGTCAGTTCAATCTCTGGCTTTTATCTATATACATGGATATATAATTTTACAAGTATTGGGTGAGAAATGGAACTAGTATATACTTTCTATGTCTTTAACAGAGGACTTCTTGGAGTCATGTATTGTTTCTCTATTTATTTGGGGTTACAATGGTAAGCAATATATTCAGTGCTTTATTATGACTTTACAGTTGTTGAAACTTTTCTCTCTCTCTCTCTCGAGTATACACATTCCCAACAGTTGGATGTCATTTTAGTACACATGTAGATAGCCAGCTGCCCTGTGTGGCTGAAAGTTAAGATCTTTATAAGTTCCACCGAGAAACTCTAATCTTATAAAAGATGCTACTCTACAAGGCTTTATCTGTTTCTTAAAATTGTTTATGTTTTCACGTCTACTTACTGCTCTCTCTCTCCTTACTACTAATCTTATAAAAATATGCACTCTACAAGGCTATATTTGTTCTTGATTCTTTGATGTATCCCAGTTAACTAATGTATTGTTGTTTGGACACTGCTAAGTAACCATTTTCCAATCCCATGTGCAGCACTTTCAAGAAGGGGGCTCCAAAGGAGAGTTTGTGTCTATCGCATAAGAGAAATGATGAAGAAGATGCTAGGAGGAGTTTTATTCACTAGTCACTGTTGCAGAGATCCTTCCAGAGGGCTTAAAGGGATTGGGTACCAAGGTCATTGAGGAAGAAGATTGAACTAGCCTACTTCCTTAGGTCATAGTTAGGATGCTCCAACGTTGGCTACATATTTCTTGTTTCCGAGATATTTTTGATTGGCTTTGGATTTTCTCTGGAATATCTCCAGTGGAGAAGTATTATGGAATTTTATTTGATCTACTTGCCTATTCAAGTTATCTGTCATTCATTGAGACCTTATTAATCGTGTTTTGTTGTGAAGCATAGTTTTATGTTATATTTGCATGGCCTCTGCGTCTGAATTTATAGCCAAATTCCAATGCTGTATTATTGTGAAAGGCTTAACTCAAAATTTCAGATGCTTACAAGCTATTAGAAGATAATAAAAAAGATAAGAAATTACTTACAGTTGCATCAGAACATTCCAAAAATAAAGCTCATGGACTCGAGAGGTTCTTGAGAAAAAGATTCATGAGGTTGTGGAAGGAAGAAAATTAGGAGCCCGATTACGGCAACAATTGATTGGTAAACCCAGATTAAAACTAATAAAAAGCCTAACATTACTGTTAAGGCTCACTGCCACAACTTCGCCTTTTATGGCTTCCTATTTTAATGCATATCCCTTTTAACCAAAAAAAAAAAAAAAAAAGAGGCTCTGCTAGTTTGGGCAATAGCCTCCAACAATGAGTAATGGTGGTACTGGTACCCTAAAAGTAAAAAAAATTATTAGGCTTCATAATCATAATCATAATAATTAATGATACTTGAAAATCCTTGATTAATAAGGCTTTAATTATTTTAGCTATGCATGTATTTTCTCTTATTGGCTTAGTCGTCTAATAAAATCATAACAACAACAACAAACACCAACTAACCCACCCACCACCATAACCCAACCTAAAACCATAGGCCCAGCCATCAATTTATGGAGTGGGAGGTTAAAAATAAATGATTTGCCATGACTTCCTAGCAAAGCAAAGTTATTCTTTAAACAAGACCCTTTATTTATTTTAGCTGAGCTCACTCGATCTCCCTATACTGTTTTTTATAAAAAAAAATGGTGCAGTTGATGAGAGCCTTATCTGCAGCCTTTATTCTTTCCCTGCTCCTCCTCAGTTTCATTACACTGAGCAATTCATCTGCCATTGAAGTTGGTGCAGTTGATCACCTGCATCATGTCAAAGGAACACCATCATCATGGCAAAGGAAGCTGTGGATGAATCATGGAAGCTTTCGTGGCCCCCGAAAGCACCTTGTCAACCCAACAGTCCAGCATCCATTTCAAGCACGCGACTTCCCAGTTTTTTTTTTTTTTTTTTTTTTTTTTAATTGCAATGAAATTAGTCTCAATACTTTATGTTAATTATTTTTGTCATTATAAAAATATCTTGTAATGATTAATATGTTCAACTACTTGTTTGTAAAATTGTAAGTTATTATTGGTACAAGTGGATTTTTTTTTGAATTGTCTGGTCTACTCTATTATGTGTTTGTAGAGAGAGAGAATTGGATCAAGGATGGTCAAGATTCAAGAGTAATACTAATTTATATTGAGAGAAAAAGGAATATAGATCAACAAAAGAATGATTGTGAAATTGCATACTAAGATATTATATGCACTGGCAGGGTTACAAGTTACAAACACATGGATTTTCCAGTTTCTAATGGGGGCACTCCAAAGATGAAAATAAATAAATAGATAAGTGAACCCTTTTATTATTATTATTATTTTTAGAAGAGCAGATACATGAATTTGAATGTGCTTTCACGAATAGAATAATATCCATTGTAGGGATAAGGGCCCAAAATTGCATATTGGGCCTTGGGCCTTGGCCGAGAATGTGGGGTGGTCCGAGGACGAATAAACAGAAGTGAGGGGGTTAAGCTCAAAGTCCCATGAGTAGATTACAAATGAGAAGGTTGGGGAAGGTAGGCCGAGACGAATATCTCCTCAGATAAACCAAGCACATGTCAAATGTGTAACACCCCGACCCAACCTTGTAATTAAATTATGTGTTTGGGTGGTTAATTATTATCTTGAGTCACTTACTTTCTAAAATTAATATAAGAGTATTTAATAAGCGTATTATTTTATAATACCTTTGAATAAGAATTGTAAAGATTATAAATAATATAATGGCTAATTGTATTATGAATATATATAAGTATGTACAAAACTATATTAAGTGGTTTAAGTTGTTAGATGCATAGTTGGTGGTGTTTTAATTAAGTATGATGTATGAGATGTTATAGTAGAAATTCCACCCACACATGCAACCAGTGGAAATTCAACACATGTAAAGCTAAAACATCATGCATGTTGACACATGTTATCTTCTTAAGCCCCAAAGACCAAGACTTGGCCGGCCATGCAATGAGCAAGTTCCACCTAGCTTCTTCTTTGACTTTTTCAAGACAACTAGAACATCCAAGAAACTCACTTCCTCTCATTTCCCATGGGTCACACAAATTAGAAAAGTCTCACCTCACTTTACTCTCTTTTCTCTTATGGAAAGAGCTAGGAAGCTCTCTTGAGTCTTCTCTCAAGTCCACGGGTTCACACACCAAAAGAAAATAAAGATCCATATAATTTCTTCTTCATATTCTCTCAAAGAAAACTCTCTCAAGCTCTCTACCTCTCATACTTTCGGGTCCAGCCACTAGGAAAGGGAAATCCTTTCATGCAAGAGTGATTCTATTTCTTCTTGGAACCAGAAATTTGGTAAGAGTCTAGCTACTCTCACCTTAGAATCCATAATTTCTTCATGGAATCTTTAGTAATGGTATTTGTGGTTTGTGAACTTAGGAAATCATGAACTTGTAAATCTATATATATATATATATATATAGTGTTTTGAGAAGCTTTGAAACTGTGTTGGTGATTTGTTGAAGGGAGATTAGGGTTTTTACTAATTAATGATGGTATATGATTAAGGAAGTAAGAAAAAGTTAGGATGAGTACTATTAATGTTACTGTTGGGATTTTTGTTGTATTTTATTTTGCTCTAAATGGTTAAATGACTATATATAAGTGTTTTCTAATATGTCTAATGAGTGTATAAAAATCTTCATATGAAAATACCATCGTTTGATAATTGTTTGTGAATTTAAAAGAAAATATTGCAAAGCTGTCACTGTGACAGATTCTGTGTTTATGCATAATAAATTTGTTAGGATTAGTGCCCTAGAATCCTATTGTATGATGTTATGTATGATATTGTGTATGACATTATGTTTGACATGATGTATGACTTAATATTGTAATTAATAAAGTTGTTTTATTATTATCTAAAATAATAGTGACATGAATATTCGGACATTATCATTTAGTCCATGAGATGCATAGTATGTGATTTAGTCACAGAAGATATAAATCATAAGTTCTTTGTAAACTCAGAATTTAAGTTCGTAGTCAATGATGAAATTGGGCATTTCATCTGCGAAGACTCTAATATATCAACTAAGATGATTTATCTTGATCATGGAAGTGGAGATTTCTAGTTGATATGTTGATATGTTTTAAGAGTTAAGACATATTGAACTGGACCGCTGTAAGATTTATTATTCTCCTAACGACTGTCAATTGAATAATAAATCTCACGACTTATATTTACATGAACTCTTAATTCTGAGAGAATAATGGACCTGATCATGAAGTGTAGGTTGCTTTGATATATCAGGAGTGAGATCTAAAGTAACGGTCAAAACCTCAATATGTTGAGCAGCCACATTTAGTGTTGATGGAACATATATTCTCAAGATGGAATTCATAGTCTCTTAACAGAGATATAAAATATTCCTTTGAAATAAGTTTAATGGGTTCAGTTATTCAGAGAGTTAGGCCTAACCACTTTAGTAAGAAATTACTAAAGTATATATTTATGAAATAGATTTCATAAATATATGGTAAATAACTTAAAATGATTAAACCGGATACTCAATGATTAAGATGTAATAATCTACAAAGTGACAGTCTTCTTTCATGACTTTGTATTACTACGAATATTTTATGAAGGGGTTGCATATATAATAAAGTCTTGGGATATAATTTATTAATAAGGCCTAGAGTGCAATTATATTTATACAGTGATATTAAATATAATTAATGGTAACTTTGGACTTGTCAAGAGTTGACAGAAAATTCCAAGACCCATTGGAGCTAGTGTCTTATTGGTCCCTTTTGGTCCCACTTCAAGCTACATACTAAAGCCCAATTGGAAAGGCCCAATAGGCTAGCCCAATTAGATAATCAGTTAAACATAAAGGGAGACACATAAAGAATATTCATTAGAGAAAAAGAGAGACACCATTGTGAAATGGTGTGTATGTGTGAGTGAAGCCACTTGATTACTCTCCCTTGGAAACTGATTGAGAGATCACACATCTTGGGCGTTAGTGGAATTGAAGTGAAGATTAAAAGTGTTCCTGAGAACTATTGATCTTTGGTTTTGAAATTCACTACACCAAGATACACTCTCTTGTTTTATATTCTGAAACTTACATAATGCATGTTATGAAATTCTGAATGAAGTAGATCCGTTAATTTTCCGCTGTGTACACGTATATTTCAAACAATTGGTATCAGAGCGGTCTTCATTTTCGAATCTGTATAATATGTTTAGTGAGTTTTAGAATTAAAGAAAACTATTTTCATAGTTGTGAAAATTATGCAGTCATTTTTCTGCATATTATAGATTTTGAAACTATTGTTTGATTAAAACTGTTTTTGAGGTTATGATGTTGTTTAAGTTTGATTTTAACCATGTAAAATTGAATTTTAATACTTTAACATCAATGAAATTCAAGTTTTAATCTTGATCTCATCGTTTTTGATCATTAAGAATGTGTTTTGATCATTAGAAACGTCAAAAATGGTTAAACAAAAAAAACGGCTACTTTTGGGTTTTTTCGCTACTGGCGAGTCGCGAGATAAGTCGCGAGTGAGTTGCCAGAGCTTCTGGATGAACTCGCGACTGGGGTCTCGCAGCTGGGCGAGTCGCCAAAACGAGTCGCCAAAACTCAAGACTGGAGTCTCGCGACTGGGCGAGTCGCCAAAAATTCTGACACTTGTTTATTGCATGTATAAAGAGCAAGGCTATGAGTAATTAGTTTATATATGTATTAAACAATTAAAAACCTTTCTTTTAAAACATCTAGTGGGAGAGAGATACAAGGGTTGGATCTCACGGCCTCCATTATCAGTTCATAGTAGTATGAGGTAAGCACCTCGTCTTGGCGTATATGCCTCGCGATCCCAAAGGAGGGTGTTTACTTCATAGTACTACAAGATTGAACTTACCCATTTAAAGTAGTGTGGACAAGCACCTCATCTTGGCGTATATGCCTCGCGATCCCAAAGGAGGGTGTTTTGTTCCATGGTACTACAAGTTTAAACACCATAAAGGGAGATGAAATGTGGCTACACATGATTCTAAATAATGGTATACACTAGACTAAGTGTAATGTTAACCTCCCAAAGGAGCTATGTCATTATTACTTAGAGGCTAAAGTTAATACGGCATATTATTAGTGTTTGATAAGAGTTATCATGATAGCACTAATAATGAGAACAGTTCTCAATCAATTAATGTGTTTATAATAAACTTGCTACCAAGGAATTATAGACATGGATTGGGTTGTCGTTGCATATATTATTTTATGGTTTTATTAAGGTTCCATATTATATATTTATATGCTAAATTGATAATGTCCAGTTAACTTATTATATTCATGTTTATTAATTTTCAGATTTGTTCATGGCATCATTTAGCCCACTTGTTACTATTCTTAATCAAAACAAACTGACTGGATCTAACTATGTTGACTGGAAAAGAAATTTGGACATTGTTCTTACAGCTGAAGAGCACAAATATGTGCTTACTCAACCTTGTCCTAACTTTCCTTCATTAGATGCTCCTCCTGAGGAAAAACAGCGATATGATCGTTGGCAGAAATCTAATGAAATGGCCAAGTGCTACATTCTAGCATCTATCTCAAATGTTCTACAACATCAAATGCAGGATGTAGAACTAGCTTCGAACATTATGCTAAGTCTGAAGGAGATGTTTGGTGAGCAAGGCCGTTCTGCAAGGCAAGAAACCATGAGGCAAATTTATAATACCAAAATGGCTGAAGGTAGTTCAGTGAGGGAGCATTGTCTTACAATGATTTCCAATCTGAATACATTGGAAGTTTTAGGTGCCGATATTGATGGAGAATCCCAAGTGGATATGATACTCCAGTCACTACCGGAATCATTCAAGGAATTCAGACTCAATTATAATATGAACAAAAAGATTTACTCTTTGTCTGAATTAATGAATGAATTGGTAGCGGCGGAAGGCATCCTTGGTACTTCTAATATTGAAGCCAATGTGGGTGAAGCTTCAACTTCTCAACCTAAGTCGAAAGGCAAGTGTAAGAAGAAGAAGAAGAAGAAGAAGGACTTCACCAAGCAAGAGGGTAAACAAATTGTCTTAGGGGTTGCTGACAAAGGAAAGAAGCTCAAAGGAAAATGTTTCTATTGTGGTGAGAAAGGACATTGGAAGAGGAATTGTCCAAAATTCAAGGCTACCAATAATAAGGGTATGAATAGTTCATTCCTCCTTGAAATATATTTGGTACAAAATCCCACAAATTCCTAGTGTGTGGATTCAGGTTGTACTAATCATATCTGCAATTCTTTGTAGGGGTTCCAGGAGACTAGAAAACTTAATGAAGGAGAATTGTTTCTTACTTTGGCTGATGGGAGCAGGATTCCGGTTGTAGCTATTGGTGTTTATAATTTATGTTTTGAGTCAAGAGTTTTAATATTGGAAGACTGTTTGTATGTACCTAATGTTCGTAGGAATTTGATTTCTACAACTTATTTAGGTAAACATGGATATTGTGTTATCCTTAAAGACAATATTGTAATAAAGAAAGGTAAAGTATTTATCTGTTCTGGCAATATTGTGGATGGTTTTTATATTTTAACTCCTGATAAGCATAAATTACATAATTCTAAATTAGATAATAACTCTCATGTAAAATCATTAAAGAGAAAGTTTCCTTTTACTAATGATGCATATCTTTGGCACTTGCGTTTGGGTCATATTAATTCAAACATAATTCAAAGACTGATCAAAGCTGGACTCTTACAACCCATGGACTTTGATGAATTTCCAGTTTGTGAATCTTGTTTGGAAGGAAAAATGACCAAACGACCTTTTAATGCAAAAGGTAGAAGAGCCCAAGAGTTGCTTGAATTAGTTCATATGGATGTTTGTGGTCCTATGTCAACCCAAGCAAAAGGAAGTTATGAGTACTTCATCACTTTTACCGATGATTACTCAAGATATGGTTATGTGTACCTAATGAGACGGAAGTCCGAAGCCTTTGAAAAGTTCAAAGAGTTTAGGGCTGAAGTTGAGAATCAATTAGGTACACGCATAAAAGTCATTCGATCTGATCGTGGTGGCGAATACCTTCTTGGGGATTTCAAGGATTACTTAACTCAAAATGGGATCATATTCCAATTGACTACACCTGGAACTCTCTAACAGAATGGTGTAGTGGAAAGAAGGAATAGGACTCTTTTGGAAATGGTTAGGTCCATGATGAGTTACTCAACTTTACCAGTTTCTTTTTGGGGATATGCACTAAAAACTGCAATGCACATTTTGAATTTAGTTCCATCAAAATCTATTCCCAACACACCTAAGGAATTGTGGAGTGGGCGTAAGCCTAGTATGAAATATCTTCACATTTGGGGATGTCCAGCACATGTGTTGAAAAGGAAGTCTGATAAGTTTGAATCTAAAACCAAAGTATGCATGTTTTTAGGGTATTCAAAAGAAACAAAGGGTTATTTATTCTATAATCATAAAGACAACAAAGTGTTTGTTAGTACACATGCCAAATTTTTGGAAGATGATTTTATGAATAATTTTGATCGTAGAAATAAATTTGTATTGGCTTAAATGAATGAACCTGTAGTTGAACAAACAATAGATGAAACTAGGGATGATGTAGTTGTATTAGATACACCATAAGATACTACTCATGAGATGTCTAGTACACAAGTGTCTCGTCGTAGTGGGAGGAATGTTAGGCCACCTATAAGTTTTATAGGTCTGGGAGAAAATTATGAAGCTATCTCAGAAAAGGCTGAAACTGATCCTTACACTTACAAAGAAGCAATGAATGATATAGATGCACATCATTGGGTTAAAGTTATGAAATCTGAATTATATTCCATGTATTCCAATCAAGTTTGGGATATTGTAAAGGCGCCTAATGGAATTAAACATGTTGGTTGCAAATGGGTTTACAAGAGAAGGAGAGGGATAGATGGAAAGGTTGAAACCTTTAAAGCAAGGCTAGTGGCGAAAGGGTATACACAAAAAGAAGGTATTGATTATGAAGAAACCTTTTCATCAGTAGCAATGCTTAAATCTATCAGAATTCTCTTATTCATTGCTGCTCATTATGATTATGAGATTTGGCAAATGGATGTCAAGACTGCCTTTCTTAATGGCAATCTTGAAGAAGAAATCTATATGTTGCAATCGGAAGGTTTCATAGCAAAGAACCAAGAGCATATGGTATGCAAGTTGAAAAGGTCCATTTATGGACTTAAGCAAGCATCTAGGTCATGGAACATTAGATTTGATCAAGCAATCAAGTCATTTGGTTTTGAACAAAATCTTGATGAACCATGTGTGTACAAAAGACATCGAGATAAAGTAGAAATATTCCTAGTACTTTATGTTGATGATATTCTACTCATTGGAAATGATGTAGGCATAATGTCATCTGTAAAGGTTTGGTTGTCAAGCCAATTTGATATGAAGGACTTGGGTGAGGCTAACTTTATTCTAGGGATCAAGCTTTGGCGAGATCGCAAGAATAAGATGTTAGGCTTATCACAAGCTGGATATATAGATAAGGTTCTAGAATGGTTTAGTATGCAAAACTCCAAGAAAGGTTTACTTCCTTTCAGACATGGAGTTCCTCTGTCTGATGACCAAAGGCCTAAGACTCAAGAGGAAGAAGATATAATGAGACAAGTTCCTTATGCTTCAGCAGTAAGAAGTCTCATGTATGCCATGCTTTGTACTAGACCAGATATTTGTTATTTAGTTGGCATGGTCAGCCGATATCAATCAAATCCAGGACCAAAACATTGGCAAGCAGTAAAGCATATTCTCAAGTATCTACGGAGAACGAGAGATTATATGCTTGTTTACCGTAGTGAGGATTTGATTCCCATTGACTAGATTTCAGAAAGTCCACATCAGGATGTGTTTTCACCTTGGGAGGTGGAGCCATAACATGGAGGAGTGTCAAGCAATCTTGTATTGCGGACTCCACCATGGAAGCAAAATATGTTGCTACTTGTGAAGCAGCAAAAGAGGCTGTATGGCTCTAGAAATTCCTTTCTGACCTTGGTGTAATGAGAATGGAACAAGTTCCCATCACATTGTTTTGTGACAATAGTGGTGCAGTTGCACAATCAAAAGATCCAAGGAATCACAATAAAGGAAAGCACATTGAGAGAAAATATCACATCATTTGAGAAATCATTGCTCGTGAAGATGTAGTGGTTGCAAATATTAAAAGTACAAATAATCTAGCAGATCCCTTTACCAAAGCCTTGCCTCAAAGGAATTTCGAGTCGCATTTAGAGGGAATGGGAGTTAGATTAGTGCACAATAGTCTTTAGGGTAAGTGGGAGATTGTTGGGATTAGTGCCATAAAATCCTATTGTATGATGTTATGTATAATATTATGTATGACATTATGTTTGACATGATGTATGACTTAATATTGTAATTAATAAAGTTGTTTTATTATTATCTAAAATAATGGTAACATGAATATTCGGACATTATCATTTAGTCCATGAGATGCATAGTATGTGATTTATGTGATTTAGTCACAGAAGATATAAGTCACAAGTTCTTTGTAAACTTAGAATTTTAGTTTGTAGTTGGTGATGAAATTGGGCATTTTATCTGCGAAGACTATAACATATCAACTAAGATGATTTGTCTTGATCATGGAAGTGGATGTTTTAAGAGTTAAGACATATTGAACTGGACCGCTGTGAGATTTATTATTCTCCTAACGACTGTCAATTGAATAATAAATCTCACGACTTATATTTACATGAACTCTTAATCCTGAGAGAATAATGGACCTGATCATGAAGTGTAGGTTGCTTTGATATATCAGGAGTGAGATCTAAAGTTACGGTCAAAACATCAGTATGTTGGGTTTGTAAACTCAAAATTTTAGTTCGTAATCGGTGATGAAATGGGCATTTCATCTGCGAAGACTATAACATATCAACTAAAATGATTTGTCTTGATCATGGAAGTGGAGACTTCTAGTTGATATGTTGATATGTTTTAAGAGTTAAAACATATTGAACTGGACCGCTGTGAGATTTATTATTCTCCTAACGACTGTCAATTGAATAATAAATCTCACGACTTATATTTACATGAACTCTTAATCCTGAGAGGATAATGGACCTGATCATGTAATGTAGGTTGCTTTGATATATCAAGAGTGAGATCTAAAGTTACGGTCAAAACCTCAGTATGTTGGGCAACCACATTTAGTGTTGATGGAATTCATAGTCTCTTAACGGAGATATAAAATATTCTCTTTAGATAAGTTTAATAGGTTCAGTTATTCAGAGAGTTAGGCCTAACCACTTTAGTAAGAAATTACTAAAGTATATATTTATGAAAAATTTCATAAATATATGGTGAATAACTTAAAAGGATTAAACCGGGTACTCAAAGATTAAGATGTAGTAATCTACAAAGTGGCTATCTACATTCATGACTTTGTATTACTACAAATATTTTATGAAGGGGTTGCATGTATAATAAAGTCTTGGGATATAATTTATTAATAAGGCCTAGAGTGCAAATTATATTTATACAGTGGTATTAAATATAATTAATGGTAACTTTGAACTTGTCAAGAGTTGACAGAAAAGTCCAAGGCCCATTGGAGCTAGTGTCTTATTGGTCCCTTTTGGTCCCACTTCAAGCCACATACTAAAGCCCAATTGGAAAGGCCCATTAGGCTAGATAATCAGTTAAACATAAAGGGAGACACATACAGAATATTCATCAGAGAAAAAGAGAGACACCATTATGAAATGGTGTGTATGTGTGAGTGAAGCCACTTGATTACTCTCCCTTGGAAACTGATTGAGAGACCACACATCTTGGGCGTTAGTGGAATTGAAGTGAAGATTAAAAGTGTTCTTGAGAACTATTGATCTTTGGTTTTGAAATTCACTGCACCAAGGTACACTCTCTTGTTCTATATTCTGAAACTTACATAATGCATGTTATGAATTCTGAATGAAGTAGATCCATTAATTTTCCGGTGAAGAAGCACACACCAATAGACCTTGACATTGCAAGAACTCCAAAAACACGATGCCCATTCCACTATATGACCTTGCCTCCGGCTGCCTCAATTCTAGCATATTCATCTTCTCTATTAGGCTGAAACAACATCAACAAAAAAAATTTATTAAATGATTATCAGTTTCCTAAAATCAATTATTACTATAGAAAGATGCAAAACTACTATTAGAGGTCTTTTACTTTATGATCAACTGACAATGCCATAGGTTCTTTTCCACGACACAGAACTGCTCTTGAATCTCCACAGTTTGCAACAATGATATGTGATTAACAAATAATGGCAACCACAGCTGTAGAACCAACAGTTTCCGGGGCGAACCGTATGGCGGCTGGAAAGAAAGACGACCCCACCTTCTCGTAGATGGTGTCAGTGAGAGCAACTTTAGTATCCCCCGTTGACCTTCTTTTGTAGATAGAATCTTCAATGAGTGGAAACAAGCAAGCTTACTAAGAAAGGTGCTTGTTGAGTAAGGCCGGCTTTCGAGCCCAAGCCCCCGTACATGTATATTTCCAACAAAATTATGTATTAAATTGCATACAGTGAATTTGGATGCTAGGGATATTTCCTATGAAATCTAAGACACATATGGTTGTAATGGAAGTGGTCTCACAGCATTTGAATCAATATAAAAATAATAGTTTAATTTCTAAGTTGCACGAAATTCTGTCAAGACAGATTTGAGCACGTTGTCTTGTATGATTTTTAATAAATCGTGGTTTTATGGTTTGACTCCGACATTTATATGGTATTTACTAGACATCCTGAGGAGTTGCTCTGTAAAATTGTATGAAGATTGGATGTGTTTTGATAGCCCGTTTGTATTTTACAAATGAGGCATATGCTGCTGGAATAAAATAGTGAACAGTAAGGGACATGCCTAACTTTGAGGATTTAATTCTAAAGTTAGGGTCAATGATTTGAGCTATAATTTATTATGCTCATCATTTGGTATGTCTAGATCATAAATAAATTTTTATATAACTTGGTTCAAGGTTTAGTACTCAAAGGAGGGATTCTAAATCATTCTACTGCTTTTTCATGTTGCTGTCTTGTTCAACGTGTTATATGTTGCCATGCGAGTGTTTATGGTTACATGACCATGCTTAAAAGAGTTTATGTTTATGCATGCATTATTGCCCTAATCTCAAAGCACCTTTTGAAATGAAGTTATTTCCTATGGAGATATGATATAAATATGAGAATGGTGGCTTTTCTTAGTTTGGTACATCATTTGTTGATATGTGCATAATATGTTTGTGGGAACCTCGTTGAGGTGGGGTTAGGATTTCTTTGATTCTAAGATATAGGCTTTAAGATGAACATGAAAGTTTATGATAAGGTATAATGGATAGTAATAAGCTTTAATTTTGGTTTAGGTGTTAGCAGTTGCCAGGTCTAAACTCCTTCAACTTTAGGCTCTCAATTCCTTTGCTTTCAGGTAAGGGATAAGTTATATGGGCATTTGGTAAGTCATGAGGTTATTTTAAAGTATATTATGCATTAAAAGGTTTTTTTATTAGAGATATGGCATGTAATCATGTTTTAGACAAAGATATGTTCGCGAGCTTTCAAAACCCTATGTATATGATTTAAGCATAATGATGCTATTACTAATTCCACGAACATGATGTTTAAAGAAAAAAATGGAAATGCTATTATTATGAAATGTTATGCAAAATAAGAAATTTCAGTATGAGGTATAAGTATGAAATGTTTTCAAGTTATGTTCTCTGGTGATCTGAACTCTGCCAATAAGGGTTAATTACTGACTTTTCATGAAAAATGTTATCTGATTGGCCATTAAAGTGAGATTGGCTCTGCTGTACCCGCCCTTGTTAGTTACGGCCAACTTGTGGAGGAAGTCAACCTACCCCTATGGTTGAAGATATGTATTATGATGTGATCCTGAGAATACCTGGTATTGTGGGGAATGCTAGATGCCTAGCACTGTGGTGTTAGAAGCCTCCCAAATAAGTATAGATTTATCAGATATGGACTAACCAATAAGTTATTTATGAACAGCTATATTATGTTATTAATCATGAGAGAATTATTTTGTTTAAATGCACTGTGAAAAGTTAAAAGCTCTCATGAAAAGAAGAAGTTCTGATGAAAAGAAAGCTGTTCATTAAAGATAAAAGTTTCTGAAGTTCTGTTGTGCTAAAGAGATAAAGCTTCTAATGAAAGTACAAGCTTATGTTAAAAAGTTATTAGATATCTGTTTTTATGAAACATTAAGTTTTATGATTATAAAAATTATAATATTTTACGAGAAGAAGTTTATAAGGAAAATTTTTCTCATTCGGCAAGATGTTTCTTGTTTATGACAAAGTTACCGATTATTCGATTTAAGTTAAAATGATTATTTTGTAATGAGAATACATATATATGGAATTTAAATAATCAATATTATATTTGGTGACTTTGTAAGAAAAGAAAGCAATTAAATCCGAAAGGTTTTGGTAATATCATTCTGATAAGAAAAGGGAGAACGATTATTTTCCTATGAAGAACGTATAAGTTATTATTATAAATAGTATAAAATACTATGCATGAAAAAAATGTTCTCCTATCGGAATATTTGTAAAATGAAATGAATTGATTTACATGCATTCTTATTAATTCTCATATATCTTACCTTTACTGAGCTGTGTAGCTCACCCCTTCCACTCTTTCAGCCAACAGGTTTTATTTTGGAGCAAAGGGAGCCTTAGTCGAGTTTTGGAATGAGCTAGTTTTAGTTTGCTGTATAGATCCTAAATTAACAATTTTGATGTTTACCTTTGTAGTATTGTGTATTTTAGGATCTAATGAAAGTTGTGTACCTTGAAGTATTAAGTGTTGTATTATGTGAAATTTAGAATTTGAATAACTGGTGGATTATATTATTCTTCGAGTACAATGTAGATGCTCTGAATATCAAGTGAAAAGTTATATAATTGAAATAAAGAAACAAGAATGAAAAGAAAGAGGAAAGCTTTTGTAAAAGTTTTGTAGAAGTTAAGGTGGTTCTTGTTAATATCGGGTTTAGGCTTGATATTAACATGCCGGTCATGGTTGCAAATCCGGGTATCGGGTTTGGGGCGTGACAAAATGTATATCCCATCGTTCAAAGTGACCTTTTAGGAAATTCCAATGATAGGGATGTGCATCACGAATGTACAAGAGGGATGGAAGCTTAGAAATATCTAAGAGAAAGCTGCTACCATTACATTGAATGCTCTGCAGCTAACTCCCTGGCTGCATTAATGAGGAAGTGATCTCTGAATAGTGTTTTTTCAGCCTTACAGCTACTCCCAAAGACTTCAAGAGGATGTTGATGGTACAAGGATCAACTTGAGCAATCTACTGTCCACATGTAGGGGAAGGATGAGAAGGAAAGATAGTATTAATTAGAGGGAGAACCTTAAGAGAAGGGATCAAAAAACGGAGTGAGAAAGCACTGTAGCAATCAAAATTGTATTTGTAACCTGAACAATTGATTTATATAAGAACTGACCTTCTCGGATTGTGCCGAGGGCGAATTTACTTAGACAAATCCTTCTTGCTTTTACTTGATTGCCTTTTAAATCCATTCTAACCGTTATCCAACTCATTAGGGCCTAGTTTTCTCACCCACTCTCTACAAATTCATTGTACTGGGCTTGTTGGACCAATATCCATTTACCCTTTGGGCTTGGGCTCCAAATTGTGTCCTTACATCCATGATTTATTAACAAATTTTTAGTAATACCTTATATTTATCAAATCCAGTCTCATGTCTATGTTTGATTGTTTTTGTATGACATGCATCATTAAGAAAGTCTATTATTTCTATCTGAAGGATTGAGTGACTACATTCCTCACATAATATTGCGCCCTCGTTTTTAAATCACATACTACGCCAATAATCAATTTTTCTTTCTCAATTTCAAGAGCTAAATGTCTTTTGACATTCACTGTCTACTATTTCTTCGTACCAGGTCCTAAGGAAAAAGCCCAAGCTATTCTATTTCTTTCATATCTGACAATTCACAGTGATGCACTATAAAAGAGAGCTCACCAGAGTCCATTTCTAGCGGCTTCGAAGCATCGAAGGAAGCAATTTCCAAACCTTGAGAGAAATTGAAGATGGAATCGAAGCTGGAAATGATTGGATGATCAACGGGAAGAAGAAGGACGAGCTTGACCTGAATGTGATCTGATATTCTGAATACAGCAAAAATCCAAAACCAAACAAAAACACAATCCCCTCCTCATTTAGAGAAACTTCGCATTTCTCTCATTCAGATGTCTTTCTCTCTAATCAATCGCCGAGAAAGAAGAAGAAGAAGAAGAAGAGAAAATGTACGGATTTGAAGCCTTAACGTTCAACGTAGATGGAGGGTACTTGGAAGCGATCGTGAGGGGACACAGAGCTGGGCTTCTCACCGCCTCTGATTACAAAAACTTGTGCCAGTGCGAAAACCTTGATGACATCAAGATGCACCTCTTCACCACCGAGTACGGCTTTTAATTCAATACGTGGAAGCATTTTCCAAACCTTGATTTTCTCTTCTTTTTTTTTGGTTGGTTTTTGGTTCGTAAATAATTGGAATCTTAATTTCCTTATTTTTCTAAATTTTCTCGGCAACCAAACAGTGGACTACTTAGTTTCTTATCTTATTCCTCTATTTTCTTGTTGTTGAGTTGTTACTATGTTTATGGGCATTTTGGTAATTTTGATAATTGGGTAATTGGGTGGGTTGGGGTTTACCCATAATAATTGGGTTAGGTTGGGTTTGGGTTAAAAACAATTAGTTAAATGGGTTTTAATGGATAAATGGGTTTTATATACCCAACCCAATTATGCCCACCCCAAACCCACTCATTTGACACCCCTAGTTGTAAATGTAAATATTTTAAACCTTGGTGAAAGGTTATTTAAGGGTCTCTTGACCCTTAAAATAAGATTTTATTTTATTTATAAAAAAAACCCACAATCATGCACAATATATATATATATATACAGACGCACACACACAAAAAAATTCACAATTGTTGAGATGATATGCTATGATATTGATGTATAGCAAAAGTGATATCAATGGTTTCAGAAGTGATATGTCAATTATTGTTTAAGAGAAAAGATATCAACAACCACACTGTACGAAGACCAAATCTGTCCAAGAGTTAAAAGTTTTGATACATTTTATTCATCATCATCATCTCCAAAGCAAGAAGTTATTTGCTAGTGCAATTGAACATGTTAGCCATTATGGGTGCTCTCAAGTTTCTGAAAAAGAGAGAATGATACAGATTATGAAATTTTAATATGTAAGGAACACTAGAAGAAACACATGAAGAATAACCTAAAAGCGGGAACAGACTTCAGCAAAACCAAAATTAGTGTAATACCAAATCATCCAATAAATAAGCTTACACCTATATAAACTATTAAAGGGCCACAACATAGATCTTAAAACAAGCATAGTAATCATGGCATCCTATACCAGAGACACCCATTCCTACTCCAAACCACAGCTGTAGTAACCTTTCAAAAAAAAAAAAGGCACACATGCAGATCAAATGTAGAGGATTATATGTGTCTATTATGTTCTATGAACCTTACCAAGGAGAAATTCATGACCATTACTATATCAATTACTTAATAAAATCTTGTCATGCAAGCTGAGAAGAAAGCACAAGCAACGGCACAATCCAATTTCATGATCCAAAAATAAAAGAAAACTCTTGCATTACTATTTCTTAGTGATAAATTAAGGACAAAAACAGATAAGTAGTACTGGGGAAAAAAATGGAACAACTGACTTAGCCTTCTAGTCATCTTCCCAGCAAGTACTGGGGGAAAAAATGGAACAACACATCCAGGAAAAATTAAACAGATGCTTTTTTGTTATATTCTTTGTTGCTTGATCGCATTGTGCTTGCTCCATATGCAACTCAAGGTTTCTGCTTACAATGATCTTGTTGTGTTATTGTTTTCAGGTATCTTGTCCATATGGTTCAAGAGCTTCACAGAATCTAGAGTTAGGTGTGAGTGAGTTTTGGCAACTATTCCCAACTCACATTTTAAGTCTAGAGTCTATTTTAGGGTTTTTTCATGGAATGGCCAAAGGGGGAGATTGTAAGGTTGAATTTATTCAACCATGTATTGGCTTTATTCTGTGCCAAATTTGCTTGTAATTTCAGCAATTAGATACCTTGTATTTAGGTGGGAATTATGTAAGGGTTGTGTGCGAGAGAATGTGAAGAAAACTCAAGATGTGTGAAGAAAACTCAAGATGTGTGCATTCAAAGGAGTCTCGCGACTGACAAGTCGCCAAAGTGGCACACGTGTGAAGCATGCAGGAAGCTGAAGGGTCACAATAGCTGGAGCATTACAGGACAAAAAGTACAATCTGGCTTAGCAGTTATCTCGCGACTCAAACTTGCGACTCGTTCCAGTCGCAAGGCCAAGTCGCCAGAATGCCTTGTTTTGCTAAAAACTAACTTTTCACAGTCCTCACGTACCCTACTATAAATTCCCTTATACCCACGAAATGTAGAAAGCTTTCAGAGAGAATTTTGAGAGAGAAACCCTAAAGAAAACCAAGATTGACTCATCCATAACCTTTGCCTTTTGATTCTCCAAATTCCTTTACTCTCATCCTCTCCATTGACATATCATTGAGAGATTCATTAGCCAAATCCTTATCTCACCATACCCATATCAGTGAAGAGGTATTTTGGTGCTTGGGAAGCAGTTCAGAGAGGACCAATTTGTTTGGTTGATGCAATGGCTTATTGTGGGATCCAAAAAGTTAGAGAAGATAAGGTTAGGCATAACCAGTTGGCAGCAAGAGCTTGGAGGGCTCAAGTATATTGGGTAGACTAGGCTTGGAGGGTCTTTTGTTATTCATGTACTCCAACTTTATTCTCTAGTGGATCATTTCACCGCTTGGAAGGCGGCGGAGAGGTTTTCGCCGAGTTCTTTGGTTTCCTCTTCGATAACACGTGCCGGTGTTATCTTTGTGTTTGCATCTCTCTTCCGTTACTCTTTACCTTTTAATTGCTACTGTGTTTGTGATTAATTATGGTTTAGAGTATTTTACCAATTTGGGTTTAGCTTATATTCATCATTCCGCACGTATATTGTTTGTGTATAAGATTGTGTTGGTAATTTTGTATTTGGGGGTGTAATACCAAAAAAAAAAAAAAAAAGAAGATTTAAAAGGAGGGGTATTTAAGTAAATTTTTTGTTGGGCCAATTTTATAATTTATAATTATAAGGGAGTTTTAAGAAAATAAGGTTGAAACCCTAGCTATATATAGTCTAATTTAAGTCAGCGTATAATGACAAATGTTTTGAGGGAGAAGACTACCCAAAATACTCAAGTATAGAAGGTTTGACTGCACAATTGAGGTAAGAGCCTAAGAATATCTTTCTTGTCGAATCTAAGCTTTATTTGGAATTAGAGTTTTTTTTTTATTTTTTTTTATATGAGTATTTTGGCCAATAGTGAGACTATTTTAAAAAAAAAATCCAATAAGTATGATGATGTAAATGAAGAAGGAATTAGATCTATTTTCCCTGTGCTGGTGTTGCGTTAACTGTTAAGTGCTGCACAGGTTTATCGAACTGAGTTTTGGTGAATAGCAAAAAGTTATGGTGTAGGCCGGTAGTGTGATAAATTACAAAGGTAAAATATATATGTCAAATAGTATTTTTCTGTAAAAGCATGTCAAGAGTAGAATGGCAAAACAGATCAGAATTTTCTAACCCAACCCGATTGACCCACAACCCAATTGACCCGTTTAAAAATGACCCGTTTTGACCCGCAACCCAATTGGCCCACAAACCTGATTGACCTGACCCGCCCATTTTGTCACATCTACCAACGTTGAGTAAATTGAGATTGAGATGTAATTCTTATAAATTATTTACTTATTCTTCTTTACTTAATATGTTATGTACTCCATTATAGTTTGTCATTCTTTAGTTGCTGTCATACCCCAAACCCCAAAGGGTCCAAAGCATGAAAAAGACATCTCAAAGAACCTGTAGATTTTCCTTTTTGACAATCCAATCCACATAAATCATATCAAATACCAACATCAAGAATTATCATAATAATTTCATTGAATATACTCTCAAAGTAAGTTAGAGCTCTAAGCAATAATTACAAGGACCATTGGCCACAAAAGAATAGAGGTCTGAATAATTAATTACATATCATCAGCTTGTCCCATCAGTGGAAATAACGTCACAATCACTTTAATATACAAAAGAAAGAGTCAAGCCTATTCTAAGATGTACACCATCTAACATACCCATTACAAAAGTTCAGCCTCCATCAGTAGTTAGTCTAACTACTATTAGCCACCAAAAAGCTGTCTCAAAAGACTGTTGCCTACTCTGAAAAGGTTATAAAAATAATGGGATGAGACAGAGCCCAGTAAGTAGCATAATTAATGGGGGTGGGGAAAATGCAAGTTTCATGATAATGAACATTTTGCGAAACATGTTACAATTTGGGAATTTCCATTTAATTTATGCAAAAACAATTTCATTAACCACATGACAAGAATGATAGGAATAGTTTAGTACCAAGCTTCCAAAAATAACTATGAACTACATTCCATTTACTGTGAGCTATATAAACATCCAATACCATTTCAAAATTAGAAAACCTCACCCAAGATGCAACAAGGACCAACAAGGACAGAGATATCACCCAGACATCATACCGCCACAAACAAGTTAGAGTCCAAACACACTAGCATGATATGTACCTCTTTTGGCATGTGGTCTATTGGCCCTGCCAAGCCTCACCCACACCTTCAAGGATTTACCTATCCCCTCCATGGGCAGTAGGGGATAACACATCATATAGTACCTCTTTTGCATGTGGTCTCTTGGCCCTACCTAGCCTCACCCACATACTCAAGGATTTACTTCTTTCCCCCATGGGCAGCAGGGAATGACGTGTCATACAGTACCCCTTTTGCATGTGGTCTTTTGGCCCTATAGGCAACGGCCTCACCCACACACTCAAGGATTTACCCGTGTCATGCAAAGTGTGAGTCTACAACTTGGCTTGTTGTCACCAAGAAGGGGTAATCACCAACATCATAGCACAAGGGCAAAGCCACATCAAAACCTCACAAGTTAATGTATTTGAAATACACAGTTCACTTCCAAGTAGTTTCATAAAATATTTCAATAACCAAATGGCCACAATATTCTCTAAGTCCTCTAAACTATTTCTTGTCATAAATATTTTGTGTACATTTACCAAATAATACAAACTAAGATAAAGCATCTTTAGAACTTGCAAATAATGCAATAAATTCATAAAATCCATTCCCAAGAATTTTATAAAAGATGATTATATTTTCCATGCTAACAAATCATGCAATTCCCCATATGCAATAAGAATATACACTTTCATATATAAACATAAATAGTAGGGTCACAACACAATATTTTTTAGAAAAACATAGTTCCACCATTAATTTTCCAAAATGTGTTTGGCCCAAACAAATTTTATACAACATGATTATTTTCCAAAAATCCCATTAAAAGCTACTTACCTTGCAACCCGTAAAAAGGCCGAACTTTCCAAGCTCCAAATAAGATTAGCTAAAACCTAAACTGTTAGGTTCTAAAGATTTAGGAATTTATGTATTTAGAACTCTAATGTGTAATGTTGGCAAACCATGATCAAAACAATATGTTTAGTCAGGGACGGACGCAGGATTTTCAGTTGGGGGGGGTCGGAGATAAGCAAAAAAAAAATTTTCAAATACACATCCATATAGTATTTGTAGGGTCAGATTCTGCTGCCCAAGCCCAAGGAGATGTGGATTTGGAGCCCACTGAACCCCAAACAATAAATTTGTAGAGAGTGGGTGAAAGAGCTAGGCTAATAATGAAAAATAACAGTATTAAATGGCACTAATGATAGGAAGATTTGAACTAATACGTGCTCGGACAGAGGTGAATGTCTCGTCCGAGGAGGTGATTTTCATTGATGGACTTAGGTTACAAATGTTGGAGCTACAGTAAAATAATATGCTCTTTTCTCTCTTAATTTTCGATCCCCCACTATCAGAGACCCCTCTCTCTTATATAGTGCTGCCTTTTTCCATCTCCACCGTCCACTTGTTCACCATCTGTGCGTCCACTTGAGTGCATGTCCCATCACACTCCCCCTTTAGCCCTGTCTGAGTGGCGGTAGCTGAGGATGCACTGTTCAGGGGTCTTCTCCACATAAATGCGGCCAGGAGGGTAGGTGCAGTGCATTAAATGCGGTGGTTGAAGTCTGTCTCCTTGATATTTCTTTGTTCCTGTCACCTTCTTGTGTGTCCGAGGTCCCTTTTCTCCCTTGACACTTGTCAAACAGATCGCTTGACACGTGCCGGACAAAAACCCCGTCGGGTCCGAGGGTATCGGTCTCCTCGGACGTATGAGCATCTCCTCGGACAGTGCACGTGCTCATCTGCGGACATTCTCCTTTCACATGGGCCTGACTGCGTCCTGGTCTCCTCGGACGAACAGTGGTCCTCGGATAGGGCCTTGGGCCCAATAAGTTGGGTTGGGCTTTTCTCCCCCACAATAGCCCCTCAAAATTGTAGTTTTTCCCCCGCATCCGAGGAGAAAAAATAGGATTTTGACTTGCCATGGGGCAAAAACTTGGAAACACGCACAACCGAGCTGGCACGTGTGTGATCGTGGGAGCAGACGCCTCATTAATGCCGCTGCGGTTTCCTTATTCCCAAGGCACTGCATTAACTGCAGCAGGTGACGTTTCGTCCTTCGCATCTAACGGTGGCTGATTGATCCAATGGCTGTGGTTTTTCTTTATGATTTGGGCGGGAGTGCCCCTGACCCTTCGCTTGACCCCGTATAAAGCTTCAGAGGAAATAATTTCCTCCTCACTTTTCCCATCTTCAGACGCTCCAGCAAGAACAGACGCCTCACTCCGTCCAAATCTCTCCGTCCGAATCTCTCAGTCGCCGGTGCCAATCTTACTCAGAATCCTCACGAGTCCTCCTACGAGCCTGCCGTCGCTTCTCCGGTCTGGCCCTTGTAAGTCGTCGCCCACCGAATCTTTTAGTTTTCTCTTCGGCCAACCGTTTCACTTAAGTACCATGGGGAAACTCGAGTACATGATGGATAGCCCTGAGCAAATAGAGGCGTTTAGGACCGCGTACCGCATACCCCCTAACGTGGGCGTGAGGTATTGCCCCCCAGAAAAAATACTAACAGACCGGGAGACGGGAGAGGTGGTTATCCCCCTCATCGCCTTCAAAGAAGGGGGAATGACAATCCCCATGGGTCCCATCACCACTGCCTACCTTCGGAACCATAGACTTACTCCCTGGCAATGCGCGCCCAACATGTTTAGGATCCTAGGAGCGATTGAGGACCTTGAGCGCCATTTGGGGTTGGGACTCACCTGGCTTGACGTGGTACATATGTACGAATGCCATAGCCAGCAAGATGCTGGGTACTACCTAAAATCCCGGTCGGATGTTGTCAGGCTCATTTCCTGCCTTCCCAAATCCAACAAAGGGATGAAAGACGACTATGTGATCGTCTCGGGCGCCTGGCGCAACGGCCCTGGTTGCCCAACCAAGCCTGGGAAGCCAGGTGTGACATGTAGATTTAGGCGTACTGACCATAGGCTTAGGGCTCCCATCTTTTAACTGTCTTTGATTTCTCTTCGGTCGCTATTTCTGAGCTTCTAACCATTTTTTCTTTTTACTTGCGACAGATAAGAACCAAGTTTCTCCTCGGCTCAGCCTAACGAATATTGTTGCCTTCAACTACCTTTTGAGGTCGGAGATCTTCGTGAGCGAGGACGGGCAGCTACGATCTGCTCCCCTTATTCTTGGATATAAAGCGAAGTCAAAAGGTTTTCAACCGGTCGGCAACGCAATCGTCCAAGGAGATCATCGCCTTGCGCGTATCGACGTTGGTCGGAAGGGCTTCTTGGCGCCAGACGATCTTGAACCTGTACCCCGTCCAATTCCTCAGGCTGCGCCTCCCCTTATCCAACCACTCCAGCAAGTTCCCCTCGGACAAGAGATTGAAGGTGAGGGGGCTGGCTCTTCCACTTCCTCGCTTGAAGAACAAATAGACGAATTTCGGTTTGAGGGAGAAGCTTCAAGGGTAAACCAGGTGGTAGAGATCTCAGACGCCGAGGAAGAAGCCTGCGAGCAGTCAGGCGCCCAACTTAACTTGTTAGCCACTCATTTAGAAGACTCCTCGGACGAAGATATGGATCTGAGGAACTTGATGAAGGGTAAAGGCAAAAAATCCGACCCGAAAGATGCCGGGACATCTAAGACACTGGTGACACTTCCTCCGGCGCCTACCCAGATCCCTGACCCAAGCTTGAAACCCACGCTAAAACTGCAAAAGAAGAGACCTCACACTGAGGTTGAGGAAAAACAGGTGCCACCAACCAAGGGGGCCAAGCAGCAAAAGGTGGCACAGGACAACCGAAGTCGCAGGGCTCCGTCTACTGAAAGCCGAGACGAGGGCACAGTGGCGGAGGTGCGCCGAGGAGGAGGGGGACCGCGGATTTGGTCTCCAAAATTGGAGTTGGAGGGCGCTCCAATCCTCTGGGAGACCTCCCTCAGGAATTATGATGGAGGGAGGGCCGGCTACGTTGCTGAGGCCCTACAGCAACCACTTCTCCTCCCTCATGACATGGAGTCCTTCAGGCGTTTCAACCAGGCGGAGCTTTTTCGATCCCTCAAGAGGGATTTAGCCATCGTAAGTAAGCTCAATCTGATTAGCTGACTCACTGATTTTTGCCTCCCATTTTTCTGCGTTTGACCTTTAGAGTTTCCATCATGCAGGTCACTCAGCAGATTTACGTAGCCGAGGAGTGGGACAAGAAGAATCGCCTCGAAACCCAGGCGGCGTTCTGCTCCCGAGACGAGGCGGAGAAATCTCTGGGCCAACTGAAGGACGATTATACCCGTCTGTCCGGGGAGCTCGCGGAGATGACCAGCCAGAAGAAAAGCCTTGACGCTGGGATAAAAAATGTTGAAAAGCAGGTTGAGGACCAGCGTAAGTTGCTAAAGGCGGCAGAGGCCAATCTGAAGACCGAGAGGGAGCTGGTAAACGGGCTAAGGGATGAACTCCGAAGAGCCAAAGACAGCGTCCGATATGCCGAGGAGAAAACCCAGTTGGCCCAGGAGGCGACGGAGGCTGAAAAGAAGACAGCTTACCAGCTGGGGGTAGAGACGGCCACGTCCCAGCTTCTAGAGCAGTTCGCCTCGGTCAGCCGAGATTACTGCAACATAAGTTGGGGCAAAGCCCTGGATGCAGCTGGAGTCCCTGCCGACTCGGAGCTGAGGCTACCTAGGAGTGTATACTATGATCCTGATATTCGAGAGCTCCCTGGAACTGATCTCCTTCCTGTTCCACAGCTTCCAGAGGCTTCGGAGCCAACTTTGGTCAGCCATGCTCCCCCACTCACCCTTGGTGCAAGCAAGGAAACTGGTCAGCCAAGCGGCAAGGATAAGCCAACTGAACCAGCCCAAGAGAAAGGCCAAGGGTCAGGCGAAGAGAAAATTCCTTCTGAGCCCAAGGACCGAGCCCCTGACGCAACTGCTCGGATAGGCCAGGCTGCTGACCCCGTGCTTCCTTCAGCAGAAGGGTAGACGTATAGGGCTTTTACTTTTTGCACCTGTGCTTTTTTGTTTTATCCGAAGAATTGTAAACCATACTTTTATTTATGAAATAGATTTTCACTTGTCTATGATGTTTTAAATACCTGCCTTACTAATTACTACTGTCATATGCAACTGTACATTGCACTTGTAACCAAATAATGCAAATGAATCTGCTTGATACATCATACATATGGTGTAAGTAACCAAAACTAATATTGAAAAGGATAGGCCTAGCAAGAGTTAATGATGATTTGCATATCTTTTCAAGTTAAACATAAATTATTATTCCTCGGCTTCAAACTAAACACAACTAGGGGAAGCATTTATAAATTAGAAACAATTTAAACGCGATTAGGAGTTTTAGCACTAAGCCCCAGTGACACGGGCCGCGTGGGGGTATTAACTAACCTGTCGCTTGGTTCAAGGATTATAGAATTCGTATGTACTCGAGTGTTAACTAACCCTAGTCATCTGGTCCGAGGACTGCAGGCATGGCTGGATTTAAGTTTGAACACGAACCGCATCGGTGTTAACTAACCCTAGTCATCTGGTCCGAGGACTACAGGCATGACTGGATTTAAGTTTAAACACTAGAACCGCAACTGAGTGCTAACTAACCCAAATCATCTGGTCCGAGGACTACAGGCATGATTGGATTTAAGTTTAAACACTATAGAACTGTAACTGAGTGCTAACTAACCCAAATCATCTGGTCCGAGGACTACAGGCATGATTGGATTTAAGTTTAAACACTATAGAACTGTAACTGAGTGCTAACTAACCCAAATCATCTGGTCCGAGGACTATAGGCATGATTGGATTTAAGTTTAAACACTATAGAACTGTAACTGAGTGCTAACTAACCCAAATCATCTGGTCCGAGGACTACAGGCATGATTGGATTTAAGTTTAAACACTTGAGCTAACGGTGTTAACTAACCCTAATCATCTGGTCCGAGGACTACAGGCATGATTGGATTTAAGTTTAAACACTTAAGCTGGTGGCGAATGAGTGTTAACTAACCCTAATCATCTGGTCCGAGGACTACAGGCATGATTGGATTTAAGTTTAAACACTTAAGCTGGTGGCGAATGAGTGTTAACTAACCCTAATCATCTGGTCCGAGGACTACAGGCATGATTGGATTTAAGTTTAAACACTTGAGAGAAAACGGTGAATGAGTGTTAACTAACCCTAATCATCTGGTCCGAGGACTACAGGCATGATTGGATTTAAGTTTGAACACTTGAGAGAAAACTTTACGCAGAGAATTGGTACATCAATTGAAGAGAAGACTTGATTAATAGAAGTACCTCTTGAGGTTATTTACATTCCAAGGGCGAGGGATTACATGACTATCCAGGTCCTCTAAGAAATATGCTCCAATACCAGCACCTGAAGTGATACGATATGGTCCTTCCCAATTGGGTCCTAATTTTCCCCAAGCTGGGTTCTTCGCGGTGCCCACAACTTTCCTCAGCACCAGATCACCGGGCTATAAAGGCCTCAACTTCACGTTAGCGTCGTAGCCTTGTCTGAGCTTTTGTTGGTAGTGTGTCAGCCGAACCATTGCATTCTCCCTTCTTTCCTCAATCAAGTCTAAGTTCTTCTGTAGCTGCTCATCGTTGTCGGCTGGACTGAATGAGCTAGTTCTTAGCGTTGGGAACCCTGTTTCCAGAGGAATGACAGCTTCAGCCCCATAGGTCATCGAGAAAGGGGTCTCTCCAGTGGACCTGCGGGGCGTAGTTCTGTAAGCCCAAAGCACATGTGGCAACTCTTCTACCCATTTGCCCTTTGCATCATCTAGCCTCTTCTTTAAGCCGTTCAATATGACCTTGTTGGAAGCTTCTGCTTGGCCATTACCCTGGGGATAGGCTGGAGTGGAGTATCTGTTTGTAATTCCCAGCTCGCTGCAGTAATTCCTGAATGCCTTGCTGTCGAACTGTAAACCGTTGTCCGAGATGAGGGTGTGAGGAACTCCAAACCGTGTGACAATGTTCTTCCACACGAACTTTTGCACATCAACGTCTCTGATATTGGCTAGTGGCTCGGCTTCAACCCACTTGGTGAAATAGTCTGTTCCGACCAGGAGGTACTTCTTGTTTCCTACAGCTTTGGGGAAGGGTCCCACAATATCCAAGCCCCACTGGGCAAAGGGCCATGGGCTAGACAGTGGATTGAGGTTTCCCCCTGGCTGGTGAATGTTTGGAGCGAAGCGCTAACATTGATCGCACTTTTTGACGTATTCGTGTGCCTCCTTCTGCATGTTAGGCCACCAATAGCCTTGGGTGAGGGCTCGGTGAGCCAAGGACCTGCCTCCGGTGTGGCTCCCACAGATTCCTTCGTGCAACTCTTCTAGCAGTGTCTCGGTTGCCTCGGGATGTACGCATAACAAATATGGTCCCGAATAGGAGCGTTTGTATAGTTTCTGGTCTTCGGACAGCCAGAACTTAGTCGCCTTCCTCCGAACTTTATCGGCTTCTCCCTTCTCTTCGGGCAATATGTCTTCTTTGATAAATTTGATTAAAGGGTCCATCCAGCACGGCCCTGCCCTGATCTGGTTAACCTGGACTCCCCCCGACTTCGTCTCTGTAGGCCTGTGCAGGTCCTCGACGAGGATGACCCTCGGCAGGTCCTGTGCCGAAGAGGTGGCTAGCGTGGCCAAGGAGTCAGCATGTGAGTTGCCACTCCTGGGGATGTGCAGCAAACTGAAAAATTCGAACTCTGATTGTAGATGTTTAACACGACCCACGTATCCCTGCATTCTTTCATCCTTTGCCTCGAACTCGCCTTGTACTTGACCTACTACCAATCTTGAGTCCGAGAACAACTCCACAGACTTCCCACCCATTTTACGGACCATAGTCATCCCCATCAGTAGGGCCTCATACTCTGCTTCGTTATTTGTAGCCGAGAAGTCCAGCCTCAATGATTTCTCGATAATGATTTTCTCGGGGGATATCAATACCAGTCCAACTCCAGAGCCTCTTTGGTTTGCCGCGCCATCGACATACACTTCCCAATGGGAGGGATTCTGTTGAGAGACCATGCCAACTGATTTTTCATCCATGCCCGTCGTGGGCTTCACCTCTTCTAGCTGGGGCTCCGTGAACTCAGCCACCAAATCTGCGAGGACCTGTCCCTTGACCGATGTGCGGGGCATATATCTTATATCGAAAGCCCCTAAGATTGTACCCCACTTGGCAATCCGACCAGTGTAATCGGCACTTCGGAGTATAGCTTTGAGTGGGAGTTGTGTGAGAACGATCACCGTGTGGGCTTGGAAGTAGTGAGGTAGCTTCCGTGTGCCAAGCACTACTGCTAAGATAGCCTTCTCCAGTGGCAAGTAACGAATCTCAGCCTCATGCAGCGACTTGCTTACGTAATAGACGGGCCGTTGTACGCCAGAGTCTGACCGTATCAACACCAGGCTCACCGCATAGGGAGCTACAGCGATGTAGGCGAACAGTACCTCGTCTGGCTCAGGACTGGACATGATTGGTGGCCGAGACAGGTAATCCTTGAGTTGCTGGAACGCCAAAGCACATTCCTCAGTCCATTCGAATCCCTTCCACTTGTTGAGCAGAGAGAAAAAGGGCCGACACCTGTCTGCTGATCTAGAGATGAACCGATTGAGGGCAGCAGTCATTCCGGTCAGTTTTTGAACCTCCTTGGGATTCCGAGGAGCTCGGAGGTCGTTGATGGCCTTTATCTGGTCGGGGTTGACCTCAATTCCTCTGTGGGTGACCATGTATCCCAAGAACTTACCGGACCCTACCCCAAACGAGCACTTAGAGGCATTTAGTCGTAGCTTGTATTTCCGCAGAACCTCAAAGGTACTTTCAAGGTCTTTCACATGCTCGGCTATAACTTTGCTCTTCACCACCATGTCATCTATGTAAATCTCGATATTCTTGCCCAGCTGTGGCTCGAACATCCTCGTCATCATCCTCTGGTAGGTAGCTCCTGCGTTCTTTAAGCCAAACGGCATCACTTTATAGTGGTAGTTACCAATAGGAGTGACAAAAGCAGTTTTCTTCTGGTCCTCCATGGCTAATGGTATCTGGTGGTAGCCTTGGAAGGCGTCGAGGAAGCTCATCCGAGGGTGGCCGACAGTGGCATCAACCAGCTGATCGATTTTCGGCATAGGGAACGGGTCTTTGGGGCATGCCCTATTCAGATCCGTGAAGTCAACGCATACTCGCCACTTCCCACTCTTCTTCTTTACCACGACGGTATTCGCTAACCATTCGGGATAAAAAACCTCTTCGATAGCCCCAGCTGCTTTGAGTTTCGCCACTTCGTCTCTCACTGCGTCGGCGTGCTCCTTGGACGGGCGCCGAATAGGTTGCTGCTTGGGGATGACCAGTGGATTTACCTTCAAGTGATGGCATATAAACTCAGGGTCCACCCCTGGGGCCTCGTAAGCACTCCAGGCAAACACGTCGAGATTTTGCTTGAGGAACTCTACCAGCTCCTCCTTCTCTTGAAGAGGCAGCTGAGATCCGACTTGAAAGAACCTGTCAGGATCATCTCCAATGATCACTTTCGTCAGATCCTCACACCGAGCGCTTTCATCTGGTTCTCCAAAGGGCAATCCCCGGGACTGTAGTTGCTATAAATTCCTTCCAGCTACGTCCGAGGACTCGGCCGGGGCCTCATGCTGAATGGCGGCTACCAGGCACTGTCTAGCAACAGACTGGTCTCCTCGGATTTCATGTATCTGTCCTCCTGATGGATATTTGACCTTCTGGTGCAAAGTAGAGGGGACAGCCCCAAGTGCGTGAATCCAAGGTCTGCCTACGAGTGCCGTGTAGGGCGAATATGCGTCCACGACGATAAAGTCCAACTCCACAACCTCGGAGCCGGACTGCACAGGCAAGCGTATCTGGCCTTTCGGGATGACAGGCCTTCCTTCAAAGGTGAATAGGGGGGAATCGTACGGCGTCAGGTCCTGGGGTTTTAGGCCTAGCCCCTTGTAGAGGTCCGGGTACATTATCTCCACGGCACTGCCCTGGTCCACCATTACCCTCTTTACATCGTACCCTCCTATTCTGAGGGTGATGACTAGTGCATCATCATGGGGTTGGATGGTACCGATCATGTCCTCGTCCGAGAATCCCATAACCAGCGGGGCAACAGACCTAGCTCTCTTCGGTCCTTGGCTCGACTCCCCTGCTTGTGGTCGGCCTACTGACATAACTTTCAAAGGCCAGGACCTTGTTCTCCCCGGCGCAGCGAAGACGACGTTTATAGTCCCAAGCGGTGGCTTTGAGGGATCGTCCCTACGTGGCCCTGAGCCTGTCGGCGCTCGGCCGCTGGAGGGGTGCAGAAGATGTTTCAGTTTACCATCGCGGACCAACTGGTCTAGGTGATCCCACAGACTCCTACAATCTTCCGTTGTATGCCCATGGTCTTGATGGTACTGGCAGTAGAGATTGTGGTTGCGTCTCTCGGGGTTTCCTACCATCTTGTTCGGCCACCTGAAGAATGATTCATTCTTAATCTTTTCCAAGACCTGATGCACTGGCTCTTTGAACACGGTATTGACCGATTGAGGATTCATCGATCCTGATTGCCCGGCAAAATCCCTCCGCGGTTTATTGTAATTGTACCGGTCCGACCGCGAATCTCTCCTCTCCGGAGGGATAATCTTATCCTTTCCCTTGCCCTGCTGCTGATCTTCTTCAACCCTCTTATACTTCTCTATGCGGTCCATCAGTTGACGCACGTTTGTGACTGGTTTGCCAGATAGGGATCCCCTCAAACCGTGGTCAGTAGGGAGGCCGAGCTTGAACGTGCTGAGGGCCATTGCATCGTTGTTGCCCTCCACCTCATTGAACATCTCCCAATATCTGTCGGAATATGCCTTCAAGGACTCGCCTTCCTGCATGGACAAGGATAGCAGGGAAGAGAGAGGCCTGGCCACTCTTCGGCACGTAACAAAACGGGAGCCGAATGCCTGAGTGAGCTCTTTGAAGGAGTTGATGGAGCCCGCCTTCAAACCATCAAACCATCTCATAGCAACGGGCCCAAGACTGGAAGGGAAAACTTTGCACATCAGAGCTTCATCTCTGGAGTAGACAGCCATCCTCTGGTTAAAATGACTCACATGCTCCACGGGGTCAGTTTTACCATTGTAGACGGTGAATGTTGGCTGGTTAAAGCGCCGAGGGAGTCTGGCCTCCTCTATCCTGCGCGTGAAGGGTGATCTAGATATCTGATTTAGAGCCCTGTTCATGGCATCATTCTCCATGTCCTCGCGTGATGGGCTCCTACGCTCCCTTTTACGATGGGACTCCTCTACATAGGTGTAGGACTCGCTAGCTGGTGTCTTGGACTTGTGTTGATAAGAGACGTCCTGCTCATCATCAAGATCATCTTCAGAGTACGAGGAAGCCCGCTTCCTCTTTGCGTGTCGCAACTCCCTCTTTAGTTTTTCCACTTCCAGTTGTAAGTCACGGTTCTTCTCTGCATGGGACATGTGACTTCCGCTCTGTGATTGGCTCTGGCTAAGGCGCACAGTGTGTACACTGCCCTCACGGTTTTGTCTCCTCTCTAAGTTGACAAAATGGTCCACGTGTTGGGATGCCCTGGATTCTGCTTGTTGTTCACCTTGTTCTGCCATTGTCAACTGTTGTTTTCACTCTTGCACAAGCTCTTCCCACAGACAGGCGCCAATTGTAGGGTCAGATTCTGCTGCCCAAGCCCAAGGAGATGTGGATTTGGAGCCCACTGAACCCAAAACAATAAATTTGTAGAGAGTGGGTGAAAGAGCTAGGCTAATAATGAAAAATAACAGTATTAAACGGCACTGATGATAGGAAGATTTGAACTAATACGTGCTCGGACAGAGGTGAATGTCTCGTCCGAGGAGATGATTTTCATTGATGGACTTAGGTTACAAATGTTGGAGCTACAGTAAAATAATATGCTCTTCTCTCTCTTAACTTTCGATCCCCCTCTATCAGAGACCCCTCTCTCTTATATAGTGCTGCCTTTCTCCATCTCCACCGTCCACTTGTTCACCATCTGTGCGTCCACTTGAGTGCATGTCCCATCACACTCCCCCTTTAGCCCTGTCTGAGTGGCGGTAGCTGAGGATGCACTGTTCAGGGGTCTTCTCCACATAAATGCGGCCAGGAGGGTAGGTGCAGTGCATTAAATGCGGTGGTTGAAGTCTGTCTCTTTGATATTTCTCTGTTCCTGTCACCTTCTTGTGTGTCCGAGGTCCCTTTTCTCCCTTGACATTTGTCAAACAGATCGCTTGACACGTGCCAGACAAAAACCCCGTCGGGTCCGAGGGTATCGGTCTCCTCGGACGTATGAGCATCTCCTCGGACAGTGCACGTGCTCATCTGCGGACATTCTCGTTTCACATGGGCTTGACTGCGTCCTGGTCTCCTCGGACGAACAGTGGTCCTCGGATAGGGCCTTGGGCCCAATAAGTTGGGTTGGGCTTTTCTCCCCCACAGTATTAATAAACTAACAACCAAGACAAATACCCAAAATCATTGTTTCTTAATATATTAAGATACAATCATCTACTAACAAAAACAAAATACACGAAACACTATTGTTTCTTTATACAATCATCTATGAAAAGGGAACTCGACGCTCTTTCAAATCTTCAAAATCATCTACGATTGAATCCAAACTAAAGGTTGAAGCTATATCCTTTTCAATGTATAACATCAAAGAGTCCGTCAAAAAATCATTTTCCATTTTGTTTCGAAGGTTAGTTTTGACAACTTTCATAGCTGAAAATGCTCGTTCTGTAGTAGCAGTAGAAACTGGAAGAGTAAGCACAAGTTTGACCATTCTATAAACAAGTTTGTAATATTCTGAATTTCCAGTTCTCACTAACCATTGAGACAACTCAGATAAACTTTTCAATTTTTTGAACTCCGGATCCTGGATTACATTATGCTCAAAATGATAAAGCTCCTTCTCCAACACTTGTTTGTCATAATCTGTGAAATCTTGTGGATAGAAATTCTTTACCAACAAACAAAGATCACTACTTCTGAAAGATTTTAATGCCTCTCGAGGTTCTAAAGCTGAGCTAAGCCTAAGTAACTCCATTGCATCTTCATTAAACCGATAATTTAGTTCCTGTAGTTGAGAATCTATTGTAGCATAAAAAATATTTACTCGATAATGATGCTCATTTGTAACGTTATCTGGTTGATTACGAGCTCGACCTCTCCTCGCAATATAACGAGCATTCATATCCAGTACATCAATGCAATGCTTCTCACAAAATGAGATCACAGTGGTGAGTAAGCCATCCCATCCATCATCTCTAAATTTTTGGATAAGTGCTTTAGTAGATGAAACTAAATGCATGGCATTTAAAATGTCTTGAGATTGGCTTTGCAAAGCTTGACAAAGTTTATCAGTGATCTCCATAGTTTCCTTCTCAAGATGCAAGATGAAGACAAATTCAAATGAAGTTAAACCATCATAAGCTGCCTCTGCTTCTGCCCGATGTTCTCCATCAATTGCATCATCAATTATATTTTGCAAAACTTCAACAGTTGAAGTAAACATTCTTAATAAGCTAGAAACTGATCTAAAATGTGAACTCCAACGTGTTTCTACAGGTCGTTGTAAAGTGCCAATCTGATTAAGTCCACTTCCAGTCTCAAGCTCTTCAAGATCAATCAAACGTGCTATTTCATTAGCATTGGCAACTTTCAATTGCTCATTGCGCTTGCATGAAGCATTAACAATTCTGATCAGAAAAAGCAATGCAAGAAAGAAATGACTAATGGGAACAACTTGTTTGGATGCTTTTACTAATGCCAATTGTAAGCGATGTGCAAAACAATGGATGTAGTAAGCATATGGGCAATCATTCAAAATCAAAGCTTGTAATCCACTCCACATACCTCGCATGTTGCTTGCTCCATCATATCCTTGCCCTCGAATATTTTGTATATCTAAGCAATGTTGAGATAACAATGAATATATCTCCTTCTTTAGAGTCAAAGCCACAATGTCAACAACATGAATAAGCCCAAAAAAACGTTCTTTCACAAAGCCTTTTACATCAACATATCTAAAGACCACAACCATTTGCTCTTTCATGGACTCATCACGAGCTTCATCAACCATTATGCAAAACTTTGCATCACCAATTTCTTCCCGAATAGCCTTCTTCACTTTGGCTGAGAAAACATGTAAAATTTCCTTTTGAATCCTAGGTGATGTGTAGGTTGCATTTTTTGGAGCTTTTTCTATTATTTCAGCAATCTTCTCATTAAAAAAAGTCACAATACCCAATGATTCAAAAAAGTTCCCACGGTTTAATGAACTAAAACTTTCATCATTACCTCTAAAAGCTATAGCTTGAAAGGCAAGATACCGGACAATAAAAATTGAGGCCTTCAGTTGCAATCGATTATTTGCAATTTGTTCAGTAGTGAAATGATCAACTACCCTTTGCAAATGCTGCGATTGGTTCATCAAATCCTTACACATTTGCTCGGCAACTCTATGAGCTGAGTTAGGATCTTTTCCTATATGACCTTGAAGATAACAATCTTTGCCCCCAACCTTTTTCCAAGATCTAAATCCACCAACAATGAATGCATTTTGTTGTCCCACAACCCCATTTGGATTATGAAAGACAAAGCAAGGTAGACAATAAGCTGCATCTGTTGTAGGAGAATATTCAAGCCATTTTGAATTATTTTTAAACCAAGAAGCTTGAAAGCTACGATTGTGCTTTCCACTTTTCTTGAATGTCCCTAGAGGAGGTTGGTGCGGACCCTTTTTAATGTAAGCCCGTCGAATTTCATCACGTTGATTAACATGATATTCCCATATTTGTTTGCGTGTTCCGGGATCATAATCCAAAGAATCAAGGTCAATTCTTTGAAATTGTGTTTGAGAGATTGGAACATCGACATTTTCCAGAATTGGAACATCCACATTTTCCGGAATTGGAATATCCACATTTTCCGGAATTGGAATAGCAACATTAGTTGTTGGCAATTCCACGTTGACTTCAGAAGAATTTGAAGTTGAACCTTTTCTTTTGAAAAAATCAAGCATTGTAGTTGATTTTTTCATGATCTACAAATAAAATAAGAATCACCATTATTTTCTTAAATTTGTGTGAAAATTTTCTATAATATATGATTTGTTTTTTTCTTTTTGTCTTTAGTCTACCTTTATTTATGTTTTTGTGTTTGTCTACCTTTATTTATGTATTTGTGTTCTCTGATTGTCTCCCTCTTTGTCCCTCTTTCTAACACTGACCCACTAACCCAGACACTAATTGGCCTTACAGAAAAAAAAAAAAAGAAGGTAAAGTTGCTTTAACTTTACCCTTTGTTTTGTCCGTTGCCCAACCCCCAACCCCACTTGTCTGGCTGTCTCTATTATGCCCAACCACCGGTCAAAGAAAAAATTAATTCCTATAACTACAAACTCTACTCTCTCTCTCTCTCTCTCTCTATCTCTTTTATCTATATAAAGAATCACAAACACAGTTACACAGAGACAGAGTCACAGAGTCACAACCAAAAAGCCAACAAAAAAAAAAAAAAAAAAAACACCACAGGTAGCAGCCGCAGCCACATCAGTTCAATTCATCAGCAAAAACACAAACAAGCACACAAACAAGCACAGTTCAGTTCAGATTCTCAGCAAAAACACAAACAAACATTTTATATTTCTTAAGTTTTGAAGGCTTAAATACCTGTGAGCAGCGGGGCAAGACTCTTGAGCAACCGGCGACGGCGGCAATCGTCACAGACTCACAGCAACACGGCCGTGGCGTCTCGGGCGACTCACAGCGACACCGACACGGCGACTCACAGCAGCACGGCGTCACAGATCAAGATGGGTCTCGGGCTTCTCGGCGTCTCGCTCTCGCAATCGTCACACTCACAGACTCACAGGCCACAGCGACACGGTGTGGCGTCGACGGCGGCGGCGGCGTCACGGTCTCTCACTCTCTCTCTCGCCTCTAGCTTTCCTTTCCTTTCTTTTTTGTTTTATTTTTTCCTTCGTTTTTTTGCTTCTCCAGTTCTCCGTTTGGGTTGGCTTTACTGAGTTTGTTTTGCTTTGTTTTTTTTTTTTTTTTTTTTTTTTTTTTTTCATGGGCCATGGGCAGCTGGGCTGGCCGGAAATTGATGGGCTCTCAAGTTCCATCCATTTCCTTCCTTTTCTTTTTTGTTTTTTTTTTCTTTCGTTTTTTTGCTTCTATGTTTGAGTTGGTTTGGGACGGCTGAGTTTGTTTTTTTTTTTTTTTTTTTTTTTTTTTTACATGGGTCATGGGCTGGCCGGAATGCAGGGGTTCAAAATTTTGGGAGGGGGCCCCAACTAAAATCAAGGGGGGGCCCAAACTATTTTTTTTTTTTTTTAAGTAAATTTTAGCTGGTAAAATTTTTTTTTCTGGGCCCAGGGGGGGCCCGGGCCCCCTTTGCCCCCCTTCTGGGTCCGTCCCTGTGTTTAGTCTTGTTTAGGCTTGCTCAAAGTTTTGTAATTCATGTAAAGTTGGAATCGAGAGGCTGCAGATGCATTGGTGCATTTCGGCCTGGCTCGATTGATCGAAAGTCGACCAGAATGTTTTTTTACAGAATTTCCAACTCAGCCCTATCTCATTAAACGTTTTGGGTTTTATATTTTTGCCCTAGGTATATAAGGCAAAACCTTAGCCACGTTTTAGAGAGTTGCTCTGGGTGTATTGTTGCTCATATTTTGCGGTTTGTGTGAATCTCTTGTGAGATCCTTGAGGAGCTTTCCTTCACATAAACTTAGAGTTTTCTAGGTAGAGATAATTTCAATATCTTGATGATCAACTCAGTTGCTGCCATTGAAGCTTAAAGAAAAACAAACGTGGGTGCTTGTAACTGATGGAGAATCCAAGAAAGAAGGAGTCCATGGATTCGGAGCTTGCACGTGGTCGTGTCAATAAGTTCTACTGGTGGGTAGCATTAGGAAGTCAAGCGAGGAGCTTGTAAGTCCTTTTGTATGAACTTTGATTCTTTCATATAGTGGATTCAAGTTTACCTTGAGGATAGCTAGGTCACCTCCCCAGGTTTTTACCGTGTGGTTTCCTGGGTCATCATATCATTGTGTTATTTACTTTTCCGCTGCTTTATATTTTTGATATGATTGTTTGATTGTGTTAACCTAGATTTGCATAATTTGACTAAGTTAATCACTTGGCTAATTAACTAGGCTAATCTGGTTGGGTTAAGGGGTCTACAAACCGTTCAAGTGGTATCAGAGCAGGTAGCTATCTTGTTGTAGATCTTTTGATCTCTGAGCTGATCCTTGACCCCTGTTGTCATGGAACACGGACACTCTCTGGTTATTCCTCCTCACTTTGATGGGAACAACTATGCTTATTGGAAAGTAAGGATGAAAGCATTCCTGAAATCTATTGATGAGAGGGTTTGGAATTCCGTTGAGTACGGATGGGAGAAGCCCACTACTCCTGTGAGTGAGTGGCAAACTTCTAAAAAAGAAGCAGCTAGTTTCAATAGCAAAGCTATGAATGCCATCTTTAATGCTGTTTCTATGGAGGAATTTAAGAGAATCTCAAATGTTGAGGTTGCTCACACTGCTTGGAAAATCCTCCAAACTGTGCATGAAGGCACAAAGGCAGTTAAGATAAATAAACTGCAGCAATTAACTTCTAGATTTGAAAGCATTAGGATGTCTGATGATGAATCTTTTGATGAATTCTATGCTAAATTGAATGATATTGTTAATTCTGCTTTTAATCTGGGTGAAATCTATGATCAACCTAAAATTGTTAGGAAGATTCTTAGATCCTTGACTGAGGACTTTAGACCCAAAGTGACTGCCATTATTAAGAGCAATATTTCCAAAGGTACTGCCGGACATGCAAGGGACGGTGTGTCTGGAAGCCGTTCACTTTAATTCTCAAGAAAGAATTGCCGAGCAAGGACGAGGTGGCGAAACTTGGGCCCGCAATTTGTGCGGGTTCGGGCTGGGCTTCTAGGTAGAGAGAGAGAGGTTGGATTTATGGGCTGCGTCTTCATACCAGAGCCTTAGGCCCAAATATGCTCGAGTACATGGTGTCGTACAGTTTATATAAGGGAAAATATAACTTTTACATACTTCTAACTGAGAATCAGAGTAGAGCAAAACTAGTAAACTCACAATATTGCCAATGCATACCTCGGATTTACAAAGTTTTTACAAATTTTCAGACATTAAGTAAGATATTCAAACACTGATCAAACCACAGTTAAGTCCAAGGCACTCTAAAATGCCTTAAGTGATGCTCATGAACTTTGATTTACATCTATATTGGATGATGACAAACCATTTGACCCAAGGAAGGAATCTGAAGTTTATTTCTTTCTAACGCTTGGGCTAATGCTTGTCCAACACTTCAACAAAAACTTTAGTGTTTTAATTAATACTGAGTTTATGGTCCGAGGGACCTGATATGATTCAGTTTCTATTTAACACTTAGAAGATCAACTAAAAGATATTATTTTTCCCAAGGTACATGGTCCGAGGAGCCAGGCATGACTAAGGCTCTATCTGAAATTGTCATAGATGTCATAACGTGTTAATTTTCCCACAGCAAATGGTTCGAGGAACTAGACATAGCTTAGGTTCTATTTAACTCTTAGAGAATTAATTAAAAGATATCAATTTTCCCAAGGTATGTGGTCCGAGGAGCCAGGCATGACCAAGGCTCTATCTGAAATTCTCATAGATGTCATAACGTGTTAATTTTTCCAAAACAAATGGTCCGAGGAACCAGTCATAGCTTAGGTTCTGTTTAACACTTAGAAAGTTAATTAAAATATATCAATTTTCCCAAGGCATGTGGTTCGAGGAGCCAGGCATGACCAAGGTTCTGTTTGATACTTAAAATGACGTCGTAACGTGTTAATTTTCCCAAAGCAGATGTTCCGAGGAACCAGACATAGCTTAGGTTCTGTTTAACACTTAGAAAATTAATTAAAAGATATCAATTTTCCCAAGGTATGTGGTCTGAGGATCCAGGCATGACCAAGGTTCTGTTTGATACTTAAAATGATGTCAAAGATGTGAGATGAGGAGTATAGCAGACCCAAAGAAGATGAAGAAAAACTTGCATTAATAATAATATCTTCTAAGATTATTTACATTCCAAGGACGAGGTACAGCTTTTTCTTCTAGATCTTCAAGATAATACGCGCCAATCCCAGTTGGGTCCTAGCTTTACCCATGCTGGGTTCTTGGCGGCTCCCACAACCTTTCTTAAGACCAAATCCCCCACTACTAGTGGTCTTAGCTTCATATTGGCGTCATACCCTTGCTTGAGTTTGTGCTGATAATAAGTCAATTGAACCATGACATTTTCTCTTCGTTCTTCAGCTAAATCTAAACTCCTTTCCAATAGTTCATCATTACTGCTTGGAGTAAAAGAACTTGTTCTTATAGTGGGGAATCCAGTTTCCAGAGGAATAACAGCCTCGGCCCCATACTTCATTGAAAAAGGCTTCTCTCCTGTGGACCTACGAGGCGTGGTCCGATAAGTCCATAGGACATGCGATAACTCTTCGACCCATCTCCCCTTTGCATCATCCAGTCTCTTCTTGAGTCCACTTACTATGACTTTATTGACAGCTTCAGCTTGCCCATTCCCCTGTGGATATGCCGGGGTAGAATATCTATTCGTTATGCCCAGGTCGCAGCAATATCTCCCGAATGCCTTGCTATCAAATTGCAAACCGTTATCGGAGATAAGAGTGCGAGGGATTCCGAACCTTGTTATTATGTTTTTCCAAATGAAGCGTTTGGCATCCACGTCCCTAATGTTGGACAATGGTTCAGCTTCAACCCATTTGGTGAAGTAGTCTGTACCAACCAGTAAATACCTCTTATTCCCTGTTGCCTTAGGGAAAGGACCAATAATATCCAAGCCCCATTGAGCGAAAGGCCAAGGACTGGAAAGAGGATTAAGGACTCCGCTAAGTTGGTGAATGTTTGGGGCAAAAATCTGACATTGGTCGCATTTTTTTACATAGTCCTCCGCTTCTTTTTGCATCTTTGGCCACTAGTAGCCTTGCGTAAGAGCCCTATGTGATAAAGACCTTCCCCCTGTATGGCTTCCGCAAATTCCCTCATGCAATTCTTCTAAAATGATCTTAACTCCCTCTGGATGTACACAGAGCAGATACCACCCAGAAAAAGACCTCTTATACAACTTTTGATCCTTGAACAGCCAGAAACGAGGAGCTTTTCTTCGTACCTTATCAGCTTCGGACTTATCTTCTGGTAAAATATCTTCCTTAAGGTACCGTACGATGGGGTCTATCCAGCTAGGAGCTGCTCTTATTTGATGAACATAGGTCACAGCCTTTCCTATCTCGGTAGGTCTACATAAATCTTCTACGAGAATTATCCGAGGTAGATTTTGTGCCGAGGAGGTTGCCAATGTAGCAAGAGAGTCCGCATGTGTATTTTTACTTCTAGGGACTTGCAATAAATTGAAAGATTCGAATTTAGAATGTAAATGTCTAACCTGGTTTAAGTATCCTTGCATTCTAGGATCTCTGGCTTCTAACTCCCCGTGGATTTGGCCAACGACCAATCTTGAATCAGAGATCAACTGGACTGTTTTTCCACCCATTTTTTGTACCATGATCATTCCTTCCAGCAAAGCTTCATATTCAGCTTCATTGTTTGTAGTCGAGAATCCCAATCTTAAAGATTTTTCAATCGTAATGCCCTCTGGTGAAATCAAGACTAGCCCTACACCAGATCCCTTATGGTTCGCTGCACCATCAACATAAACTTTCCAGGGGACAAGTTCTTGCACGGAGATCATTCCAACCGATTTTCCATCCATGGTTTGCTCTTCTATTTTTTCTTCTTCCGAGGATTCAACAAACTCAGCAACCAGGTTGGCAAGAACCTGACCTTTGATAGAAGTGCGTGGCATGTATTTGATGTCAAAAGCCCCTAAAATCGTACCCCATTTAGCTACTCTCCCCATGTAATCAGCACTCTGTAGCAGAGATTTAAGCAGGAGTTGAGTCAGGATAACAACCGTGTGTGACTGAAAATAGTGGGGAAGTTTGCATGTAGCATGCACTACAACAAAAATAGCCCTCTCCAATGGTAAATAACGAACCTCGGCTTCATGTAATGACTTGCTTACGTAGTAAACTGGCTTCTGTACACCCTCATCAACACGTATTAGCACCAGACTCACCGCATGGGTGGCTACATCAATGTAGGCAAACAACACCTCATCCATCTCGGGTCTGGACATAATAGGAGGTCGAGATAGATATTCTTTCAACTGTTGGAAAGCCATGGTACACTCCTCAATCCATTCAAACCCCTTCCACTTATTTAATAACTGAAAGAAAGGTCTACATCTATCAGCTGACCGAGAGATGAACCGGTTTAGAACAGCAGTCATTCCTGTAAGCTTCTGAACTTCCTTGGGATTTCGAGGTGGTTGCAGGTTGTTGATTGCCTTAATTTGGTCAGGGTTGACCTCAATTCCACGGTGAGTGACCATGTAGCCCAAGAATTTCCCTGATCCAACACCAAATGAACATTTAGAAGCATTAAGACGCAGCTTGTGCTTCCTTAAGGTATCAAAAGTATTTTCGAGGTCAACAATATGGTCTGACTTCATTTTTCTTTTTACCACCATGTCATTGATGTAAATTTCCATATTCTTTCTTAGCTGAGGTTCAAACATCCTTGTCATCATTCTTTGGTAGGTGGCCCCTGCATTTTTCAAACCAAAAGTCGTCACCTTATAATGGTAATTTCTAGTAGGGGTGACAAAAGCCGTCTTTTCTTGGTCGTCCACAGCCAGAGGTATCTGATGGTACCCTTGGAAGGCATCCAGGAAGCTCATCCGAGGATGGCCTATAGTTGCATCCACGAGTTGATCAATCCGAGGCATAGGGAAAGGGTCCTTTAGGCAGGCCTTATTCAAGTCTGTGAAATCTACACATACGCGTCATTTTCCACTCTTCTTTTTTACCACTACTGTGTTAGCCAGCTATTCTAGATAAAAGACTTCTTTAATAGCCCTAGCTCATTTGAGTTTCACTACTTCGTCCTTAACAGCATCAGAATGTTCTAGATCTGCACATTTGGCCTCCTCAGCTGGCCCCTTACTAGGTAGGACCGTAGACTTTGACTGCTATAAACCTTCATTCACTGAGGTCGAAGACTCAATTGCTGACTGATGCGTGATGGTGGACACAAGGCACTGTCGAGCTGCAAATTGGTCCCCTGCTAGTTCCTCGATCTGGTCTCCTGACTGATACTTTACTTTTTGATGTAGAGTTGAAGAAACAGCCCCTAAGGTGTGAAGCCAAGGCCTGGCCAGGATGGCCGTGTAGGGGGAGTATGAATCCACCACTATAAAGTCCACATTTACCACTTCTGAGCCTGCCTGCACTGGTAATCTGATCTGGCCCTTAGGAATAACCACATTCCCATCAAAACTCACCAAAGGGGAATCATAGGCGGTTAGGTTCTTGGGTTTCAAGTGCAGCCCTTTATATAGATCTGGGTACATGATTTCCACACAACTGCCCTGGTCTACCATCACCCTTCTTACATCATACCCATCTATTCTAAGGGTTACCACCAAAGCATCATCATGCTGTTGGATAGTTCCTACCTTATCTTCATCCGAGAAACTCAACGTCGGCCGAATTTCTACTCTGGCCCTCTTCGGCCTGAAGTTTGCATCCTCGGCTAGGAATCGATCTACTGACATCACCCTGGCGGGCTGCGAACCGGTCCTCCCAGGTGTATCAAAGATGATATTAATTGTGCCTATTGGCGGTCTAGAAGAAACATTTCCCTGAGTACCAGACCTCGGCTGGTCATCTTGCCCATTAGGGCGATACAGGAGATGTTGCAATTTCCCTTCCCTGACCAATTGCTCTAGATGATTCCACAGTGTCCGACAATCCTCGGTAGTATGTCCTCGCTCCTGGTGGTACTGACAATGGAGGCTCTGGTTGCGTCTCAAGGGATCTCCACTCATCTTACTCGACCATTTGAAGTAAGGCTCCCTTTTTATTTTCTCCAAAACTTGATGCACTGGCTCTCTAAACACAGTGTTTACAGCCTGAGGAGCTGCAGGTAAAGATTGCCCAGCAAAATCTCTCCGGGGTCTGTTGTTATTGTAGCGGTCCAACCTAAAATTCCTCATCTCCTGAGGGATAACCTTGCCTTTGCCCTTATCTTGCTGCTGATCTTCCTCTACCCGCTTGTATTTGTCAATTCAATCCATGAGTTGACGTACATTGGTGATAGGTTTACCAGTTAAAGATTTTCTTAAGCCATGCTTGGTAGGTAGGCCGAGCTTAAAAGTACTAATGGCAACATGATCAAAATCACCCTCTATCTCATTGAACATCTCCCAGTATCTTTCTGAATATGTCTTCAAGGTCTCTCCTTCTCTCATGAACAAGGACAGCAAAGAAGCCAAAGGCCGAGGAGCCCTTCTGCACATGACAAATCTGGATCCAAATGCTTGAGTAAGCTCCTTGAAAGAATCAATGGAACCTGCCCTCAAACTATCAAACCACCTCATCGCCACCGGCCCCAAACTGGACGGGAACACTTTGCACATCAAAGGCTCATTTTTGGAATGTACAGCCATTCTTTGATTAAAGTGACTAACATGCTCCACAAGGTCCGTTCTTCCATTATATATGGTGAACGTGGGTTGGGAGAATCGCTGAGGGAGTTTCCCTCTTTCAATCCATCGTGAAAAAGGAGACTTTGCAATCTGATTAAGTGCTCTACTCATGGCATCATTCTTGAGGCCACCGAGGATGACTTTCTGTCTCTACGCTTATGATGATAATCCTCATTATAAGAAAAAGTCTCGCTAGGAGGAGTTTTCGACCTACGTCTGTAGCTAAAATCTTTCTCACCATCAGAAGAAAAGTCAGGATCTGGTGAGGCTTGCCTACGTCGTTCATAGCACAAGCTTCTCCTCAGGTGATCAATTTCCTTTTGCATGTTCCTGGCATTTTCTTCCTAAGAAACATGGCTTTTACCCTTAGCCTGGCTTCTACTAGTATGGGTAGTATGTACACTTCCCTCCCGATCTCGTTGCCGCTCAAGATCACGGAAGTAATCTTGACGTTGAGACCCCATGGATTCTGCCTGATGTGGACCTGATCCTACCATTTTTATCAGTGAAATTAACTGAAAACTCCAATCTTCCCACAGACGGCACCAATTGTAAGGACCAGTTTGGATTCCAAGCAATGAATTTGTAGAGAATGAGTATTAAGATATTGAACAGAAAAAAGGTTTGTAATGAAGACAACTTGTCCTCGGCAAGATCCGAGGTGGTTTATTCTTATATATTCTTTTCAAATTTGATTATAAGCTTTTTTCTAAGATGTTACAGTCTTTCTCTCATCAATTTTCTTTTTCCCCTCCCCTTTTTTGGGCACCATTTTCCCTTTATATACTCTTCTTCCTCCCCATGTCCATTTGCCACATGTATCCAAAATGATCGGTCTCGATACTTGTCCCATCAGCACCTTCCATCCATCTCCAGCTAGTAGCTGTAAGGTTGAAATATACTGTTCAGGTATCACCTTCACATTAATGCGGCCAGGGAGTTGGTACAGTGCATTTAATGCAGAGTTAGCAGCTTTTGTAGATATTTGTTGCCTTTCTCTACTCCTTTCCTATCCAGCGTCAGACTTCTAATCGTGATGCGACTTTGTAGGATGTTTAGGACGGTAGGGCATTCCTACTGATCTTGGATCCCTACTTCCGATATGAATTCTCTTCTTGGACATCTTTTAGACTATTATGTACAATTCTTGTCTCTTCCTCTTCTACCCTTCTAATAATAACATTGCTTGGCCGTCCACGGACATGTTAATATCCTCGGATTGGGCCATAGGCCCAGAATACACAGTTTCACTAGTATCTTCTGACTATCTGGTCCCCACAATAGCTTTTTTATGTTTTTATTTATTTAAATAGAAGCATTGTAAAATATAGAGATTTTAATTTCAAAATACTTTTTTTTTTGGGATAATTGACAAATAAAACATAAACATAAAAATAAGTAGCTTTTTTATGTTTTTATTTATTTAAATAGAAGCATTGTAAAATATAGAGATTTTAAATCTAGACCAAAGAACCGCCAAAATAAAAAATTGAGCGGCATTGTTGCTGTACTTAAATAAGTTGTGACAAGCAACATAAATTGAGCGGCATTGTTACTGTATATTCGAATCTGCTTACTGCATTCATAAAATCTGTTTTCTACATTAACTAAAACTGTTCATTGTTTTCTCATAAAAATTGTTCACTGTTTTCTACATAAACTATTTCTAGCATTCTGCATAAAATTATTTTCTGTTCAGCATTATTTAAAAAATTGTTCACTCTCTTTTCTGCATAAATTATTTTCTATTCACTATTTAAAAAATTGTTCACTGCTTTCTCATAAAACACCTAGTGAAATCGTGTTTTCTAAATTTAAAAGCCAAATCTAAATGCTTTTTCATGTTTGAATTTCACAATAATCGAATCTATTTTTCTGCATTGATAAAATCTGTTTCTACATTAATAAAATTTGCTCTCTACACATCATGTTTACTGTATATTCGAATCTGCTTACTGCATTCATAAAATCTGTTTTCTGCATTAATTAAAACTATTCATTGTTTTCTCATAAAAATTGTTCACTGTTTTCTGCATAAACTGTTTCTAGCATTCTGCATAAAATTATTTTTGTTCAGCATTATTTTAAAAAAAATTTCTCTCTTTTTTGCATAAATTATATTATGTTCACTATTTAAAAAATTGTTCACTGTTTTTGTAGGGACCGGTTTCGAGCACTCTCCACAGATTGAGAGAGTGGACCTAAGCCCAGCTAACCCTGCAATGAATTTATAGAGTATGGGTTCAAGAGCTAGGCCCTAGTGAGGAATGCAACGGCCATGCATGGTTGTACGTGAATGCTTAGTAACTTAAGTGTGGGTGGTGATAACCTAAACGCGGGTTGGAATGCACAATAAGGCTTCTCGGACGGGTTTATAGAGGTTGAAGTTGCTCTTATTTCCTTGAGCAAAGGTTACAAGGGTTGAGAGAATATACACTACTACAGTATTTCTTTTCTCTGGTTTTCCGTCCGTCCCCTCTCCAAGTGGGACTTCTTACATTATATACCTCACTCTCAGTTGATCCTAGCCCCACATTTGTCGATCAACCAGGTTTCCACTTGAGAGCTTGTCCCATCAGCCGCATTCCCCTCTCCCCTGTGGGTTGCAGCGCCCAAGACGGCACTGTCCAGAGGTCCTATCCTCATTAATGCGGCCAGGGCGTTAGTTGAGGGCATTTAATGTGGAGGTGACAGTTCATCTGGGACTTGCTCCTCCACCATGCTTCCATGTCCGGTGCTTGGTACTTGCTATTTGCTCCTTGGACACTCAGGGAGATTCCCTTTGAGAGTGTCCCGCTTGCCCACTCTCTGATCTCAGGAGTCCGAGGAGGTAGCCATCCTCGGCAATGCTTCTTGGGCAACTGGGCTCTACACTTTCGTCCTCGGACCTTGGACACATCCTCGGCATGGGCCTTTGGGCCTGGTTCGAAGTGGGCCGGGGTTGCCTGACTCTTTCTGGCCCCACAGTTTTCTTATTTACGTTTTTTTAAAATATGAAGGTTGCATAAGTACAATAATGATTGATTTACAATTTAAATTGAAAAATAAATAAAAGATGCCTCTATCACCCCAAATGAATGTAGAATGAACTAATGTTAAGGCAAAATGACTAGAAGTTCTTTTTTTCAAAGAAAAGGTGACCAAAGGTAGGAGCTTATGGGATATTCCTATGCTTTCTGAGTGTAACTGGAGGTGGAGGAAAAATTAAGGACATGTTTTATCATTTATGGCATGACCACTAGCATCTGAATTCTTCATTACTGCAAGCTTGCAGACAAGGTGTAGCATGATGCAATTGTTGGACTTATGCTAGATCAAAGAATCTATTTTTGAATCACTAGAGATGTGTAAAGGTTCAAATACATCAACACATATATTTACTCTATTGAAATACTTCAATATTAGCAAATACAATTGTATTGCTAAATAGTTGACCATAACTTTTATGATAAAAAAAAAAAATCAACAACAAAGAAATCAGTCATATCACTGATTATTTATTTCCCTTCCCTCGGTAATTGGATATCCGCGGTAACACACTCATAGTGATCCAACGATCTTCTGCGCGTGTCTTTGAATGGACGGTTAGATGGGTCTATTGGAAAGCGGAAAAAAGGACGGGAAAGGAAGGGTCTCTTTTGTCCCTTCCTCTACCCCCTTTTGCTAAGGGAGACCTCAGACCTCCTTTCTGGGTCTTTTTACGTTCTTCTCTCTTCAAACACTACAAACTTTCTTTCCCCCTCATCTTTTTCCTACCTTCTTTTTCGACGGCCCTCCGGCGATTTCCAGCGACCTTCTTTTTATCTTCCTTCCTATTATCTTGTAAGTCTGTCTATTCCTTTACTCTTTAGATTTAATCTTTGCCATTTCTCTCTTCTTTATTCTTACTCTGCCTGCTATGGGGAAGTTCAAATCGATGGTTGATGCACCCGAGGGGATGACCTGAGTTTAGGAGGAAGTATAACTTCCCTGATGACGTTGAGGTGAGCTATTGCTCGGAAGACGAGGCAATACTATCAAGAGGAGAGGATAGGGTAGTACTTCCACTTGTTGCTGCAGTAGAAGGTGGAGTCACCATTGCCGTCCCCACTCCATCTGATCGCCCTGAAGACAAAGGATGAAGTAAAACAACCCGTGATACTTCCATATATCCCGCGAAGAAATCAATATTCTCGCCTCCATTTCATTGGACGATCCTTCTGCCGAGATGCCACATAAAAGAAGTAGGGTCACCCTGCCCAAAATTTGGATGCTCCTGGTGTACCTCAAAGCCAAACACCTACTCCTACAACAACTGTCCGGACCCGTGTGACTAGGGTTGGGAGTAAACGTCCAAGGGGATCGAACTCCAAGCAGCAGCAAACAATTCCTGATTCGGAGAACTCCCCTCTAGACTTGGGCGATACCCATGTGGAGGTTATGGATGCACCAGCCTACATAAAGGCTTTTATGGTGGACGGGGAGACTCTTCCGGCCATAGACAGAGTAAGGTCGTGGAGGAAAAGTCGCTGAGTGTGTGGGGAAGGCTCTTCTACTTCCCGAGGACATGAAGTACTGGGCAAAATGGGATGATGACAACTTGCTGCTGAACATGAAAAGGGAAGCCATCATGGTAATTCACAATCTCATTGCATTTCTTATTTTTTTTTAAAGGATTTTGCAAGCTCAATCAATCTTTTCTTTATAACTTTTGGCTAGGGCTATCAATGCTCCGCGGTCATTGAGGAGAGGTTTCTTGCTGTCAAGGCTAAGGCTAAAGAGCTGAATGCTGATAATGAAGATCTGTTAAAGAAAATTTGTGACACAATAAACAAAGTTTCTGAATCCAAGAAGCTTAGAGATGAGGCGGAGGAGAAGACCAAGGCCATTTCTGAAAGGAAAGAAGCTTTAGAGAAAGAGCTCGAGGAAACGAAGAAAGCGCTTGCGGAGAAAGACGCTAAGCTGAAAGGCTATGTGGCAGATGATGAGGCCAGAATTCAAGAGTCTTATGAACAAGGTCAGCTCGACTGCATTTCCTCCGTGAGGTCTGAAGTACAGCAAAACCTTCAAGTCTACTTTTTGAAAGGATGGTTTGCTGCGCTTGATAAGATGCAAGTGGAGTCTTCCTCCTCGCAAGAAAGCAGCATCCCAATTCCTGGAGAACTCAACATCATTACTAATCCCGAGATTCAAGCAAACATCAACGAAGAATTCCCCCGTCCGTGAGGTTAAAGGAGATGTTCCTATTACGGGAACTTCCCCGTGCTTAAATTTTTTCTTTTAGATGCCTTTTGTTTTATTTTGGAACACTTGTCTACTTCATATTTGATATATCCAAAAAATACGACCGTCCATACCTTGCCTGTGGACGACTGATAAGAACGAGAGTGATTGCCCGAATCTACAAGTCAGTCGTCCATACACCTGTCACGATCATCCGTTACAAAATGAACAATAAATACCGATACCGTTGAAGAAGTATCTGTCAAATTTACTACCCTGCACGGACGTTACAAGGTCAAGGAATTACACCCTCATTATGGCAGAACCAACGGCTAGAAGGGCACTGAAAAACAACCTATATATATCCCCAAACGGGATCCGGAAAAGGTACAAGAACACTTACTAGAAATTTCATTATCAAAGAAGTACTTGATTCTTTCTAAAAGGAGTTTCCTTTCCTAACTTTGGCATCGGAGGTTTTGTGGCTGGCGCCACACCGGTGACCACATACATTTGTGTTTAGATATACTCTTCGCAGGATCTGGAGCGGAGGCTGACGATATCAATCTGGACGAACATATCTACTGACGATCTTAGCATCATCAATATTAGTTTTTGTTATGCGTTTTAGAATCTCGTCTATTAAGTATATTCTGTATGATTCCTATTTATGCTTTTTTTAACTAATTAAGATGTTTTGACGCTTTTTAGTCAAAACTTGTCCCGGGGAAGCTCATCATTTGCTCCTCGGGATCTATTACCATGTCCATGCTTTCCAGGTTGGGATTAAGTGATTGATGGGATATGATGCTCCCTTTATCTATCACCATTGGATTAGATGGATATGCTATTAGCAACTCCCCCACCAATGACCCCTGGCTTTGAGAATGGCTTCAAGAGCTCATGCGGAAGAACCCAAAGTAATCACCGTCCTCCCTCCTTGAGCAAAACTTTCCACAATCGAATGGTCAACAATTAGCATCAAGAACCCAAAGTAAAACAAACTTGTATGAGAATGTGAAGTGTGTGCCATAGGTAACAAGTGTGTAGAGTGAAATAGAGTCAAGAGCTAGTGTGTGTAGGTGTCTAGAAGTGAGGTGTGTGCAAGTGTATTTGGTGAATAAGTGCCGTGTTTGCAGTGCACTAGTGTCAATGTATGGGAGTCAAGCATCAATGCTTGTAAAGTGTTGTAATTCAAAAAGTTAAAGTTTTTAAATAAAAGCTCTTTGTTCAGTCTTTTGTTCAACAATCTAGTGTCAGAGCTTCTGCTAACCCAACATTTAGGTCTCTTAAGCCATAATATTTTCAAGATTCAGAACAAAAGAAATATGTTCCATTTGCAAATTTGCTATATATCAAATGGCTAAATATCTGAGTTATTCAGTGGAAAATTTTATTTATAATCTTAAATGGCATTAAAATTTGTGAGTTATGTCATGCAGGATTGGCCCATGAAGAGTAAGCTCGATCCTAAGATCTATGGACCACCTGAAACTTTGATTACAACAGAACTAGTGGAACGAGAGATCAGAGGCATTATGATTGTTAATGAGGTTACATATGTACACATAATTAGATGTTAATCTCCCTATGTTCCTTTCCTTTTGATGCTAATACTCCACTCAAAGTGTGCCTATAAATTTGCCTCTCTTTGTACAGTTACAATTGCTACTTGTCCGAATAGTTATTTTCAACATTTGCATCTCATTTAAACATATTTAATCTAAATATGCTTTCTATCAAATGCTAAGTGTGTAGATAGGTATACATGTAATAAAAACTAAAATATAAAATTTTTATTACATGGGAAATCTCGAGAAGCAAAAAGTGCTCCCATCATTGCATAGCATGTTTTACTTGAATTTCCAATGATTATCTAACTGTGTCATCTTGCACTTACCTCTCTTCATAGGCAATCCACCTGAATGGTTAATGAATGAGTCCTCTAATTTCCATGGTTGCATGCCTTGAAAAGTAAGAGGCTATTTGTGTTGGATTATCATGATCTGTTACTACCTTATGTGAACAAAGTAAGAGAGGTAGAAGGGACTACATTGTATGGTTCAAAGGCATTGTTCTTCCTTACCAAGGATGGCACACGAAGGCCTGTTGCCATTGAACTCACTCGGCCTCCAACTGGTGACAAACCCCAATGGAAGCAGGTTTTCACCCCAACGTGGGATGCCACAAGTTGCTGGCTGTGGAGGTTGGCTAAAGCTCATGTTTGTGCTCATGATGTTGGTTATCACCAGCTTGTCATTCACTGGTGAGCACTATTTATGCAAACATGAACTCAAATCATGATAAATTGGCATTGCAATCAACTTCTTTAGTGACTGATTTTTTGGACAACCCCGAAACTATGGTTAAAGAATTCCCCTTGATATCATACTAGTTGTCTACTTGGGCTCAGACAAATCTCAATTGTTATCATTGATTTTTGGGATTCTTTCTTTGTACTTTTGCAGGCTATGGACTCACTGCTGTACAGAGCCATACATAATTGCAGCTAACCAACAATTAAGTGCAATGCATCCAATTTACAGACTTTTACATCCTCATTTCAGATACACAATGGAAATCAATGCTCTTGCCCGTGAGAGCCTCATTAATGCAGTTGGGATAATTGAAAGTGCCTTCTCACCGGCTAAATACTCCTTTGAACTCAGTTCTGCTGCTTACAACCAGCTCTGGCGGTTTGTCGTGGAAGCTTTGCCAGCAGATTTGATTAGAAGGTATTGCAGATGATCAAAATAATATAAGATTGTTCCAGTTTTATTCATGGTTCCTATACGGCATAATCAGATGAAAAGTTTTCTGTGGTTATACTTAGGTTGCTACTTTTTCACTCAGCAGTTTCTCAACTTCTTGATACTTAATGAATTATCAAGCTTGCAAATTACTTTGCATAACACCCTCAATGAAATTTCAAAACAGTATTGTTGATCAACTTTCAAGGGAATGGTGCCCGACTAGAATGGTGAAAAAGAATACATGTGACTGATCATGACTTGACTGTTGAAGTTCCATAGCTGATCCCAAAATTTCGGGACTAAGGCTTGGATTTTGCTGTTGTTTCAGGGGAATGGCAGTTGAGGATCCAACAGCTGAGCATGGCTTGAGGTTAAACATTGAAGACTACCCTTTTGTCAATGATGGTCTAATCCTTTGGGATGCCATCTCTTGTGAACCACTACTACCCTGAACCATCTCTTGTCCAGTCTAATGGGGAGCTTCAAGCTTGGTGGACAGAAGTTAGAACAAAAGGCCATGCAAACAAGAAGGATGAGCCATGGTGGCCTGTCTTGGAAACACCAGAAAATCTAATTCATATTTTAACAGCCATAATCTGGGTAACTGCTGGACACCATGCAATTGTGAACTTTGGGCAGTATGTGTTTGCTGGTTACTTCCCTAACCGGCCTACTATAGCTTGAATCTACATGCCAATTGAGAATCCATCTGATGAAGAATTCAAGAACTTTTTGAAAAAAACCAGAAGTTGAACTGTTGAAATGCTTCCCTTCACAGATTCAAGCAACCAAGGTGATGGCTGTTTTGGATGTCCTATCAAATCACTCACCAGATGAGGAGTATCTTGGTGAGAATATGGAACCATCTTGGGAAGAAAATCCTGTCATAAAAGCTGCATTTGAACAGTTTAGTGGCAGACTGAAGGAGCTTGAGGGAATCATTGATGAGAGGAACACCAATTTGAAACTGAACAATAGAGTTGGAGCTGGAGTTGTACCATATGAGCTCTTGAAGCCATTCTCAAAGCCAGGGGTCACTGGTAGGGGAGTTCCTAATAGCATATCCATCTAATGCGATGGTAGTAGCATCAGTTTTTGTGTAAATAAAATTAGGTACATGTACTGAGGAATTTCACAACTCTTCCATCCTATGTGATTTTCTTGGTCTTGGATAAGATTGTAAGAGGCAAAATTTTAAGCCAATTATAAAATGCCACATCAAAGTATAGTGGCAAATTATGAATTAATGTCATTAAATTAATTAAATCAAATGATGACATGTGTCGTCTAAATTGATATTACATTGACATATTGAAATTTGCCACATGTCATTGGGCCCACAAGATAAAGAAAAATTTCCTATACAAAATTTAGGGATAATTATCTTTATTAAAATAAATAAATAAGATAAAGATAAAATTTTCTATTCAAAATTGATAGATAATTATCTTTATTAAAATAAATTAAATAGAGATAATTATTTATCTTTATTGATTATTATCTTGATCAAAATATGATATTTATCAAAATAGATAAATAGAGATGATTATCTTTAAGAAGAATTTGGGCCAATCAAAAGTCTACTACATACTTTCAAGTATATCAATACAAAGTGGAGCTTATCCTCTAAAATCACTATAAATAGAGGACATGCCCTCTCATTTTCAACACCAAGTTTTCAGGAGGCCTAAGCTCTGGAGAAATTCCGTCTTAAAAAACTTTGAAGAACTTGAAGATTCTTTGAAGAACTTGAAGAACATTCGAAGGGCTTGAAGAACTTGAAGGACAATAAATCTCTAATAAGCTCGAAGCTAGAGATTTATTGTATAGACCGATCAATCCATCTTCCAATTAAAGTCAAGAAGATTCTTGTTCGAGTCAAATTCAATGAAGATAGAATCAGAGGGTATTCTTTTGTAAAAGAATTGAAATAGATATTATACTCATTATTCATCAATACAAATTTATATTTGCAAACCATCTTTCTTTTCAATTGTTTGATTTTTTGCAATTGGGAAATTTTGTGTCTACAAATTTTTGGCACGCCCGGTGGGACAATCTCTACCTCTCATCTCTTCTTCATCAATTTGTCATATCTTTTGAAGTCTTATGGCTTCAAAGAAGACTCAAATCAACAACCCTCTTTTTGGAACAAGTGAAGTTGATCCTATAATGGATTCAGACTCTTCATCAAGTTTTGACACTTCCTATGTTGGACCTATAACAAGGGGAAGAATGAAAGCTCATACACAGGTGTATACTCAAACAACACCCATACCCTAGCCTTCACCTATTTCCAACACTTCTAAAGTTGAAATGTCGCAGACAGCTTCGTCTATGCAAGGGGCAAACAAAGATGTAGTGGGTCTTGTCAAATACATGTTATCTCATCCAGCTTTGTCTCAAACTTCAGAATCAATCCAAGGAGTTCCAATAGCTGAAGAAGAAAACAAGTCACCTAATGGCTCTGAGTTCTCCTTTTCAGAAAATATTCCTACTTCCAAGCTTAGGGACTCTCCTCGCTCTGTTAGCTCATTCACCATGCCAGTCATGATGACTAACACTACATCTCTGGAGGAACAAGTCTCGACTATAGCTCAGACTTTAGAAGAATGAATGAAGTCTATGAAAGAAAGGGAAGCATTGAGAGATGCATAAATAACTCTCCTAATGGATAAGATGGGGAATTCATTTGGACTGAATCATGAAGATGAAAGCTTTAGGCTAAAACAAACCCATAATGACAAACCTGAGAATTCAACAAAGGATCTCAATTTCTCTACAGATGGGTCTATCTCTCCTGACCAGCTTAAGGAGTTAATCAAGGAAGCTATCAAAGACCAAGTTGGGGGTGGAAGTCAAGCATCCATTGCCTACGCTAAACCATACACTCAAAGGATAGATCTCTTAAGGATGTCTCAAAACTATTAGCCACCGAAGTTCCAACCATTTGAGGGTAAAGGCAATCCAAGGCAACATGTAGCTCATTTCATGGAAACTTGTAACAATGCTGATACTTATGGAGATCTCATGGTCAAGCAATTTGTTCGATCATTGAAAGGAAATGCATTTGATTGATACACTGATCTAGCGTCGGGCTCTATTGATAGTTAGAATCAAATGGAAAGAGAATTCCTAAATCGTTTTTATAATACTCGACGTACTGTTAGCACGATAGAGCTCACCAATGCAAAGCAGTGGAAAGAAGAGCCGGTCATTGATTACATTCAACGGTGGAGAAACCTTAGTCTTAATTGCAAGGATCAATTATCTGAGTCGTCTGCAATTGAGATGTGTTTTCAAGGAATGAATTGGGCTATAAGCTACATCCTTCAAGGAATAAAGCCCAAAACATTTGAAGAATTAGCAACACGTGCACATGACATGGAGCTTAGTATTGCTTCCAATGGTCACCAAGGCCCGCCTGTTCAAGAACCCTGCAATGGGAGAGAAAGACAAGATACTCGCAAAGGGGGCAAATTCCCTCCTAAACCGGAAAACAAGCAGTCTTTGATTGTAACTACTGCTCCTCTCAAAGTTCCAGTTAAACCCAAGATAAAAGAACAGATGTTTGCTCTCACTCAAGATAAGAGAAGAAGAAGACCAACATTACAAGAGATGCAAGAAAAGCAATATCCATTCCCTGATTCTGATATCTCCAAGATGTTATATCATTTACTTAAGTTGAAGTTAATTGAGCTACCAGAGATGAAACGTCCTGAAGAGGTTGGCCAAACAAATGATCCCAAGTATTGCAAGTATCATCGACTTATAGGCCACCCCATAGAACAATGCTTTGTGTTGAAAGATAAAATCATGGAGCTAGCCTATCAAGGAAAGATCATGTTTGATGATGAAGTTGCGACTGCCAATTTAGCCAGGGTGGCCTCAACAACTATTTCTACTGTTCTCACCATACAATTTGGTTCATTTGAGCCTATTGAAGTGAAAGTACCTTTCTCCCCAATGCCAATTCTTGAGGATTATATCTTTTCATCTCTTACATGTTATCAAGTAAGTGGTGAAGAAGAATCTTCAGAAAGTGAGGAGGAAACAGAGTGAGCTATTGTGTATAGAGCATATTGATCTTCAATCATTTTCACTGATGATGATCGTTTGCTGGGATCCAAGATTCATAATCGTCCTTTATTTGTGACTGGCTACATTCGAGAACAAGAAGTCAATCGTATCCTTATTGATGGTGGATCTGCAATCAATATCCTCCCACTCAAAATATTGAAAGAACTTGGAATCTCCTTGGATGAACTACTTCCTAGTAAATTGATGATTCAAGGCTTTAATCAAGGTGGACAAAGAGCTATTGGGAAGATTAGAGTTCATGTGCTCATTGGTGAAATGGAATCAAGTGTGCTCTTTCATGTCATTGAAGCCAAGACCACTTACAAAGTGCTTATTGGAAGACCATGGTTGCATGAGTATGGTGTTGTGCCATCTACGTATCACCAATGCTTTAAATATTTCCAAGATGGGTAAGTTAAGAAGATAATAGCTAATCACAAGCCCTTTACTGTAGCTGAATCTCATTTTGCTGATGCAAAATTTTACTTGGAAGATGATACGCAAGAAGAAGCACAAGTCATTGTTTCACCATCTAGCAAAGAAGTAATCCTCCACTCCAAAACTTCAAGGATTGACTCTCCAATTGAGGAGAAGGAAGCCAAGCCAATTGAGGAGAAGGAAACCAAAGAGAAGGAGCATCAAGCTTCTAAAGCAATTAAGGCAGCTCCTATGTTACACTATGTCCCAGTCACCAAAAGAAAAGAGGACCAATCACCCTTTTCAAGAGATGGAGAGTCAATATTGGAAGGTCTGCAGGGATTAACTCTCCCAATGGCTAAAATCGCAAAATCAAGAATCTCAAGCCAACCATTGAAAGGGTTCACAAGACCATCCCAAGGACCAATTGTTGAACATGGGACTTTGCCTACCAAACGAACCAAAGAGGGTTTTGACCCTAATGCATATAGACTCATGGCTAAAGCTGGTTATGACCATGAGAAGCCGAGTGGTTTGGGTAAGCTCATCCCTACAGCCTCTGGAAAAGAAGAACATAAGGTGTCGAAGGCTAAAGATTTCAATGTAACAAGTTCTAAGGATGGAATTGGATACACCCCACCAACTCCTATTCATATTCCCAACCGAAAAGCTAGTGTTTCAGTAATTTCGGCAAATTATGAGAAAGAAGAACAATCTTCGAACCTATCAAAGAAATCATCTGTTTTTGGCCGCATTAGGCGACCCACTTCACATATCTCAGTCTTTGATAGGTTGGGGACACAAGAAGATAACTTTGTTGTTGGCACTCAAGGCTCTATTTTCACAAGACTCAATCACTCAACTCCTTCTCAAGTTGGCACTCAAGGTTCAGTTCTCACAAGGCTCAGTCATTCAAGCCCTTCTCGGCTCTCAAAAGATTTAAAGGAAAAGTGAAGGCAGAATGAAAGGACAAATTTCCTCCCTAGAGGTGCTAACGACACACTTACTGTTGATTAAGATTCAAATGAGATTCGAAGCTCCATTCCATCTCGTATGAAACGTAGAACCATTTGGGAAGTGAATACTGGAGAAGCCTTGATTGTAAAAAGGCACACAATGGTGACCACAAACTAAGAAGTCGAAGATGATATTAAGGATGCGCCACCCATATTTGAAGAAGGCATACAAGCTACAATTGATGAATTAAAGGAAATCAACACTGATACAACTGAAGACGTTTTGAGAATTGGCCTTATCAACGGCAAGTTCTGGAAACATTACTATGCTTGAAGTTTGAAATACTCCTTGGTAAGAGCCTAAACTGCCTACCTCAACACTCAAAGGGTACATGATGTTTTCCCATTACTCTTGAAAGTGTTCTAAAAAAAAAAAAAAAAAAAGCCCGCTAGGTTGAAAACCTTTTTATAAGGCGGCCTAGGCAAAAGTTAGGGCACCAAAAAAAAAAAAAAAAAAAAATCCCCTTTTGAACTACGTGTTGACTTGATCCCCTTTCGGGTACGTAGGCAGCTTGGTATCATTTACTGAGTTCAGTCACATCCTTAAAAAAAAAAAATCCCCTTTTGAACTACGTGTTGACTTGATCCCCTTTCGGGTACGTAGGTAGCTTGGTATTCTATGCTAGGTTTAGTCACATGTCAAAAAAAAAAAATCTTGAGCCTTGAAAAGTCACCATGAAAGCAAACATTATTGTGAGAATGTCTCTTGGCATCTCTAAAATGTGATTTCTCTATCATCTTTAAAGTCTAAGTAGTTCTACCTTATAAAGTCTTGGTGGTATGTATCTCCTAGCATCTTCAAAGACTTGGTGGTATCTCCTTGCATTTTTGAAGTCTGGATTGCAACCCTTCAAAGTCATGTCACCTTGCATTATCAAAGTTGGCACTGCATTGCCTCTCTTTTGAATTTCATTGCCTTCCTTCTAAGTTGTGTTACCTTGCATCTCTAAAGTTTGCATAGTGCTGCCTCTCATCTTCAAAGACTTGGTGGTATCTCCTTACATCTTCAAAAACTTGGTGGCATCTCTTTGCATCTCTAAAGTTTGGATTGAATTGCCTCTCTGTTGAGTTGGATCACCTCAAATCCTCGAAGTTTTGGTGTCATCTTCTCACATATTTAAACTTTGAATGGTGTCACCCCGTATCTCTAAAGTCTGGTACTCATCATTTTATACCTTTAAAAAGTATCATAGCAAGAAGCCAATGCACATCCATTGCAAAGATGCCAAAGCACATCCTTAGATGGTTGCATCGACAGTTGCTTCATTGCAAAGATACCAATGCACATCCTTGCATGAACAAAATCCGTCTTCAAGATTGTCTCCATCCTTAAGATAGTCTTCATCTTCAAGGAAGTCTACATTTTCAAGATTGTCTCCATCCTCAAGATAGACTTCATAGTTCATCTTCAAGGATGTCTTCATCTTCAAGATTGTCTCCGTCTTCAAGGCATGTCTTTGTCCTCAAAATTGTCTTCATTTTCAAGATAGTCTTCATCTTCAAGGAAGTCTTCGTATCCAAGATACACTTCGTTGTCAAGATTGTCTTCGTCTTCAAGGATATCTTCATCTTCAAGATTGTCTTTGTCTTCAAGACTGTCTCCATCTTCAAGGAAGTCTTCGTATACAAGATAGACTTCGTTGTCAAGATTGTCTTCGTCTTCAAGGAAGTCTTCGTATCTAAGATAGACTTCGTTGTCAAGATTGTCTTCGTCTTCAAGATTGTCTTCATCTTCAAAGAAGTCTTCGTATCCAAGATAGACTTCGTTGTCAAGATTGTCTTCGTCTTCAAGATTGTCTTCGTCTTCAAGGAAGTCTTCGTATCCAAGATAGACTTCGTTGTCAAGATTGTCTTCGTCTTCAAGGAAGTCTTCGTATCCAAGATAGACTTCGTTGTCAAGATTGTCTTCGTCTTCAAGATTGTCTTCATCTTCAAGGAAGTCTTCGTATCCAAGATAGACTTCGTTGTCAAGATTGTCTTCGTCTTCAAGGAAGTCTTCGTATCCCAAATAGACTTTGTTGTCAAGATCGTCTTCGTCTTCAAGGAAGTCTTCGTATCCAAGATAGACTTCGTTGTCAAGATTGTCTTCGTCTTCGAGATTGTCTTCATCCCCAATGCAATCTTTGTCTTCAAGATTTTCTTCGAGATCGTTGTCTTGGTAGCTACTTGGCTTGAGGAACAAAATAGACTCTTGCAAGTTCTTCGTAGTGCCACTAAGTCATCATGGAGGTGGAACAATACAAAACAAAAATAGACATGCAGGAAGAGAAATTCACAAGTAAGAAAAGTTTTGTACAAGAATGTACCTCCAAAGATTTGGGTGATAGAACTCTTGCAAAATTTGAGGCTAAAGTATTCCAAGATGGACGGTGGCTGCAAAAAAAAAAAAAAAAAAAAAAAAAAAAAAAAAAAAATGTAGCAAAGAATAAATTAGACTCATATAAAAAAAAAATTTAAAAAGAGAAGAGAGCAGAAGGAAGATACTCAACCAATATCCGTATAGATTGATAAAACTTGGTGCAATCTATGTTATAGATTTGATGCAATCTACTCAAATGGTGTTGCTGATTGCTCTTCTAATTGATAAGATAAACTTGATTTCTTTAGAAATTGTGGGGCCGGATACTACAAGAAGAAAAAGAGTCATGAGCACTGATGAGTCCATAAATTATTAAGGTTGTCCATCTTAATTGACGGTCTTTGCGTTATTAATAGGCCATCAAAGATAGATGAGTAACCACCCAAGACATTCAATAACGATCATCAAAGGCTTTAAACCCCCTCATCAAGACAAAGAACGTTACAATTAGGGTAATAATCACTCTCATTTATGTCTAACGGCTACCTAAGTCGCCTATAAAAGGGACAATTTGTCCATTTGTTAAGGTACGTCAAAAAACTACTACAAAACACTGTCTATATACATAAAATATGGGTTGGTACTAACTTAAGCATCGGAGGCTCCCCCACCGGGCACAACCCGGTGGTCTCTTCGATCAGTCCCTCCTTTATTTTGCAGGTCCTACAAGATTGTCTATTGCTCCGAATTTGACAAGTGACCCAACTGACGATTTTGGCATCATCAGTTTGGCGCTGTCTGTGGGAACGATTTGCCATTAAGCTCTTCCTACGACAAAGGGTCACTCACTTCAAACTCATAGACGATGATGCTAGAACCCGTATCCAAGAGAAACAGAGCATACAATTGGATTTGCAGTGAAGAGGAGATCAAAAGGCTAAGCCTTCTTTATTTCAAGATTCAATAAAGCAAACCCATTTAGCAATTTCGTCTTCAAAGAACAAAACCTCAAAATTTCCATCAAATCACCCAAAGGTTGCTCGTTGTAAGGCTCAAACTGAACATGAGACAGACACGAACTTTGGAAGAACATGACAGGACTCAACGACATGACCCAACTCTTGGGTCTTGAGGTAAGACGAGTCGTTTCTCATCCTGTCAAATGGTTTTATCACATGTTGTTAAAAGCCTAAAAACACAATAACCTCTTCTAATGCTTTATAAACATAAAAGGGAGTTTATTATGTTAAATATTCTTTTGCTGAAAATAGAGAGATAATTGTAGGTGGTCATGTAATTTTTGGCCACCTAGTTCAAAAGCTATGATGAAATTACCGTCAAAGAGCTTTTCTTTCTTGGTTTCACTCTTCCCTATTGTTTTAATTTGCATGAAAGGTGAAGTCAAATTTCATTAAAACGTAATTACCTTACCAAAATTATGATCTTAAATATAGGCATTAAAAAAGAAAAGGTAGTGAATATCTTGATTGTTATAAACTGCACCAGTCAAACCAGTCTCTTTGAGATCCTTACCATTAAAGCCAAATATAATTATATATTATGGCCTAATTGATATCCTAATTATAGCCAAAAAAGGGTTTTACACCATTACTACATTTCCTATTATAACACGAGGAGATCATTTTTCTCTTTATAGCATTAAATAATTGGTATATTGATAGCATCTTGGTTGATATTCATATATTATACCATTAATTATGGCTTTTTATTTCACTACTTTTTCCTAATGCATCTTGCTAAGAAAAAAAAAAAGAAAAAGAAAAAAGAAGAAGTGAAATATTATTGCATTGCCAAAGATAATAAATCTTAATTTTTGACGTTAGAGAAAGTTGAAGCCAGAATTTTGTCTTGCCTAAATTATATCATAATTTTAGAATTTAGACACTAAAGAGGCTAAAGTCAGATTCTACTATCTTACCAAATTTAGATACACTAGATTTGGAAATAAAAGAAAATCCAATAAGCCTGGCTGGGCCCACCTAATTAGTATTAGGTAGGTGGAAGCCAGTGATAATGAATATTCTATTTTTTCTACTACAATTGCACCTTGTGAAAATTGTCATGATTTATGTATGATTTGCGTATGTTTGACAAAAATGTTATATATACATGTCCAAGAAAACTAATCTTGTAGCGGTCATCTATGAGATTGAAAACATTCACAAAAGAGATGTATAAAAAATAAAGTTGACTGCAAAACCACATATGGTGACGATGTGCGGTCTAGAGACGATGAACAGTTGTTAAAGAGAACTTGTCAAGAAGAATCTACCAAAAAGGAGATCAAAGATGGAAACGTTCTCTTCAAACCGGTATATTGCTTGGTATGTTATCTAATAATTTCAATTCGATTGCTTATGATTAATAAATCTAGGTCGTCCATCTGTTAGAAGATGGGGGAACCCTGAAGCTAGCCCATATGCATGACTCATAAGTCATAAGGCTAAATGGGTAATAAGATGAATGGACAATATGCCCATGCACCATGTTATCCACCAATAGCATGTGTCATCATGTACCTCTCATACATGTTTAATTTAATATTAATTCCTATGTCAATTCAAAGGATTAGTAAACAAGCAATTGACTAATATATATTGAAACCATATAAAGAAAAAATACAGGAGATAATATTTCAGTTACGAATTAAAATCCCTGATTATCTTCTTTACATGGTGAATAAATCCACCTAGAAACCCGTCAATTATATTGTCGGCTAAGGTTATGAATTTATGGTGCTTAAGTATTGCAATTAAGGACCACTTAAGGTAAAGGCTCTCAGCCTCCATTATTTTTATCAAATTTAAGTATCTTAATTTTCGTTATTAAAGATGGTAAAAGTCAAATTTAATTAATTGCTTTACCAAATATCAAAATCTCGATCTGTACATTTAATAGCATGGAACCAGATTTTATTAGGATTGAAATCCATCTAACAAGAGATTCTTGCTCCCTTTAAATTTGGAACGTGACATGCCTAAATTATATCTTTTAGCATTTGCATGTGCACAGCTAAATTGGTTACATGTGTGAGAAGTTATTTTCTTTTTGATCAACAATATCACATATTTTATACACTAGTGGATGCAAGTAGTGGAACTATGGAAGGAATAATTCTCAACAGAATTGTTTTTAGTAGAAATCCTATAAGCGCATAAATGATTACCAAATTCACGCATAATGATCATGAGCATATACATGCTGCTTTGACTTTGAGAATGAACATGCTTCGAATTGTCATCATACAATCTGCTCTCAAAATAGTATCAAATTATATCCATATGAATTCTTTAAATGAAAAAGATATCAATAGTAGGAGACAGCATTGTTCACATAGCTCATGATATAACATGTCGTACCAAAATCTTTGGCTACGTATGCGTTTGGGGTTTTGAGTTTTCCTCCTGTATACTTGTCTGCTTATCGAACATGCTTTAACAATTGATGCATAAATCCACTACATGGTTTCATGGAAACTTTTGTGGTCTCTATATATTTGAGCATCATACTTTCACAAATTGAGCCATTATTTTAGTGCTTAGTATGAATTAAATTACATTTTCTTTATGTTATGCACATGCATATTTGTGCTATGCAAAAGGTATACTATGCTAAAGACTATGTTATGGACGCATCAACCGCCCATAAGCCACAACAAATTTTATATATTTGTGGTTAATAACATTTGTGATTTCTTGCTTGACAATGTTGCTCCAAGCTTAATGTTTTACGCAGCAAGAATACATGTAGTACACCAACTAGACTAGAGTATCTAGACTATCTCGATTGTACATATACTCTCAAGTCCACAGGATTAAGAATGAGAACTCATCAAGAAGAGCTTGCTAAAAAGGAGATCAGAGGTATGTGACATGATAGCATCATACCACCCTATCTCTATCTATATATAATTGTTGACACTGCTATAAGGTAATTTTGTACCAAGGCCAAAAATCATGGAAAAGCCTAGAATCTTTCCATAGCATCATGAATATTTCTTTCTTTTTAAAAAAAAAAAAAAATGCTATATCAGTATGCTATATGTTTGATGCATAATGGCTCACACAATGATATGTAAGAGACATGGTGTTAAAAATTTAGATTAAATATTTATTGAATGTGAAAGTATGATGATAGATCATGTATCAAGCATAAGTACTCTTTTTAAATTGTAGTATATGCATAACCAATTAGGTATGTGTTTGGAAGAATCTTATCTTATGCACATGCCAATCTTGACCCTAATGGGATCACCCCTTAAAACAAACTGGATTAAAGGCAAAACGCCCTATAAATTCTTACCAGTGGTCTCTTTTACTCATATGACAAGTGTTTAATGAAACACTTTGCAAGTACGTGTATAAATTGCTGAATGACAGAACTTTAGATAGTTGATCATAACAGTCAAGTGAATAGCCCAAGAAGAATAAGAAAAGACATTGGCCAACTAGGCCACTGTCTCAACAAAGAGGCAAAAAACAAGGGTCATTTCACTGGTTGCCATCAAACGATAAAGGAAGTAATAATAGAAGCCCCCAGGATAGCCTCCATCCCTAAAGGAAGGGAATATAACCGCGAACGGTCAACATGCCCTAGTCCTTGCACCTTCAAAAGAATGAAGCAAAAAAGATCCAAGCCTCAAACATGAAAGTAGCATGTTAAGCTTAACAAAAGAGATCTTAAAGCTTGTCAAGAAGGCTACAACAATGAAAAGATCAAGGTATGTACATAATAGTATCGTAATTTAAGGTCTCTTGTCAAGGTAACTCAGTTATTTCTTTCTTTTTATTTAGCCATGCCAAATATTATCTTATTAGAATTCAGTACATATCAAGCTTGCATGATTATCTACAAATATGTACATATAAATCATGTTGAAAACATTGCTATAAAATTGTTACAATTATCACAGCTAATATGACTGTATTATTAGTAGCATATGTTCCATCATCATGAATCTGAGAAATTCTATTAAGTCTCCTAGATTTTAAATGTTAGATTATCGTATGGTCATGAGTTTAAGTCTCAATAAATTCCTGCTGTCTCCATCAACTCACCAAAATCTTTTTAAATTGCTTTCAAAATTATATACGGTGCAAGCACCTAACAAAGCTCAGTTTAAAACAAGCCTATAGTCAAATAGCTTCAATTTTTATCACTAAATACTTCTCTATGATTCATATGGAATGCATTTCGTTAACTGACATCCTTAATTGTATAGCAAGCAATTGCATATTTGTACATTGTCATTCCTAACAAAATGCAGCTAGCATTAGTGAAGTGACTTAAGCGTACAATTAAAGAAGAAGGAAGAGGAAATTGCTATTACAAACAGCAATGACCATAGTCGTCAAAGAATGCCAAAAAAAAAAAAAAAGGGTTCCAATCATGATAGACCATTCCTTTAGTCGTCAACAAACGAGAATCGTACTTTTCACGTTTGAACGGGGGCATAAACGTGGCCTAGTTTCTACGCCTTCAAAAAATTGAAGCAAAAGAGATCTAGACCTTAGGCATGAAGTATCATGTTGAGCATAAAAAATCTTGAAAAGAGAAGAGCTCGTCATCTTAAAAAGGGAAGAGCTTGTCGAGAAGATCCCAGCAATAAAAAGATTGAGGTATGTGACAAAATAATGTCGTCATTTAAGGTAACACATTTATCTGTCTCTTTTATATTCGTCTATAAAAATTTACACCTAGTAAGGTTTCATGCATAAATGTATGTACTACTAGATAGATCACAAAAGAGGTAAAACTCTAGGATTACAAGAAAATAAGAAAAAGGCCCACCTAGGCCATTGGTGACTTATTATTCATGTATGAATTGTTCTAAAATTCTTGTTTAACCAAGTCTTGGCAAGTGCATGTGCTACTTAATGCAGATATCAACATGACCTCAAAAAGGTCCAAAACGACATAGCATCAAGGAATCTTTCCAGCAAAAAGTGATGAGATTCCGCCAAGACGGATGTAAATCACTGACAAAGCCTAAATGACAAGATTCCTTAAATGGATGCAAATCACCAAAAAATGGCTAAGTGATAAGATTCCGCTAAGACGGACGTAAATCACTAACGAAGCCTAAGTGAGAAGATTCCTTAAATGGATGTAAGTCACCAAAGAATGGCAAAGTGATGAGATTCCGCCAAGACGGATGTAAATCACTGACAAAGCCTAAATGACAAGATTCCTTAAATGGATGTAAGTCACCAAAGAATGGCTAAGTGATAAGATTCCGCCAAGACGGATGTAAATCACTGACGAAGCCTAAGTGACAAGATTTCTTAAATGGATGTAAGTCACCAAAAAATGGCTAAGTGATAAGATTCCGCCAAGACGGATGTAAATCACTGACGAAGCCTAAGTGACAAGATTTCTTAAATGGATGTAAGTCACCAAAAATGGCTAAGTGATAAAATACTGCCAAGACGGATGTAAATCACTAACGAAGCCTAAGTGACAAGATTCCTTAAATGGATGTAAGTCAACCAAAAAAAAAAAAAGGACAAGATTCCGCTAGGCTGATGTAAATCGCTGACGAAGTCTAAATGACGAAGCTCCGTAACTGGATGTAAGTCACCTAAAAGTGGCTAAGTGACTAAATACCCTTAGATGAGTGTAAGTAGACAATGATTCTCACACAAACGCAAGTCACACGCAAATCAAGAATATCAAATGTGACAACCAAAAAATGAATGAAAGAAGAAGCATCGAAGTGATCGAAAATGGTCGTCCAAAAAAATCACCTTGCTCTTCAACAGTGATAAAAAATGGTTGTCCAAAGAATCACCTCGCTTCTCAGCAGTGATAAAAAATAGTCGTCCAAAGAAATTACCTTATCCTCCAGCAATGATAAAAAAATGATCGTCCAAAGAAATTAGCTCACTTTCAAGATCAAGCTATAATCCCTCGAACGTCCAAAAAGACCTTCAAAAGGCAGATACTAAGAAGTCGTCACAAAAATACTACCGTTCTTGAAGGAGAAAGTAGTTGAAGATAAAGAAGTCTGAATCTAAACAAGTCAAGAATATTCCCAAAGTCTGACTAGCACAAAGCAAAATCAGACTTGGGAATGGGGGGCAATTGATGAGTCCATAAAAATTATTAAGGTTGTCCATCTTAATGGACGGTCTTTGCGTCATTAGTAGGCCATCAAAGATAGATGAGTAACCACCCAAGACATTCAATAACGATCATCAAAGGCCTTAAACCCTCTCATCAAGACAAAGAACGTTACAATTAGGGTAATAATCACCCTCATTTATGTCCAACGGCTACCTAAGTCACCTATAAAAGGGACAATTTGTCCATTTGCTAAGGTACGTCAAAAAACTACTACAAAACACTGTCTATATACACAATATATGGGTTGGTACTAACTTAAGCATCGGAGGCTCCCCCACCGGGCACAACCCGGTGGTCTCTTCGATCAGTCCCTCCTTTATTTTGCAGGTCCTACAAGATTGTCTAATGCTCCGGATTTGACAAGTGACCCAACTGACGATTTTGGCATCATCAAGCACGGTTTTTAAAAAAAAAAATATATATATATATATATATATATATATATATATATATATAGACACGAGGTTTGCTACCTGACTGAGAAAGAAGAAAGAAAAAAATCTTAGGCCTTCTTCAAGAATTGTTTTTGAGATTCCCGAACTTATGTTCTATGCGGGGAAAATTATGAGTTATGTGTGGCTGGAGCTGCCCTTTTATAGTGCTGGTCAAAGAGAGTTAATTGCAACTAAAACTCATCTAGTCAAGACTAGATTGACCAGGAAAAGAAGTCAAAATAAAGAAGAATTCTTGTACCTGATGGAATGGATAAAGCAGTGCGAGTCCCTCTGTTCTGCTGGGAATTAAATTCTAAAGTTTTTTTAGTTGCAACGGACACTAATTCCTGTCTGTTACGCTTAAGAAAGTGCAAAGAATCATCATTGCAATTAAACAAGCAAGTTGGGGCTTATCCAAAAGATGGAGTTTCAGTGCTTATATAGTTGGGACATTGATATCAAGCAATCTCAGGTTATTTGTTTAATTCCTACCTATCTAATCGAAGACCACTTTGGCTAGGAAACCGATTCCTTCCTAAGGTTATCTTCTCATGGGAAGAGAATTCTTCTTCAGCTTGGACTAGGAAAAAGAAACGTGGCTTCTTGCATGATGGAGTCTTGCATGTATTATATGGGTGGATTCTTGCATGCATTAGGACTCTTTTAAGTCTTGATATACCTCGGCCAACGGATTTGAACGTGGCTACTATTACATTAGACAATCTCTATTTGGGCAGTGAACCAACAGTGGGATCATTGTGATAAATAAATAAATATATATATATATATATATATATATATATATATATATAAAAGAAGAGGTATGTATATATGGAAGATGCTGAAATTAATTGCATCAAAGCATGAAATTTGTTGAGACTTGATCACTTTCCGCACTTAAAATTGTAGACATGTCCAAGTCTCGAGGGGGCATTTGTAAGAGGCAAAATTTTAAGCCAATTATAAAATGCCACATCAAAGTATAGTGGCAAATTATGAATTAATGTCATTAAATTAATTAAATCAAATGATGACAAGTGTCGTCTAAATTGATATTACATTGACATATTGAAATTTGCCACATGTCATTGGGCCCACAAGATAAAGATAAATTTCTTATACAAAATTTAGGGATAATTATCTTTATTAAAATAAATAAATAAGATAAAGATAAAATGTTCTATTCAAAATTGATAGATAATTATCTTTATTAAAATAAATTAAATAGAGATAATTATTTATCTTTATTGATTATTATCTTTATCACAATATGATATTTATCAAAATAGATAAATAGAGATAATTATCTCTAAGAAGAATTTGGGCCAATCAAAAGTCTACTACATACTTTCAAATATATCAATACAAAGTGGAGCTTATGCTTTGAAATCACTATAAATAGAGGACAACCCCTCTCATTTTTGACACGAAGTTTTTAGGAGGCTCAAGCTCTAGAGAAATTTCGTCTCAAGAAACTTTGAAGAACTTGAAGAACATTCGAAGGGCTTGAAGAACTTGAAGGACAATAAATCTCTAATAAGCTCAAAGCTAGAGATTTATTGTGAAGACCGATCAATCCATCTTCCAATCAAAGTCAAGAGGATTCTTGTTCGAGTCAAGTTCAAAGAAGATAGAATCAGAGGACATTCTTTTGTAAAAGAATTGAAATAGAGATTGTACTCATTATACATAAATACAAATTTATATTTGCAAACCCTATTTCTTTTCAATTGTTTGATTTTTTTGCAATTGAGAAAAATCTGTGTTTACAAAGATGGTTAAAACTTAAAATGCTATTAGTTCAATTCCAATCAAATCTAATTTTTGGTCACCACAATAATTGTAGTCAAAACCACAATAAGCTGAGGAATCAACTTTGAGGTGCATTTTGATGAACTGGGGATTGAAGATTGAAAGACTACATGACTTGCATACACATCTTAGTTGAGATGGGACTTTAGGTAGTATCAGGAGCATGTTGGTGATAATATCGCGAAGAAGCTTTGGTGTTGATGTCTCATATACTATTTCAAGCTCCATGGAGTACTAGTTAAAACAGGTCAAGAATTTATATATATATATATATATATATATATATATAAACTGAAGTGTAGTATTTATTGTTGTTACGTTCCATTGAGTCACATCAACGATCACGTCATCCACTTATTTCTAACATTTTATCTCTTCTTTTTAATTATTATTCTCTTTATTAATTTATCACCTTACAATTACAGAATTACTTTTCCTCTAACATTTCCTCTACTTTTACCTAGGGTTGTCAATGTTCGACCTAATCTGCGAACATGACACGAACCTGACATTGGTTTTTGCAGGTTAGGGTTGGGCTTTAGTAGGTTTGGGTTATAAACGAATTGACCCGAAAGCAATACAATAAGAAATTGGTCATAAGAAGGTCAACCCACATGACCCGCAACCGCAATAAACACGTTTGATACGCCAATTTATTTGTGTCAACCTAAAATGACTCATTTAACACAATCTATTTAACTTGTATAACAAACATATATTCATTTTATTTTAGATTTTTCAAATACCTTTTATATCCAACCTATATTTTAAACTTAAAATGAAAAGTAAGTAATTACACCAAAAAAAAAAAAAAAAAACTTACAAGTATAATTACAAATTGAAACTTTACAAATTTTACGTACTCTACTATAATTGAAAATTGAACAACATTACCACTGTGCACCCTTGGTGCAGTGATCACTCCACAAGTATAAGTGCTTGTGGGATGTGAGGGGCAAGGGCTGGGGTTCAAGTCTCCAGGAGGGAGCTTCACACACATATACACTTAGATTAGGCTAGAGTAGAAATTCTATCTGTGGGTACCATAGGCATGCTTCACAATGTTCTAAGCCTGCTAGGCGTGCTTGGCATTCACCTAGGCATGCTTGGCAACCACCTAGGCCGTCCTCGGATGGCCTTGCAACGTCCTCGGCATGCTTTGCATTCACCTCGGCATGCTTGGCATTCACCTCGGACGGTGTCCTAGGAGTCCCACATCGAAGGAAAACCCCCCCCCCCCACTTGCTACCTTATAAGCTTTGAAGCGAAAGGAGTAGTGTACCATTAGTTTATAGTTATTCGAATAACTAAACTAATGGTACACTACTCCCTTCGCTTCAAAGCTTATAAGGTAGCAAGTGGGGGGGTTTTCCTTCGATGTGGGACTCCTAGGACACCGTCCGAGGTGAATGCAAAGCATGCCGAGGTGAATGCAAAGCATGCCGAGGACGTTGCAAGGCCATCCGATGACGGCATAGGTGGTTGCCAGGCATGCCTAGGTGAATGCCAAGCATGCCTAGCAAGCCTAGGACGTTGTGAAGCATGCCTATGGTACCCACACTATCTTGTATCAAAAAAAAAAATTGAACAATATTATTTTTAATGTGGGTTGAAGTGTATGACAAAATATTTATTTCTAGATGAATGTCATATTTATTATTAAGCATGTTGAAATGGGTTGTGTCACATTCTTGTCAACCCAACACGACCTGTTTATTAGGCGTGTCAAGTGGGTTAGGTTATGTCAACTCGCCTAATTAACAGGTCAAGTTAGGGTTGAAGGATCATGACATGATTATTAAATGGGTTGGGTTATGATTGAGCCATTTAGTCGAATACTCCTACCTTGACACGACACGCTAACCCGAATTGACACCCCTACTTTAGTTTTACCTTTTTATCTCCTTACTACTCTATACCTTAACCTCACAATTCCTCTGTTCCATTACTCCTTTTATTTTGGCTCATCTTCTCCCCATGTTTTTTACTATAAATATTTGCTTTTCTCTTTTCCATTTTATCTATATTTTTCCCACAAAAACAGGTGAATGCTCTCTCGCTCTCTTTTGGTGAATTTTAATTCTTTGTTGCACATCTAATTTAGGATGATGAATTTTTTTTTGTTGAACTCTACTTTGGGTTGATGCATTTGGTTATATTTTAATTTGTTATCTTTTTTATTTTTTTTATTTTTTTTTTTTTTACACTTCTCCTCTCTCAGTCATTTTTTTTTTTTTTTCAATTCACATATCAGAATGACACTCACATAATGGGCTTTAATATATTTGGGACATGACCTTAAATTATTAAAGGGGTAATATTTTAGATCTCTTTTTTTTTTTTATAAGTATAATATTTTAGATCTCTTGGACTTTGAATAAATAAAATATTCATTATTTCACTTAAATTCTTGTATGTTTAATATTACTAGCATTTAACCCACGCAATGCACGAGATCATTTTATAATTTAGGCTCACCTTTACATCGCTCACATCATAAAACTCCTTTGATAGGTTTGACCTTTGTGTTGCATATAAGACATGCAAAAATAATACCCCATCTATTGTTAACATTAACAATCTTGGCTTTGCATGTCACCAATTAATTTGATCTATCTATGACAAAATTGTATATATGTTACGATTATGCTATTCCTTTTTATTTATTTAACAGATTAACAACTTTCCTAATACTTGAACAACTTAGACTTCAAAAAAGGAAAAAAGTAAGAGACCAAGTACAATAAACTAATAGGTTTCCTTATATTTAGTTTTCCAAAAAGTTGGCGATCTCCTATAATGGTTTGCATATTGATTTTCTCAACTCCAAATATTTGCCTTGTTCATGGCCTTCAGTTGTTATTTGTATAATATCAACCTAAAAGGTCAACAATCAAGCTCATTACTTAAAATTAGGACTCAAATTCATTACTTGAAATTAGAAGCCTTTTAATGTAGCACCTATAAAAATGCATACTCATAGCATTCTCAATTTTCATCAATCTTGTATTCTGCAATTTCTTGTTAGGTTTCTTCTTATTCTTGTTGCGCTTCTTCAAGGAACTTGGACCTACATCTGAAGGCTCTGGTAACACAGCAGGCACAAATTCAATTGGCAAATTCACTGCTTGAGATGGTTCAGGTTTTGATACAATGAGTTCATGGCTAACTTGCCCAGAACTTTGTCCTATGCTAACTCCAACAGCCTGGAGTACAGCACTGACATTCTCATGGCTTGTATCCTTCAGTTTATGCAATGCAACATAGAGTTTGTCTTTAGACTTGATTATCTCAGAAAGAACCGTTCCTGACCCAGAATCACCTGCATTATATCCTCAATTAGTAGCCACACAAAGTTTAGAACACACAAGGCGTAAATAGTTTAAAGACAACTTCATAATTATCATAGAAAAAAAAGATACCCAAAAGAGAGATAATAACAGCACATGCTGCCAATTGTTCAGCTTCTTTCTTGTTTCTACCAAGTTCACCAGTATAATATAAACCATTGAAAACCAAAGTAGACATGAAAATTGGAAGGAACCCTTCTTGTTCTAGCTTAACAGTATTGTAAGTAGGCTTATCCAGGTTCATCTTGATAGCAAACTCATTGAGGATAGACTTGCAAAATATCTTATCCTGGAAAATAATTACAAAAAGGTTTTATAATTTTTTTTTTAAAAGAAAAAAAGAAGAAGAAGATCTTGGTCAATCGTTGAATCAATATTGGATCTAACATAAATATGTCAGACATACATAAATAAACAACCTTAATTCTCAGCAAACTAATCCTACATGATATTTATAAACACATTAACATTACACTTTATATTTGTGTTCATCATTCATAATTCCTTAGACTCACATACCTAAAGAGTAGAGTGCAAGTTTCATAATTAGATGAGTTACAAATATAAAATGACATAATGATATTATTTCAACCCTTGACGTTCTTACAAAGAAACACATAAATCCCAATGTCTTGGGAAACAGCATAGTGAGATTTAGGAGAACATATTAACATTGCTTGATAAGTGGGTTTTATTGCCCGATTAGCTAATTTTGCAAACATATTAGTTATGTGACCAAATTTGAAACATATTAGTTATGCGGCCACTATTAGAACTTAGGAACTCAAGTTCCATGGAGAAAATCATGAGATAATATATATTTTTAAGTTTCTAGTGGAACTTGAGTTTTTCACATTGGAACTCGAGCCTCAAAGACTCAAGTTCCAAAAGTGGTCACACAATTAATATGTTTCAATTTTGGTCACATAACTAGTATGTTTGCAAAGTTAGCTTAACAAACAAAAAAAAAAACCCTTGATAAGTAAACTGAAAGATGCAACCTACATATTAATGTTCTAAAAGTTCACTAAAACTTTTTTTTTTATTTTTAAATTTCTACAATTGTAAATCATAAGTAGTTGCAATAAGTTTGATGAAGTTTTTGATGAATTCGGGCACTTACAGTCTGGTTTAAAAGCGGATTATGTTAATTTATGTACTAGGCTGTCAGTTTACAAGTACCTGATTTGTTTGAATCTACTAATTTTGTTAATCTGTGATTAAATTCAGCTTAGATTTGGTCGGTTCAGCTTAGATTCATAATTGCCTATTTTACAATAATAGTAAAATGATTAAATTCATTCTACGTAACGGCTTCAATTTTTGGACAAGTAGCAGTTTATCATTTGATATGAGGCTTTCCAGACCAGTAATTTATCATAGTATCAAAATAGATGTTGTGTACAAATTATATCAAATACTTTCATTTCTTCTTAACTTTTGTCTATTGCCTGGTAATGTAGAATTTGGAAACGAACTCTCAGATAGTTCTGAAGTGGAAAACATCCGTTTTAGTGGGAGCATGGAGGATAAGAAAGGATCCAACTTAATTCAAGCCTCAAGCTCTGACTCTCCTACTTCTAGTGTGTCCCCACTGCATCAAATTTTCCCTCCAATGTAAAATCTGCCACATTAGCTAGTCCAAATCTGCATACTGTTGGAGAGAAACATGGTCACGTCAATGCCTTGTGGAAAAAGTTGATGAGCTCGAAGATGAGCTTAGAAGAAAGAGACAAAAAGTAGTAGAGAAAATTTAATCAAAAAGATTGATCGGCTTGCCTTGGAAATTTCAGATAATCTACAGCTATTGAGAGAGAATAAAAAAACATAAGGAATTACTTATGGCCAAATTGGAATGTTTTGAACATAATGCTCGTAAACTCCAACCGGAGCTTCAGAAAAAGAGCCATGAGCTGGATGAGAGAAGAAAATTACAAAACCATTTTCGAAAGATTAAAATGTTAAAGTACAAAGAACAGTTAGAGGAGTGTGAGAAAGAGAAGAAGCTGCTTGCGGACAAGATAATTGGTTTAGAAAGGAAAATTAATGACTTACAGAAAAACCATGGAGGAAGGATCAGTGGGGCGTAAGCCTGTCAGCTCTGGTGAATTTCATTATTAGAGACCTTGAGTTGATTTTGTGACCTATAATGTTATGGCATTGTCATTGCAAATTTGAACTTTTAAACATTCCACAGCCATTGTGCTTGCTGCATTGAAAATCATTATCAAATGACGTATATTTTGAAATGCGGTGTTTTCAAAATTAAAGTTTGAGCTTTGTGTTTTTTTCCTCCTTAACCCTTCTTAGATCAACTGTGGAGAAACCAAAGTGAATAAAAAAAAAAAAAATTTAAAAAGGTTTAAAATTTAAAGCTGAGATGTCAAAAGTTTACTTAGAGTAGACACAAAACCATGTTTTTATGTCCAGTTTCAGATTCTTCCTAGAACCATATTACCAATATGATGCAGCTAAAAGTAGTAGTAAATACGGGAGAAAACTGGTAAATGCTTGGCAGTCTGGCATTGCTACACTTGAACTGATGAATATAGGGCCCTACCAGTTTAAAATTCACAATTTTCTGCTCTTAACACAAGTGAAAAAGAACTTAGTTAACATTTAACCTATTAATGAGATATTTCCTTTTATCCACAAACAAAAAACTAATCAATAAACTTACTTTTGTTAAAATCAACCACATAGATAACAAATACTCATAGAGATTCAGAAATAGACAACCTCAACCACAAAATCCAGGCTGTTGTCTTCTTGCAATTCCTGAAATGTTCAAAGCCATCCCAAAGCTAGGAGAAAATACACTCTATTTCGGGTGTATGTTTCTCCTCTCTCACAGCTGGTGGGACCCACAACTGATGGGTCCCACCAGCTTGTGAGAGAGAAGAAGCATACACCCGAAACATGGTATATTTCCTCCAGCCATTAACTTTCATTCTCTTCTAACATAAACTCTTAAACATCACTCTTATTCAAGAATTCATCAAGAAACATAATATAGTGTGGAACTTTCTTAACGGTCCTGCATCAAATAATTAAGCAAATTTTTAAGCTCTTATACTTCAATTTCCTTGAGAAAGACTGAAAAGTGGGCAATAAAAGTTTCTACAATCTGAAATTACAACATTGAAAGGTGCTTGTCATTTTCTTTTCTTTCTTGGATAATTTTTTTTGGAGAAAATAGGATGTATGGCTTGAGTTATTTGTCCAAAGAAGAAAAGGTTTTAGTAAAAGCTAATCATAATGTGAGCCAAAAAAAAAACACCATTTTTGTACATGTTACCTCACTGGTTACGTAATTTTAGTTTTTGTGCAACTACACTCGCAATGATTCTTGCATTGAGATTTTGAGGCAAGATACATGGCCAAGCATGACAAAAACAGTTCATGATACCGTATCATTTTTTGATTCTTTACAGGAAGAGTTCTTTTACGCTATATAACATTTCATTCTTTGTATTATATCTATGTGTTATAGATCCATGCATGTAAATATGTATAAATAGCTAAATAAGCACTTCTAATAATAATTTATTACATCCATCTTTGCAAGTTTCTATTTGTAGTTCTTCAGCAAATGCATTTCTATAAGTTAAGGATAGCTCTGATTGTCCTTTAACAATGCTTACATTATAAACACTAAAATATATATATATGTAGCAAATTGTGGTTGGTGGTGTATAAAGTGGAACATAAAAAATGAAACACGAATTCTTTATTGCTTTTGGAAACTATTGTACAATTAATAAAACGTAAAAGTTATCAATTCAACTAAGATCAAGAAACTCTAAATTAACTACATATCAAATAACAAAAGTAACGTAAGCATTGAAAGGTGCTTGTCATTTTCTTTTCTTTCTTGGATAATTTTTTTGGAGAAAATAGGATGTATGGCTTGAGTTATTTGTCCAATGAAAAAAAGGTTTTAGCAAAAAGCTAATCATAATGTGAGCCAAAAAAAAAAAAAACACCATTTTTGTACGTGTTACCTCACTGGTTACATAATTTTAGTTTTTGTTCAATCATGAATGTTTCTATGACTCTATGGGAACCTATATACTGCCTGTGCCTTCAGAGCAGGTGGGAGGAAAGCTTTGCTGAATTTGAAATCTTAAAACATCCAAAATTTATTTTCTATTTGTCCATCTTTTAAGTAGTCTAATGGATCATTAATGATCTTAACTCTATAAATGTAGAACCTCAAATATAAGTTTTATGCTTCCATTTATGAAGGCTGAAATTTGTTGACATTGTTGTATATATTATACAGGGACACTGGGCCTTTGCAGGACACAAGAAGCATATAACCCCAAACAAGAGAAAGATGCCCCCTTACTTTTTGAACTCTTCTTCACCAGAAGCAGAATTCAACAGCATCAGAAAGGAATTACACAATGAATCCTTAGGGCAGCCAGAGCGGGGGACTAATAAAGCGGGAAGGGACGTTACAAAGTATCCTGTCCCTGAGTGTATGTGCAATGATTCACATACTCATACCACCTAGTGATTTCATGCAGAATGCTTCCACATGATTACACTGCAATCAATTCCTTCATTGAAAGATCAAAACTTTTTGGAAAATTTATTGGATTAGAGCCGCTTTGAAAACCAGCTGACGCCTTTTGGGGGCAACAATGGTTCGTTGGAGCGCTATTTTTTAAGAAAAACTTAAGTTGGCACACATGGCAACTACACTCGCAATGATTCTTGCATTGAGATTTTGAGGCAAGATACATGGCCAAGCATGACAAAAACAGTTCATGATACCGTATCATTTTTTGATTCTTTACAGTAAGAGTTCTTTTATGCTATATAACATTTCATTCTTTGTATTATATCTATGTATTATAGATCCATGCGTGTAAATATGTATAAATAGCTAAATAAGCACTTCTAATAATAATTTATTACATCCATCTTTGCAAGTTTCTATTTGTAGTTCTTCAGCAAATACATTTCTATAAGTTAAGGATAGCTCTGATTGTCCTTTAACAATGCTTACATTATAAACACTAACATAGCAGATAAACACTAAACACTAACATAATACACGATTTACATTGCAGATTAAACACTAAACACTAACATAACATGATTTACATAGCAGATTAATCACTAAACAAAGAATACATGATTTACATAAAAGATTACACCAGATTGGTCTATTATCTTTATCAAGCAGCAAAAAAAAAAAAAAAAAAAAAAAAACCTCAACTTAAACACTAAACACAAAGGAAAGCAAAAACCATACCTTAAAGAAAACGGTAGGTATATGGGTTTCGAACTTGAAGGCAGAAAACGCTACTTCGAGTCAGCTTTCAATCCTGTATAAAATTAAAACAGGATCAAAATTGATTAAAAAAAAAAAGAACAAAGAACAAAAGTAAGATAGTTAGGGTTTCAAGGTATTTTTTAGTTAGGGTTTCATATTATTAATCTTTGGGTTTATTTGATTTTAACATTTGATTTCCATAACAAATGAAACCAACGAGACTAGCAAAAAAGAAAGATGAGAAACAGAGAACAATTACCTAAGCGTTTGGAGTAAGAAGCGTGAAGGTGAAGCCATGACCACGAACCTTTCAATCTGAACTCTGAGACTGAGAGTCTGAAGTGAAAACTGAAGAGGCTCCTCATTAGAGATAGTGAGAGATATCAGATCTTTGACATGTAATTGTCACCGTTAGATTGGGTCTTGATTTTGGATTATAACCGTTGATTTAGAATGGGTTATTGTGCCACTGAAATCAGTCATATCTTAAATGCCGCAGACATACCCGAGATTCTCGCCCCACGATCTTTTGCGCGTGTCTTTGAATGGACGGTCAGATGGGTCTATTGGAAAATGGAAAAAAAGGGCGGGAAAGGAAGGGTCTCTTCTATCCCTTCCACTCCCCCATTTTTCCTATATAAGGGAGACCTCAGACCTCCTTTCTGGTTCCTTTTACGTTCTTCTCTCTTCAAACACTGCAAACTTTCTTTCCCTTTCATCTTTTTCCTACCTTCTTTTCCGACGGCTCTACAGGCAATTTCCAGCGACCTTCTTTTTATCTGCCTTTCTATCATCTTGTAAGTCTGTCTTCTCCCTCTCTCTTTAGATTTAATCTTTGCCATCTCTTTCTTCTTAATTCTTGCTTTGCCTATTATGGGGAAGTTCAAATCGATGGTTGATACCCCTGAGAGACTAGCTGAGTTTAGGAGGACAACTTCCCTGATGATGTAGAACTGAGTTATTGCCCGGAAGCCGAGGCAATATTCTCAAGAGGAATGGATAGGGTAGTACTTCCACTTGTTGCTGTAGTAGAAGGAGGAGTTAGGATTCCTATGAGTGACCTCCTTACTAACTTTCTTCATCATTTTAAAGTCTGCCCCAACCAATGTACCCCTAACATCTTTAGGATCATTAATAGCGTAGACACCCTTAACAAAAGGCTCGGACTGAACCTTACCAAGCATGATATAAACTATGTGTACAGTTTCCAAGATAGTAACTCCGGGTTTTACTTTAAGATCCGACACGGGGAGGTGAGGCTCATTTCTGGTCTTCCGGATAATGACAAAGAAAAAGAGGCAGACTATTTGGTCATCTCGGGAAACTGGTGCCCTAGCGGGATACATTGCCCTACTAAGGCGGGCAAAGCAGGTGCGTAGATTTTATAGAACTCAACCACTTTGTTTTAGTAACTTATCGTATTTTTAATTTATTACATTCCCGAGGAATTGTTAGCATTCATTGTGTCTTACCTTTATTTACTTCTTTTTCAGAACAGCACGCATTCAAGAAGAAAACTCAATTGATCAACTCCACGGACTTGAATAGATTGTTGAGATCTTCTATCTACCCTCATACTGACGGTACACTCCGGGCAGCTTATCTGATCCTCGGGTACTCTCCCGTTTTCCGTCGTTTTCAACCCGCGGGGAACGCTATTACATCGAAGCACCCACTGCTTCCGTACATTGACGTTCGCTGCCCGGGGTTCATGCTATCTCCCTCACAGCGTGCTCGCCGAGGAGAACGGAGATATCGCAGTAATTCTCCTCCTCCATTCACCCCCGAGGATCTTGGAGTCACCATCGCCGTCTCTACTCCATCTGTTCTCACCCGAAGACAAAGTAAGAGGAAAACAAACCGTGGTACATCCAACGTCCCTTCTCCATCCCGTGATGAAACCAAAATTCCCGTGGATATCCCATTAGGCGTTCCTTCTGCGGAGATGCCACTTCAAAGAAACGGGGTCACATTGCCTCAAATCTTGGCTGCTCCTGTTGTACCTCTAAGCCAAACACCTCCTCCTACTACAGCTGTCTCTACTCCTCCTCCTCCTCCTCCTCCACGTCCGTCTGTTACCGCAGCGACATCTGTCCCTACAAGTGTGACTCGGGCTGGGAGTAAACGTCCGAGGGGCTCGAATTCCGAGCAGCCCCGAACAATTCCCGATTCAGAGAACTCCCCTCCGCACTTCGGCGATACCCATGTGGTGGGTGCACCTGCATACATGAAGGCGTTTATGGTGGACGGGGAGACTCTTCCTGCCACAGACAGAGTATGGCCGTGGAGAGGTGGCCGTGGAGGAAAAGTCGCTGAGTGCGTGGGGAAGGCCCTTCTACTTCCCGAGGACTTGAAGCACTGGGCAAAATTTGATGATGACACCTTGCTGCTGAACATGAAAAGGGGAGTCATCTTGGTAATCCACAATCTCACTGCATTTCTTATTTCTTTTTGAAGTATTTTGTAATTTAAATCAATCTTTTCCTCATAACTTTTGTCAGGGCTATCAATGCTCCTCGATTATTGAGGACAGGTTTCTTGCAGTTAAGGCTAGGGCTGCAGGGCTGCATGCTGATAATGATGATCTTTTAAAGAAAATTTCTGACACGATGAGCAAGGTTTCTGAGTCCGAGAAGCTCAGAGCTGAGGCAGAGGAAAACACCGAGGCCATCACTGAAAGGAAGGAAGCTTTGGAGAACGAGCTCGAGGAAGTAAAGAAAACTCTTGCAGAAAAGGTGGCCGAGCTGAAAGGCTATAAGGCAGTTGATGAGGACAGGATTCAAGAGTCTTACAATCTAGGCCAGCACGACTGCATCTCTTCTGTGAGGTCACAAGTACAGCAAAACCTCCGAGTCTACATTTCCAAAGGATGGTTTGCTGCACTTGACAAGATGCAAGTGGAGTCTTCCTCCTCTCTTAGGCAGGAAAGCAGTATCCCAATTCCTGAAAAAGTCATCGTCATTCCTAATCCCGAGATTCAAGCAATCATCAACGACGAATCCCCCGTCCGCGTGGTTGAAGGAGCTGGCCCTATTGTTTGATCAGGAGAAGAGGTGACCAACTCAGCAGCCGCACCCACTACTCAGGAACTGCCCCGTGCTTAAATTTTTTCTTTTAGATGCTTTTTGTTTTATTTTGGAACTCGTCTACTTAGCCCGGTTTTCAGGGGCCACAACTTTATATTAGTTTTCGTTATGCATTTTAAAGCCTTTCTAGCAATATGTTCTTTGTTAAATTTTTAGGTATCTGTCTCTATGTGCTAAGTTATTGAATCGAGATTGTACTCATTTGCTTGATATGTTTAAGACTGTTAAATAGTCTTTGTCTATGAATTTGAGTAAATGACATGTTGAATTTTGCCTATCAAAAACTAAGATTGAAATTTTACTCTATAACAACTGAAGGTAAATGCGTGAGTTTGTAGCAGAATATGGTGATGATAAATAGAATGGAAATGGTTTACAGAAGGTTTATGTTTTTCATTGTTTTGTTTTTATAGAGTTTTGTGGTAGCCCATAAACGGCAGTGAATCGATGGTGTAATATGAACCAATTTTATGGATTTTTCTTTGAGGAGATGTTTGAAAGGACTATGGACATGTTTGAGAAGGCCGCATATACTCAACAGTGTGATTAGTTCGCATTTGAAGAAATAGAAGACCTTATGGATGGAGTTGGCCCCATGGATCTAATCAAACCATTTATGAGCGTTGGTGGAAAAAAGGGAGAGGAAGGGAATGCCTTTAATCCTACATCTTCAGGTATCTTCTGAATCACTTTTCTATTGTTCTTGATATTATGTTCAGAACTATGATGTAAGCTACTTTAGTGGATGTAATCCCCTATGTAGAGAGTGCACTTGAGTTATTAAAGGATTTAGCTTCTGCTAAAGCAATCTTAATTTTATTTACTTTTTGCAAAGACGCTAATACTAATTTTAGATTAGTTGTAAACAAAGCCACTATTACAAGTTTGAGAATAAAAATCGTAAAAGCTGAATTACCACTAATATTAGCGTAAACAAAGAAGGGAAACCTTTGGAATTAAAATGATATGAAGTAATATTGGTAGGAGTTTTTAAACACTCTTGGAAATTGAGGGGCACGTGTTATGTAAGATGAGAGTGAAGTTTTCTAGAAGAATAAGCGAGGAATTTGATTTGGACATCTACTGATGGAAGGAATATATTTTCTGGATTTGAATTGATGTGCAATATGAAAAAAAAAATAAAAAAAAAAAAAAATTTTACTTACTTTTTATTTCTTATCATTATGCTGCCTTGTAGGTCTGGTTTTCACATATATAAATTACATTTAGATTTTACAAAATTCAGTGTTGATATATATTGTAAATTTGGGGGGAGTCATCTGCTTTTGTTAGTTCCTTTTTTTGGGACATGAAATTCATGCAACTCCTGTTTATTTTGCTTGTGTGTGTGTGTATATTTATATATATTTTGCTAGATATTTTGCTTGTGTGTATTTAATCTGCTTGTTTGTTTGTATTTATATTTAAATGTATCTTCTACATATATACTATATTATTTAGACTCATTTTTCCTTGTAACCTTTTCCTTAATTTAGTTGTTTATGTTATTTCAGGAAGAAGATTGAATGCTTTTGCCTTTGCGGATGACAAGTTTGTATATCTGGGTCATAGTTATGAATCCCATGAGTTCAGCCCCTGAAAATATGGTCATGGCAACAAGGTTATAGACCTAGAACTGCTACCTGAAGTGTGTGCAAAGAAGCAAATTGTTGCAGCATTTCATATTGCACTAAATTGCATTGAACTTGATCCAGAGATGCAGCCCAGGATGCGAACAGTCTTAGAGAGTCTTGATTGTAAATCACAAAGAAGAAAGTAAAGAACTTAGTAGAATTTTGGTTCTTGATGCTGATTTTTTATGTTGAAGATGTTTGGTTTGTTAGCAGTCCATGATTGGAGGGGGATTTGGATGTATATTTTCCTAGAAATATTTTTGTGAGCCAATGTATATTTCAACAAATCTATTGCTAAATTTTTATATTTCAAAATTGATGATTAGAACTGGTGTACTATAGGTCTTGTGTCTGTGGTCTTAAAAAATTTCTTTTACATAATTTTTTTTGCTAATTTGTGTCCATTTTTTGTGTGCAACAAGAAGTCTATCTTCTTAATAAAATACCATAACTCATCACTAATATTCTGCAACTCTTTGTTTGAAAAGGCTCATTTGCCTCACAATAATAACACAACATAGCTTGAAAAATACACGATCAGTAACACTTTCCATTCATTACATCACCCAAGATAATTTGTTGAAAAACATCAATTCAGAAATGGTACCATGCACTTGTACACAAATCACCAATTGAGTGCCACTGGTTACACAAAAGGGGAAAAAGAGCCACATTGTAGCACTTTTTACTGAAAAAGATAGTTATACAAACCTACAAAAAAAATAAAAAATAAAAAATGAGGGAAGCCAAGGCTACAATTTCCAATCAATTTTTTGCACTTCTGCTTTTAGTTTTACCTCATCTGCAAGTCATGGTATACTTTACAAATTTTTCTACCTAGTGAGGCAACTGCTCAAAGTGCTAGTAGCACAAACTCAATTTGACCACAAGTATGGTGAAGTGCCAAAGAATTCCTTTCCTCTCTGATTTCCAGTGAAGCAAACAAACACTAAGACCAACCAACAAACAAATAGCTTAGACCCATTTGGGCAAAAGCTAAAATGGTCAAAGCAAGCTCTTCCAGCTAAATACTATCAACTTGATGTCGGCTAGAAACTCAGGGGTCATCAACTTGCAAGTAGAAAACAAAACTTGGGAATGAAGTGGTTATATCTCTGTCCAAGAAGAAACGGATGGATGTTAGCATCAAGAGCTTGAATTTAGAAATTATTCAAGCTTGAATTTATCTATTGCTAAATAAAAACCCATTATATGTAGGTCATATAAAAATAAAAATGAAGGGGAAAAAAATGGGATAAATGAAGAACCATCAAAGAATTCATGAGTAAGAAAAATCCATAAAATTGGTTCGTATTACACCATCAATTCACTGCCGTTTATGGGCTACCACAAAACTCTCCAAGACAAAACAATGAAAAACATAAACCTTCTGTAAACCATTTCCATTCTATTTATCATCACCATATTCTGCTACAAACTCACGCATTTACCTTCGGTTATTATAGAGTAAAATTTCAATCTTAGTTTTTGATAGGCAAAATTCAACATGTCATTTACTCAAATTCATAGACAAAGACTATTTAACAGTCTTAAACATATCAAGCAAATGAGTACAATCTTGATTCAATAACTTAGCACATAGAGACAGATACCTAAAAATTTAACAAAGAACATATTGCTAGAAAGGCTTTAAATTTCTTCTCGCTTTCTAGGAAACCAAACAGAAAATTTATTTTATTAAAAAAAATTGGCTATTTGAAATTTTGAATCACATTGTGAATTAGGAATTTGAATACAACACCAGATCTAATTACAAAATCGAGATCGACAAAGAGTTTCAGCAAAAAGTGAAACAAAATTCGACGAATCTAGAGACCAATACATTCCCGAATCCACAGAATCAAATTTGAACGACGAAATTCAAAAAATACGGGTATACAAAAGCGCAAAACTCACCGCGAAGGGATTGACCTCCTCTTCATCGAAAGGATTGGAATCGTAGCGACTCATTGCAATGGGTGGCCGGGTGAGAGAGAGAAGGTTGAGACGCAAGTTTGAGCCTTTGAGGAGTTTGAGGAGAGAGAGAGAGAGGCTGTCTGATTTAGATGAGAGAGAGGCTGTTAACGTTGGGTTAACAGCTCTTCTCTTAAAATGGGTCATGTGCAGTACATGACCCCCAAGCTTATGTGTCCTTTTATTTTATTGACACATGTCCCTATTTGTAGGAATTGCTCCATACTTGTTTGGAGGAAATCCCTGTCCTTAGGGTAGGGAAATAGTTTTGTTAAGACTATGTTAGCACACGCTAATATATATATATATATATATTTTTATATATTTTGAAAAACAAACACACACGCAAGGAAGAGGGAAAGGGATTCTAACACAAACGCACAGCATAACTCCGCTCAAAAGCCATGATAACTTTTAAGGGAGGGTGGGGCAAGTTATACTATACACAACACACTCTCTTAAGCAACGCAGGACAATTACTCGTTCTTTTTTTTTTTTTTTTTTTTTGAGAAACACACACACACACACACACAGGGGAGAGGGAAATGAGTTATAACACAAAGGCACACCACAGTTTCACTCAAAAGCAACTTTTAAGGAAGGATGTGACAAGTTATACTATACACAACACACTCTCTTAAGCAACGTGAGACAATTACCCATTCTTTTTTTTTTTTTTTTTTTTTTTTTTGAGAAACAAAAAGACACACACACACACACAAGGAAGAGGAAAAGAGGTTCTAACACAAAGGCACACCACAACTCCACTCAAAAGCCATGGTAACTTTTAAGGGAGGGTGGGGTAAGTTATACTACACACAACACACTCTCTTAAGTAATGTGGGACAATTACCCTTTTTTTTTTTTTTTTTGAGAAACAAACACACACACACACACACACACACACACATATAAGGGAGAGGGAAAGAGGTTCTAACACAAAGGCACACTACAACTCCACTCAAAAACCATGGTAACTTTTAAGAGAGGGTGAGGCAAGTTATACTACACACAACACACTCTCTTAAGCAATGTGGGACAATTACCCTTTTTTTTTTGAGAAACAAACACACACATACATACAAGGAAGAGGGAAATGGGTTCTAACACAAAGACACACCACAACTCCACTCATAACACACTAATATCAAACCGTCTGTTTCTGAATTATGTCATTCGCTTTTTGGCTTTAATTGATGTCGGCAGCTGGGAAGGGTTAGTATATTTCCAATCTTTTCAAAAATAAAAAGGGAAAAAAATTATTTCCTTTTTACATTAAAGTATTCTTCCAAATAAAGTCAAAAAACAAAGTATTCATCCAAATTAGTATTAAATAATTTGAAAAGATTCAAATGATAATTTTGCATCCATCATTTCTCTGTGCATGTTAGGCTTAATAAGCATTTATCTGCCTATTAAAGTTTTTGGAAAATTTGATAACCTAATTATCTACCATGTTTTGTGTACTTCCAAGATCCAACCCCAACTATTTTTTTTTTCTTAATTTGTTAATAGATAGTTTGGTCAATTAAAAAAAATAAGCTAGATATTAAAACATACCTTTTCTTCCCCCTTTTTTTTGGGTCTCTCTGTACAACTTCAGCCCATGTCTTGCTGCAAAATTTCAGAGCTCTTAGTGCACAATAGTAATCAACAGTCAGTACGTAGAATCAAGTTCAACTAATATGACTTATCAAAACCGAAGAGGCCATGATGATGTCCCATGTGATCTTACGGAAGGGACACATTTATTCAAGATTATTCTCGACAAAAATCTTCACAACGGCCTTCACTGCCCGACAGTAGAGGGGGAGCCAGGTAGGGTACTCGGAATATGAAAAGGTTGATCTGCTATGTTTTCGCTGTTTGCGTCACTTGGTTGTTAACAAGGACTAGCTTTTTCTTTTGCAGATCCGCACGCCTTTGATCGGCACTTCCATTTGGTCAACAAGGAAGACTTGGAAACTGTACTCAGGGCAGAGGTCTTTGTGAATGAGGTTAACAACCAGGTTAGAGCCGCTCACAAGATTCTCGAGTACAAACCGATTCAGAAGTCTTTCTCGGCTCCCAGATACGTGATCAGAGCTGAGGACCCTAGGCTTCGCCAAATTACTGTTGTGAAGCACGGGTTCTCATTTTCTGAAGGATCTGCCATCCCCGAGGGCATCCCGTTGGCAGGCTCTTCCTCGTCCCACCAAGCAGCGGAGGCCGAGGGAGACAGTTTGAAAAAAGAGGGAGAAGTAGTTGATCTGGGTTCGTCCGAGGATGAATTTGGTGCATTCGACCAAGTCCATCTATCCGAGGACCCCTCTGGTGACTTGGGTGATCCCCATTTATCTGAAGCAGACCTTCTGTCACCAAGGACTGGTACTCAGGCCGAGATGGGTTTCAAGAGACAACCTCAAACCAGCCTGTTCGACCTGCTTGAGGGCCAGCCAGGGAAGGACACGCCGGGGAAGTCATAATCCAAGCTTCCTCCTCCCCCACCTAAGTCTTTGCCTGCACAGACTAAGTCGTCTTCCACTCTGCCGACCTCGGACCCTCGGCTCGAGTCCACCGATCCGAAGAGGAAGAGGCCTTCCAAGGGCAAAGACCCAGTGGATGGGGGGAGATCTCGTTCTTCCCAAGAGGAAGATGAAGCCCGCCGACCTTCTAAGCAGCTGAGGATCGGTGGTCAGGACAAGGAAAAAGAGGTCATTCAGCAGTCCGAGCCCCAGGCCTGGCTGCCCGCCGCCATGCTTCATGGGCAGCCTTTGATGGATGACACCACCCTTTGGGACTTCCGAGGGGGCGAGGGCGCTCGCGTAGCCGATGCCCTGGAGAGGTCCTTGCTTCTCCCTATTGACATGGCAAAGCTGAAGGGCATAAGGAGGTAGGAGGTTGTCCGTAACCTCAAGAGGTACTTGGGTATGGTAAGACTTCTGATACTTGTGCCTTTGTCTGAATTTTATTCCTTAGTACCCAACTTACGGTGTATTTGTTTTGATTGGCAGGCTGTCCAGGCCACTTACAGGCTGGAAGAGGAGGCCAATAGCCAGAGCAAGGCCATGGACTAGGAACGCGATAAGTACTTGGATGCCGCGAATACCCTTAAGAAGTCTGAGGCTGATCTCAAAAAGGCAAGGGAGGACTTGGAGGAGATGACGAGGGCTAGAGACAGCGCGGCATCTGACCTAGCCGGCGTTAAGAAACAGGCCGAGGACCAGACGGGGCACCTGCGGGAGGTTGAAGGTCAGCTGCAGATTGCCAAAGAGCATATCGTCGACTTGAAGAAGAAACTGGCTGAGGCAGGGGGGCAAGGGGCGTTGTTGAGTACGCCAGGGATGAGGCCTTGAGGGCTAAAGAAGAGGCTGAGTTTGTAAGGACAGATGCTGAGAGCTCCAAAGAGCAAGCGGAAAAGGAGGCCTTCGCTGAGGGAGTGGCTAAGATCGAGGCTAGCCTCAAGGCTTAAGTGCCCGAGGTGTGCAGACGCTACTGCTCCCAGACTTGGAATGAGGCCCTCAACCAAGCTAGCGCTGAGGCCTCGTCTGAGCTCAGGAGGGCTAAGAGGGTGTATTATCTCCTCGCCATTCGTGAGGCTGCCTCCGCTGACCCTGAAGCCGACACCGCTTCTACAGTGACGGGCGAAGGCCAGGCCAGTGCTGCTAACGATCCAATGTCAACTGGCAAGCCTGCTGAGGAGACTGGGCACCAAGGGACGTTGGGGAAAAAGGAAATCAGTAACCTAGCAGCGCCCCAGGACGTGGTGACGCCTCCTGCTGACTCCCAGGCCACCTCTGCTGACTCCTAGGCTCCCCCCGCCGAGAAGGAATCCTTCGAAGTTGCACCTCCGAGCCAGGGTCTCGAGGCACCAGATGAAGCTTCTTGGCAAACTTCCAAGGACAAGCTGTCTATCAAGTTGAAGAAATAAGCCATCTTGTCGGGCTATCTTATTTCGTCGACCGGGTCCATTATGGTCTCTTTTTCTTTTCGTTCCATTCTTCTTCTTTTTTTTAGTATTGGTGATACTTTAATGAAACTGCTTTTTGTCGTAATATATCCAATTGTCTGTGTTTAGTTCTTTGAATAACGCGTTCCTCTATTTACCTTGCTTTAATGCTTTGCTCAATAATCAGTTGATCTAAGAAGTGTGCTAGTAGTGCTTGAATAATTGAAAAACGATGGACCCGCGATATAAATTTTGCCTCAATGTGGGAGGGTTTCATAGTCTCAACCCCCAATTAGCAGGTATTGTCTACTTTGGCTCAGGCCAAGGGCGTACCTTGTAGCATTTTTGCCTCACGGCTTTGTTTTAGTTGAAAGTAGCTAGTTTGGCATTTAGTCTTGTGAAGTGACTAGTTTCCCCATAGGTTTGAGTCTGAGGACCATGCAAGACCTTAGTTCAATCTAACACTTATGTTCTTCTGCAAGTAGCGAGTTACACCATAGGTTTGAGTCCGAGGACCATGCAAGACCTTGGTTCAGTCTAGTACCTAAGGGTTCTTCTGTAAGTAACTAGTTTCACCAAAGGTTTGAGTCCGTGGACCATGCAAGACCTTGGTTCAGTCTAGTACTCAGGTTTTTCTCAAAGTAGTTATTTTCCCTTTAGGTTTGAGTCCGTGGACCAAGCAAGACCTTCGTTCTGCCTAACACTTATGTTCTTCTGTAAGTAGCAAGCTTCCCCATAAGTTTGAGTCTGAGGACCATGCAAGACCTTGGTTCAGTCTAGTACCCAGGCTTTCCTTGAAGTGGTTAGCTTCCCCATAGGCTTGGGTCTGAGGACCATGCAAGAACTTGGTTCAGTCTAACGCTTATGTTCCTCGGTAAGTAGCTAGTTTCCCCATAGGTTTGAGTCCGAGGACCATGCAAGACCTTGGTTCAGTCTAGTACCCAGGTTTTCCTTGAAGTGGTTAGTTTCCCTATAGGCTTGAGTCCGAGGACCATGCAAGACCTTGGTTCAGTCTAACGCTTATGTTCCTCTGTAAGTAGCTAGTTTCCCCATAGGTTTGAGTCCGAGGACAATGCAAGACTTTGGTTCAGTTTAGTACCCAGGTTTTCCATGAAGCGGTTAGTTTCCCCATAGGCTTGAGTCCGAGGACAATGCAAGACCTTGGTTCAGTCTAACGCTTATGTTCCTCTGTAAGTAGCTAGTTTCCCCACAGGTTAGAGTCCGAGGACCATGCAAGACCTTAGTTCAGTCTAGTACCCAGGTTTTCCTTGAAGTGGTTAGTATCCCCATAGGCTTGAGTCCGAAGACCACGCAAGACCTTGGTTCAGTCTAACGCTTATGTTCCTCTGTAAGTAGCTAGTTTCCCCATGGGTTTGAGTTCGAGGACCACGCAAGACCTTGGTTCAGTCTAGTACCCAGGTTTTCCTTGAAGTGGTTAGTTTTCCCATAGGCTTGAGTCCAAGGACCATGCAGGACCTTGATTCAATCTAACACTTATGTTCCTCTGTAAGTAACTAGTTTCCCCATAAGTTTGAGTCCGAGGACCATGCAAGACTTTGGTTCAGTCGAATACCCAGGTTTTCCTTGAAGTGGTTAGTTTCCCCATAGACTTGAGTCCGAGGACCATGCAAAACCTTGGTTCAGTCTAACGCTTATGTTCCTCTGTAAGTAGCTAGTTTCCCCACAGGTTTGAGTCCGAGGACCATGCAAGACCTTGGTTCAGTCTAGTACCCAGGTTTTCCCTGAAGTAGTTAGTTTCCCCATAGGCTTGAGTTCGAGGACCATGCAAGACCTTGGTTCAGTCTAACGCTTATGTTCCTCTGTAAGTAGCTAGTTTCCCCATAGGTTTGAGTCCGAGGGACCAACAACACGAAACTAGTAGAAATTGGAAGGGAGATTGTAGGAAAATGTCAAGGAGTACCCCTTGCCATAGAGTCTATTGGAAATGCATTATACTTAGAAAAAAAAGATGGGTGGTTAAAGATCAAGGATAAGGTACAAGAAAATGTAATTGAACAAAAGGGTGGTAATACGCTTTCAATTCTAAAGTTGAGTTATGTTCATCTTCCATCATATATTAAAGGTTGTTTTGCCTTTTGTTCATTGTTTCCTAAATCTTATGAGATTGACAGGATGACGTTGATTCAATTATGGATGGCACACGGGTTAATTCAATTGCCAAATAATAGAGAGCTATTAGAAGATGTTGCAGATGAGTGCATCAAGAATCTACTTTGCAGGTCATTTTTTTTTATCAAGTTGATTCTTATGTAGAAGTCTTAAAATACAAGATGCATGATTTATATCATGATCTTGCACTATCAATTGCAGGGGCATAATGTAGACTTGACTATTTGGATGGAATAACTCGTCATGTATCATTTTCTAGTGTTTCACCTTTTACTAAAACTTTAAGTTTGGTTAAAGCAAGTAGCAAGGTACGTACAATTTTTTTCATACATTATAAGTCACCAACTGCCATGGATCAGTCAACATTGAGTACATTGATAGAGTTTCTTAGGGTTGCGTGCATTAGATTTACATGAATTGAATATTAAAATAATTCCAAATTCCATAGGGAAGTTAATACATTTGAAGTACTTAGATCTTGCTTCTAATCCTATTGAAACTCTTCCTAATTCAATTGCCGCATTGTTGAATTTGCAAACACTAAAACTTCATGGGTGTTATAATCTTGAACAATTGCCTAGGGACATCACAAAATTGGTTAGCCTTAAGCACCTTGATAATAGGGGTTGTTTTAAGTTGAGACTGCCACAAGGATTACAGAAACTGACTGGTCTTAAGTTATTACCATTATTCATTGCATGGAATAAAGGTGGATTAGGTGAATTGAATGGGCTAAACAACCTTAGAGGAACACTTGTGATCGAAATTTTAGGACAATTGGAAGATGCTAACTCAAATTGCAAGGTCAAAAATTTAAGGGAAAAGCAACATCTTGAGAAACTGGAATTACTATTATGGGCTCACCGAGAAGGACATGATGAGATGTTATTAGATAGCCTCCAGCCACATCCAAATCTCAAAATTTTGGAAGTGTGGGATTACTCTGGTGTGACATTTTCAAGTTGGCTTTCTTCCATCGAAATTCTTGTTGAAATCACTTTAAGGAGATGTGACAGATGCAACCACCTGCCACCATTGTCTAAACTCCCATTTCTAGAAAGCTTAAGGCTTCATGAAATGAAAGATTTGGAATGCATATCAGATCATTATATAAGTGAGGAAGTTTCTGCTTTATCCTTCTTCCCATTGTTAAAATTTCTTGAGATTTGGATTTGCCCCAACTTAAAGGGATGGTGGAGGAGCACATCAATGACAGATCATCAACAACATCAACATAACCAATCACTGCCTTCATTTCCTTGTCTTTCTTCTTTTATTATTAATAATTGTCCTAATATGACTTCCATGCCCTTGTTTCCTTATCTCGAAAAAAAGCTATATCTAAGTAACGTTAGCTCAAAGTTTTTTCAAGAGACAATACTTCCATCTTCCTCCTCTTCTTCATCCTCATCTCTCCAAATTAAAATATATGACTATAGGAAATCTGCCAAATGTTGTCTCTGCCAGATGGGTGGGTATCAAACCTAATTTCTCTCTAGCATTTAGACATTTTCTCTTGCAAGGAGTTAAATCTAGGAAGTGACGTGGACGGAATGGAATGGCGACATCTCGATCACCTCATTTATCTGGAATTCAATGACCTTCCAAAACTGAATTCCTTACCTATAGGTCTTCAACACGTTACAACCAAGGAAACACTCTATATTAGAAATTGTGAGAATCTAAAAACTTTGCCTCGGTGGATTGGGAATCTTATCTCACTTGAAACGGTTTACAATTCGCAACTGTCTCAATTTGAAATCACTGCCTGATGAGATGTGCAATCTCTCGTCTTTACAAATCCTGGAGATTTGGAATTGTCCCCTTGAATAATGCAAGATTTCTCTGAGATCTCCTTATTGACAAGGAACCATCAGGCATTACTAACATTCAAAATTTCTCACTATTGACATCAAATGACATAATCTCTTCACCATTGTACTCCTCTTCTCCTTTTAAGACAAGTGAGATCCAGTGCAAAGCTCCCCTAACCAATGGGGTTGGCAATAGAAAACTTTTATCACCTGTTAAAATATTGGCTCTCAATGACATCCCAACCCTTCTCCATGAATCCGAACTTAATGTGTACAACTCAATCACGTCAGGCATAGGTGGTGGCAATTTTTTTGGAAGATAACTCGAAATCCTCACAAGCTTGTAATCATTATTCTCCGAATCATATGCAAATCCGAGTTTGAGTCCATGACAACCCAACCATCCTAAGCGAGAATCGGGCAACCTCTTGAATTTTCTAATGCTGGGGTTCCACAAATATGTAACATTATCAGAAAGGTTGAAATTTCCAATATAAGCAAGACACAATAACCCATTGCAGGAACCTGCTATTTGGACAGACCCATAAGGAAAATCAAAGGGAACTTCAATCTCAGAAATCCTATCAAAGGTGCGGTCCAAAGCGACCGTACAAACGCGTCTGTTAGAACCATCTATGGCACATGTATACGATGGCATGTGTACGATATAACCATCACCATTATCATTATCATGATCATGAGCAAAGTTATTAAGGTGAGTTGAGATGAAATAGGGGTTGGCGATTGAAGAGTCCCAGGATTTGCAAACGCACCTGAATCTTATGAGTGATTTGGGAGGTAACCTTGTTAGGATGCTGAGTACGATGTCTTCTGGGAGATGATTCTTCCTTCGTCGGAGGATCGGTAGTTCTGTCGTTTGTGACATTTTTCAACGAAAGAGTGGACACACAGAGACGCCGCTTAGAGAGACTGCTACTGCTGGGTTTTAGCTTTTGTTTCTTTGATAGAAAGAATAGTGGAGATACGTGTGTGGAAGATTGTGTTTTGAAAATGAGATTAGTTTAAGATGCTCCTAATTTTACCAATGGATCAGCATATTGGTGTGCTTCTCTTAACACATAGTGAGGTGATTTGTGCTCGAATTGGAAGAGAAGTTTCCTACAATCTTGTTATTAGACCGCAAACGAATTAAGCATTTTGCATCCAATGTCAACAAGAAACCTCTTTGGAGCTCTCGCCTCCACCTTTAGGTAGATTGTCTTAGTTGTACTCTGTTTTATTTCTACGAACAATGAACATTGCAGTTTAACCAAAAAAAAAAAAACCTCATCGGAGAATCTTATGGATAGTGGGCCCATAATTCACAAAATTGGCCCAAAAAATCTTTAACAAAAACCCTAACGAGCCTATAAATAAAATAGTAAAAGAAGAAGATTTGTTATTAGAATATCAAAGAAACAAAAGCTAAAACCCAGCAGTAGCAGTCTCTCTAAGCGGCGCCTCTGTGTGTCCACTCTTTCGTTGAAAAATGTCACAAACGAGAGAACCACCGATCCTCCGACGAAGGAAGAATCATCTCCCAGAAGACATCGTACTCAGCATCCTAACAAGGTTACCTCCCAAATCACTCATAAGATTCAGGTGCGTTTGCAAATCCTGGGACTCCTCAATCACCACCCCAAAATTCATCTCAACTCACGGTAATAACTTTGCTCATGATAATGATAATGGTGATGGTTATATCGTACACATGGATTCTTCTAACAGACGCGTTTGTACGGTCGCTTTGGACCGCACCTTTGATAGGATTTCTGAGATTGAAGTTCCCTTTGAGTCTGTCAAAATAGTAGGTTCCTGCAATGGGTTATTGTGTCTTGCTTATATTGGAAATTTCAACAGTTTTGATAATGTTATATATTTGTGGAACCCCAGCATTAGAAAATTCAAGAGGTTGCCCGATCCTTACTTAGAATGGTTGGGTTGTCATTGGTTTAGACTCGGATTTGCATATGATTTGGAGAACAATGATTACAAGGTTGTGAGGATTTCGCGTTCTCTTGCAAAGGGATTGCCACCGCCTATGCCTGACGAGATTGAGGTGTACACATTAAGTTCGGATTCATGGAGAAGGGTTGGGATGTCATTGAGAGCCAATATTTTAACAGGTGATAAAAGTTTTCTATTGCCAACCCCATTGGTTAGTGGAGCTTTGCACTAGATCTCACTTGTCTTAGAAGGAGAAAAGGAGTACACGGGTGAAGTGATTATGTCATTTGATGTCAATAGTGAGAAATTTAGAATGTTAGTCATGCCTGATGGTTCCTTGTCAATAAGGAGATCTCAGAGAAGATGCGAAAAGGAAACCGGTTAGGATTGGGACAAGATCGCACATATCACTTACGGTACGCATTCTATATACCCATTTTTTTAATTGAATTTTTGTTTGCTAGATGAGAAAATAGTTGAAAATGAAAGAAAGTAAACTTTTTAAAATTTATTCTCTATCATTTATTGATTTCAATACAATTTTTTGAAAAAAAAAAAAGAAGAATTTTTTCTTTTGGATTTCAAAAATATAGGGACCAATGTATATAATTGAATGGGGCTCACTTTAGCAAAGCTTTTGGTTTTTCTAAAGTTTTGTAATAATAAAAAAATTTATGAGATGTATAGAATCTTGGCCGATTTGATTGATTTCAAAGCAACCAAACTGTTGAATTGTTTTGAAGTTCTTTTATTATTAATGTTATTTAATTTGATGGCTTGTGTTCTGTTCACAGTTATGATAATATGAATCATCTGTGGAATATGGTGGCAATATACATTGCTTGGATACTTTTAGGATTTTGGATGAAGTACGAAAGGTACTTAGTTACACTTTCTATAATCAAAGGTTAATGAATATTTTGAATAAAATTTCATTCCATATATTTGATTCACACGTTAAGAAGGACCCAAAAGGAAAAGGTAAAATGAAAGATGCATGTATCCCTATTTGCTTCATTATTCTAAATGATTTTTACAGATGCTGATGAATGTGCTGTTTCGAAGTCTTTACATGAAAAATGCCTTGCTCAAGTCCTTAATTCTTCCAATGAACTTTGAATAGCTGGAAGTGGGTTATTCAAATGCTAATTCCTTTCCTCTTCTTCTTTGTTCTTCTTGTGTTATGGTGATTTCTCACTTGGTTTGATCCAAAATGCAGAACAAATTGGAAGCACAAAACAAAACCGGGGGTAAATATCTGAGCCTATTTGAAACCTTTTATAAAGAATATTTTGTCTCTATCATGATCTTATTTTCTACCATAGTTTAATGGGCTAGTGCTTAACATCAATTTTTTTCATGCAGTTAGATGCATACACAATTTTAGTGGAATCTCTTTGTACATTTTGTGTTATGTTCCCTTTGCTATTTTTACAAACTTGGGAAAAATATCTTTTTTGGCCATTTTCTCACACTTGAATAACCAGTTCGTGGCAATCTTTCACAATTCCCTACCACTGTTAAACTTTGGCTAGCTTGAGGATGCAACAGCATCATCATTGGGATTGTATGCTGATATCTTGTGTTATCTGCAGGGAGCGTTTGGAGTGCTGTAAGGATCATCTCTTTTATGATTACTCTTTTAGCAGCAAGTGTTGAAAGAGTACGTGGTTAATCTGTAGCTTGTCATTTGAAATTCCTCTCCATTTGTTATGATGCTAAGGCCCACTTGGTGTTCTTGTTATTGTTGAAATCGACTTTAGTGTCATGTAGATTTGCTGTAATCTAATAATTGTGTTCTTCTTGTTTTGGTAGTCTTTAGCTTTTGTTTAAGAGAAAATGGTTGTAAACTCTTTATTCAATAGTGGAAGATTTTTTACTGGACTAGGTCCCGTGGTTTTTCTCTTCTCATTTAAGGGTTTCCACGTAAAACTTTGGTGTCTTGATTGTGGTTTGTTGCTGGATATTTCTGCTTTGTGTAGATTATTGTTCTTGCCTAATTTTTTTGAAGTTCCTATTGAATTTGCACAAAGAGGAAAATATATATATATATATATATATACATACATATATATATATACATGTAAATCCATTGTGTGCTATTGTATCAATCTTCAATTTTTTCCAATAGAAATAGGGGATTCATTCTTCAGTGGGTAAAGGCTTGAGGTCTACCTTGTGCAAAGCTTGCTTGGGCTACATTCATCTACCATATTTGGATTTAAAGAAATGCAAGAGTCCATAATGATCCTATTCATAGTGAGAAACTGAGAATAGTCATGTAGTTGATTAAAAAATGATGTGAGAATTAGAACTAGAACTTACAATGGTTTTAAAATGTCAATATAGAATAGGATCTGTTTTAACTTAGCTTGATAGCTTGTCTTTTTGCAGCAGGGGCTGGCTGTTTTTTCTGCTGAAATGTAGTGTTCTGTCTTTTGAACTTCATGTAATAATTTTTATGTTAATAAAATTTCCTCATTCATCCAAAAACAGAGGACAAGAAATAGTATCCAAATTGCCTGAGCACTAACTAAGTCAGCTGCAAAAGCTTTATGATGTATATCATGAATCTCAAAAGCTGATTATGAATCCAGAGGCTTATTTTTTTCTACACTAGAAAATTTGAAATGCATTACACAAATCTGGCTAAACATGCTCTGGCATTGAGTTCAGAAGAAGCACTAAAAATGCCATTGTATATTTAACTGGATTAAGAATTGACTTGCACCAAACATTAGGATTTGCTAGCTGCTTAGCACCATATATACTTTATGAAAGGGGTACTTGTCAAAAAAAATACTTTATAAAAGGGGAGTAGAAGGTAATATACCATCTGGTTCTACTAAGCTGGTAAAGCATTTTGTCAAACAAGCAAAAAAGCCTTTCAATAGGCAATGATGATTATATTTGATTGGCGTAAACCGCATAAGAACATTAGTTTAGCTTTTCGGGAAAGTATTTTGTACTTAATTTTTATGCCAAAATGGTAAATTAAGAATTAATTCCACATTCTGAAAAATTACCATATTGAACAAGTTTAGAACTAGTTGTAGCATTCACGGCTAACCACTTTTGTGGTTTCTCAAAGGAAACGTCATTAGTCAAGAACCTTACTTATTTATGTAAAGCTAAATACTTAAAGTATATCTCATGTCATGGAAATCCCCTCCTCAAATCCGTCTCACATAATTGATGATTTCAACTCTTCGGCCGTCGTGGCAAGAAATGCAAATGATGAGGTGTTAAAGGTATGGACCAAGATATATGACTTATGCATTCCCGCTAAAGCTGAAACAACTACAATTTTGTGGGTTTTAAACTTGGCTAGGTCCAAATGATTTGGTCTATTTCTATTATCATAATTAATGCTTTTTATTTTATTTTATTTAAGTTTGTATTTTGTTAGCTATGAATTTTGCTAGGTTAAGAGATCTCTTGACTCGGAAGCTCATTTCATTGCTAAAATTTCTATTGCTCTTAAAATTGATTTCTCTTGTAATAATTGCAATCTGCATCTTACATTTCTAGAAGCATGTATGTGCGATTATTTGTACTGATTTAGATTCTTGATAAAATTATAGTTTAAAAAAAAATATATATATATATATATATATACTCATATATTTTTTAAACTAATAAAATAATTTTTTTAAGACACTAATAAAATAATTAAATTTTTACAATTTTAAACCATTTATAATTCAATCGATTTTGAGTAATTGGACGAGCATATAGGATTTGAAAAATGAGTGTTGCACTCGAGCCCATTTGGCTGCAATAATTGATCTGTAATACCACGGCCAAAATGCTTGATGATTCATTGGGTAACTAAATATTCAAAGTCTAACCGTGGCTCGGATTTCCATGGTTGTTTCTTAAAATAATTTTAAGGCAGAAATCACATTTTTGTCCTTACATATTTAAACGATTCCCACTTTGGTTCATAGATTTTATTTTTATCGTTTTTAGTCCCTATCCTGAAAATCGCTTCCCATTTTGATCCCTGCCATTACATCAGAGATGAAAAGTGCACACGTGGCAAACGGCAGAAGTAAAAAATATTAAATTATTATCCATGTGGCCTATCTGCCTTTAGTTAGTTCCATTCTTGCCCTTAGTTAGTCACGTGGCCCTCACGTGACATTCCCTAACATCTTATATTCAGCTTCTCGCCAAATTGAAATCCCTAACCCCCAAATTAACTCAGCTCCTCGCTCACTACACAGATTGAAATCCCTAACCCACGAACTCAGCTCCTCGCTCACCATACAGCCCAAAAACATCTTCAAATCAATTGCTCTCATGGATCAAGCTCGAGGAAAAGGGGCCCCACCCAGTTCTCAAAGCATCGACTAGACATCAATGGGTTTTTTTATTTTTTTTTTTTTATTTTTTTTATAACAAGATAAAATTCTTCTAATACCTATGTTATTTCATAAGAATTTTATATTTATGGAATCATCATAACGTCAAGGATGGTCGGTGATAATAACTATGTTATTTCTTATCAATCGCGATGACCCATTTTCTTCTTTTATAAGTTTATTATGGGGTCCATTTGTCACTTATTACTGACCTCTTCCACAATCACACGAATTGGTCCTCCTAGACTCCTAGTGACATAACTGAAGAAGCCCGTCATTTCTTTCTCGATGAAAATTCGTAGTTAATTACTCAGAACTTCCAAATTAAATTAATTTTATATAAAAGAGAGAACAAATTTTGTAGCGTTACAAATTTAATACATTTCTTATCAAAAAAATTCTCTTTAAATATATGTTGTACATTTCCTCATTTACATATTTGCATTCTTACCATATCTTCAAAGCCTCAACCAACTTATTTCAAACTAGTCACGTTGCATGAAAAAAATATCCATATGATACCTCATACATATATAATTAATAAATAAAAAAAATAAGTTAGAGATTTTGTAAAAAAATAACTGTAGGGTCACGTTTTACAGCCCAAAGGTATGGGATATTGGCCCAATGAGCCCAGTACAATAAATTTGCATAGAGTGGGTCAAAAAATTAGGCCCTAATGAATTTAACAACGGTTAGTATGGATTTCAAAGATAATCAAGCAAGAACAAGGTATACAAAACTGAATGAATTCATTGTCCGAGGAGGCAAATCTTGGTATAAATCAATGGAATTGATTACAAATGATACTTTTATTGCTACAATGGTCTTTCTTTATTTTTTCGATCCCTCTCTGATAGAGGGTCCCTCATATTATATAGTTCCCTTTGGACCATCTTGATCCTACACTTGTTGATCATCTGAACCCTGACTTGAGTGCTTGTCCCATCAAACGTCTTCTTTGACTATTTGTGAGTCGTGGTAGCCAAGACTGCAGTGTTCAGGGGTCTTCTCCACATAAATGCGGCCAGAAAAGCAGTTACAGTGCATTTAATGCGGTGGTAGCAGTTTTTCCTTATATATTTCTGAGTTCTCATCACTCTTATACGTGTATGATGCACGTTCTTATCGCTAGAGCCCCCTGGATTGTTGGAATACATATTTGAACTGCATTCATCACATCTGAGGAGGAGTTCCTCCTCAGACCACCCTCCATTCATTCCTTACGTATGAGACTTTAAGATTGGAACTCCTCACAATCATTTGCCCCTCCTCGGATACAGCCATGTCCTCGGACAAGGCCCAAGGCCCAATATATAATTTTGGGCCCTTATCCTTACAATAGCCCCTCAAAACTCTAGGTTTTTCCCTCACATCCGAGGAGAAAAGGTGGGGTTTTGATTTTTAAGAGACAAGACCATTTATTTCTTTGGCTTACACGCGTGGAAGTTCCCTTTTACTCGCATCATGTTGTGAAATTTTAAAATACTCGCAAGTGTACGAACCGTACCGAAGTATAGTTTGACAAGAACGAGGTCGAACCCACAGGGACTTGAATGAATGTAGGAAAATTAAATCAAATCTTAACCAAATTAATCCTAATCTAGTTTAATTAAAAATTGGTTGTTTTGAAATTAAATAAACTAAGCAAATAATAAAATTAAGCAAATAGTTAAACTAAGCAAAAGGTATAAAGCAATAAAAAGATGTAAACAATCAAGGGAAAGGAATTAAGGTTTTGGAATCCTCCTTGTAAGTCATACCAGCATATATTTATGATCATTAATTTTTCCCAACTCACTACATGATAATCTAGAAATCAATCTTGCTATCATGGAAAATATTCTCGTTAAAATCCTTATTTTAAAAATCAAAAGCATGTTCTTCTTCGCTTCTTAAGTATAAAACCAAATCATCAATTGTATCCGTAGCCAAACAAATCACAAGATATATCCAATTCTAAAAATCAAATCATAACTTGTATCCATTGACAGACAAATCACAAGCGATATCCAATTTTATAATCAAGAATTAATAATCCAAGCATTCAATTAATTAAGACAAATCCTAAATCATGAGAAAAACATGATTGAACTCATATCTAGAATCCCATCTTAGTCAATTGATATGAAGCAAGAACAATTTAAATCATTAAAGAACAACTATTGTGGGAAAAATCAAATCACATAAATATTACTGATAATCCTTAACAAGGTTTCATCCTCAACCCTAATTATAAATTTAGCTACTCATGGTAATTGAAATAAAACAAAAGAATAAAATACTAAACATTAAACTAGACAAATAAAATAGAGAAAGAAATAGTCACAATGCTATCATGGAGAAAAGTTACAGAGAAGCCACATGCGGCACTGCCTCTTGCTCCAATTTTCTGTTTTGCATCACAGCCCTAGCACTAGCCTCTATTAATTTTGCCCTAAAAAGCCTTTAAATAGGTCAAGGAATCCTATTACAAGTTGAATTCCCGTTTGGAGAAAATCCTAGATTTTTAGGCTTCATTTAACCGACTATTTTGGCCCACTTAACTTCAGAATTCGGGCTCCTGGTAAACTACAAAGTTGTAGCCCTTTAAGTTAACTTTCCAGCCCAACTTGAATCATCTCGATTGGACATCTGAGCCGAAAGTTATGCCAAAAATACTAACTAATGTGCAGGCTGGAATCCTAATCCGAATTGGACTTGAATTTGGTGCAAATTTCCTTTGATTCCTTACTCCAATTGGACTTAAATTTAATATTCATGCCTGGCTGGATTCAATTGGCCTAGCCCCACTTTGCATGTAAAGCCCTTCTTACCTGCAACACAAAGATATTACATAATCAGTCACAAAATAACATAAAAGTAAAGCTAAATATGTAGATATGTGAGTATTTTATTGTATATATTTCTTGCATATCACATCATAACTGCTTCTGACGCTTTAGGGTCCGCGAATCGTCATTTATTGCTCCAGGCGGCGCTTTGTTCCCCCGTATCCAACGGTGAAGCACTCATTCGATAGTGGATATTTTTTCTAGAATTTTGAGTGGGATTATTCCCGCTCATTACCTCTCTCTATATAAAGCCTTGAGGGAACTCGCTTTCTTCTTTACTTCACAAATTTTCAAGTGTTCCAGAGAGTTCCAGCGCTCTAATTCACAAAACATTTTAAATTCCTAAGTCTTTGTGACTTTTTCCTTAAGAAATTTTTTTTTAGAGATCTTTCCCAAAGGATCAAGATTAGCACACTTACTTTTCTAAGTTTCTGTCTTTCTAAACTTTCTTTCCCTTCTCGGCCGATCTCCTCGGTCCTTTTAATTCTTATTTCTTCATTTGCAAGTTCCAGTCGCTTTTCTTTAAGTTGTCAAAATGGGTAGATTTAAGCATCTAGTAGACTCCCCATCCCAAATAGAGGCCTTTAAGGAAAAGTATCACATACCACAGGAAGTTGCCTTGCGATATTGTTCCCCAGAATAAATAGAAACAAACCGAGAAGAGGGAAGAGTCGTAATCCCCATGATAGCTTTCATAAAAGGGGGAATGACCCTCCCAATGGGTAGGGTAACACGGGACTACCTCCTCAACCATAGGTTATGCCCCCACCAATGCGCGCCCAACCTATTCAGGGTCTTGGGTAGCGTTGACGCTCTCAATGAGCATCTGGGTCTGTGGCTCACTTGGCATGATGTGGTGCACATGTACGAGTGCCATTCCCAAAAAGCCGCGAGATACTATCTCAAATCCCGATCAGACGTGGTAAGACTGATATCATGTCTACCCAAATCCAACAAGGGTATGAAAGATGATTTCCTTATAGCTTCGGGAGCGTGGCATGATGGTCTTCACTGCCCCGTCCAAGCGGGAAAGCCAGGTGGGGTGCCTTAGAATTAGGTTTCCTAACAACAGATTTAGACTCTTTAACCCTGACCTTGTCATGCTCCTTTTCGTTTTGCTCTTTCTTAATGATGGATTCCAACTTTTTAACCGTGTTTTGTTCCTCGGCTGTGTTCACAGATAAGAGGTAGGTAGCTCCCAGGCTTAGCTTAACCAACGTTGAGGCCCTCAACTATTTGCTGAGATCTAAGATTTTTATAAGTGAAGATAGGCAGCTGCGGGCCATTCATCTCATATTGGATTTTTAGCCCATCTCAGACATATACCAAGAGGTCAGCCATGCCATAAGAGCGGGTGACCCACGATTAGCTCAGATTGACATAGCTTGGCGCAATTTTTTAGCCCCTGACGACCTTCCACCAGTAGCACACCCATTCCAACAGAACATTCCTCTGGTCGTACAACCATTCCAACAAGTTCCTCTTGAAGTAGCAACCGGAGAAGGGATTGCCTCCTCGAATTCCTCGCTCGAAGGAGAAATTGAGAAATTTCATTTCGTAGAGGAGGAGCCTCAAGGGGAGCAAGTGATTTCTGACTCAGACGCCGAGGACGAACTTGACAGGCATTCAAGTGTTCACGCCCTAGTTCTCGTGGTTGCCCGTCTGGAAGACACTTCAGAAGAGGAAAAAGACGGGATGGCTTTGAACAAGGGAAACAAAAGTTTAAAGGAACTTATGGTTGCGAGAAATATAGTGTCAACATCAAAAGATACCAACAGGCCACAAGTTCCAGCTAATCTTCCACTTCCCCCTCCTCTCCTCGTGATTTTAGGCGGGCAGCTTCCTTGCCATGATCTAAAAAAGAAAAGGAAAGTGCCAAAGGTGAACGATGTAGAGGAGGGTGAGATGGTTCCTCAAAAGGGGGTAAAGCAACCAAAGCGCACGAAAGCCAAACGGGCTTCCTCCGTGGAGAGTAGGGAGGACTCCCAAGAAGTCGAAATACGCCAATCACTGCGAACGTGGTCCCCAGATTAAAGGTGGATGGTGCCCCCATCCCTTGGGACGCCTCAGTCCGAAACTTCCAGGGGGGCACGCGGGTCATGTTTCTGAAGCCCTTAAGCAACCATTTTTTCTGTCGAAAGATATGGATGCTTATAGGCGCTTTAAGCAACCAAACCTCTTTCTGTCCCTGAAGAGGGACCTTGCTATGGTAAGTGGTTTAATACATCTTTTGAATTACACACTTAGTTGCTTTTTTTTTCCCTCTTCTCACGTGGGGTCCTTCTGTTACTTTCATGCAGGTTACCCAACAGGTCTTTGTGGTCGAGGAGTGGGTCAAGGATGCTCGCAATCAAGCCAGAGCAGAGGCCCACTCCCGTGTTGAGACCGAGAAAATTTTGGGGGCTCTCAAAGAGAAGTAGGCAAGACTATCTGAGAAGCTAAAGGAAGCGGTCCAAGCTTAGAAGAGTGCTAAAGCGGGTTTAAAGACCGCGGAAAGGCAAGCCAAGGAGCAACGCCAGAAGCTGCACGTGACAGAGATAGACCTGGCCACGGAAAGACAGCTAGTTAAAGACCTCAGGGCAGAGCTGCAAAAGACCAAGGAGGCGGTTCAACTGGCTAAGGAGGCAGCTGAAGCTGAAAAACAAGCGTCTTACCTGCTCGGCGTTGAAGAAACTCAGGTGAGACTTGCTGAGGAGCTTTCCGGGGTCTGTAGGGACTACTGCGATGTGTCATGGGGCAAGGCCCTTGATGTCGCAGGTGTCTCTGCAGATTCAATATGAAGGCAGCCTGGGAGCATCTACTGCCATCCAGAGGTACGTGAGATCCCAGGTGCCGATTCTTTCCCCTCTGCCCATGCTTCAGAGACTGCAGAGCAGCCCTTGACTGAGCAAGCAGCTCTCCCTCTCCCTGAGACTTTAAAGGGATCCAGCCAAGCTGGTGATCAGGGCCAGGAGGCTAAGGGGGCCAAGGATAAAGGTAAGGGGAAGAAGATCTCCTCAGAAGCCACGAACGATGCTAAGGCTGAGGAAGCTGCAGCTAAGGCAAAGGAGGTAGAGGCCAAGACTGGAAAAGCTGATCCAAAGGCCAAGGATGTTCCTACCTCTTAGCCGAGCTAGAATCGAGACTCTCCTACTCCCAAGACTAAGGCTTAGCTCTTAGTACTCTTTTGTAGTAGTTTTTCTTTTATATGTATATTTTGTAATGGCAGTTTGCCATCAAACATATTGTATTCCCATTTCTGCTTAATGAAAATGTTTTTTCTTTTATCCAATGCACTTTCACTTTATATGCTTTGAAAGTTATTATCATTGCTAATAACATTAAATTGTTGCTACTCGGCCTTCAACAAAGTCTTAACAATAGTGTATTGCCATCAATCTGGGTAATCTGGTTGAGTATCAGCAATAAAGAGGTTTAATGCATATTTGTATTTGAGAACTGAACATATACTTTTGTGGAAAATGAAAGGGGGAAATGACCACTACCCTACTCATCATTTAGATAACTAAACAAGGACTTTCACTAATTCAAAGCCATTAATCCGAAGGGTTTGAACACGATTCTAGATTTGTTCTGACACTTGGTAAAACACCAGTAGATATCACAGTATTAATTTTCCCAAATATACGATCTGAGATTCTGTCAAATACTTAGAAGGTTTTGAACAGGTGTATTAGAGTGTTATTTTTACCAAACTATGTGATCCGGGGAATTAGGCATACCTAAGGCCCTATTTAATTACTTATATAAAGATATCATAGAGTGTTAATTTCACCCAAGTATGTAGTCCGAAAGACCTGGCATAGCTTAGGGTCTGTTTAACACTTATAAAGATGCCATTGAGTGTTAATTTCACCCAAGTATGTGGTCCGAGAGACCTGACATAACTTAGGGTCTGTTTAACACTTATAAAGATGCCATTGAGTGTTAATTTCACCCAAGTATGTGGTCCGAGAGGCCTAACATAACTTAGGGTCTGTTTAACACTTATAAAGATTAACTAATGAGAAGTATAATGTCTTTAAATAACAAAAGAACATATCAACAAAGGAAATTTTCATTAATAATAATACATTTTCAGGTTGTTTACATTCCAAGGACGTGATATTACACGCTTATCTAAGTTTTTCAGAAAGTATGCTCCTACGCCAGCCACCGAGGTGATGCGGTATGGTCCTTCCCAATTGGGCCCTAACTTTCCCCATGCGGGGTTTTTTGCAGTACTCAGAACCCTTCTCGGTACCAAGTCTTTGGGCGCTAATGGTCTTAGCTTCACATTGACATCGTAACCTTGCTTGAACTTGTGTTGATAATACGCCAATTGGACCATTGCATTCTCTCTTCTTTCCTCGACCAAGTCTAGGCTTTTTTCTAGCAGCTCATTGTTACTGCTCGGATTAAATGAGTTGGTCCTTAGTATTGGGAAGCCAGTTTCCAAAGGAATGACAACCTCTGCTTCATATGTCATTGAAAGGGGAGTTTCTCCTGTGGACCTCCTAGGTATGGTTCGATATGTCCAAAGGACATGTGGCAGCTCTTCCACCCATTTCCCTTTGGCATCATCCAACGTCTTCTTGAGCTCGTTCACTATGACTTTGTTAACGGCTTTGGCCTGTCTATTTCCTTGGGGGTACGCTGGGGTAGAATACTTGTTTGTAATTCCCAAATCGCAGCAGTATCTTCTGAAGGATTTGCTATCAAACTGAAGACCATTGTCCGAGATGAGGGTACGAAGGACCCCAAATCAAGTAACAATGTTTTTCCAAACAAACTTTTTGGCGTCCACATCCCTGATATTCGCCAAGGGCTCGGCTTCAACCCATTTGGTGAAATAGTCTGTGCCGACTAGCAAATATCTTTTGTTCCCTGCTGCTTTAGGGAAAGGACCAACAATATCCAAGCCCCACTGAGCAAATGGCCAGGGGCTGGATAGGGGATTTTAAGAGTTCCTCCTGACTGGTGTATGTTTGGTGTGAATCTCTGGCATTGATCTCATTTCTTCACATATTCCTGTGCTTTTTTTTTACATACTTGGCCACCAATAGCCCTGGGTGATGGCTTTGTGAGATAAAGATCTGCCTCTCGTATGGCTTCCACAAATCCCTTCATGTAACTCCTCAAGGAGCAGCTCTGATGCTTCAGGGTGGATGCAGAGTAGATAGGGCCCTGAAAAAGAGCGTTTATACCATTTTTGGCCCTCGGATAACCAAAACCGAGGTGCCTTTCTTCGCACTTTGTCAGCTTTTGATTTATCCTCTAGCAAGAAGTCTTCTTTTAAGAATAGTATTATGGGGTCCATCCAACTGGGCCCTAGTCTGACCTGGTGAACATGAGCCACCTTTCCCTTTGTCTCTGTGGGTTTGCGCAAGTCTTCTACAAGGATGACTCAAGGTAAGCTCTGCGCCGAGGATGTTGCAAGCGTGGCTAGAGAGTCTGAGTGTGTGTTTCCACTTCTAGGGACGTGCAGCAGGCTGAAGGATTCAAACCCTGATTGCAAATGTTTGACTTGACTTAGATACCCTTGCATTCTCTCATCTTTTACTTCTAGTTCACCATTCACCTAGCCGACAACCAGTCTTGAGTCAGAGAACATCGTTACTGCGTTTCCTTCCATTTTCTGAACCATGGACATTCCCTTCAGCAATGCTTCATATTCAGCCTCATTATTAGTGGCCGAGAAGCCCAATCTTAACGATTTCTCAATGGTGAGCTTCTCAGGTGAGACCGAGCAAGTCCAGAGTCCAGACCCAGAGGGTATTGTCAGTGGCTACAGGCCAGCAAGAGAGGGTTCAGGCCCTTCGGGGTGTGGGCTTGTTATGCTTGGACCTATGGCACTAGATTGTTGTAGGCTTCCACTTATTGTTTATTGCTCTCATAAGTATGAATAGGATGATAAGAGCTGACCCACCCATCAAAAGCTACCCACCACAAATTAAAAAATTATATAAGTTTTACATTGGTGAACATTGTGGTCTCAAATTTGAGAGTGCACTGTTCATTCATGACAAATATTTTGGTATTTACAACCTCTCATGTAAGATGTTTTATAGTGTTTTGGCAATTGACACACCTAACATTGTGCATTGGCATTGGGGATTGTAAACCCCCAAATTGTAAATTTGTAGCATCTAAAAAGTGTGCATTATCCAGTACTCTAATGATGTGGCCTTCGAATTTTGTGCTTGAATAAGTTTGTTGTTCACCAAATTAAAGGTATAAATAATGATAGATTTCTAACATTTTCTTTTCAATATGCACCGTAGCTTCACCATGCACACTGCACAGTATTTAATTGGGAGGGAGGGAGCACCAATCACAATAATGGATTGGGTGACTAATTTATGTTTTAATTTTGGGGGGCCAAATATAATTTTTTGACCTAAAATTTAAGAAAGTAAAAAATAAAAATAAAAATAAAAATAAAATAAAATAAAAGAGAGTTAAATATTTGTTTTTGACTCATGATACGCTGGAAAGGTAAAAGATTAAAAAGGGAAAAAAGTAAAACGAAAAATGAAATTATGAGTTGGGACTTAAGACTTGAGATGAAATGACCACACCTTATTCTACATTATCAACCCAAGCGGCGGACATTTTTCTCAATATCCTCACTCTTACACTTAAAACACAATGCTGATAAACAAGGATCTTCTTACAGTTAATGGTACTTCTCGTGAGGAAACACTAGCAGGCTGATGTTCAGACAAAGCAACATGTTGGCAAGAGCCTTGAGTAACCACACCTCATTCTACGTTATCAACCCTAGTGGCAGACATTTACTCAATATCCAACCCAACAGATGTCTATCCTTATCAACACAACTCAAGCTCAACCTTATTTTATCCTAATATAGCTCGGATAGGTTGGGTTCATTTGGTTGGTTTGATCAAAGAATCAAAATGTCTCACACCAAGAATAAAATTTAATTGTTAGAAACTGTTTGAATTCCTATATGGATTTGGTTAACTATTTGGCTTTCCTTAGTGCGGAAGGAAAGTTGACTTGATTTCCTTTTTTGGATTTTCTTTATATGGAAGGAAAGTCTATTCCTTGTCAAAAAAAGTAACTAATATTTCTTGTTCACCTAGGAATAGGATTGGTGGCCTTGGCCAAAGAGTCCTCCCATGTGAGAAGAAGAGAAGTGAACTGCATTGATATCTTAGGTCAGATGATACGTTGATCCAATAAATTTTTCGTTCCCTAACTCACTAATCCACCAAAAGTTGCCCATGTGATTCTTATCATAGTTTACAGACCACGTAGAAACTCAAAACAAGTCAGAAAACAACATAAGTTAGAATTGCTTGAGTAACAAGTTTGATCAAAGTTTCCCTCCCGCCCTTAGTCTTGTGAGAGAGGAGCTTTGTACGTACCACGCACCCGCGCTTCCAAACTCATCTTATTAATTAATTAGCCCTTTGTGTAATGTACCATATAAATATAAATATAAATATAATGTGAAAACTGAAAGTCCCTTTAATATTTTACAATGGTAAACTTGATGAGCTCTCAAATCTCATTAGTTAATAATAATGTTACGTTTTCATTTTTTTTTTTTTTTTTTAAAGTAACGTTACATACCAATTTTTTTTTTTTTTTTTTTTTTTTTGGAGAAAAAACGTTACATACCAACTTAAACAAACCTCCCCGTTCAGTCGGGACGAAGAAAATCTTATAACTTAAAAGAGTTAAAGAGTAATTGAAAATTTGAAATCGACTCCTCCTCACATCAAAAAAAGAAGTTTTCTATATTATACTACAGGATTGGTGCAGCTGCGTGCATATGTCTCTTCCAGTGCTCCCCACCATTCCAATCTTGCCTCTCCTGCCCCCAATCTCGCTCCCTATCATGACCATAATCCTTTTCATCTCCCAGGTGGCAACAATCTCGGTCCCTGTCCCTGTCCCTATCCCTATCTCCGTATGTCCCTCTCTCTCTATCCCTATCTCTTTCTCATCCATGCCCACATTTGCTATCATAATCTGCCATATTCTCTACCATAGTATCATTACCTCTAAAACAGGAATAACAAAATGAATAATATAGAAAACTAATATAACTTTTCAAGGATTGGTGATGTGGTAAATTCATTACTTAAAATTTAAGAAGTGCAATACAATTGTCATATATGCTAATAGATGAAAAGTGATGACCGGTGAATACGCACCTAAATTGTGATCCATCATAATTTTCTCTAAACAATAACTTAGCAAAGAAACCGGCCAGACTCAAAATACCTAGCTACAGGGCTGTTTAAGCACTATAGTGGCTTCAACTGCCATGCAATGTGAAAAAGGTGAAAAATAAGCAACCATTTATAGGTAGGTGAGTGCCTGCCTCCTTAATACATGTTTTTGCAAGACAGCTTCCATGAAACTCTACAAGCTTCTACATCACACATTGACAAACTCCGTCTAAACACTTAAGAATTCATATACTCATAACCAACCCTATTGTTTAAGACAATGGCTTATCCTCCTCCCTTTCTCTAAACCAAAAAATAGGACATCATGTCACCTTTGTTGTCTTTAAAGCAACAAATACTGTGTTGTAGTTACCTAATTGTGAAAGAAATTAAAAGCAGTGCAGAATTTTGCTCTACTCTCCAAAAATAAGAGATGTAAAACAGTCGTACATATAATATAAAATAGATTTTACTCCAACTCTAAATTATATGGAACAAAAAAGACCATATCACATTTGCACTCTAATAGTAATGTACGATTCCTCATACTCTCACTGCACACTTTCAGTACAGAGAAACCTGGCAGTATCGATAAATGATATTATATATTATAGGAAGTACTGAACACCACCTCAAGTACAATGTAAACCAACCATGCAATTGGATAATATGAATAGCACAAACCCAACCTTGCCCACTTAGACCAATCCTAAACAGACATAAGCTAGATATATGCCTATAAAGAATGAAAAAGACAACTTGTCTAAAAAGAAAGGCCAAGGCTCATCTGTTAGCAGAAAAAAGAAGCATTCTGTTAGAAGACATGGGTGTCTATCACAACATAGATCCACTAGATAAAAGACGTTAAAACAAGGAACTGTAATATAAATACAATTTTCATTCAATATCACACAAAAAGAAGAAAATCAGAAACCAGAAGCGTAGAATTAATTTTACCAGTATCACAGTCGCGTCTTCTAGTCCTATCTCTTTCCCTGGCAGGGCTTCGCCCATAGTAATAATCCTGCTAGAAGTTATGCCAAAATATGAATCTTACTGGAAAGAAAAAAACACAAATAAGATATCTTTTCCACTATATCCATGAGTTTAGAGAGGGAATGAGAAAAATAATGGTATGTATCCTTAGAGAGAGAAAATGATAGGGCCAGTAATCAAAAAGAGGAAAAAATAACAATACCTCTTGCCCTTCTAAGGATGAATAGAAAAGTGGGGTAAAGGGAGACATTTTGGCTTCTGTTGTTTGTTAGTCAATAGAGGGGGGAGAAATAGCAAAATGATTCTATTTTTTATATGTGAGATTTTATATTTGAGATAGACGGGCAATAGATCAAAATACTTATGATTCATGTGTGGTGACAAACTAGTCGATCTCAAACCCCCTCATTTTTTCTTCTTTCTCTCTCTATTCTCCGTAATTTTACTCCCATACAGGATATTACACTTATATATCCTTCCATTTACTTTTCTTCCCTCTAGAACCTTTTATCAAATACAGAAGTTAAACAGAAATGGAAGAAATGCAAACCATTTCATGAGCCTCATCTTCTAAACCATCAAGTTGGTCAATCTCCTCCTCCTCTTCCTCCTCAAAATCATCTTCCAAAATGCTTCATCTAGGTTCCAATGAACCTAGTGATTCAAGAGTCCATCTGTAGGCATACAAAAAGACATCACCACGGGATAAGTTTTGAGTAAAAAGCGTTAAAACACCTTCAGTAGTTAAAAAAGCATGAATAGGAATCATACGGTAAAGAAAAACTTGGAAACATACTTAGTATACAAGATTCTAAAATGCATAACAAAAACTAATATAAAGTTGTGGCCTCTGAAAACCGAGCAAAGTAGACAAGAGTTCCAAAATAAAACAAAAAGCATCTAAAAGAAAAAATTTTAAGCACGGGGCAGCTCCTCAGTAGTGGGTGCGGCTGCCGACTTGGTCTCCTCTCCTCATGATCCCGCAATAGGGCCAGCTCCTTCAACCACGCGGACGGGGGATTCTTCGTTGATGATTGCTTGAATCTCGGGATTAGGAATGATGATGAGTTCTTCAGGAATTGGGATGCTGCTTTCCTGCCTAAGGGAGGAGGAAGACTCCACTTGTATCTTGTCAAGTGCAGCAAACCATCCTTTGGAAATGTAGACTCGAAGGTTTTGCTGTACTTGTGGCCTCACAGAATATATGCAGTCGTGCTGGCCTAGATTGTAAGATTCTTGAATCCTGGCCTCATCAACTGCCTTATAGCCATTCAGCTCGGCCACCTTTTCAGCAAGAGTTTTCATTACTTCCTCGAGCTCTTTCTCCAAAGCATCCTTCCTTTCAGTGATGGCCTTGGTGTTATCCTCTGCCTCAGCTCTAAGCTTCTCGGACTCAGAAACTTTGCTCATCGTGTCAGAAATTTTCTTTAAAAGATCCTCATTATCAGCATGCAGCCCTTCAGCCATAGCCTTGACTGCAAGAAACCTCTCCTCAACAATCGCGGAGCATTGATAGCCCTGACAAAAGTTATGAGGAAAAGATTGATTTAACTTTCAAAATCCTTCAAAATGAAACAAGAAAGGCAGTGAGATTGGGGATTACCATGATGACTTCCCTTTTCATGTTCAGCAGCAAGGTGTCATCATCCCATTTTGCCCAGTGCTTCATGTCCTCCGGAAGCAGAAGGGCCTTGCCCACACCCTCAGCGACTTTTCCTCCACGGCCATCTCTCCAGGGCCTTACTCTGTCCATAGCAGGAAAAGCCTCCCCGTCCACCATAAACTCCTTCATGTATGTAGGTGCACCCATAACCTCCACATGGGTGTCACCGAAGTGTGGAGGGGAGTTCTCTGAATTGGGAATTGTTTGGGGCTGCTCGGAATTCGAGCCCCTCGGACGTTTACTCCCAGCCCGAGTCACACGGGTCGGGACAGATGTCGCTGCGGTAACAGACGGACGTGCAGGAGGAGGAGAAGAGACAGTTGGTGTAGGAGGAGGTGTTTGGGCAAGGGTGACCCAACTTCTTTGAAGTGTCATCTCGGCAGAAGAATAGTCTAATGTGATATCCGCGGGACTGTTGATTTCGTCGAGGGTTGGAAAAGTGACGTTGGAAGTACCACGGATCGTTTTCTTCTTCCTTTGTCTTTGGGGGCGTTCAGATGGAGTAGGGAGGGCAATGGTGTCTCCTAGATCCTCAGGGGTAAAAAGAGGAGGAGATTTGCTGTGGTATCGCCCCTCTTCTCGACGAGCACTTTCCGAGGGAGATAGTATATACCCCTTACAACGAACGTCGATGTATGGAAGCAGTGGATGTTTTGATATAATAGCCTTCCCCGCTTTGCTAAAACGACCGTACGCGGGAGAGTACCCAAGGATCTGATAAGCTGCCCGGAGTTGACCGTCAGGATGAAGGTAGATAGGAGATCTCAACAATCTATTCAAGTCCGTGGAGTTGATCAACTGCTTTTTCTTCTTGAATGCGTGCTCTCCTGGAAAAGAAGTATATAAAGGTTAGACACATTGAATGGTAACAATTTCTCGGGAATGTAATAAATTAAAAATACAATAAAAGTTAGTAAAACAAAGTGAGTGAGTCCTACAAAATCTACCCACCTGCTTTACCCACCTTAGTGGGACAACGGATCCCACTGGGGTACCAGTTCCCCGAGACGATCAAATAGTCTCCCTCTATTTCTCTGTCGGAATCCGGAAGACCAGAGATAAGCTTCACTTCCCCGTGCCAGATCTTAAAGTAATACCCCGAGGTTTTACTATCTTGAAAACTATACATATAATTGATATCATGCTTGGTAAGGTTCAGTCCGAGCCTTTTGTTAAGGGTGTCTACGCTATTAATGATCCTAAAGATGTTAGGGGTACATTGGTTGGGGCAGACTTTAAAATGATGAAGAAAGTTAGTAAGGAGGTCACTCATAGGGATCCTAACTCCTCCCTTTACTATAGCAACGAGGGGAATTACTACTCTATCCTCCCCTCTTGAGAGTATTGCCTCGGCTTCCGGGCAATAACTCAGTTCTACATCATCAGGGAAGTTGTCCTCCTAAACTCAGCTAGTCTCTCAGGGGTATCAACCATCGATTTGAACTTCCCCATAATAGGCAAAGATTAAATCTAAAGAGTAAAGGAATAGACAGACTTACAAGATAATATGAAGGCAGATAAAAAGAAGGTCGCTGGAAATCGCCGGAGAGCCGTCGGAAAAGAAGGTAGGAAAAAGATGAAAGGGAAAGAAAGGAGGTCTGAGGTCTCCCTTATATAGGAAAAATGGGGGAGTGGAAGGGATAGAAGAGACCCTTCCTTTCCCGCCCTTTTTTTCCTCTTTCCAATAGACCCATCTGACCGTCCATTCAAAGACACGCGCAGAAGATCGTTGGATCACTATAAGTGTGTTACCGAGGGAAGGGAAATAAATAATCAGTGATATGACTGATTTCAGTGGCACAATAACCCATTTCTAAATCAACGGTTATAATCCAAAATCATCTAACGGTGAAAATTACATATCAAAGATCTGATATCTCTCACTATCTCTAATGAGGAGTCTCTTCAGTTTTCACTTCAGACTCTCAGTCTCAGAGTTCAGATTGAAAGGTTCGTGGTCATTGGCTTCACCTTCACGCTTCTTACTCCAAACGCTTAGGTAATTGTTCTCTGTTTCTCATCTTTCTTTTTTGCTAGTCTCGTTGGTTTCATTTGTTATGGAAATCAAATGTTAAAATCAAATAAACCCAAAGATTTATAATATGAAACCCTAATTAAAAAATACCTTGAAACCCTAACTATCTTACTTTTGTTCTTTGTTCTTTTTTTTTTCTTAACCAATTTCGATCCTGTTTTAATTTTATACAGGATTGAAAGCTGACTCGAAGTTTTCTGCCTTCAAGTTCGAAACCCATATACCCACCGTTTTCTGATTTCAGGTTTTTTTTCTTTATTTATTTATTTATTTTGTTTAAGTTGTTGCTTGATAAAGATAATAGACCAATCTGGTGTAATCTTTTATGTAAATCATGTATTCTTTGTTTAGTGATTAATCTGCTATGTAAATCATGTTATGTTAGTGTTTAGTGTTTAGTGTTTAATCTGCAATGTAAATCGTGTATTATGTTAGTGTTTAGTGTTTATCTGCTATGTTAGTGTTTATAATGTAAGCATTGTTAAAGGACAATCAGAGCTACCCTTAACTTATAGAAATGCATTTGCTGAAGAACTAAAAATAGAAACTTGCAAAGATGGATGTAATAAATTATTATTAGAAGTGCGTATTTAGCTATTTATACATATTTACACGCATGGATCTATAATACATAGATATAATACAAAGAATGAAATGTTACATAGATATCAATAGTTACTACTATTCCTTGCAGGCAATTTAATTTTCTTCTACCATTGGTTTCTATTAAAAAATTAACTTTTTTTTTTCTCATTTATAGACTGGAATACAATATATTGAGAATAAATTTGACCCTCATATAAAGGCTTGAAAATCCATTTCTCCTTCTTTATGGAGGAGGAGATGCCATTAGGTCCAAAAACAATTCCATTTTTTTTTTTTTTTTGGTGGGGGGAGGGTTTGCTACCGTAACTTTGTAATTTGTGGTATTGTTGTCTTTTGTTCTTATTGTATTGTCTTGTATTGCATGTAATGATTGACTCTGATTCTTATCTTACCTATCAAAAAAAAAAAAAAAGATGGACTCTAATGAAGTTAATATATTTTGGATGCTTTTAGATCGCGGTCTAGGAGAATTATTGAGAATATTTGTAGTCAATGCAAAATCAAAATAGAGGTGAGTTCTCACGAATCTTCTATCTATTTGCTCTCAATTCTTCTTTTAATATTCAAGGGCATTGATACTGTTTCCTCTGTCATTATTTGATGTGTATAATGGAAACCAATGTTAATAACACATCACCTTTTAGTGAACCTTTATACATACGCATAACCATATATACATATGTACACATACACATGCACACACATCTATGAATATAATTTATTTATAATACCTTTTCAACTAATATTTTATCTTTTTTTGATACATCTGCTTTGTCGTAATTGAGTTCATTAAAAAATTGGTTGTGATTCTGGACCTACGCTAGTAAGCAGCGCTTTCATGATTCAATGGCTTAGTGGAGGTCTTTGTAGTCATTTGCTGACTTTCAATGGAGAGTAATTTCTCAGTTAGAACTTTCACATGATATTGTTGTCATTAGGTGACGTGATTTCTAAGCAATTATCCATTGTTATGGCTTGAAACCTCATGGTTCTAAGGTTATACCAGCATCAACATGGTGCCAAAGAATGCTTCATTAAACAGTCTTTGAGAACTATCACACTTTAGAAAATGAATTAAAGTTTTGGGATTTTCCCCTAAACTTACGATCTCCTTTGACAGACCTTCCCCAATCCTATCTCAGTGTCTGCCCAAAATATGTGGTTAAAATGTAGAGCACATTAGTTTACAAGTGCCTTTGACCTATGGCTTGGTCTGGGTAATTATAAAGGTTTTCTATAATACATACACTGATACACTTACATATGTACATGTAGGATATAAAACAAGTGTGCCTATCTACACATACATTTGAAGTTTTTTGAAACCATATGAATTATATATATATATATATATATATACACTCTTAGCCTGCATTGATTTTTGAGATTTGTTAATCAGTTCTCCAGATTTTGACAGGTTTCTTTTGTTCCACTAAATACTAACAATGATATAAATATTTTCTCTTCGCAGGTTAGGCGGTTACCAGTTGGTGATGGGATCTGGATAGCTCACCATAAATATCTTGATAGTGAATATGTACTTGATTTTATTGTTGAGAGGAAGAAAGTTGATGATTTACGCAGCTCAATCAGGGATAATCGCTATAAGGATCAAAAATTAAGGCTTCGGGTACTAATTCATATTCAAATGACTCAATGCTCTGTCTTTCATTGTTGAAGTTTCTCAGCAGTTAGGGTATTGTTTTTGTTTTTTGGTAGCATACTTATACATACATATATTGTTGTTCCTCTTTTTACTGTCACAAATTTTGCTGTTGTGATTTGTTGTGGGCATTCTTAAAAATACTAGACCATTCAAGTTCTTTTGTTAAGTTATGTGAGAATTAGGATTTTTCGTAGTTTAGTCTGTATCAGTTAGTATAGGAATAGGCTTTTTTTTTTTTTTTTTTTTTTTTTTTTTTCAGTCTTTCTCAAGGAAATTGAAGTATAAGAGCTTAAAAATTTGCTTAATTATTTGATGCGGGACCGTTAAGAAAGTTCCACACTATACTAGGTTTCTTGATGAATTCTTGAATAAGAGTGATGTTTAAGAGTTTAGGTTATAAGAGAATGAAAGTTGACGGCTGGAGGAAATATACCATGTTTCGGGTGTATGCTTCCTCTCTCTCACAAGCTGGTGGGACCCAAGGTTAGAAGAGAATGAAAGTTGACAGCTGGAGGAAACATACCATGTTTCGGGTGTATGCTTTCTCCCTCTCACAAGCTGGTGGGACCCATCAGTTGTGGGTCCCACCACCTGTGAGAGAGGAGAAACATACACCCGAAATAGAGTGTATTTTCTCCTAGCTTTGGGATGGCTTTGAACATTTCAGGAATTGCAAGAAGACAACAGCCCTGATTTTGTGGTCGAGGTTGTCTATTTCTAAATCTCTATGAGTATTTGTTATCTATGTGGTTGATTTTAACAAAAGTAAGTTTATTTATTAGTTTTTTGTTTGTGGATAAAAGGAAATATCTCATTAATAGGTTAAATGTTAACTAAGTTCTTTTTCACTTGTGTTTAAGAGCAGAAAATTGTGAATTTTAAACTGGTAGGGCCCTATATTCATCAGTTCAAGTGTAGCAATGCCAGACTGCCAAGCATTTACCAGTTTTCTCCCTTATTTACTATTTCTTTTTGCTGCATCATATTGGTAATATGGTTCTAGGAAGAATCTGAAACTGGACGTAAAAACATGGTGTTGTGTCTACTCTAAGTAAACTTTGACATCTCAGATTTTAATTTTAAACCTTTTTTTAAAATTTTTTTTATTCACCTTGGTTTCTCTACAGTTGATCTAAGGAGGGTTAAGGAGGAAAAAAACACAAAGCTCAAACTTTCATTTTGAAAACACTGCATTTCAAAATATACATCATTTGATAATGATTTTCAATGCAGCAAGCACCATGGCTGTGGAATGTTTAAAAGTTCAAATTTGCTATGACAGTGCCATAACATTATAGGTCACAAAATCAACTCAAGGTGTCTAATAATGAAATTCACCAGAGCTGACAGGCTTACACCCCGCTGATCCTTCCTCCATGGTTTTTCTGTAAGTCATTAATTTTCCTTTTCAAACCGATTATCTTGTCCGCAAGCAGCTTCTTCTCTTTCTCACACTCCTCTAACTGCTCTTTGTACTTTAACATTTTAGAGTTAGTTGAATCAATCTTTTGAAAATGGTTTTGTAATTTTCTTCTCTCATCCAGCTCATGGCTCTTTTTCTGAGGCTCCAGTTGGAGTTTACGAGCATTATGTTCAAAACATTCCAATTTGGCCATAAGTAATTCCTTCTATTTTTTTATTCTCTCTCAATAGCTGTAGATTATCTGTGTAGATTATCTGAAATTTCCAAGGCAAGCCAATCAATCTTTTTGACTAAATTTTCTCTACTACTTTTTGTCTCTTTCTTCTAAGCTCATCTTCGAGCTCATCAATTTTTTCCACAATGCATTGACGTGACCATGTTTCTCTCCAACAGGATGCAGATTTGGACTAGCTAATGTGGCAGATTTTACATTGGAGGGAAAATTTGATGCAGTGGGGACACTAGAAGTAGGAGAGTCAGAGCTTGAGGCTTGAATTAAGTTGGATCCTTTCTTATCCTCCATGCTCCCACTAAAACGGATGTTTTCCACTTCAGAAGTATCCGAAAGTTTGTTTCCAAATTCTACATTACCAGGCTATAGACAAAAGTTAAGAAGAAATGAAAGCATTTGATATAATTTGTACACAACATTTATTTTTGATACCATGATAAACTACTGGTTCTCTTTCTCACACTCCTCTAACTGCTCTTTGTACTTTAATATTTTAGAGTTAGTTGAATCAATCTTTTGAAAATGGTTTTGTAATTTTCTTCTCTCATCCAGCTCATGGCTCTTTTTCTGAAGCTCCGGTTGGAGTTTACAAGCATTATGTTCAAAACATTCCAATTTTGCCATAAGTAATTCCTTCTGTTTTTTTATTCTCTCTCAATAGCTGTAGATTATCTGAAACTAGTAAGTTAACCGTGAGATGTACGGATAATTTTGTAATATTTTATGTAAGATGGTTTTAGATAATATTGTACATATATTATAAAGAAAAAGTAAACTAAATTAGAGTAAAGAAATATATACATTTTGAGATATTAAAAATTAGTTTAGTAGTTGCATTGCATATTTGTAGTCTTCTTAAAGTAAGATTAATTATTTTTAAAAATCATGAAACCAAAAATAAATGCAAAAGAGTAACGGGACCATGAAAATCAACTAATTTGTGTTATATTTACATATTTCATACCATGAAATGAAAGTATGCTAAACTCTTTGATCGTCTTTCACTCATCAATAATACGACATAAAGACATGGTGTGGGCAAGTGTGTATGCATGTGTCTTATAGATAATTTAAAATTAAACCACGATAGAATGTGCCTTTACATTGAGCATCAAATATTCTCTCTACCTATATACCCAAAACAAAAACTATCCAACCAAATTTAGGGATGGCAATTTTTGCCCAACCTGCAGATATCCAGCCCGACCCGACCCTAATGGACTAGATTTTACCCAGCCCGATAAAAAATAGGATAAAACATAGGATCGGGTTTGGATTTAAAAAACAAAAAAAACTCGAAGCGGGTTCGGGTCGGGTCTGGGTTTTTGCAAAAACCCGGACCCGGCCTGACCCGTTTATATATATATATATATATATAGTTACTAATACACCCTTATATATTTATAACCCTAAAATGTTCTGCTCACAGCCTCACCTCACACTCACAATTTCTTCAGCTACCTCTCATCTCTTCTGCTCACAATCTCACTGCCGGTTCCTCTTCTCCAATCTCCGTCAGCACAAGCATCTCTAAACCAACTGCTATTCTTTTCTTCTCTCTCACTCGTCGTTTACTCGTTGTTTGCTCGATTTTTTGGCAGTGGATCAGAGGGGCTGTACATCCAGTCTTGCCATTTGGGTGGTGTGGGCTCGTCGTGGGTTTACCGTGGGCGTGCTTGCCGTTTGCTCGCCGTGGGTTTACTCGTTGTTTTCTCTCCGTTGGTTTACTATGGGTTTGCTCGCCATAGGCCGTGGGTTTGCCACCATGGGTTTGGGTTTAGCTCACGGTGGTGGAAACCGTGGGTTGCTGGTTTTTTTTTTTTTTTTTTTTTTGTGTTGAATGTCGATGGTGGATTGTGGGTTTTTGTGGGTTGATAGTGGTGATTAAAGAATAGAAACTAGGTATTGTGAGTCTTTTTTCTTTTTTTTGAGAAGCGGTATTGTGAGTCTCTTTGCATTATAATTCAAAAATTTTTTTTTTTCTTTTGTAAGTCTCTTTGCATTTCAATTCAATTTTTTTTCCCTTTCCGTTGGGGTTAACGAGGCCCGCGAGGCAGGTCTGGGCCCCGAATAAAAAACCCATTTGATAGACGGGCTGGGTTCAGGTATCGGGTTTGGACCCGCGGGGCGGGTCCGGGTATGCAAAAACCTGGCCCGAACCCGTTCCGTTGCCATTCCTAACCAAATTACCTAAACCTAAATCATATTTAAGCCCCTAATTTTAAAAAGAAAAAAAAAAATTACCCAAAGGGGTTTCAGCATCTTTATGGTGGTGGAAGGCCAGTGTAACGGAAGTGGTGACCCTTCAGATTTCTCTTTCTCTCTTTTCCAAATGTTTTGATGTTAGTTTCAGGCCTTTTTATTTGGTAATATACTAATATATAGTGAAATATTGCGTTTTATTTAACAATCCACAACATTTTTGTGTCTCTTTATCTCTTTCCAAGGCTTATAGATGATTTAAAATTAAACCTTGGTAGAATATGACTTTACATTGCGTATCAAATACTCTCTACCTATATAATCAAAAAAAAATTATCCAACCAAATTACCTAAACCTAAATCATATTTAAGCTCTTAATTTAAAAAAGAATAAAGGAAAAAAAAAATACCCGAAGGAGTTTCGGCATCTTGATGGTGGTGGGAGGCCAGTATAATGGAGATGGTGACCCCTCAAATTTCTCTCTCTCTCTCTCTTTCAAATGTTTTGTTAGTCTCAAGTCTTTTATTTTGGTAATATATAGTGAAATAGTGTGTTTTATTTAACAATTCACAACATTTTTGTGTCTCTCTATCTCTCTCCAGGGCCTTATCTGATTAGTTATTACTATTAGTTCTTACTTTTTTATTTTATTTTTGCTTTTTTAAAAACACTAAATCAGTGAGTATGCTAAAAAACATGAAGATCAGAGAAATGTGTGGTGTAAGCTTAAGTAATTAATGAGATAACAGTAAAATAAGTTAATATGAACTTTTAGGTAACAGTAAAAAAAAATATAAAAAAAAAAAAGTAAAAAAATGTTAATAGCAAAATTAAAGCGTCACTTGGCAGGACCTCATGCACTCTCACATGAAGTCTCTGCTTTTATATATGTATTGATTGATTTCCAAGGCAAGCCGATCAATCTTTTTGACTAAAATTTCTCTACTACTTTTTGTCTCTTTCTTCTAAGCTCATCTTAGAGCTCATCAACTTTTTCCACAAGGCATTGACGTGACCATGTTTCTCTCCAACAGGATGCAGACACCTCTGAGTCAGAGCTCATCAACTTTTTCTCAAAATGTTCGTAACTGCTGTCTCCCAAATTTATAGGTTACAAACTTTTTTTTTTTTTTAGTTTTTAATTTTACAAATGAGAACTAGTAAAAATTACTACATTTAAATTTTGTAAAGATGTGGTAAAAAAGTTTGTGTCGGTAGCATTATTCATTCAAAATTAAGGTTAGTAAAATTGCCAAAACATGGTAAATTTTGATAAAAAGTTTTAAATACCCTTAAAGCTCACTACTGCTCTATGTTTACTGGAACTGCAATCCAAGCTAACATGTTTATACCTCACTTCTTTCTCCATGATTTACTTGCAACTCATTACTTTTCCCTTCTAAACTAATTATAGTTTCCACACTCCTCCAACTTCTCTTTGTACTCTGACATTAGCCAAAACCTGTTTAAGTAATTGGTTTTGTAATTTGCTTCCCTCCTCAACCTCATGACTCTTCTTCTGAAGCTCCTGTTGGATTCTATCAACTTTATCTTCCAAGCATTCCAATTTGGACATAAGTAATTCCTTGTCTTTTATATTCTCTCTCAATAGATGTTAGATTATCTGAAGTTTCTGAGAGAAGCCAATCAATCTTCTTGACTAAATTTTGTTCAAACACCTTTCCATCTGCTACTTTTTGTTTCTTTCATCTAAGCTCATCTTCGAGCTCGTCAACTTTTTCCGCCAGGCATTGACGGGACCATGTATCTCTCGAACAGGGTGCAGCTCGCTTTGTGCCAGAAAATGTAGCAAATTTTACATTGGAGGGAGAATTTGATGCAGTGAGGAAACTAGAAGTAGGAGAGTCAAATCTTGGGGCTTGAATTAAGTTGGCTTCTTTCACATCCTCCAAGTTTCCATTAAAACAGATGTTATTCACTACAGCTGTGTCACAAGGAGCCTCAGAAGTGTCTGAAACTTTGTTTCCATGATCTATAATACCAGGCAATAGATAATAATAGTTTAGAAACAATGAAAGCGACACGACATCTATTATGATATACCATGATAAACTACCCAGTTGTCCATAAACTTAAGCTGTTACAAAAGAATTAATTTAATCATTTGAATGCATAGCCAATTGTGGGTCTGAGCTGAACTAACCACAATCACAAATTAGCAAAATTCACCAATTCAAACAAATCTGGAACTTATGTGAAGTGACAACCCAGTACATAATCCACTTTTAAATCAGACCGGAAGTGCCAGAAGATTATAAGAAACTTCACCAAACTTAATGCAGCTACTTATGATTTACAATTATAGAGATAAAAGATAAGTTTAAAAGAAAAACAATAAAGAATAAAAGCAATAGAGTCTTACCAGGTGAAGTTATTGAATCCCTTCCTTCTGCTGCCTCACCAGTTTTACCTCCATGATTTACCGTCAATTCATTATTTTTCAATTTTAACTAATTATTTTGTACGTCAGCAGGTTATTCTCTTCCTCATACTCCTTCAAATGCTGTTTGTTCTTTGACATTTCAGTGTCATTCCAAACAATCTGTTGCTGCAATTGGGCTCATAATTGTCTTCCTTCCTCAACCTCATGAGTCTTTTTCTGAAGCTCCTCTTAAGAGTCTACCAGCTTTATCTTTGAAATGTTCCAATTTGACCATAAGTATATTCTTCTCCTTTTTATTATATCTCAATAGCTGATAATCAACTGAAAATTTAGAGTTAAGCCATTCATCATCTTTGGCTAATGTTTGCACCAACTTCTTCCCCTCTACTACTTTTTCGTCCTTTCTTCTAAGCTCATCTTGGAACTCATTGACTTTTCTCTCAAGGCCAATCGCTTCGGCAAGAAGCTCTTTTGTCTTTTCTTCATACTCTAGAAGTTGTTTTCCCCTATTTACAATAGCAGAGTTGCTTTCGGGAATCAATTGCACAAACCTATTCTGCAATTCCATTGGCTCATCAATCTCAAGCAGTTGACATTTAATTTTGGCAAGTACCCCATTCAAGCTTGAGAGACTGGTTCTCTTCAAGGGCTTGTTGCTTTTCGCGTTGAAGTCTTTCTATTGGGAGTATAAGATCATTTTCCTTTTCTTTACACGCATCTTCCCTGGCTTTCTTGCCCTTAGGAAAAAAGTTTTGCAGGTTTTCGGATTTCAATTGGAAAGTAGGGAAGATCTGGCTGCAGAATATATGTTCTATTTGAGAAATCCTATCTTTTCCTTCCTCAATTGTAGCAACCAGTGTAGTTCCAAGGCCCAAGACGCACTTTTCAATGTCTTCATCCTCTCTGTAAGCAGGATACCCTTGTTTAGGAGAGTTTTGAAGGTGTCCTTCCATCTCTAGCTTTAAAAAAAAAAGTACAGCAGCCTAGTTAGATAGGATATCATCAACATAGGACTTTGGTGTTCGGACTTCAACAAAAATCAAATTGATAACTTTGAATTTAATCAGTTATTACTATGTCAGCTATTACCACAAACAACTTATTCGTTCTTTTCTTCCTTTATTTTTTGAGAGAGGGGGGGTGTTTGTAATTTACACACACCAGTAGGCTTTGATTCTTTTGAGGCCATGACCTCACCATCACATAGTTCAATAGACTAATATATAAACTAAGCCTGTCCTGGACTTCCAAATTAAGCTACCGTACTTGAGAAGCTACTCTATGACTTACATTATGAATATTGAGTAATAACACTCTTAATAACAACATTATCAGTCCAATTTAAAGATACGTAAACTAAGAAAAACCTGATTCCATCTAGTGATTCAACCTCTAAGACAATTGAGAGAGGAAAAAATACCCCAAAGAGTAGAACTAAAGACCATTAAGTAAAGGTCACTGGTTCAAACTTTGCCTTCTCACTCCCCCTGAGACCATAACTCAAAATAAATGAATAGATAAATAAACTTGAGAAAAATATGCTCTATATAATTTTATGTCAAATTGCCAATAGTTGTACAAAAGTTAGGTATAAACTGTACAAGGAAATACAGATACAATTGTAGTACCAAACTATATTTGGTTCTAAGTTCGAACATAGCCTACTTCAAATATAGAATTTAATAACCAATTAACAAAGCCAGCAAAACAAATTATATAAAACCAGATTTAAATCTTGTGCAATTTTGCTAAAAACTTTATGACTCAGTCGCACTATCCAACCCTTTCCAACAAAATGATCATTCCTCCTGTCATGACTTGAGGAAAGCTCTAATCACATCTAGTGTTATACCTAGTCTAGTTTCAATAAAGATTCCTTGTAATTGCTTATATAGCCCAAATCAACCTAGTATACGCTTAATGTTGAACTCAACACACACTTGTGCAAAACCTAGTATCCCCAACCCCAAGCCAAATGGCTTACTAAAACCCGGTTGTGTGAGCTAAATGCATGACAATGGTCACATACCTGGGGGTGTTTTTCCCTTTATTTTGTTATATATAGTTTTTCACACCAACATTTTTCACAAACTTTACTAATTAAAATAACTGTATTTTGAAATTGCAATTGTAACTCAAATAGACACTAAAAAAGTAAATATCACTATTTTATATAATCAAAAATTATATATAGATACTCATTTCAAATTTCAATCACCATTCAGTGGTTGGAATTCTAATCAGTTTAGAGGAAAAACCTTTATTAAAAAAATGAACAAGTAAATAATAAATAAATAAAAAAAGGAGAGTAATAATTATTTAACATACCTATACCCATGTAAAAATTTCAAGGCAAAACTAGTTCAAAATCTTCTAGAGATTGATAAAAAAGAAAACCCAGATCAGGAAACATGTGTAAAATCAAAAGATCCCTCAGAATGCCTAGTATCTACCTGGCAGCGCATGGAACCATGGTTCCTCAAACCTCTACAATAAGCTTGCAAAAGGGAGCCCCATGTTTTTTTCTTTTTTGTGGTATAAATTCCATGCACCATTTTCAGATTACTAAACTTTTCCTCATTGGGATACAAAAATTGTAAAACATCAAACTTTAGCATAAGATATACATCAAGGCTCAACACATTCCATACACATATTATATATATGGAGAGAGAGAGAGAGAGAGTACCATTGGAGCTATGTCTCGTGAGTGTTATGAAGCTGTTTCGCTGCTGGGGTTTGTTTTGTTGCGGCTATGACAGTGTGTTTAGCCTTATATATATGCATACACTTGCGAAGTCCACTGGGGAGAGAGTATACGAGGGTGTGCGGTTTTTTTCTTAAAGCAGGGGTGTTTGAAATGAATTTAACATGTGTTGTTACTATTGTAAAGGTCAAACAGTTCTTAGAGGATGACAACATTTGTCACAACTTGCCAATTAGTCGACACATCACGCAGCAATCACTTATAGATAAATCACCATTTTTTTCTTGATTAATAGCAGAATAGGAGTCAACCATGTCATAATTATGACACAAGTTAAAATTGTATCCTTAAACTTTCTCGTAAGCAAAAGTTGCCGTTTGTTAGATATATTATATTTCCAGATTGAATTTAATTATGTGGTTATATTGATCAAAAGATACAAATTATTTAAAGATAATATTGTTTTTATTGAATTAGTTAATATAATAACATGACTGTATTTAGTTGAAAAAACTCAAGGTACAATATCTAGGAAATTATACATAATTTTTTCTTTTATGTTTCTCTCTTTCACATATGCACAACTCACACATATAAAAGAAAGAATCTAAAATAGAGATATGAAATAAGGTTAACTAAATAATAATTTTTTTGATATTGCATGATGATTCTTAAAATTCTAAAGAGAAATTTATAGGAAGCTCCTTGAGGTATTAAGAAACAACAGTAACCCAAAATTTTGTAGAAATAACAACTCTGTAACATAAATACAATGGTGCCCAACCCCTTTAAGCCCTCTGGAGGGATCTCTGCAACAGTGACTAGTGTAGAAAAACTCCTCCTTTGCATCTTCTTCATCATTTCTCTTACGCGCAATGCGGACACGAACTCTCCTTGGCACACTCTGAATCCCATGGCTCCAGACATGCTTGTTAAGCTTAACAATTAACATCCACTCTGACATCAGTTGTTCCCATGGCCTTTTGGGCAAACTTCTAGATTTCCTTTATGGCCTTTGGAGCCTTCCTCTTGAAAGTGCTGCACATTGGATTGGCAAAATTGAAAGGTTACTTAGAATTGTCCAAACAACAATCCATTAGCTAACTGGGATACATCAAAGAATCAGGAACAAATGAAGCCTTGTAGAGTGGCATCTATTTTAAGATTATAGTTTCTCAATGAAGCTAATAATAAAAGAGCTTAAGGATTGGCTTGACAAGGAGTTATCTACATGTGTACCAAAAATGACAAACTTTTGGTGATGTGTATCTACTCGAGAAAAATTAAGAAATTGACAACTCCCACACTTTAAAAAGAGGTGAGGTGCACCTAGAAGGCTCTTAAAATTTTTTTTTTAATAGAATCATTCTGAAATACTTTCAATCAAATCATGATCTAAAATTGTTTACAACAACATTATGGATGTCTGATGGCAAAGAATCCATCCGCACAAACAGAGTGGAAGACAACCAAGCTCTCCTAGCCAAGGCAAGGGCAACCTTGTTGCCATTTCAACGCACATGAGAGAAACTAAAAGTTTGCAAGCTATTAACATTAGACCTTACATCTCTGGCTCTTAACATGGTATTCAAAAATTTAGACAAAAACTAACAGCCTTCCAAATGCTACCCCTAGTGTACGTATAGACGATAAAATTCACCCTAGGGGCTTAATCAAGGATTTATATGTAACCCAACGATACTTAGTTCTGAACATGAAAGGCAAGGCACCTAAGATTACAAACACAATATTTTCATGATTCAAAAGCATCACTACCTCTACAAATCTACAACACAACTCTCATGATATTATTCATGAGAGAGAAAAAAATATTTACCACCAAATCTACAGCCATTTTTTTAGCACTAACCTTTCTCAACTAAAACAGTGATACTGTTGCTGTCATTCTCGTTATGATCATCATTCTAGTTGGTTGTTTGCACACTTGACAGCATCAAATGCTTGGAACGGAGAATGTGGGTGTCATAGTCATAATATCCTGTGCCCACCTTGTGGAGGAGATAAATGGCTGGAACATGCTCAACAATCCAGTAATGTGACCCTTGTTCAGGATCCAAACTTTCTTCTAATTCTTTAGGCAAGTCCACAATTCCCAATACTTTGAGGTTTCTCAGATGTTGGATTCCAGAAGGCACCTCTTTTAGTAGTGGACTGAGCCCCACGACAAGATCTTCAAGAAGAGGCAATGCTCCTTCATCTATCAGCAATGAATTCACTGCATTTAAGCAGTCAAGGCGTAGCTCCCTGAGTTTTGGAAACCCTCCTACCTTAAAGTGCAATTGCTCTCCATTGTATGCTTGGTGTGAGATTCTGAGCTCCCATAAGCTAGGTAGATTTTGAATGACTTCCAATGGGTCCTCATTCAACCTTGACCAACAAATCATTAATTTAGCTAGATGTTGAAGCTTTGGAATCCAATCTGGTAACTTCTCTAAACGCCCCATTATGTAGAGGTGTTGGAGACATTGAGGTGGAGATGAAATGGATTGTAAATCAATTATCTCATCTTCCTTTATTGTGGCTATATCTAGTGATTGAAGGTGGTTCATCTTTTCAATAGAGGCACACAAAGCCTTCATGGTTTCCTTTGATACATTTTTTATGCCTAGCCTCCTCAATTGTCTCAACTTTCCCAACTCTTCAATTAGATCAACCCCTCCATGATTCAACTCCACAAAACATAACTTTTGCAAGTCCTTTAAACACCCAACCCCTTCTTGTATCTTTACCCCTTTTTCCCAAGCCAAACTGAAATCTATTCGGTTGTTGCGATGGTAGGCTATAAGATAGCGCAACTTACAAAGCATTTTAATCTCAACTGGTATATCAAACACTAGGGACTGCTTTAGATCTAGAGTCTCTAGATTTTGCAACTTTCCTATGGATTTTGGAAGCATTTTTACTTTGGTATTTCTCAAACTTAAATATCTTAAGTGAAATAAATTTCCCACATCTTCAGGAATGCAATCCAGTGGAGCATCTTCAAAATCCATTACTTTCAAAAGCTTGAAATTAGCACAAAAAGTATTCATATAGAACTTCGGCAATTCATCAAGATTGAACAATAAAAGAGAATGAATGTGAGTGTCCTCAAATCCCTTAAGTACAGCATATGAAACTCCGTCTACTGACATGCGTCGAGTTAGTCCTTCAAAGCTAGACTCGTGTTTTGAGAAATTATAACAAAAACTCAAATCCTTCATCTTTTGGAGGATGATCTCACGCAAAAGATCATGGAGTCGGCACTGTCTAACTTTTCCATCAAAGTCAACCTTAGATACTTGAACCAAGTTTCTGTGGATTAATTCTATCAAGTATTCTTGTGAAACTTGTTCTAGTGTTTGACCCTCAGTTTCTTTTACAAAACCTTCAGCTATCCATTGCCGAATCAATCTTGCACTATTAATAAGGTAGTCCTCTGGATACATACCAAGGTATAAAAAGCAAGATTTAAGGTTGTAAGGCAGGTCTTCATAACTTAGAGATAGAATCTTGTTGACACCTGCAAGATGGGGATTTCTTCCAAACTCAAAGCCAAGGCTATCATGTAAGTTTTGCCATTCAATGACAGTTTTGTCTTTGGTTGACAAAAGGCCACCAATAGCAACAATTGCAAGTGGTAATCCTTCACACTTCTTGACAATGTCAACAGACAAATTCTTCAATGCTTGGGGACACTGTCCTCCAAAATCAAATTGGAAAGCTCTCTTGCAGAAAAGCTCCCATGCCTTATTGAAAGGTAGTGCTTGCAACTCGTAAACATGAACAGGTGATGATTTTTTACAAAAACTAGCAACCTCCCTATTACGTGTTGTGATCAAAATTCTACCACCCATATGACTATCGAGTAAGGCATGTTTTATACCCTCCCAAAAGTCAATTTTCCATACATCATCAAATACAACCACATACCTCTTTTGCCATAAGTAATCTCTCAATTTATTGACCAACGACTCTTCTTCCATTGCGTCAATTCCCAATAGAGGAGGCTCCTTTCTGGAATCGCGAAATTGCTTTATTATGCTTCTAAGTAGATCCTCGATATTGTAAGATTGAGACACTGGGATCCAAGCATGACAGTCAAAGTATCCTCTCACCATTTGGTGGTCATAGACTTTCTTCACAAGAGTGGTCTTGCCTAGTCCCCCCATTCCCACCACCGAAACCACTGTACGATGAGACAGTCCTTCTACCAACCAGCCAATCAATTCATCTCTAGGAGATTCAATTCCTACAACGTCCCTATCATCAAGATAAAGAGAATCCTTTCGAGGGTCATGCCACCTAACATTCCGAGCACTACTGCTTGATCCTAGGCCAGTGGATTGGAAGCCATATTTTTCACTTCTTTCCTTGATTTTCTGGAGCAATGCTTTGATCTTTTGAACTTTAACGGCTATTTCGTGGTGAGGTATTAACATGGTAATCAAGCGAGCAGATTTTTGGAGGAAACTACTGAATCCATGACGCGGATGAGGATGATGATGTTGAGCCACGTGAAGCAAGTACTCGTCCATGAAAACATCTATGCGGAAAGCTACTTCTCTTACTTGTTTCACCCAAGTTTTGACACCCTCGCTGATGTCCTCCTCTGCTGCGGCCCTTGCATCTGCATCCTTGAGAAAGGACTGAATGCTCTCCAGTTCATCTTTGATGTCAGCTACTTCTTCATGGATGTCCTGTAGCAGTGTTGCTTCTCCGCTTAACAAGGAAATCAGCTTGTCGATAAGAGGGGATACTACCCCCTCTGCCATGTAGCTTATCTTCTTACTCCAATGTTTATTTCATCTGAATTTTTGGCTCTTCCCTGTGATCAAATATTGCCTGAGGTTGAGCTCCTGTAGATCAAATATCCACTCTATACAAAGAATAATTGCAGATTAAAAAATATAAGATAATGTATGAACGAGTCCACAGAAGATGATAAATGATGAACCTGCATTATTGATGAGAAAAGCAATGACAGAAGTCTTAGCCGGTAAGGTGGACTACACTAGTAGTTACCTTTGTCGAGCTATTTGTCATGGTACACGCTCATTAAACTCATATGATTAAATATTGCTCTTTTTATTTGTTTATTACTATTGTGCAATTTTACTACGGTTACACCTTCCCTTACTGAAGTCAGCTTAAGTTTGAGACCTCACTACCTCAGCAATAAACCACCTCTTATTAGAATTTTCTATTCCCAAAATTCTCTCTCCTTCCTATTCCTCTCTCTGCTATTAGAATTATCTAAGTTCCTCAATGCTGCATAATTGGCCTATTTTCATGACTTTTTGGTGAGTTCATTTCAACCAACCAGGTGGAAACTACAATTTCTTGATCTGCAGGATTGAGGTCATTGGACCTTAGTTTCAAACTTGAAAGTAGGCTTTATTTGACTAATGGCTATTTTAGAATGAATATAACTCTAATTCGATATTCTAACCCAAGAGATTCGATCAACTCACGGCTTTTCTACGAGACTACGTAATTCTCCACAAAAACTTCGAATGTACCAATTTGTTTTAGCTCAAGTCCAGAATTTAATCAATTAATAATAAAAAAGACTAAAATACAAGTTTACTCTATCTAATTAAAAACTTTAGAATTATGAATTGATTCTTTATTAGATATAAACTAAACTAACCCATGTGAAAATGGGTGTAAGAAAACCAAAACTCACCAAAGTAACTGATGCTTTCTGCACAGGTCACCCAACACAAATACAGAACCAAACTTATCCAAGCTAAGATTTTGGCACAAAACTAAAACAGCAGAAATGGAAAATGCAAACCAAAAAAAAAAAAAGGAAAATGAGAGAGAAAAATGCCTTAACGAAAGCAAACTTCAAATTTTATCTATAAAAGTAGAATGAGCAAAGCTAACGGCATTCCCTTCATTAAAATACACCCCTAGTAAAATACACCATTGATGTGAGGAGGGAACATTGCTTCAATAGTTTTGGTGACTTCCAATGTTCCACAAAGTTGGTAGTTGGTCTTCCTCACCATGTCTTTTGGGTTATAGCAGAAGAGTCCTTGATGATCAAGGGTCTACAATCCATGGTTTAAAGCTTTAGTGTAGGATTATATTGTACGGATGGAGTCACTTCCTCTAGATATTGAGTGTATTTTGTTTGCAGATGCATGCTAGTTTTTACTTGATTAAAATTACAGTCTTGATTCTCAAGGAAAAAAAAAAAGCGCATTTTCATGGAATCGACTATTATGTATACATCTAACATCTGAGCTGTTAGGTGGTACACAATTCTTGGGTTTATAGATAGGAGTTCAAAGCACCCCTAGCCTAGCCACAATGACTAAAGGCTGGTTATATCCTTTAAAGTGGCTGATGAAACAGGGAACAAAAGAAAGGAACCACAACCACCTCTTACGCGTGCAAGGTATCTCATGCAATACATGTATACCCTTGTCACAAATTGGGCTGATGAAACAGGGAACAAAAGAAAGGAACCACAACCACCTCTTACGCGTGCAAGGTATCTCATGCAATACATGTATACCCTTGTCACAAATTGTAAGTCCCACAGGGCTATATGACACAATGTGAGACTATTGTGAGATGGAAACATCAGTTACATACTACAGGCTACAAACGGCAGCCTAATGCTATAATATGATGGATTAACATTTTAACAAACAAAACCAGTCCTAGACTCCATTATCTTCAACACATCACAGTAATACAGCATTTGCATTTGGCTACAAATTCAGAAGCAGAGGCCATGGGAATATAACATAAACTATGTTTCACATCATAACACAATTTATAAGTTCTCATTGAAAGACTGATAACTTGAACAGGGTGAATAAGTAGATCAAATAAAATTCCATAATGCTTTTCTCTCCACTGGAGATGGTCCCAAGAAAATCCAAAGCCAAACAAAAAAAAAATCTCTGAAACAAGTGTAGCCAAAATTGGAGCAACCTAACTATGATCTAGGGAAGTAGGCTAGTTTAATCTTCTTCCTCAATGACCTTGGTGCCCAATCCCTTTAAGCCCTCTGGAGGGATCTCTGCAACAGTGACTAGTGAGAAGAATTCCTCCTTTGCGTCTTCTTCGTCATTTCTCTTACGGGCAATGCGGACACGAACTCTCCTTGGCACACTCCTAATCCCACGGCTCCAGACATGCTTGTTAAGCTTAACATCCACCCTGACGTCAGTTGTTCCCATGGCCTTTTGGGCAAACTTCCTGATTTCCTTTATGGCCTTTGGAGCCTTCTTCTTGAAAGTGCTGCACATGGGATTGGAAAAATGTGGAAAGGTTACTTAGAGGTGTCCAAAATACAATGCATTAGCTAACTAGGATACATCAAAGAATCAACAACAGCAAGGACAGAGAGAGCAGTGAGTAGATGGTAAAACATAAAAGATTTTAAGAAACAGAAAAAGCTTTGTAGAGTCTAGAGTGGCTTCTTTTATAAGATTAGAGTTTCCAAGTGGAACTAATACAAGAGCTTAAGCTCTTTTGGCTTACTTTTAGCCACATGGCAGCTGACTATCTACATTTGTACCAAAATGACAGCCAACTTTTGGCAATGTGTATACTCAAGAGAAAGGTAAGGAATTCAACAACTCCCTACACTCCCTAAGGAATTGGCAACTGACTATCTACATTTGTACCAAAATGACAGCCAACTTTTGGCAATGTGTATACTCAAGAGAAAGGTAAGGAATTCAACAACTCCCTACACTCCCTAAGGAATTGGCAAGGTGCACCTACAAGCACTTTGTCAAGGATTGGCTTCGCATGGTATTTAAAAAATTTGGAAAAATGTGAGCAGTCTTCCAAATGCTACCCACGGTGTACTTATAGACACTCTAAAATTTACACTAGGGGCCAAATCAATGGGTTCATATGTAACCCAACAATACTTAGTTCAGAACATGAAAAGAAAGGGACCCAAGACTACAAACACACATGATTTCCATGATTCAGAAGCATCACTACTTTTACATCTCTTTGCATCTCTACAATAGCTAAGTATCTCCAATTATACTAAAAATATACCACCACAATAAGTTAAGAAATTAGGTATCAGTGTTTCATGATTCAGTGTACAGTTTAGCCTCGATAAAGGAGATTCAGTCAGGTAACAACACACTAATCACACTAAAAAGTTCATGTATACTTCCCATTTCAATAGATAAAACCTTCAAAGATTCATGATTTTTTTTCAATGTATGATATAGGCCACCAATCTACAAAAATCATATCATCCCCGCAACACTCTAAACAATATAAATTTCTTTCACACCTAGAATATACTAGTTTCTAGTTCAAACATGTTCCTCCATAATAAACAGAGATTGTGCATCACCGACATAAGATATTTACACCTCATAATACATTAAAATCCAAAATCAATAACACATATTTGCAAAAATCAATCCCTTTTTCATTCACTCAATTCTTAGCAATCCAAATGAAACCCAATTGTTCAAAAAGAAACAACCTTGTTTTCTACTAGGAAATTGAAAAAAAAAAGTTTCAAAATGCACCAAAGCAATAACCAAAAAAACAGCTTTGACCCATTAAATCTAGTCATACTCAAATCAGATCTAACCCATTAACAAGCACAAAAATGATGTAACACAAACTTACAGAAACACAAACACTTATACATAGAAAGAGAGGGTTGTGTTACCATCCATGAAGGCGTTTGTGGAGGTTGATGGTGTACTCTCTGGTGACAACCTCTTCCTTTCTTCCTTTGCTGCCCTTGTCCACCATTTTTGCAGCTTTGGACTCTCTCTCTCTCTCTCTCTCTCTCTCTCTCTCTAAGCTCCAAAGCCTTGCTCCTACGGCTGCTGCTGCGAAGGAAAAACTAGGGCATCACACAGGAAATATATATAGTGGGCTATGTTTTATTGGTGTAGCCCTGGGCTTTCGGTTAAAGTACCGAAATGTCCTCTTATGTGGGTTCACAAATAAAGTCAATGTGCGTTATAAAAGCAGGGGTAATTGGGTAAAAAGGGGAAGATATTAAACGGTTTGTCGTTCCAATTTTTTTATTCTCTTCATATAAGGATCGACACCCAGTTTTGTATATTTTTGGATAAATTGATATTTGATACTATCATTCATTTTTTTGTATTTCTTTTTCAGGTTTTAGATGACGATTACTTATCACGTGTGCGAGTTTGGAAGTTATGGGTTCGAGTAGTGACGATACCCATTAGTGTCCCATAGGTCCCACATTATATAGTAATGCGGGGTTTAAGTGTTGGTAGGGTAATAACCACACTTGTAAATGAACCAAATCATTTATAAACAGCTTGAGTTTGGCTTAATAAAAACGCATTAATGTTGTTTGTTCATAAATAGCTAGAGTTTGGTTTGATAATGTACTTGGGTTGGATCTTAAACTCAAACTTAACTTGATTCATTAATCAAGTCTAGCTCAAGTTTTAAGATTTTTTTACGAATTCAAGTTTAAACATCATTTATAAGTTTAGTTCAAGCTCGAGTTGAGCTTGAACATTTTACTTTCGTTGTTTAGCCAAACTTAAACTTGACTCATTCACAATCCTACCCACAACCCCTTTTTTTTCTTCTATAAAAAAATGAAAATAATATAACAGATAATCCAAAACCCTAGTTAGCATGTTTGGCTTCCTCTCTCCCTCTATCCACTTCCCCCTTCCTTTATTGGGTCAGACTTTTTGTGAGTTTATTAACACTTAAACTAGGAGCTCCAAAATCCAGATCCCATTCCCTATTGGGCCAAGCAACAAAAGAGCTTTTGCTCGTAGCCCATACTTCTATATCCCCCAAAACTTATATCTGTTTTCTTCTCTTTCAACATTTGCGTCTTGCTGCAAATCAAAAGCGGGAAAGGATCAGCGAAAATCAAGGGCTCTCTCTCTCTCTCTTTGCTCCTTCCCTTTACAACTCTTCATTCCCAGAATCTCATTTAAGGTACAATTTTCTTTTATACTCTCACACACAAACACAAACTTTTTTATTTTTTTATAGTCCAAAGCCACTAAAACCAATTCTTCATCAAAACCCAACTTGTATCTTTGTCTCTCATATGCAATTTTAATATTTTCTTGATAACCCTTTTATTGAATTGCTTTTTTCCTCACTTGGGTTTGATTTTTAAGGTTGTCTTATTTTGTTGACACAGAATAATCTTAAAAGAGTTAGTTGAGAAAACCCAAGTTTAAGATATGGTAAGTTTCTCTCTCCTCTATGTTGTGTTTTTTTTTCAGTTTTAGATTTGTTGGAATTTTATATTGGGGTTGCTTATATATATACGTACATATTGATGTGTGATTTTGTTATAGTCAGGAAGCAGGAAAGAAACAGTTTTGGACTTGGCAAAGTTTGTGGACAAAGGTGTCCAAGTCAAGCTCACTGGTGGTAGACAAGGTTATTGTTACATAACTTTCATTTTTTGAGTTAATTATGTGTATAAAACTGAATAGCATATGCCAATGAGCTCTAGCTGATTACCAAACTCAAACCCGCAACACATCATTTGGGCAAGAGAATAAAATTATAATTAAAAAAAAAAAAATGTTGCATACCAAATCTAATAACTTAGAGATGTGGTTTAAATAGGTATTCAATGTGAAAGTATTTGAACCCAATAGGATATCTATCCACATAACTTAGTTTCATTAGGAATATGAAATATGTTTATTGCTTTTGAGAGCTTCAACACTAGCAATTTTAGGCTTCTGAAAGCAGAAACTAGAGTGATTTTAACTATGGAAGTTGTTTCTATGGAATATGGGAAGTTGTAAATCTTGTGCTTGATTATGGCAGTGACTCTTGAAAGCAGAAAGAGCCACCATGTTGACTAAAATTGACCATATCAATCCTAGTTCTTTAGGGTAGTTTTTTGGGGGGTCATTAGGATGGATTGGACCCTGTTGGATTCCTTTTACTAGGGTTTATGATGCTCTGAATATTGACAATTTATATCGAACGGCAACTATGTTGGGTCTATAATTAAATGAAATATTGTCATTACGGATCAAGTATGACTATGTAACCTTTTTTTTTTTTTTTTTGTTGGGTTGCAGTGACAGGGACTCTAAAAGGATATGATCAGTTACTAAACCTTGTTTTGGATGAAGCTGTAGAGTTTTTGAGAGGTAGTTACTTCATGGCTTACTGACAATTGCTTATGAGGTTGTGTGTGTGTATGGTTTTAATGCTTAAGTTCAAACTGATCAAATGGTTGTGGTAGTATTTGATCAGTTATTAAACCTTTTTTTGGATGAAGCCATAAATTTTTGAGAGGCCGTAACTTCATGGCTTACAGGCAGTTGTTATGACTGTGTGTGTGTGTGGGGGGGTGTAACTAGTTAGCTCTGTGGTTTTGATGCATCAGTTCAAACTATTGGTCATGGTTGTATTTTGATCTTTTTAAACATTTATTCATCTATGCTTAGTGGGAAAGATAATGTTAATATTAACTCTTCCTAATATTATCATTCTTTAGAATGGAAAACTAATCAAAGTTGCCATGCTGATCATTTTTTTTGATACATTTCAAGTGGGGGAGGGCGGATTAAGAATTATGTCTTCATTGGAAACACCAAGAGGTCTACTTAACCTAAAGGTCATTGATGTTGCCATGCTGATCATCGTCAGTTTTATGTTCCTTTTGTTCAACTAAGCTTACAGAAATCCTTAACTTTATTCCCTGACTCTTCGACTGAGCCATGATTGTCTGTTAAAATCATTATAAATCAAAGCACAAAAGATAATTATTATTATGGTGTTGAATTCTAAATAATCTTGCATCAGATTTGATACCTGAGCTAATCTTCTATATCATCGATGTCATATCAACCATCCATTGTGCACAATATGAGTCCTTTAATTTCAGATACCAGTTGTCTCAACCCAAGAGAGCGAATTACAAAAGAAAAACAAATATAACATCACATTGGATGTTGAAACATCATGTTTCACATCAAAGGGCCCTAAGTGGGACTTGCATGAGACAAGATGGCTTTTTTTTTTCCTCCTGTCCCTTCCCATGCTGGATGGAGCACTATTTAAAATGTAGGTGGCTTCTCTCCAGCACAAGAGAGAACTGAATTCCATTGTAGGGTGTCACATTTTAATGTAACTGTAAGATTTATGCTTCATGTGATAAGTGCACAAGATGATCTCAAATTAAGATATGTTGTTACAATCTGCATCCAATTGTCAAGAGAATACAGGAAGGAACAAAAGCTGTGATGATTTCACAGATGGAAACTTTCAAATTCCTTTTCTTCCCATATGATTTAATAGCAACAGAATGGCATTAGATTAATTTAGCTTTAGGTATGTATGCTCTCTTTATTGCTGTTTGTGCTTCTGGTTCTTAATTCTTTGCAATCTAGATCCTTTTATTTATTTTTTATTTTTTATATATAAATATGGTAATACATTTTGGTCGAGTTACATGAGCCATTTGTTATGTTAATTTGGTCACTTTAAACAAGATCCCTGTTGAGTTCCATGACCATTTGTTACTGGGGGCTATTACCGTATGCAGATTATTTAGCTCTTACTTATAAAAGAATATATTCATTGAGTAAATTGTAGAGTCAACTAGAACAGTGATGGATGATAACAATGTGGAGAGTGATGAAGTTCAGGTACACACCATAAGAGTTGAAGTGAAAGTACCTAAAGAAATGTTCATTGTTTCTAACAGAAGTAAGCGTACAGGGAGAACTTTAAGTTTGATTTGCCAATGAACTCTATTTCAAATGATACCTCTTCCCCATGTAAGAGTAGGGTGGAGGGTGAGGTCATGAGTTCTAGGCCGGCTGAGTTTGTATGCAATTTACTAGTTTTAAAAAAAGAAGTTTATTTTATAAGGATAAACTATGATAGGACTTATCAAAAAAATGATAAACTATGATAGGGAACCATCTTGTCAGGATTGGTAGGGTATCACCCTTCTTTTACATATTTTGGATAGACAATGGTTGAAATCTTTCGCATTTGCAAGAGTTACTAGAGCCAATTGATTTAATTCTTTTATTATATTTGAGTGGTGCTGTGGTGGATAACGTTAAATACATAAACCAAAAAAGGCAAGTCTTTAAAAGGAAGGTGAAAAAAGAGACAAGAAGCATGCAATTTCCTCTTCTAGATAATATTGGAAAAGCTAACCAAAGCATGCAAAAATGGATGATGCACTATCAATGTTGATGCTGCACTGCCCTATCATGGATTGTCCTACTTTATATATACGGCATATTGAAATAAACAGTATTAAAATAAATAAATAAAGGCTACTGTGTGCCTATAACCTATCAAAACACAAGGAACGTGATCTTTGGCCTATCCTTTAGTGATCTGTTTAGTTTTTATTTAGATGGCTAATATGCAGTGAATGCCAATTAAAAGATATGAGCCTCTTTGCTTAATTGTGACATTTTTGCAAATCCTATTGATTCAAGTGGTGAGACACCATATGGGGTGAACCACCATGGTGAGACTTCATGTTCCATCCTATCATTTTCGGGAATTTGGGCAGCTTGACTATTCCAAATGTCAAGGCCTTGTAGTTCAGATTGGCTTTTACCATTAAAAAAGGGAGAGTGAGTTTTGGCCTTGCCTTCATTAGCTCAATTTGACTCCAAATGATTTTATGTGATTAAAGGTGTAATATGCTAAGTTACATGCTTTCAAATTGTTATAGTCTAAAAAGTAAAAAGTAAAGTTCCATTTAAACAGTTTGATGGCTATCTTTATTAGAAGATGTAGAGTCACATCTTGTATCTGACACTTCACTGATTCAGAAGTTTCACAAATTTGATGGCTAGATAACAGGGATCTAGAAGGCCTAGGTGCCAGTTGTTTGCAGCTGTATGAAGAAATTTTCATAATGCAGAAGATTGTAGTAGTTATCAGTACTTAGTTCATATGCATGTAGGCACCCACTTTTAGCAAGTTTCTTCCTGAAGGTTTGTACTAACCTGCAGCTGTTGAACAATGATAGCAATCTGTTCTAATTTGAACAGTTTTAGACGGTAATCAATGTCAAGTAGTCAATAAGAGAGCCAAAAAGCCAAAAAGCAACCCACATTGGACGTGTATTTTCTTGAATTCATTTCTGGACTTCTTTTGTATCATGTAGTGTTGTTTTTTTTTATTGTAAATGTCATGCACCTTTATACATTTGCCTTATCTTTGCCAAGAACTAAGAAGCCTTGTAGTGATATACTGTAATTTATACAACTTTTTGAAGTTTCTAAACAAATTAACTTAGAATATTTTGCCCTTGTTCTGTAGATCCTGATGATCCACTGAAGACTACTGATCAAACCAGGCGCCTGGGCCTAATAGTATGTTCTCTTCCAGTATTTGCATTTGTTCATGAATATAAGCATCTACCATGTCAGTGTGTAACCCAAAGCATGGATTTTAAATATTGCTGTTACAAGACACATTGCCCCGCCCTCTGACTTATTTGTGATGAAAATCATCATCTTTTGAATTTACTAGACCATTTAATATGAAAAAAAAAAAAAAAAAAAAAAAGCTTGCCCTTTTACCTTCTTTTTTGTTTTTTTTATGGGAAAATGCATATCATTCAAAAAAAAGCTTGCCCTTTTACTTATTCTCAGAAGTTTGAATTGGTTAAATGACAGTGAGATTTTGAACTGCCCAATACCATTAGATCAACCTCATAACTATCATGTCAATTTTTTTACTGTAAGGTAGTTGCATAAAAGATATTTTTGTCATAGAGACTTGAATTATAGGATCCAAACATGATGCTCTATAAATTTTTTTCTGATACTGCTTGAAGCCACCTTTCTTGTGAAAGCCTACTGACTGCAAGTAACTTAAGTTTTTGGCACAATTCTCTATAATGTAATAATAAGCTGCCATTGGCATTACTTGGTACAAGACAAGACATCTTTGAATTGCCGGGAATCTCTTTAAAGTGGTATGATTCCATAGGACGTGTTTTAATAATGTACATCAATACTTTTCAAGATTCTTTTGTGTTCTTGTGAATTATTTGATGAGTGCCCTATCGTTTTCAATATAACTGGCTTCCCAACTTGCTTTTTATTCTGAAGTTTGTACCAAAAAGAAAATGCTGGTAACAGTAACATGGATTCTGAGTCATTAAGAAAGAGAAAAATTCACTGTAGCACTTTACTATTCAAAGTTGCACATTAAGAAAGAGAAAAGGTCAATCTAGCAGCTTTTTATTCAATACTGCATTATATGAGGAAAAATAAAAGGCTGGATCAGTGACTGGTCACTCAAATTTAAGAAAAAAATAGCACCTATTACAATGTTGGAGCATTGAATTTAAATATTTGGTGGAGAAAGGAAATAATTTAAGTCATTATTTTCCTGAATGTATGTGAGGAAGAAAGACACTAGCAAAAACTTTAAACAATCTTCAATGATTTTTGTTCTTTCAATTTTGTTTTCTTGTTGGAGGTAAACAATCTTTGATGGTGAATTATCGTGCTGCAGGTTTGCAGGGGAACCGCTGTAATGCTTGTGTCCCCGACAGACGGCACAGATGAGATTGCCAACCCTTTTATCCAGCCAGAAGGGGCCTAGGCATATATCTTTTTGTAATTTAATCAGTGATCTAAATATGTATGCTTTAACCAGTTTAATTCTAAGAAACCTTAATGGGGAGAAGTTAGTGATGAGCCTCATTTTAAAGGCTTACTTTGCAGACTTGAATGTTGTCATCTCTGAACTAAAGTAGTAAGATCGTTATCTTTCTTTGTTTTCTTTTGAACTGCATTGATGAATGTGCTATAGAGGTGTTTTGAAGGCCCACTGGAAATTGACAAACTCATTGTGGTTTTGCCCCATGTTAATGCACTAGTCTGCAGACTGTAGTTGTCCACATGGAAAGAAAATGACAGGAAAGAAAGTAAGTTACCTCTTTTTCCCCACTACACCCAAATGTCTCATAGTTGGAAGAAATATTCCAAACCTTGTGTACCATACATTTCTTTCACATAAATGTGGGACTCATGCATAGGGATCCACATGTGAAGTGAAGTCTATTTTTATGTGAGAGGAGTAACGTACAAGGTGTACTAAATAATTTTACCTCAAAAAGTTATTTCCTTGTTACCACATTTAAACTATTGTTCAGATATAAAATTTCGCTATGGCTTTATCTTTCTGATAAAAGGAAAGATACATATTTCCTTGAAGCATGTGAATTTGAATCTAGGTTTTCAGTATGGACAATGTATTTCATGCATCCGATATATGCATTGTGAGTACTACAACTGTCTCAAACTTGACAAGGCCACTGAAGATGCAGCATGAAAGTGAGTAAATCGGTTAGAAAAGGAGTATTTTAACTTACAAAGCAGTGCATTTATCTTTTCAAGTTGGATGTTCTTTAAGAAATAATACACAGTTGGGCAGACTGTGGAAGATCTTATCAATGAAGTAGTTTGTTGTTTAGATAGCAAGTTAAGCCGTCTAGATGCAACTTTTCTTAGTTGGGAAATATGTTTGTTTATTTATTTATTTTTCCTTTGCCCAATGATTTCATAAAAGACTGCTTTTGATGGTGGGGAAGCCAATGAGGTAATGAGACACTTTCGGTTTTCTGACAGCTATTTGTTGAATAGAAAATTGTTTGTATTGCTGTTTTGATGCCCACTCTCTCATTGGATATATTGTTACTTAAAATATTATAAAGAATTTTCCTTAAATAAAACAAAGTTCTTTTTCACATAATGTATTATTGAAATTTCTTGGACTTCTTCAACTATACTGTTCCCTTCATTCATTAAGACTACAGTCTAGTGTCTACTGATTCTTGGACATATATGTATGGCTATCCTAATTGTTTTTGAGTTAACTATGATGAACTTGGAATTATGCGTAATGGGTCATGTGAATTTTCTCCTATTTCAAATTATTTGACAGAAAATTAAAGATGTCTCTGCATAATTCAGCAATTTTTTATGCATTTTCTGATTTTTTTGGTATGGGATTGTAATTGAATACTGTGAAATGTTTATGTGATTGATTCTGGTTTGATAACAACTTTGCAAGACAAACTTGGCACTAGCCAAAATCAAGCACCACCCATCTAATTATTTAGAATAATGTATTCCCAATACTTCATATAAAATATTCATAATGGGATTAGGGAATGGAGTCAAGGTGGCTTTTTATTCAAACAAATAATCCAAAAAACAAAACAGAAGGGGACATTTCTATGGGGAAAAGAAACTTGTGAAACATGTGGGATGCTTAGTTGTCTCTCTCTCTCTCTCTCTCTCTCTCTCATAAGGAAGCAAATTGTTAGAATAAAGGGAGAAGAAAATCTGTCCAGAGGGTAAATAGGGAAAAGAAAAACCTATATTTTGATTGAAAATATCATCCATCTGCTGTATGTAGTAACTAGTAAGTGTCTCACAACATATGGACCTTATGCTCACAATATATGGATCTCACATGCCAATCACATACTCGCATTATACATGAAATTCACAGTAAATACTATTTTGATTCAGTAATTGAATGTACTCTATAATAGGGATGCATGAGATGACTTCTTTTTTTTTTGGGGAGAAATGAGAGTATTCAAAGTTTTTCAAGCATCTAACTATTCCTTCCTAAATTATTACAAGAAAAAAATCTCTTAAAGTGACCTTAAGATGCTATTTAGAAGTTTAAAAACTAGGAACTCATAGATATCACACCGTATTAAGAATCACTACACCAGCCTCTTTGGGGTTCATTAGAAATAACTTCTCAATGACATTCGCCAGTTGCTATTGACAAATTATGGTCTTGGATTTTAGCATATCTCTTGCAAGATAATTATATCTATCACCGAAAATTTACTAGACAACTGATAGGCAACTTGGCTATTTTGTGGACAAATTGCAATTGACCCGTTCTTGTAAGGGTCGATTCATGATCCAATTGAGCACTACGAGTTATGGCATTCACCTGACGAAAGTAACAGCTAAACTGCTAGGAGTAGTTTCTTTTAATTTTCATTAACTAAAAGTGGTTAATCAGACATATATGTATATATATATATATGACAGCTATTACCTCTAAAAACTTCTCCATTCTTCTTTTTTAATTAAGAAACTCTCTCTCTCTCTCTCTCTCTCCCTCTATATATACCAGCTGTTATCTCTAAAAACTTCTCTATTCTACTTTTCCAATTAAGAAACTCTCTCTATATATATCTCTCTCTCTCTCAGGAGAGGGACAGTTGGCTCTCATTCTATTGAGCACCAATTGTAGTATCAACTGCTACCTCTAGAAATTCTCCATTCTTCTTAATGGAGAAGAAATATTGAGAAGTTTCTAGAGGTGACAGCTGGCATTACAGCTGGAGCTCAGCAAAATGAGAGCCGACTGTCCCTCTCTTGAGAGAGAGAGAGAGAGAGAGAGAGCGAATTTCTTAATTGAAAAAGAAAAATGGTGAAGTTTCTAAAGGTGACAGCTGGTACTATAGTTGGTGCTCAACAGAATGAGAACCAGTTGTCCCTCTCCTATCCCTATAAATATCTCCAACAACCCCCCCCCCCCCCCCCCCCTCGTGGAAATCCACACTGCAAGACACACTAACAAAAATTCATATATAACAACAAAATCCATGTATCAATAACAAAAATCTATACAATGACCTCAACCTCCATTTATTTCTTATTAAAGAGAATATGTCAAATTCATAAGATGTTTTCGTCTTTGACCAAATTTGTTAGCAAATCATAATCAGTTTCAAATTTTCAATACCTTTAAGTCATTTCATTGATCAAACAACCTAAAACAACGTTTTTATTTTTTCTTTTTCTTTTTTTATTATAGGTGGAGAGATTAGGGAGTTGAATCAAGACTCAAGAGGTGATTTTTTGGATGGTTTTAAGGCTATTATATTTAGGTTAAGTCTTGGAATCAAAAATTTCTCAAAGTGACCATTCCAATTTCCATGTCATTGGGCCAATGCAGCTTTTTTTCATATTGATTTGGACGGCTAATACCACCAGTAGCTGACTTGATTATGATGCCAATAAACCAATGGGTCCCTTTGCCACCAGGTTTTCTTTAGGGCTGTGGCCTGTGGGGCAAAGCTACTTTGGATCCATTTTTTCATGACTAAGTTTGGCTGGAAGCGTGGAAGAAAGATTCCAACAAATAACTTTTATTTTATAAAAAAACGTGGTTTTCATTGGAATTGAATTTAATTGTGAGAATGACTAGAACTGAATATGATTTTCTTTTCTCTATTAAAATTTCACACATATTGGATACCTCATAAGCTATGAACCTTATAAGCACAATACAAATTGTTAGGACTTAAGAGTTAGGAGTATTCATTTTCAAGTGAGTTTGACATTTGATTAAGAGTTTTGCGGTTTATTGACATACTAATATTATCCGATTCTTTTCATGAGAAGAATCCGAGTTAAAATTTCTCTTTTGCGTTTGTTGTGAAAATGACTAGAACTGAATATGATTTAATTTTCACTATTAAAATTTCACACATATTGGATACTCATAAGCTATGAACCTTACAAGCATAATACAAATTGTAAGGAGTTAGGAGTTAGGAGTATTCATTTTCTTCTCTTTCTTTTCATTGGTGTATGTACAATTTTTTTTTTTTTTTTAGAAATTAATTAAGTGTAATATGTTTTGTAGTTTATTGACATATTAACATTATCCGATTCTTCCCAATACGAGTTAAAATTTCCTTTTCGCGTTTGTTGTAAGTAATTACAATAATAAATTACTAATAAATAAATAAATAAATAAAAGAGTTTGACCTTACCATTATACATTTTATACACTTATTTCCTTGAACCATTAAGTAAGTTTTGTACCTGTTCAAACTTCAAACTATAAATTGTGATAGGGAGTTTATCCTTTCCATCCACTTGTGTTTTGATTCTTTGACATTGAAACATTTGTTTACTCTTGTGAATTACCTTTTGTTAATTGTCATGTTGTTCCTCTTCCGTCAAATTTGAATGTTCAAATAGCGTGTAAAACACTATGAACGTTTAAACTCCCAAAATACAAATTACCAATTCAAGCTTATTATCAAACAATAAATGTGCGGAACATGAACATAAGCTAATAACAGAATTGATAAACAATCTAAACTAATTAAAGTTACATCAACAGCAGAAATTAAATGGTAAAGATTAAGGGAAGAGAGATGCAAACACAAGGACAACAAAACGATGTGTTATCGAAGAGGAAACCAAAGCCCTCGTCGTAAAACCTCTCCGCCGCCCTCCAAACGGTCAATAATCCATTAGAAAATGAAGTTGGGATACATGAACAGCAATAAACCCTCCAAGCCTAATCTACCCAAGTACCTAAGCCCTCAAAACTTCTTACTCCAACGAGGTTACACCAAACCTTTGTCTTTTCTAACTTACCAGATTCTACTATAGCCCATAGCATTAACTAATAACCATTGGTTCCTTCCAAACTGCTTCCCTAAACACCAAAAGACCTTCTTACAGACGTGGGTATGGTGAGAAAAAGATTTGGTCAAGAATCTCTCAAGGATGTATCAATGGAGAGGGTGAAAGTAGAGGAATTTGAAGAGTCTCTATGTGAAGATTGTGGATGAATTAATCTTGTTTTTCTCTAGGGTTTCTATCTCAAAATTCTCTCTGGAAGCTCTCTACATTTCGTGGATTTAAGGGGTATTTATACTAGGGTGAGATAGGAATGCGAAGAGTCAGGTTTTTCAAAACAAAGCTGGTTGGTAGCTTGGCCTCGCGACTTGACTGAGTCGCGAGTTCAAGCCATGAGATAACAGAACGGCCAGGCTGAACCTTTTGTCCTGTAGTGCACCAGTTGGCGTGACTGTTCATCTTCTCGCACGCTTCACTCGTGTGCTGTAGTTGGCGGCTTGCCAGTCGCAAGTCACCCGCGAGTCTCAGCCGCAAATCTCTACATCCTTGCACAATCTTGAGCATTTCTTCACACTCTCTCACTCACTACCCTTACATGAATCCCACCTAAATACATGGTTTCTAAGTGCTGAAATACAAGTAAATTGGCACGGAATAAAACCAACAAAATGGTTGATTAAATTCAACCTTACAAAATTAATGCATTAAACTAAGTTCATTTTATTTTTTTGGTAATGCTAGTAAGAAACAAATTTTCATAATATTTTTTTTATTACTTATTATGGTGTTCTCATGTACAATATTGACTATTGATATCTTTTTTTTTTTTTTTTTTTTTATTACGCACCAATTATAATTTGCAACTTCAATAAAAATAAAAAATAAAAATCGCTTTGTCATTAAACTTATCGTTTACCTTTTTGGCTGACCATAATAATTTATGAGCCAACTTGTTCGTTAGCAATATATGCATGCCTATGTTCCAATTGTGAACAACTTGGGCTACTTGAAGATTTTCAACATATTGACTTAAAAAAAAGGTATAAATGGCTGAAGCTTCTGGTTTTTTTTTTTTTTTTTCCTGATTTTTCAACTGCATAATGAGAAAGATTAAATCTGGTAGGCTTAACTTGCTCGACAAGTTGGAGAAGTAGTCATCAATAATTATGTTTGTCAAACAACTTGCATTAAAAGTTAAAACTATAATGGGAATTTTTTGGTTCAATTTTTATTGAATTACCAAAAAGAAGAGGAAAATGTTGGTTTTGAGGTAGATAAAAATCTTATTTTGTACAAATAAGGCTATAATTGAATTAAGTTGTTTATGAATAACTTGAGTTTGATTTGAGAAAAGAGTTACTTATGTTCGTTTGTTTAGTGAACAAGCTTGAATATTATATTTTTATATGTATACTTGTGTAAAAATATATTTATATAAACTTAAAATTGAATTGCGTTAAGTTCGTAAATATCAAATTTTGATTTGTAGTTTATTGATAATATAACTAATCTATTTGTAGTAAAACTAAAAATTCAATGATTTATATATGAAGGAGTAAAAAATTTAAGCCATGGTTTTACACTTTTACTATATATATATGATAAAAGAATAAGTTAATCAAATAGTTCATAAACAAGCTTGAACTTGTTTGACAAACATATAAACCAAAATTAAACATGTAATATTTTTTGGTGATGATTTCAAACTCGACTTGTGTTCGAAATAAAAAATACGTTCAGTTTAGCCTGTTAAAAAATAAAAGGCTTTGTGCTCTACTCCTTTTTTCCATTCCAATTAAATCAGATTATCAGATCAATTTTTGTCCTTGAAGACCTTGCTGTAACAAGGTTATAAGACCCAAGAAAGCAGATAAGTTATCACTTATCACCAAGAAAATTCCTATACAAACCAGTTGGCTACTTGGATTTTTCATGGACAAATACAAGTTGATCCCATTCTTGTCACGGACCATACATGAACCAAAAGTCCAAAGCAAGCATACGACCATCACTAGAACTAACAAACAAACAGTAAAATTACTATTAGTACGAAAATGACACTTTTTTTTTTCTTTTTATACTTCATCTTTTCTTTTTCTTTTTCTTTTTCTTTTTTTAATTTTCCAAAATGTTAAATTTGATTCAAAGTTAGTACAACTATTCTACTATCTAACATTTTTTTTTTTTTTTTATTCAGACTTTTTCGAATATCTAATTATTTTCTTAGACATATGCAGTCTTCGTGTCCCACACACCAAATTATTACAGAGAGAAATTTTTTAAGGGTGGCCCCAAGATACTAGCAAGAGGTTTCAAACTTAAAATCTTATAGATATTGTGGGGGGAGAAAGCCCAACCCAACTTATTGGGCCCAAGGCCCTATATGAGGAATACTGTTCGTCCGAGGAGACCAAGACAGACATTCAGAGGCCCATGTAAAAGGAGAATGTCTGGAGATGAGTGCGTGCACTGTCCGAGGAGATGTTCATATGTCCGAAGAGACCGATACCCTCGGACCCGACGAGGTTTTTGTCCGACACGTGTCAAGCGATCTGTATGACAAGTGTTAAGGGTGAAAGGAAGCCTCGGACACACAAGAGGGTAACAGGAACAGAGAAATATCAAGGAGACAGACTTCAACCACCGCATTTAATGCACTGCACCTACCCTCCTGGCCGCATTTATGTGGAGAAGACCCCTGAACAGTGCATCCTCAGCTACCGCCACTCAGACAGGGCTAAAGGGGGAGTATGATGGGACATGCACTCAAGTGGGCGCCCTAATGGTGAACAAGTGGACGGTGGAGATGTAGAAAGGCAGTACTATATAAGAGAGAGGGGTCTCTGATAGAAGGGGATCGAAAAAGAAGAGAGAGAGAAGAGCATATTATTTTATTGTAGCTCCAACATTTGTAACCTAAGTTCATCAATGAAAATCACCTCCTCGGACGAGACATTCACCACTGTCCGAGCACATATTAATTCAAATCTTCCTGTCATCATTGCCGTTTAATACTGTTATTTTCATTATTAGCCTAGCTCTTTCACCCACTCTCTACAAATTTATTGTTTTGGGTTCAGTGGGCTCCAAATCCACACCTTCTTGGGCTTGGGCTGCAGAATCTGACTCTACAGATATTATAAGACTTTAGAATTCAATTATTTTTTTCTTTTTTTCTTTTTTCTTTTTTACTTCATCTTTTTTTAATTTCTCAAAATGATAAATTTAGGTTCTAAAGAAATCAAGCACCATAGTTAATAATATTTCATTATCTAACCTTAAAATTTAAGCCAAATAAACTTACAACGATCCTTAAATCCAAATAAAATGAAATTTCTTAATAACTCATCTCTCGCCCAAGTCTACCAAAAATCAGAATCAAAGATAAATAGCCCAATGATTTGACCAAGACCAAAAATAAAGATAAATAAACCAAGCTCTAATCACATATTAAATTTCCACTTGCTCCAAACATTAAGGTGATAAGAAATATAGATGTAATTACTCATTAATTATCTATCAAACTAATCATCTTGACAATAATATCATATTGGATGGCTGATATCACTGGTGACAACTTGGGGATATATAACACCAATATTGAATCTCTTTGCAACTAGGTTGGCCTGTGTATACCTATTTGTGGGTGTGTTTAAACATGCTTAAACAATTGTTTTTTGACTTCTTTCCCAAGAAAGATCCACTCACCTGATACCAACCACATTAAGCCAATTATACCACAATTGTAAAGAATCCTTTTGTTGCCACAATTTGGATTCTAGCTTTTTGTAGCTGAACTATATGTAGCTCCAAATAGATTCTAGGTTTTTTTTTTTTTTTAAGAACATATACATTCATCTATATACACTCTGCATTAATCACTTTTTAATGGAACAAAACTTATATGGTACTAATTTTTTATTTACAATTATTCGGTTAGAGTTCTGTAGAGAGAATGAGAGGAATTTGAACCCTGTTTGTTCTCATGTAAAGAATTAGATAATATTACTGAACTACAAGATCGTTGACCTAAACACTATTCACGTGTGCGTTTGATCTGTACTGGTTATGACTTCCGATTTTAATTTAATTGTCAATTTAAATTTGTATTCTACCAAATAATATAGTCATCTTTAAAAAAAATTCAAAAAATTTATACTTATCTTACTTGCCACCTACCCAAATTTTCTCAAAATTCTAAATGCATATATAGCAAGGGCCAAAGGCTACATCTAGCTAGGTGGGACAGCAACAACCCATCATTTTATAGTTTGTGGGTGAAACTTTTATAGAAATTAATAATTTAATTTAAATCCTCTGCCCAAAAAAGAATAGTTCTCTGTAGAGCAAATGATTAGACAACATATATAATACTGAGCAAAATAATAATTTCTGACAAACAGCAACTGAGAAATGTATTTTTTATATATAGTATTAATTCAATGTGTTCCCATATTTTATACGGGTGGGTAGATTCTCATTATTCTTCAAGCATGCTTCTTCCTCCTGAACCGGTTCCAACAAGTCAGAGTTAGTCATGCCTTTCGGGAGGCCAACCGTTGTGCGGACTCACTTGCTAAGGGTGGCTGCAACCTCTTACAGGATTTTGTTGTTTTAGAGCTTCCCCCTAATGATAGTTTTTATGTAATGCTTAATTCGGATGCTTCTGGTTTGTATTCTCTAAGGCTGTCAGCCAATACTTCGCCTTTTTTGGCTAGCTAATGCTTAATATATTTCCCTTTTAACCAAAAAAAAAAAAAAAAAAAAAAAAAAAGAAAAAAGCATGCTTCACTTTTTTATAAAAAAAATTAATAAGTACCATTATTAGCTGGTCCCCAAAAAATATTTTTTTGTCATTATCAATAGTTGCATGGCAATCACAATGTCTCTTTGTATGGAAGACCATGTCTTATATGATACCAACATTAAAAATTGCAAAAGCCAAATTTATTTACAAATGTTGCAAAGAAGAATAACTAACAGTCAAAGCTCAAGGATTGGTTTTAATGGAAGGAGTCTAATGTGTGTGCAAAAGTGATATGTTTTTGTTTTTTTCTAATTAATAAATTGAGAAGATAGTGTAAATTTTATAGGTGAAAATCTAGAACCCACCTCAGAAGGCATTTATTCCTTAAGACAGCATAATTGGTCTACAAGGCTCTTAATTATAAAAATTAAAGATGATAATATAATAAATAACAGTTTATGAATCTTAATCTTTATTTATGGGTCCAAAATTTAAAAATTTAGGGTTTAAAATCAAACTAATCTTGAACTTTAAGGGTGTAAATTGATTAATTGACCATTATAAATAAGTTAATGAATGCCCTTAGAGCAATTATTAATAAATAATTTCAAAAAAACTTTGACACAATTTTAATAAAAAATATATATATATAAAAAGTCAAAATAATTAATTTTTTTAATAAAAATTTTCAAAAATATTTTCTAAACTAATGCCCTTAAAAAATCCTTTAACTTTTTCCTTATAAATACGCTTGGATGGAATTATTTCATATTTGGGTCAATTCCTAGATAAAAAGGTACTAGGCTACTAGCAACACCAAATTAGGTACAAAGATAAGTCACATTATCATTTCATTTTGGAAGAAGTTTCTAGGCGTATTAGGTTGCTAAAGCTACTTTCTTGTAGGATCCTAGCTGGCTTGTATATTGTTAAGTGCAAATTAGAGTTTCAAGTAATATATATATTATCATTTTCCACAAAAAAGCTATAGATTCTTTCCTAATCCAACCATTTATATGGTTGGATTTCAGTAGGTAAAGTTAACTTTCCTATATAATACTTGTTAAAAGAGGGAAAAAGAAAGAACTTCTATACCAATCGTGTCTTGACTTGTTTTCAATGGATGCCTAAAAGATACATTCAGCTATTAAAAAAAAATAGTAATACCTAAGCTAAGATACATCTATGCATAGTCAAAAATTTCATTGGAGATAAATAATAGTTGTAGAGTATCGAAATTGATGCTAGCTAGCACTTATCCAAAGAAAATGAATTATTGATCAACTCGATAGTAACTAGCAACCTTTTGGAATTTTGATGGTGAAGAATCCACCGCCTAGACATAGTGCTTTCATGGTCCTCTCATAAAAAGATTTCCCATATCCACTAGAAAACAACATTTTCATTTCCAAACACCATTGAGTACACAACTTGAATTTGACCCCAATTAGTGTCTTAATGCATATATTCCAACAGTCCCCTTCTTTTTCTAACCAAAATAACCATACAAAATAAAACAGTCGAAATATTAAGAGTCTTATAATTTAATGGGAAATACTAACGAGTATTCTTAGGGCATTAGTTAATAATTTATTTTAGGAAAGTTCTGACATCACTTTTATGAAAAATGAAAAAAACTATCAAAAAATTAATTGTTTTTTTTTTCTTTTCTCATAAAAATTTTCTTTAATTGGATTGTTAATCAATACTCTAAGGGTACTCGTTAACATGACCCTAATTTAATTGACACCTCTTTATGCACAAGTGTTTGGAGGTTTAGGAGGAAAATGATTCAAACTATGAGATTAACCACATGTTATAACTATCTCAAGAAAAAAAAATGTCAAAATGATTAAAATTTCAAGTGGAAATCAAAATAATGCTACTTATTATTTGATCATATAAATCATTAAAATTTTAAGAATTTTACGGTAGACTCTAAAAACTTTAGATAATCTTAATCTTTATGGAAAATATTAAGATACTCCCTTACGTTTGTTCTTCTTCACTTTATCATGTACGGTACTTTCTTAAATATATTAATTGACCATCGATTATTGATGCATGAATCTCACCAAAAGATGCAAAACAACAACTATTTATTATATGCCATCCCCAACCTAAATTTGTGTGTGTGTTTGTTTCTCAAAAAAAATAAAAATAAAAATAAAAACAGAGTTTAGTGTACACGTTGCATGCAAAGAGTGGCTCAAAGAGTCACAATAGGGAAGTGGTCCATAAAGTATATAGAAATCCCAGTTACTGTGACACCATGTATATTACAAATGCACTAATAGACTAATGTTACGTCTAATAATAATTTCACAATAAATCTTAAATAATAAATTGTTATTAATTCTAATCTAAATGTATCATTTGCGTTATTTTTTTACGTACTAATAATAGTTTGTCACCTAGAATTTGTTTTGAAAATATTGTGGACTCAGCATTTTCACTAATAATCACCCAACCAGCAATCTCAAGGGTCACTTTTTAAAATTAAAAAAAAAAAAAAATTAATAGAAACATGGGTCACTTTAAAAACAAATAAGGGCTAGCAAGTTGTGTTTAGGACCCATTGCCCATTGGCCTACAGAACTCGCATTCTTGTGCCTAATAACAAATAAAATAAGAGCAAGCAAGTTGAATTTAGGAGTTGGGACCCATTTCCCATTGGCTAACTTCCGTCTAGAACTTGCAATCTTGTATAATAAATTAATAATAGTAATAATCCTAAATGAATCAAAAATTTAGATCACAGCTAACAGATACTTTCAAATTAAACCTTATAAATTTGTTAGTCTCATGTAGAACTTGTTGACTTTGACCATCTAATAGGCTTTTGTGAACAGGTGCCGAAGTACAAGTTCAATAAAATAACAAAAACTAAAAAATAAGAGTAATGTTAGGGACACACTTATTCTATTTTTAATTGAGAATGACTTAATTCCTTAAAAAGAAAGTTCTTCGATAAAATTAGCACTCGTTAACCAGACCTAATATAATTTTAGCTTTTGAGGCATATTTTTAAATCAAAACAACGCAAACAACATTTCAATTTCACGTCTCTCAAAGGTCAAATATGCTCACAATTCGCAACTTCACCAAATAACAAAAACTCAAAAACAAGAGTAATATTAGGAAGACACTCACTACTCCTCTTTTAATTGAGAATAGTTTTTAGTTCCTTAGAAAAAAGTCCTTCTATCTTTGTAAAAAATTATAACAAACATTGGTACTCATTAATTGGACCCAATATAATTTTACCTTTTTTAGAGAGCATATTTTTCGACCAAAAACACAAATAGCATTTCAATTTCATGTCCCTCACAGGTCAAACATGCTCGCAATTCGCAGCTTCACCAAATAACAAAAACTCAAAAACAAGATTAATTTTAGGAACACACTCATTCATTTTTTAATTGAGAACGACTTAGTTCTTTAGAGAAAGTCCTCCTATTGTTGCAAAAAATCACAACAAACATCAATACTCGTTATCCGAACCCAATATAATTTTACCTTTTTTGCTAGCATATTTTTCAATCAAAAACAACACAAATAGAATTTCAATTTCATGTCCCTCAAAGGCCAAACATGCTCGCAATTTGCGGCTTCACAAACCCACCCTTTCAAAATTCAAAGAGTTAAAATAGTTTTATCCCCCACCCATAATATATCTATATCTATCATGCATGACAACCTGTTCATCATCATCATCAACGTCATATTGCACCAACCATCTCTCAATCACAACCGTCCAATCAATAACACGTTCCTCGAGATCCCCCGTGCCCCAATACCACACGCAAACGTTCCTATCACTCCAACTTTTCAGCTTTTTTTTTTTTTTTTAATATTTATATTTACTATATTTGTTCCCCAGTTTCGCTCCACACACGTGTCAATTCCCCATTCGACCAGCTTAGTACCAATCATGTCAACGTAGCAAAATTCGACTACGATAACTCGTTTCGTATAAACCCATAATATCGCGATACAACCAATGACACAAAACAAGTGGGACCAACCGACTTTTTAACCTCCGCAACGGAATTTTCCAGTTACAAACAAGCGAAATTACCATAATACCCTCGTACAAATTTATCAAAAAAAAAAAAAAAAAGACAAACATCAGAGACACAATAATTTTCATTTCCAACACCATAAAAAAAGCAAAAATTAAAAAAAAAAAAAACAAAAAACAAAAAAAAAATTAAAAAAAAAAAGATAATTAAAGATTGATAGAGAAAACGAAAATCAGAGAGAGTTTTGATTTTCTTTTACAACATTTTTTCTCTCTTTTTTTTTTTTTTTTTCTGCTTCTAAGATTTTCTCTCTTTCTCTAGGATTGAGAGAGAGAGATCGTAGCGATCGAATCTCGATCTCTATGAAACTTTTTCAACCTTTTTTTTTTTTTTCGAATATTTCTACAAAATAATAATAATAATAATTTATTATTTAATAATTTCAGACTCTGACAATTTTGGCTGCCTTGACAACCGGATTTTCTCTCGCAATCGCTTCGCGGCCGGCGGCTTTGTAATCGTAGCTGCACACGTGGCGATCGGTGTACCGGTGCTCGGCGCAGAAGAGCTCGCCGCACCGGCACCGGAATCCGGTCAACCCTACCTTCCTCCTGCAACCGAAGCACCGGTTCACCTCTCTCTTCACCTCCGATCCGAATCCGAAACTGAACCCCTCCGATCTAACCCGATCCGCCGCCGTCGCAACAACGTCCTCGCTCGACACCTCCGTAGTAGTACCAGATCTGAACGAACTCGCACTAGATCTATGATGAACCTTCATCATCTTGTTCGCCGAAGAAGACACCGTTGTTGTAACGGTCATCGTTGATGTGGTTGATGATGCGTTTGTGTTTGTTGTGGTGGTGGTTGTTGATGGTGAATTCGAGGTGTTGAAGCAGTTTTGGCACATGTTGTTGGTGGCCGGATTGCCGGTGAAACCGCAGTTGTTGATACAGAGAGGGATCTTCTCGTGTACCTTGAACTCGGTCTCTTCTTTTCCGGTTTTCTGAGCCATGGTTGGTTTTGGATCGGTACGATCGGAACGAGCTTTGAGAGTTTCAGAGAGAGAGAGAGAGAGGTTTGGGTTTGGGGGTTTGAGCTTTGGGGAAAGAGAGAAATGAGGGGAGATTTGAAGGGATTGAGAGGTCGGTAATGGCGATGGAATATGGGCCTCATAGAGACGCGTAGCCAACATTTTTTTATTTTTGAAGTATGTGAATTTACTTAAATGTCCTTTGATTTAACTAGATTTTTTTTTTTTTTTCTTAAATTTTATCCTTTGAAGATAGTACTGCTTGTAGATTGGGTTCTGACGTGTTAATTTCTTGTCTTTATTAAGATCAGCTTATACACGCCCTTTACGTGTGTGATGAGGGTTTTTTTTTTTTTTTTGTTTAATGTTATATATATATTTTTTTTTTAATTTGATAAGTTCGTTTTGAAAGCATAGATTAGTAGGTGAGTGTTTTATTTTGTAGGCATTTTAAATAGATTTGAAAATATAATTTTACTGGGTTGTGTCCTCAAGATTTTTTCCTGTTAAAGGTAAGGTTTAGGAGGTATTTCTAAACCATATAAAAGTTTAGTCCAAAAAGAAAATCCTCCTATAAATAGTATAGATATCATCTCTTTTGTTCTTTTTTTTTTCTTTTTTTTTTAAATTAAGGTTAGAAATAACTTATATCCTCTCTCTTTGAATGTTGTTTATTTTTCTATTGTTATAAAATTCTATCAAAAAAAAATCTATAAATAATTTATAAGAAGGTCAAATGTTGGCCATAAATCAATTTGGAGTTATCTTTTCGAACTCATTACTTAGTCATTTATAAGACTACCTATATGTATTATTTAAATAACTACACATGGACGAGCTCTTTCAATTGCTACATAAATAGGTTGAAAGAAAATTTCAATATTAAGGAGACTAATAGAGGGCATTTGAATCCTAATCTTTCTAATAAAGAAGAACATATTGTTTTACTTCTTCTTTTTTTGCTAATTACTATATATTACTCATAAGCGTATCAATTAAATTAGTCCTAATTGAATGTTACTTTCAATGTTTTTAGAGTTGAGTCATGTTAGAGAGATTAGAAATGTTAGTATTTAAGTCCTAAATTTTAAATTAATGTGTAATCAGGAATAAAAAAAATATTTCTACATTTATATTTATTTATTATGTGGTTGTGGTATCACCTATCATGTTTATTAGCATGTGTAATGTTTATGATTTTTCCTTTGAAGATATATGGTACCACCCTCAAGTTATTGTCTAGTGCCTCATGAAGTAGTATTGTTCAAATCAATATTTCAGCTCTCTCTTGTGAAGCTTAATGCTTACTACTGTTACAATAGAGTGCAAAATCATCCCACAAGATATACATTTTGTTGATACTCACTTTTTTTTTTTTTAGTAAACAGTAATACTTATTAGAACACACACGAAAATAGTAATATTAATGTTTTAAACCGGGTTTATAATACATTATTTAATCACAGTACAACTACAAAAGATTGCGAATGTGACAAGTATAAAGTCACTACTATATCAATATGTGATCTTGTTGGTATAACAAAAAATGAAAGAAAAATGTGGATTATTGTGTGATGTGGGAAACTTACTATTAGAGTCCGTACGGAACAGCTTACTTAACTGAAACTGAAATATTTTTGCTAAAAGAATATTAAAAAAAAAAAAACTAAAAGCTAGCTGAATAATACAGTGAAACTTATAGATAATACCAAAAGGTGCAATAAGACTCATAAATAATAGCAAAAATAAGTTTAAAACTCCAATAAGTTATGGGTTTAATCACTTCCCAAACACACTCTTAGATATTATGTAGACATTAGAATTATTGCTTAATGTGACATGAATTACCAATAAATATGACAATTGACAAAGTTCAAAAAATTCACCGTTTAATGTGACATGAATCACTTATAGATATGACAAAGTTATTTCCATATAACCCTAGTACTATTTTTTATTATAAATGTATTATATAATTTCCTTCCCATCCTCCATTATAATCAAATGAATTTGCTAACAATTGCCCCTAACTTTTACAAGTTAATTGTATTTAATATTTTATTTTTTAAAATTAAATTGAGACAAAATTCTTGATAGGATTTTTCTTTCATATTTGGGTGAGAGGTGTTAATTGCCACCGTTGAGACATAGTTTTACGAGGTGAATTGGACCAAAAAGCTACTTAATTTAATCAGGGCGTCTCCTTCATTTCGATCAAAAAGCTTTGTTAACACCTTAAATTTAAGGTGTACTTAATTTTTTTTTTTTTTTTTATCTATTTTAAAATGTAAAGCTAAATTGTACCAAAATTGAAAGAAAAGATTTAATGAACCATTATAAGTTATTAGTTTTTGTTGTCTTTAAAAAAAGATGCATTTGAGAATATTTCTTAATCTATGTTTTTAAGAAATTGGTTAGAGGAGACCTAATTTATAGAAAATTATTCCCTTTTAATCATTAAAACAAAGCGTGATCTTGTACACATTTAGTTCACAAATCATGTCTTCATTTAAAAATAAACAACATACTCTTTTTAATTATATAATGGTTAAAATAAAAATTAAAAAAAGGTAAGCCATCATCAGATTAATTGAAGTTGCTTTTTTTTCTTTTTCTTTTTCTTTTTTTATAGTCACGTTTTGTTAATAAGATATTAGGCTCACCTTTCGTTTGAAAAAAGAAAAAAAGAAAAAGAAAAAGTAAATGTGGCAGTAAATATAGTAATCAACTTTTTTTTCTTTTCTGGCTGAATAATTAATAAGAACTACGAGTAATCACCTTTTCTATTTCTTTCTTTCTTCTTTTTCTTACTTGGATTCGTACGTACTTGTTGATTATTTTTATTTTTTTCTCGTTAATGCATATTATTTATGCATTGCTCAAGTAACAAAATTTATGATAAATTATTAAGTAGGTGAGAGACTTGACAAAAAATTTCTTGGGCAGAAACAAACATGAAAGGTGAAAAATCTAGTCAGCTTAATACACAAGCGATCTTATCTTATAGTTGGAGTTGGTGCTTGCTGGTGGTCATATGTGTAAGTTCATCATTGCATAGTGCAATGAAATCTTCAGAACGATCCAATTTAGAAACAAGTTGAACATATTTTATTTTTGATAGTGAGTTTCAAAATATTTTATGTTTTATGCTATAGAAAATGCATTTGGAATTCTGTTGTCTCCATATTGCTATAAAGTATAAACAAACTCAATCTTTTCCTTCTTTTTTTTTTTTTTTTAATTTCTGTTTTTGCTTTTGTTTTTGTTTAGGGTTATACTATAAACATCCGAATACTTTAAGCTGTACGTAAAGTGACGGGATCTTTCCTTTTATGTCTATCAAGTTTCATCACACCCTAATCTTTTTCTGTTTGGTTAGCAAAGCATCTGAAACTGGATATAATCTGTGATCAGGGGCGGAGTTAAAAATTTTGGTTTGAGAGGGTTAAGTTGTAATGTTAATATATTATTTAAGACAAAACTCTACACACACATATAAAAATTAATTTACTAAGAAAATTTATCATCTTCTAAATTTTAATGAGCATACAAAAGTCATGTATTTTTTCTATTAGACATGTACAAAAAATTATCATTTTTTACCTAGTTTAATTTGTTAAACCTTTTAAATTATATAATTTTAATATAATTTCTCTTTCTTTTAAGAGCACCATTGAAATGACTCAAAATTTGAGGGGGGCCAATTTCAATTTTTACATGCTACATTTTTTTAAATGTAAATAATATAAATACTAAAAATAATTTTTTTAACTTTGGGGGGCCTTGGCCCCCCACCCTTGTGTGTGGCTCCGCGGCTCCGCCACTGTCTGTGATATCTCCATACTTTTCTAGCAATGAGGTAAAAGTGATAAAAAGCTAACACAAACCCCCCCGTAAACAAAACAACCTTACATTACTGTGGGTGTGCTGACGTGCATGCATAGCTTTATATTCATGACCATAAGACACTCGAAAATCTCATAAAAATGGGCCAAAATGGACCTTTGCCCTTTTCGCCAAAATTTTACAGCAAAATATCCATGTTTTGAAATTATCTAACAAAATGTTCCTGTTCTAAACTCGATTTTTTAAAAATCGAGTTTCAATGAAAAACTTGATTTTTAAAAAATCGAGTTATATGAAATTAAACTAAAAAAAAAAATACATGGAACTCGAGTTCCATGTAAAATTTCTCACATTACTTGATTTTCATCAAATCGAGTTTTTCATTGAAACTCGATTTTCTAAAAATCAAGTTTTAAAACAAGGGCATTTTGCTAGATAGTTTCAGAACTTTTAGGTGAAAGGGGCAAATGCCCATTTTGGTCATAGTAAATGAAATTGAGACGGTAAATTTACAACATGCCTTTTAAATCCACTTAATACACCAATTGAATGTCCCCAATTGAACAAAAGATATACAAATAAAAGTTAACAAAGTTTACAACTATATGTAAGATAAGATGGTCCAGGCTAAAGCATAGAGTCATTAAGATAAATTGTGATGCTACAGTCAATCAAAACAGGTCTTATAATTGTGGCTAGAAATTGGAGAGGGATATTGGTTTTTGCTATGACCAAAAGGGTGGAAACCATTATCCCACTTCAAGCCGAAGCTGAAACCATCAATTGGGCAACTCAACGAGCCTTGAAGCTAGACGTCTACTATATAATTATGGAAAGTGATGCCAAAGTTTGTGTGGAGGCCATTCATGGAGAATTGCCGTTTTGATTGCTAATAAAATTAGGTTGACAAATCTCTTTCAGAATATACCGTTTAACTGGGTTCCAAGAAAAGTAAATAGTGCAGTCCACTACTTAGCAATCTGGTCTTTATCGAACAAGCTGGCTGATTTGTTTGTTTTATTTTATTTTATTTTTTTGAGAAGGATTTGTTTTAGACTCTATACCTCAAGTTATCTCTAATGTAGTTATAGCTTAACACGTTAGTTGGAATTTTAATGTAGTTTGTACAATTTCCGCTATTTTAATAAAATAATCTTGATTTTCTTTTTTTCTTTTTTTAAGTTATAAATAAGATAAGATTGTGTTTTTTTTATAACTAAAAAATGGCTCATATGGCGCGGTATCATTTTCCTGAACAATTTAAATCTAAATTTTATAGTGTGAGACCACCAAAGCTATTTGAAATTATCCATGTAGGCACAACATTTTAAACTGAAGCGTCATAACTCGAACCACACTCCTCAAACTTGTAAGAGTGATAATTCAAGAGACTCCTACCATTAAACTGTCCATAAGATTGTGTTACAAACTCTCCATAGTAAACAATAAATAATAGTATCTTCCATTCCATTGAAAGATATTATTAATATTAAAATTATTTTAAAGCATGTGTTAGTATATTTTTAATGTGGGTGTGGTACGACATGAATGAACAAAGCAGGAAAAAAAAATTAGTAAATTTTGGGTGGTAAGAGAAGAGGGGCAAAATGGGAAATGGGAAGTATGAAAGAAGGACACATAGTGAAATGGCAATATTGACGGTCTGAGCCTTTTAAGCCGCCCTATCTGACCAGACCAGACCAGACCGCATCATCGGCCACCCTATCGTTTTCTTGGCCAGTCGCTTTCTTACTCGCCGTGACGTACACGTGTAATTTACACGTGGCTCTGCTTCCTCTTCAACCTGTCTTTTCAATGTCCTGCGCGTGATTTATCGTATCCTTTGAACTGACCATAGTAAACGACTTACGACTTTAACACATGCTATGTTGCTCTTTTTTTTTTTTTTTTTTTCTGTACTGTATGTTGCTCTAAGTTGAAAACTCACAAGTACTACAGAAAAATGTTGCTTCACGTCGATGATTTTGAGTGTATTTAAGAATTATTTTTATTAAGTAATTTTATTTGCAACAAGTTTTAACGTAAAGAATTTGATTTTTTGAAACTTGAGTTCTATAAACTTAAAAAAAATCTTAACTGAATTTTTTTCTCAGTGAAACTTGAGTCTAAGTTCCAGTTACTCTTTAAAACTTGATTCTTAAATATTCGAGCTCCAAATTATTTAATGAAATTATCTGTGAAAACCAAATAAATAGCAAAAAAAAATAAAAGGTACGGATTTGAAGTTTTAATGTCATCAATCTTAGGAGTTGTATCAATATTTTTAATTTTGTTTTGATTGGTTGGATTTTACTTAGCGTGCGTTTGGATTGAAATGAAAAATTAAAATTATTTCACTATGCAGTTTATTTTTGCTACTATTTATGGGCACTATTGTACTTTTTAGCATTATTTATGGACCTCACTGTATTACTTCAACTAACTTTTACCTTTATCTACAGTACTTTCAATAATAATTTTTCAGTTTTAGCAAAATAAGCGGTATCTAAATACACCCTAAGTGGAGAGAAAGATTGTTAAATGAAAGAACAATCTTACGTTTTCATAGATAAATGAACAAATGTGAAAGCAATACAAATAAGTTTAATTGATAAAATGCAAGATTGTTCCCATTTAATTGATTTTTTTTTTCTTTCCCAAACGTGAGTTTCTAGAACTCTGTATCGTGTATTTGAATAGAGTAATTGACTAATTACTGAAGTGAGTTTAACCTCAAGGGTTGTTCTCATTCCTTTATTTAAGATTTAAGTCATTTTAAGGTTTCTAGATGGATTGGTTTCTTGAGCATGGTATTTCCCATAAATGTGACAATGTATCTTGCCATAAAATGGTAAAATGCAAACCAATGTTGAGAATCTTGAGATATATATATACACACACACATATAGTTGAAGAAAAAAAACACACTAATGTTATGCATAAAACATGTAATCACTTGTAATTCATATATTGAAGTATTGATAGCTGAATAGAATTTAGTATTAGATCTTACAAATTAATATATCAATATCAAATTGTAATTTACAAGTGATTTTTATTATATTCTCTCAAATTTAAAAATTGGATTTTAATAATCTTTTTTTGAGATTATTAATAATCTGGCCTATTAATGAAATGATTGATAAATACCATATAAACTAAATATGAGGTAATTTAATACGCTAAAACCATGTCCCTTTTTATTACATCATAACAATATCTAAGGACTAAAAGTATACATTTAAAAGGTCAAAAGCATACATTAATATCAATTACCGAAGTTTATCAAGGGGGTGGTATGAGCTTAAATTCCTTGCCATAAGCATTTGGGTTTGAGTCTCACTAATAGGTGGGATTCAAGGTTTAAAACATCTTTGTGTCTGGTAACTCTGACCCACGTGTGGAAACACCCACATAAAAGATATATTTGGCGACTCTGACTCACGTGTGGTAACACCCACATAAGAGACGACACTCTCTCTCCTTCAACGTTTTTTATTTACCAAAAAATAGAAAACTCACATGGTAGTAATAGAATTGGTTCTTACCAACTAAAAAAAAAATTGTTATTGTAAATTATAATATTAAAAAAGTGGTTCATTGGTATTGGGCCGATTGGCCCCAATTTGTTTCACTTGGAACTATCTACGCGGCTAAACAAGAGACTGGATAGAGATAATGGATTGGACGGTGGGTGCAGGGTCCACCACTTGACTGGGTCCATACTCTATGGGATTAGGATGTGATGTTACTAAAAGTCAAAACAAGGTGGTGGGGATTAGATTAGATCAACGGTTCTGATTCTCCTAAGTGCTGCCGTGGCCGTACGTGGCGGATGAACATTGTGGGTGGGCCCACACAAGGGTGAGCCACTATGTGGGGTTCACTTTCATCAGCCTAAGCCTAGGATGAGTTGTGCAAGTGGGCCCTTTCCATTAAAAAAAAATTAGTGGGTCCCACATCCCAAGTTGGAAAGTCAGTATAAGTCGCCACCTTTCTTCTTTGTATAAAACAATTCAACCACCGCAGCCTACTTCCATGCCAATTATATATATATACAGTTAAAAATTTATAAAAGAAGAAATATTAAGGTTATTATATTATTTAAGCCATCTAAATTTGGAATTGCATTTAAGTTTATCCTTAAATAAGACGGTAGGTCGCGAGATTTTCGATATTATTACGTCTTATTCTACAGAATACAATGAGACAATGCTCCACCTGACTTACTTAAATAACCTAAAAACTTGGTTTCATCCGGTTTGAAGAATGAGTCTTTTAACATAACTTGACTTTATAATATTTCGATGTGTTCCTTCTATCAATGTATATTAAAGTTAAAATCTTACATTTAATTTATTAAACTCTTAGCAGCATCTAGATTAAACATTTGGAGATTCTAAAAAAAAAAAAGGATTAAACATTTGGTGACCTTTTACTCACTTGCACTCCCTTAAAATTGGGGACCATACATAACAAAAACCAAATTTAAGAAGGAAAAAAAAAACAATTTAGTATTCACAAGAAATCATTTATAAGAGTGATAAATCAGTTGCATCAAAACTTACCAAAAAAAAAAAACTTGTTAAAGTATCTTCTATGGTACATGATGGTTTGCACGCACGCTAGGTAGGTTAATGAGAATGTTGGGATTTTGTTTTCCCAACTTCAATTGAATATATATATATATGGGTTAATGCTTACAGTATCTTCATTCTCCTAGTTACAACTGTCAACCCTCTCCTCCATTGTCCCCATTTTCCCTAACTAATGGCAACTATCCTAAGGTTGTCCCTCACCTTACTTATATTCCTACATTCCTTGAACCCATGCAAAAGCTCTGGTGACAAAACTATAAAGTTGAATGTTGATTTTCCTTCATTCAAAAATTTGAATGTTGATTTTCCTTCATTCAAAATTTCATTGAAGTTAGCCATGAATATTGTTCAAAAAGAAACCTTTACCATGTCCAATTTAAAAAATCTTGTCAAAGATTTTCAAAACACCAATATTCTTTCTGATTGTTGGAATCAACTCAGGAAGTTATGGATCCCCCATTGGGCAAGAGCATCAATACATCTATTGGCTTCACAGTAACAATGTTGAATTCTGACCATAGGGATTTGTCAGAGTCTCTCCTTACAAACTGCCACAATGGTATCATTCCCATTCAAGCTGCCATCCTTCTTTCTTAAGAGTAAACAACGAGTTTGGCATCAAGCTCAATTTCCACCGCAGGGAGGTTTAGAGATAGACATAAGCAAATGCCATCTCTTAAAGCCATAACTCAGTTGCCACACTTGCGGTTTTATATATATATATATATATATATATATATATTGTTTTTAGACAAAATTAAGAATGAAGACGTGACGAATCATAATAAAAGGGAGATTGATATTTTAATAATAATTGATGGTGTAAAATTTAAGTTGTAAGAGTTGATTAATTGATTTTAAAATTGATCTCAAATTTAGAGGCTATTAAATACTAGGCTTTTGAGAGATTTTTTTATTATTATATATTATATGATTATTATTTTTAAGTATGTTTAATATATGCTATTCTTCAATATAGCATCAGCTTCATGTTTTTTCAAATATTTGCTTTAAATGTTTCAGATCAATATTCCAATGATTTAATATTTTACATAGGTAAAATCATTTTCTTTTCATTTTTATAAACTAATAATGCTAGATAAAAGAGATTAACTGCCAAATGTTGTCCTTCCTAATAAGTAATATTGATTTTTCTTCTCTATTCAGATAAGCTTATTCTTTTCAGCTTGTTTTATTTATTTTTGTTTATTATGTAAAAAGTACAATTGTACTTTAGAAAGGCATATATTCTCTTTTGAGGTGAGAATAAACCCATTCAAATGAAACCATCTCTCTCTACCAACTTTAGTAATACAATGATTTCTCCCTTTTCTTCCCTAGGGTAGGGGTCCTAAAATCAATCAATTTTCTGTGGATTGTTTTTCAAGGTTATTCTTCAAGGAAATTAGAGAGAGAGAGAGAGAGAGAGAGAGAAAAAACCATTTTTTTTCCTCCTGCCCCATTTTTGCATTGTTTTAACTCATAATATATTTAAAGATTCTAGCACCTAGGCATTGCTTAAGCACATGCAGCCTATGGAGACATTTCTCCAGACATGAGCTTTCCTAGCACTAATCACTCTTCTTTTTGAAATTAGCCTAAGGAATATAGTTGTCACAGACTCACAAGAATATTTTCTTTGCCGTGAGCTTTTCCTTATACCACTAATCACACTTCTTTTTTTCCATTATCTTTTCCTTTTTTTTGGAAAAAAATATACAAGTGAGTTTGGTCGGAGGAGCTTTTTCCCTTTTTCTAAATTCTAATGAATGACTTTTGTCGGAGAAGAAGGGAAGGATGATTTGAACAAAGCTAGCTTTCCTTGCACCAATCACATAGTCATTTGGTGACTCACAATTTTTTTTTTTTTAGTGTTTGACCAGCACAACAAAAGCAGCTCCCGGAATGTGCTTGCAAGACTCAAATTTTCTCCAAAACTTTTACCCCAATTACACACCCCATGCCAATTTTTACTCAGTTACACAAATCACACCTAAAAACATAGGAAGCAGAATGTGATTTATGCTAATCTAATGTCTTCATACATATGACCAATCCTAATTCATTTGTTTAATATCCATAACCAACCCCAAATTTTTGAGACTCAGACTTTGATTATTATTATTATTATTATTTGCCTAATCTAATACCGTTCTAACATCAAAATCACATTATCCCCTTGTTTTTTAATTCATTTCCAAATCAAAAGTTCAGCTCCAATCTGCTCAGCCCAAGTGAAAAGAAGGGGAAAAAAAAGGTTGGAATGTCTTCTTCTGGCTAAATATCTATACATACCACTAATTTGGTACATATGTTTGTGTGTGTCAACGCACACCATGTATAAGGTACCTAAAAAAAAATATCCCACCATTAGAAATAAGAAGCAAAGTTGAGAGCACTTTATGGGAAGTCTAGAGGTTGAGAAACCATGTGGTGTAACCATCAAGCCCCATGGATTTACAAATGGGAGTAAAAACGAAAGGGTAAGCTATCCTCTCCCACCACATGAAATTAGTGCTCTAGGTGGAGCTGAGATCAGGCACTGGCTCAACTTACTCAAGGGAGCACTTGCGGCTCCCAGTCCTTGTCAAGGCCCCTCTCAGGCATTAGTTCCCCAACAGTAAGAGGAGCTACCATGATCACGCCCAAATAGGGTAGCCCGACTGCTCCTTCTCACCTTCCTTTATTTAGGGGGGGAAAAATCATAAACATGTGGTTTCACTTCTGCGAGAACAATGTACATAAATCACATCCAGAGTAAGAGAATTTGAAACAAATGGACAAAATTAGAAACTAACCACATTCCAATAAACCAGCACAAACAAGCATCACATAGCAGAGCCAAGCAGTACACATCATCACACAAGTCGGATCATAAGGTGTAATTTCTTAGGCATGATGTCCTCACATGCTTCCAGCCATTTATAACACAGGACACCAACAGACAAGATTTAACTTAATAGATGCCTCACAGATTGTTCCAGAGACATACCCCTAGATTTTGGTATCTAGCTTTTCGGCTTTGACAACAGGGTTGGCTTTTGCTATAGCATCCTGACCAGCAGCCCGATAATCATAGGGGCATTCATGCTTATCTGAGTACCGATGAACGGCACAGAAAAGATTTCCACACCTACAGTTGAACCCTGTCAGACCAACACGTTTCCTGCAAGTGTTGCACCTATTTGGACCTTCCTTCACCTTTTCCTCACCCTTCACATTCAATGACGAAGTAGAGGATGCTTCAGTTGATATGACCATGGACTCCAGTGAACCAGCCGGCAGCTCTACAGCAGCAACAGCAGCAGCAGCAGCAACAGCAGGCTCCTTTGTGTTGGAGCTAGAGCTGCCACTCACAATACTCTCAACAGAAGATGCTGCAAGTTTAGCTTGTTCCTGCTTCAAAACCAAGTCCTTGTGGCACTTGGAACACAAGTTCATGGTTGCTGCACTTCCGAAGAAGCCACAGTTGTTGGCACAAAGCTTAGGTGCTTCAGGAGGTGCCTGGCATCCTGTCTCGTTGTGATCCATTTTCTTAAAAGTTCCCTGCAGCATCAGTACCGTAAGTTTTCAATCATGACACGTTCACAGTTTCCAAGAGCAAACATGCACAGCATAAAGATGAATGTGCCCATGTGCAAACACAAACACAGAGGGCATATTTGAATATGCACAGACAGGAGATACATGCAAACACAGTATAGTCTAGGAGGCATGGACACTTCAATTAGGGTATTGTATCTGTGTCGTACCAGTGTCGTATTAGCCGTTTTATGTTATAATTTTTCAGAAATTTCTCACGTTGTAGTACCGTACCCATACCCATATCTGTGCTTCCTAGAGTATGGTAGGTCAAATCAAATTGTAAAGAATACAACAAATCACAAGCTTTTCCCTTTCTACCAACAGGAACTACAATCATGATAAAAGTTAGAAAAAAAGACTAAGGACACAAGAAATGTATGGCTAGCGAACTCTTATCCAGACCTAAGATGCAATGAAAGAGACATGGACTCCTTGGTCACCCAATAATATACATTGGTACATGAAGATGTGAACTTAGAATATGCAACAGTATAAATTAGTTACCTAGGATATCCCTTTTAGTGAGACGCAGCACAATGCACAGAATATTTTCAAACTAACCCCCTTTCCTTGATTGGTTAGAGACATTATCCAAAATTTATATGAATCCTTAACCAGTAAAACAAGATACCTTCATGACAAAAACAATTAATCCTAGGAGCACAAGGCAAGCATGTTTAGTATGAATATACCAACATTAAAAATCAACTTCCAATCCATTAGCAAGTCCTAATAAAATTCTATCCATCACAAGAGATAAATGTTGATTCAACAACAAATGAAGATAGATCAAATCTACAATCACCATCCCCACCACCCCAATGTAAACAAAAGGAAAAGGTGGATAGAACAAGAACACAGAGAACAAAACATCTTATTGTTTGACAGAGCAATCTCACTATAAATAAACAAGAATGCAGCAACTAGTAAATATGATATTCAGCAGTTTTATTTTTTAATCAAAAATACAAAAACAGATCACCAACATGAAATCCTAAACACAGAATTCTAATAAAAGAAATACCTTTCAACAAAAGTAGAAGGCACAAGGAGCAAAATCCAAATCCACAAAAGAAAATAAGAAGCTTTATTTCTTCACCTCTTCTACAACGCAGCAAGAGGTGCATTCTAGGGTTCTCCTCCCCCTGGCACACCCCCGCGCCTCCCCTTTTCTTTCTTTCTTTCGCTCAAGTTTAGAAGGGCTAATTGCCCTAGCGTCCTTATCAAAGGAGAGACACAAGCGGCTAAATTTTGCCATTTACTTCATTTCTTCTCCTCTTCATATTGAATTTAGTTCTCCTAAACAGGAATTCAAACTCAGCAAATGCAGGCCTCCTCTATACACCTTCCTCAATGATTAATGAATCTCCCATATAGGATCTACTAGTATATCTTCTTAATAGAGGTCTACCATGTTCCTTTTTCCCCTCCTCTAAATTTCCATGCTTTTATGGATGTTTATAGGTTTTTAAAATCCATGATCTCACCCTCTACCCATTCTTGTGAGAGGAGGATGTGTCATTTAAGTCGGAGTTCATTGGCCCATTAGTGTTTATGGCCAGGGCAGACTTATCACGGTTAGAATGTTCATCAACTCAATTCACGTAGGATAGCCCATAATTTCAAAGATTACAGGCTGGGCCTAGAATCAATATAGGGGAAGGACTGAAGAGAGGCTCCAACTGTAGATGGGATAGGAATAAAAAGGGAAAAGTTTTGATTGGACAGGTTGAAAGTATTAAGCCTTAGATTACAGGACTTTTCTAGTGGTAAGCAAAAAACTCTAGCTCAAATGGTAATTTCTTCTACAGTCTGGGACCTAGGTGGGGGGCGAGTTCACAGGTTCAAAACCCAGTGGATGCATACACACCCCTTTTTTTTTTTTTTTTAAGGATTTGCCTAGCAGCAGCTATTTGGGGCCCTTAAGGTGACCATGATTTAGATTTTACAGGAAAAACTTGGAAAATAAAATTTACAGAATACACACAGAGCCACTCCTGTAAAGCAGCTCAACCAAAAAAAACACCCAAAAGCCACTGCCTGGCTCAACTGAAGAAATCTCTTTAGCTTAAACTACCAGCCAAGACCCATGAAGATACAAAACCAACGACATCCAGAAGATAACACCCACACCACCCTTCACTAATACATGGCCAAAGTTATGCAAAAGAAAATATCCACGAATGCCAAGTCAACTAAAGAAAACACCTCAGATTAGACTGGAAGACAGAAGGACCTTCAATGATTAAAAAAAAAAAAACCAAAGAACCTTGACAACTTTCATACAGAACTTGTTTAATTGTCTTTAAAATACTTTCTCGTACTGCAAGTTAACAATAATTCAGCAAAATAACATTAATTATGGTTAAGCAAAACATGCCTCTTCCATCTCAATCCCCCTATAAGACTAGCCTGGCTCTAATTAATGACTACTCAGCCATCACCTACTAAAAACCACCACTTTCGACATGACAACTTCCCAAAAATTAAACAAATCATCAATTATTGTTCTTTTTTGGTTACATATTGCTCTAAATCAACTCTATGGTACCTTTCACCAATCTCGGCTTTATTCACTTTAACATCAACTCAGATCTCCCCCATCTTTGACCACATCCTTAAATACAACTCATCTAGTTAAGGTTAGTGATGTCAGCTCTTTATTTGCAATATTCACTATTACAACATGCTTTCAGACATAAAGCTTCCATCTTTTTCTTTTAATGTTTTTATCTCTATCCTCACCCAAGATCATATTTTTATCAAATTTTACAACGAAATCAATACACCCATAAATTTATCTCTATCCTCTTTCCCCAAACCCTGCAAAAGTGGTAGATTTGTACACTGGGTATGTAATAACAATCCTTGTGTCTCTTTGTACACATCAAAGAAGTTCCCATAAAAGAAAAAAAGCTAGCTCAAATGGCTCCTTATAAATATACACAAACATATACATATGTAATAACAATCCTTGTGGCTCTTTCTATACATCATCAAAAACATAAAAGCTAGCTCAACTGGCACCTTCTAGTGTTTCAAACGAAGCCGTCGAGGCCCGAATCCCAGCTCCCCCAACTATCAAATTATCAACAACAACAACAAAAAAAAAAAAAAAAAAAAAAAAAAAAAAAACCCACATAATTCTCCAGATATTTCAACCTATGCAAACCCCAAAATAATAAAAATTCCTAGGAAACAAACACAGCCTAAACAACAAATAACACAAACACAACCAATTACATTAAAAAATTTATAATAAAAAAAAATTAAACATTAAACATTAAAAAGGAAGATTTTTTAAGGAACAGAACTCTGACCTGTTCACACACAGATTTTCTTTCTTAGCTCCCCCTGCAAATTAAGAAAAAAAAAAAACATTCGCATCAAAAATCAAATAAAAAACATATATATAAAAATTTTGAATTTAAAATTAAAAAATAGAAATAAATAAATCAGAGAGAGAGAAACCCTAAAGCGAAGAGGAAAGGAGAGCTGTGTGTGTGTCAGAGAGAGAAGAATTTAGATACAGAAGATCGAGGTCGCTATTTATAGCCACAATGAGTGAGAGAGAGAGAGAAGAGGTTATATTCGTGTGCGGTCAATATTTTTGTGGACGATAACACGTGGATGAGTTTTATTGGTTCGTGACGGAGCAGTTAATGTGAGTGAGGCGATTGTTTTTTTGTTTGACCTTTGGGTTGGGAGGTCAAAACTCTCTAGAACTGGCGTGTTGGAGTTTCATTAATTTTTTTATTTTTGTTGTTGTTGTTTTGTGTGAGTCATGGAACAGGTGTGCGACACGTGGCGTGTAGAGGAGAGAGTTGTTTGGTGTTGGTGGAGGTGGAGGTGGTGGTGGCAACTGGCAACATTACTAGATTTTTTTATTTTTTTATGAATCTATCAACCAAAAATTAAAAATTTTATGATAATGAGTCCAATAGAAATGGGTTTGATCGACTGTTATATTTCTCTTGTCATTAAATAAGTGATTTCATATTCAACCTTCGTTTACATAATAAATTTATTGGTATTTTGACTTAATGATGAAGAACAATCATTTTTACGTCATAAATTTGAAATATTACATTCTCAACACAAAAAAAAAAAACCCATATGATTATTATTTTTCAATGCACTTCATATTAGGAAGATATGGTTTTAATGCTACTCATTAACTGTGGGATTTAAAGTGATAAGTAAAAACAATAACTAATAGTGGTAGAGCCAAAATTTTGATTTAAGAGATAAAATATTGAAGACAATTTATCTTCTAAAAGTAGGTTCTAGTTAGCTCACTTAGTAAAGTCTCTGATAGTTGAATAAGAAATCTGGGATTCAATCCCTGCCTAAATCAAAAACTAATTAGTGTCTTAGTTTGATGACAATGAGTATCATTACGAGCAGACGCTATAGATTGAAACTTTTTTAAAAAAAAAATTAACTTCCAAAATATTTATTAATATAATAAAAAAGTACTTGATTTATTGAACAAAATATTTGATTTATATAGAATTATTTTGTAAGTTATAATTTATTTTTTCATGTTTGATTTCAACTTATTTTTTCAGGACTAATATTAGAGTTAGTGTGTCTATATATATATATATATTTAACTTACTCTTTTTTTTCAAACAAGTAAAAAAAAAAAAATCAATCAAAATTTTAAAATGTCTTATGTATGCCTTGATTTTAAAAGATGTATGATGTTTTATTTTGAATTAACTTAAAAGTATCAATATTTGTTTTTTCTATCTTAAATAACATTTCCAACTATCAGAATCGGTGATTTGATCACAAAATAACTTAAAAAATATAGATCATTGTAAAATATTTAATTTTAAATAATATATACAATTATGCACAATAGTTCGGAGATATTGATATAATATACCATTTTAAGAAGAAAAAAAATTACTATAGTACATTAGGGGAGTTAAAAAGTACTTTCGATAAAAACAAACTTTGAGTTTGAAATATTAATTAAAAATTGGAATATAATTTCTTTTTAAATATTGGGAAATGAGGGACCTAGGTGGGGTCAGGCTCCCTTCGCCCACCCTTGGCTATACGTATGGGTGGGGTTAGGCTCTCTAAAAAAAAATACAAGATTTACAAACTTGTACATAAACTTACAATGATTCAGTCCTTGATCCTTAGGTCATTTTGCTCAAGAAGTCAAATCTGAATAAGAGCTTTTGTACCAATTTCTAACCAAAACAAAAAAAAAAGAGCAAAAATTAGCACAAAACTTCATGACCCATTAAAGAAAAACCAAATCAAAACAAACCCATAAACCAAAAACAAAGACTTACACTCTAAAGAAACTTGAACAACAAAAACTTTCCAACCAAAAAAAAAAAAGAGCAAAAATTAGCACAAAAGCTCCATAACCCATTAAAGAAAAACCAAATCAAAGCAAACCCATAAGCCAAAAACAAAGACTTACACTCTAAAGAAACTTGAACAACAAAAAAGAGGGAAAAGAGTATGGCGGTGGTAGTGGGTGGTAGTGGAGGTTGACGACAGCCGTGGTGGCTATGACGGTGGCAATGGTGGGTCGGGGTTGCTATGGCGGTGGTGAGGGCAGTGGCTAAGGACGGCTAAGGGTGGTGGCATGAAGGGAAAAAAGGTGTGACGGCGTTGGAGAAAGTGGGTCATGAAGTGAAGAAAGAAAAAAAGAAGTGGGACACACGAAGTGAAGAAAGAAAAGAAGAAGTGGGACACGAAGTGAACAAAGAAAAGAAAGAAAAAAAGAAAGTGTAGGAAAAAAAAGTGTGGGAAATGAAACTATTGGTGAAATGTTAAAAAGATGAGGGAACATATAGCGATGTTTTCAAAATGTCACTATAGAGTTTTTTCCGATATGCTGTCTTTGTACACTACTTAAAACATAGCTATAAACTAGATATGCGCCACTAAAACTATACTTTGCGGCATTTTAAAAAATGCTGCTATTGTTTTGGGTTACGGCAACGTTTTTAAAAAAACTGTCGCTAAAGGCTCACTCTTTAGCGGTGTTTTTCAAAAACGTAAAATAACGCCACCTAAATCCAGATTTCTTGTAGTGCCAGGAAGTGTTAATTAAGTATGATACAAGATTTTTAGTGGTGACCTATTTTGATATTATCCCTCAACTTATAGAGATAGGTACATTATGAAAAGATTTTTAAAAAAGAAAACAAGAAAGTGCAATATCTACATTGTTTTGGAACTTTGGTTCCTATTGCCATTTTGCCTCAATTTAGGGGTTGCAACTGGTGGGATTAGTTCTTTAAATTTAAAGGAAAAACACCCACTCGTAGATTCCATCATAGATGTAACCTTTAATTAGAAGAAAAAAAAAATCACTAGAGACATCTTGTATAACATGAATTAAGAAAAAATAAAGATGTTCACTAGAAAGATATTTTAAGTGAGTAAAACCTACACCTAGGTTTGTTAAGCCAACCTAAGTTTAGGATATTTTAAGGCATCAAGTTTAGTTTAGTTAAAAAAAAAGGGTTTATAGACTTTTTAGTTTGTTTTGACTTAGATGTGATAAATCTCACTAGATTCACTTTTGTAACTTAAAATTTTCAAATACCAAGGTTTCCCCATAAGACTTAAAAAAAAAAACATTTTTTTTTTTAATTTTTATAATGTGGAGTATTTGTTGTCTTAACAAGCAAAGGAAAGTGTTGCATTCATAAATAGCAATATATTTTAAAACCCTAATTTTTTGGGGGATAAAAAATTCACTTTCGTTCATTTATTCATTCAAGACAATTTCATATAAGTTTATGATGAAAATAATGAGTTATAAGAGAATGGAGGACTGAGGAGTGGGTTTCACTCTTTTATTTTAGGGTTATTTCAATTAGTGGCGGCTCCAGGATTATTTTCTAGAGGGGTCATTAGTGTTGGAACTAGAAATTTGTTGTGGAGAGTAAAAAATAAATTGATTATTTTTTTCTGTATATACAACTTTCATATTATATATAATAATCTAAAATAGTATTCTAAATATTATATATAATACAGTCTAAAAAAATTATTAATAGTTTAAAGATTGGTAAGACAACTACCATTGAATGTATAAATAAATATAATTAACTAATCATATATTTTTGTCAAATTAATAATAATTTATTATATTTAATATCAATTATGTAAAAATATATGATAAAAAAGAATATTAAAACACCTGGAAGTAGAATTGGGGGTAAACATGAAACTAAGAAAAAATAATAATTGATATAAGTTTTTGCTTTTGAAGTGAATTTATTTATTTTCTAGAGAGAATGTTTATTTATTTATTTATTTTTAATGAATGAGCAATTTTAAGAGTAGTATTACTAACACAACAATTTTACAGCAAAATGTAGGTGGCAAGTTGTTAAAAGTATGTAAAATAGTGATGTAAGTTGTGGGTCTGGATAAAAACCAGTTACAACTTGCCACTTAACCTTTATTGTAAATTTATTGTGAAAAATATTGTGAAAGTAGCACTAAGTTGATCATATTCAAGCTCATTCCAGCAGGGTTTAAACAAAATTTAAATTCAGGGTGTTCAAATTTTTATTTTTGGAGGTAAAACGAATTTTTTTTTTTAATTTTATATATATTAAAAAAAAAATTGGACAGTTTAGGGGGTTCATTTGAACCCCCTGGGTTGGCTACAGCGCCGCCCCTGATTTCAATTCAAAATCAGTTTGATACAATACAAGACATAATATAACAAGTTTAAATGATTTTTTTTTCTTATGTTTAATCCCAAAAAAAAAAAAAAAAACTAACATATGTGTTAACTTTCTATATTATAACTTACTAAAAAAAAAAAAAATTCTATGTTTTAAATTTCTTATTTTGAACTTTTGTTTTTGGGATGAAAAATTAAAAGTTAAGGATTATATATGATACTAATAAATAAGATTATTTACCTTAAATATACAACGTGGGAATAAGTTTATGGGCAAAAGAGAAAAAGAGTAGTTTAATAATGATTGATTTTCAAGAGATGATTTAAAAAAAAAAAAAAAACCATGATGAGAAGATGGAATTTCTTTTTAAAATATGAGAGAGAGAGAGAGAGAGAGAGAGAGAGGTTTCATCCATTTTCAGCTAAACATAGCCCACATTTACACACACACACACACCAAAAAAAAAAAAAAAGAATATAGGATTTATTTTAGTTGAAACTACATTGCTAATCTTTGAAGTTTGCTACGTGAGCGATCTTTTGTCCATTGAGTTTCAAATGAGCGCTATTAATTCCTGAGGTTTCAAAAAAATGCATTATTGGTCCTTCTATTTTAGCAATCGCTAGTCTTAATGCTTATATAACTAACTAAACAATGACGTAACATCTTTTCATGTGACGATGACAACTTTTTTTAATTAAAAAATTACACATGTATTGGTTTAATGGACAATGCATTCTAATATGGGTTTTCCCAAATTATATCCAATAGTTTGAATATGATGCTTAACTTGACGGAGAGTGATAGAGAGATAACTAAGCTCTAACCCATGTAGGCTTCGCCCCACGCAACGTCCCTGCTTCACAAATTGCATAGCATAGTTCATGTTATGATCTTAGTGTCCCATATGGATTAAGTATAAGGTTAACCATGTGTTTATAAGCTCTTGGGCACCCTCCCTTTACAAGCCGGTTTTCAATAGTGAATTCTACCCATGAGTTTGTAACAGTTGAACAGCTCCATTCACAACTCTACTTTTAAGTTCAAGTTGTTACTTTTAGTCTTTTAACTTGAGACCAGCCATAGAATCTGTTGGACAAAGGTTTTGGATCACAAGTCTTACATTATTGACTGCAAAGCCATCATTAAAACCATTTGTAATGAAATTGTAGTTGACGTTCATCATCTATCATTCTAAAAAACACAAAAAACACAAAAAAAAAAAAAAAAAAGTCCCCATCTATCACACAAACATGACAACTGATAAGGTAATAAATATAATACAAACCAACTTAATATTTTTTGTTTTTATACATAAATATTGTAATCCTCAACTACGATTTCGAAATTATATGTTCAATTGAGCTAGACGATTTGTGAGGTAGAGACGTTGTGTGGATTAGGGATCAACTCTCTCTCCCTCTCTCTAGAGGTGTAACTTTTTAATTAAAGAAATTTGGACGTCACTTAAAAAAACATTATATCGTTGTTTTGTTAGCTACATAGATATTAAGACAGAGTAGTTAACATAAAGATCAATAGTGATCATTTTTTAAATTTCATAGACCAATAGTGCTTGTTTGAAACACAAGGGGTCAAAAGCACTCACGTGGCAAATTTCAAAGAACAACAATGTAGTTTCGCCTATATTTTACCTTGGATGGCTATTTCAAGGACAATAAAAGATTTTTCTAATTTTAAGGGATTAAAATAATGCTTGACCCATATTTGAGAGACTGTAACCAAACGAAACACATGGAACATAATTTCCAAACAAAAGAATTAATGAAAGTACACAAAAATAATAGAGAAATGAAAGGCCAAAGCAATTTGTTTTTTGCATAATAAAGACAATAACATTAAATAAAAATTTATTGATGATTATTATTTAAGCTGCAATAATTATCCTTAAAAAAAAAAAAAAAACTGCAATATAATTAAAAATATTTAAAACAACATTAAGTACGATTTGGCCTTAAGTACTATGATTTTGTTTAAAATAATTATAATATTTAAAATAGTGTTATCCCATAAAAAATATTCATGGTAGGATTATTTATTAGCTAATAAGTTGAGCATCAAACAAGAAAAATATGTTTGTTTTCTTCGCATACAAAAAAACATGAAAAATGTGGGTTCTAATTAACTCAACTGGTAAGTTTATGATGGTTGAATAAGAAATTTATAGTTAAATCCTTGCATGCCTATAGCAAGAATCGATTTGTGTCTTGGTTTGACAATTAATAGCACAATCATCAGAAGCAAACGTTATAGGTTGAAACTCTATTAAAAAAAAAAAAATGAAAAATATTAATGTATGCATACATATATAAATGTATCCTTATATATGTGTGTGGAATATATAAATAATATTGATAATATAAGTGCATTTATATGTATGCATGTCTATCAAAAGTATATTAATTATATTATAACTAAATAAAATATATGAACTTTACCATGTGATATTCATCTAATTTCAATTATATAAAAATCATAACGAAAAGGAAAAACAAAAACATTGAACAATATAAATAAAAATATCAACTGTTTATGTTTAACCATGTAAATATTGAATAGTGAGAATTTATATAGATTCAATTGATGCTAAATGGAGTCAGGAACATAACCTAAATTATATTTAATGGTTATATGGTAATTTTATAGCATTTATATTTATTTTTTAGTATGTCATAGATTTGATTGTAATTTGATCTAGTTATAGTATTTATTTACATAAAAATTTTATGCTTCCAAAATCCATATTTTAATAATACACTTTTAATTAAATTTATAAATACTATTCAACAAAAATATTTTGTTAATCTTTTTTAAGTGTTATATCAGATTACTTTCATTTTCATTCATATGTTCAAAGTCTCAATTTGTAAAATAAAATAGATATATTGCAATGCTAAAACAAAGTGTACATTTGCATAAGTTACTATGATTAAAAACAATCCATTTTGTTCTTTTATTGGCAGAATCATGCAAGTGAAGATAATCTCATAATAAGGAACACTTAAAAACATGCAATTTATAAGATAACATGCTAAAACTAAGTTTACATTTACATTAGTTACTATGATTAAAAACATGTTTCTAAAAAAAAATGATTAAAAACATTCTATTTTCTTCTTTTATTAGTATAATCAAGTATGCATTTGAAGATAATCTCATAATAAATAATGCAGTTACAAACATTTATGGCGTGTTTGGATAAAGGGGGGAAGGAGGGGGGTGGAGGGGAGTAGAGTAGAGTTGACTACAAATAAGCTAATTTTGTGTTAAATCTACTCTACTCTACTCCTCCTCAATCTAAACAGACCATTAAGCATGCCGCTTGTTAGTGGTATGGAAAATAACAAAATGGCATGGACTTCAATATCAGGAATGTGTCATAATATTTTGATTATCTCCCTATTTTGCTCCCTTTTAAAGAGACTAATTCAGAAAAATCTATGATGATTGTGTCATGAGTAATTGTTTAATCATTGTACAATTTAGAAACCATAAAATTATACAAGTGTAACACAATTTAGAAATCATAAAATTATACACGTGTAACACAATTTAGAAACCCTGGAGTTTTAAATGTTCGACTAGTTGCTTTTCAAAACTAAATGATGCGAACCTCAATCAACACGCTTTGAAACCCAACAAACAATATTAGAATAATTGCCCAAGAAAGCTAAAATTCAGATTTTTGATAGAAAACCCTGACCCAACGTCTATAAATGAAACGCTAACCAAAGGTATAAAGTAAAAACCTCGACCCAATGATTATAATTGAATCACGAACCGAAGGAATAAAATTTGAATGCCACAAGGAAGAATCCTTGATAAGTTCACAAGTTTTTTGAAGAACCAATAGAAGAAGCAAACCTCACGTTTGTCTTGATTTTCATCCCAAAATTAATCGCTTGATTACAATGAGTGCATGATATTTATAAAACATGGCTAAAAATAGGAAAGTAGATAAAAAAAAGACTAAATAATAGAAACCTAAAATTAAGGTTGATTTGGTCTGAAATCAGTAGCTCCTCCATGCCAAAAATAGAATGAAATGGGCAAGGAAATCATGCCTATGGAAGGCAAGTCAATTAGCCAATTAATTGGTATGGAACTGGAAAGTCAATCAGCTCCTCCATGCCAAAAATAGACTGAAATGGGCAAGGAAATCACTCCTAAGGAAGGCAAGTCAATCATCCAATTGATTGGTATGGAACTGAAAAGTCAATTAGCCATTAATCCACACCATTGCTACGGAAATTACGCCCAATTAAGCAAGATCAGCCCTATTAATAACTTGAATTAAATTTATTACGCCTTCATCTTCCTTTGGGCCAAGCTTGGAGAATCATCCCAAATCTCTTAAATCAGCCCATTAAGTGCTTCTTTGATCTTCTTGGATCTTGCTCTAGTAATAGGCCAAACTGGAACATGCAATAAATCATTTAATAGTGCTTATTGATTCTCATCACTAAAAGTATACAAAGACCAATAAAGTTTGCACCTTTTTCAATTAACTCCCTCCCTAATCACTTTGGGAGGATTGTTTATTAACTAATAAGTTTAGCATAAAACAATAAAAATATGATTGTTTCTTCACAAACAAAAACACATGAAAAATATAAATGTATACGTACATATATTGTCATATATGTGTGTGGAATATATAAATACCTATGTACACTGTTACACATAAATTCTCTTTTTCTTTTCTTTTTTTTCCTTTTTTGTTACCACCAAATAAAAATCACATCCAGGCAAGCCTTGTAAAACAAACTGTCGCCATGTTTGCTAGTCCTTGAACTTCTTGAAGCACTAGTTGAGGAGCAACTTGAATATGTTTAATCATCTTTTTTAATGTCGCAATATCATTCATGATGGGGACGTTCTCCAAGCTAGTCAAGTGATGTGTCTGAATTAGCTTCACTCCTTGATTTGATTCTAGAAAAAGGATTACCTCCCTGAAACCTTGCTTCCACGCCTCATATAATGCTTCTCTGGTTGTGGATAACAGGTTGTTCTCATCATTGCAGGAATGCCATGAATAACAACCTTTACGAATGGACTGGCCTAAATGATTTTTGATCACAAAGGCACCTCCATTCCAATTAGCTTCGCGAGAATGCTTTTTGTATCAACTATAATTATTGCTTGCCAATTATGATATTGGCATGTAGTTTGGTTTCCAAGAGTTGCGGCAGTTGTTGAACCAATTTGGTGCTTGAAATGGCTTGTTGAACATCAATAGTTTCATTTTCAAACATAATCTTATTTCTATAGGTCCAAATCACCCACAGAGTGGCACTAATATCTGTAAGAACGTTATCTTCCTGTCCATTACCTGTTTTATATTTTTCAAGAGTGGTTATCAACCATTGTCAGACAGATGGAATAGCATCAGATCGAGAGTTTCATGGTGAGGCAAATCATAAAGCTCTAGCAAAAGGACATTTGAGGAAAAGATGGTCCAATGTTTCATCTTCTTGATCACACATTACACATTTAGGGCTAACAATAATTTGTCTTTTGATTAGCTCCATTCTAGTTGGCAGCCCATTGTGTAATAATTTCCATAAAAACAAACATAAATTCTCTTGTTATGTGCATTTATATGTGTGAATGTCTAGAAAAAAGTATATTTAATTATATTTTAACTAACTAAGATATGTGACTTTTACCATGTGACATTCATATAATTTGAATTATATAAATAAGTAACAAGAAGGGAAAAAAATAATTCAACAATGTAAATAAAAATATACAATGTTTATGTTTATGTGTAACCATGTAAATATTGAATTGTGAAAATTAAAATATTATATATATATATATATATTTCAATTGACGCTAAATGGATTCAGGAATATAAATAATGAGAATCAACAAGCACCATTAAAGGATCCATTGCATGTTCCAGTTAGGCCTATTACTAGAACTAGATTCAAGAAGATCAAATAAGCACTTAATGGTTGATGCAAGAGATTTGGGTTGATTCTAAAACGGGGCGTTCCAAGCTTGGCCCAAAGGAAGATGAAAGTGTAATAAATTTAATCCAAGCTATTGATAGGGCTGATCTTGCTAAATTGGACGTAATTTCCGTAGCAATGGTGTGGATTAATGGCTGATTGACTTTCCAGTTCCATACCAACTAATTGGATGATTGTCTCGCCTTCCTTATGCGTGATTTCCTTGCCCATTTCAGTCTATTTTTGGCATGGAAGAGCTGATTAACTTTCCAGTTCCATACCAATTAATTTACTGATTTACTACCAAATTATTTTAATACTATTTAAAGTATGGTGCGTTGCACGACTTTAGAATAAAATTTATGGACTATTCTATTAAAGTAAAAAAAAAAATAAGGAATATATATATGTGTGTGTGTGTGTGTTTTCAAATTCTCTTCTACAAAATGTATTGTGAGATTTAACTGATTAATTTAATTAGTAGTGTAAGTGAATTACGTTATTTTAAAAAAAAAAATATTAATGAAAGAATGTATTACAAGTAGTAATTATAAAATAAAATATTTTATTAATACTCTTGAAATTATATTAGTAGTTGACACTTTGAAAAATTTAGTAGAGTTTAAATCTTTAGGACCACTTAAACCCAACATTTTCCCTTTTCAGATTATAGTCCTGATTTCTTAAGTTTCTAAAAAATCTATTTTTCTATTTTTCTTATGTTGATGGCTTAGATTGTTTGAATCAATACATTATTTGGGAAAGATGAACAGTGAACCTTTAGAAGATATCCAAATTTGGATTATATACTGTTGACGAAAATTGTTAACCTATGTTTAATAATAATTGTTAGATTATGTTTAACAGATATTGTCAAATTATGTTTAACAAGAATTGTTAAATTATGTTTAACAAGAATTGTCAAATTAGTCAAATTCATCAAACATAATTTCACCCATAAGCCTTTTGGCATATGAGTTTTATTGATGTGAGTAGTGCCCATTCAAGATAATGTATCTCTTAATTACAATCCCTTGTTTCAAGGGAATACCCTTTGATTCCAACCACGTCGTCTTTATACATAAGTTTATTTATTCTTATGTTTAAGGGGATATGTGTTTTTATTTATTTGTGGCTGCACCTAATAATTTATTTAGATTGTCTACGTACCCTTGACGGGAATCAAGCCAATTCATAGTTCTTAATTTGAGGTTTTAGATTTAAAGCCCTTAAATTGATTTTGTCCAATTTAAATGATAGACATTTAAGTCAAATACTTTGTATTTAATTAAGCATTGACTTAATTTTGCTTTTGGGGTGAGATAATTGATTTTAATCTCAAGGATAAATCAAGGTCCATGTTTTTATGGAAATTGAACCTAGGATTCTCTCTTTGAGACGTTGAATGCCCAAGCAATTTTTCCTTTCTTTCATTTACTTCTTTGTAGGAATTTTGATTGAGGTTCCCAGATTTAATTAAGGGAAAGAAAACTCTTTTGAAGCAATTTTATTATTTATATTTTTTGTTATGAACATTGGGAAATAGAAAATTTCCTTAATTCAATTTTTATGGTCATTTTGTGAATTATTAACTCCAATCTTGATTAATAAATTATGAATCCCAAAGAATTAGTCATGTTGGATTTTGAAGGAATTAAAATCCTCACTTTATTTAAAATAATTTTGGGAGTCAAGGACTCCAATAATTTGGTAGAGTCAAGGACCCCATTAAAACGGTAGGGTCAAAGACTCCATTAATTTGGTAGAGTCAAGAACTCCATTAAAATGGTAGAGACAAGGACTTCATAAATTTGGTCGAATCAAGGATTCCAATTAAAATGGTAGAGTCAAGGACTCCATTAATTTGGTAGAATCAAGGATTCCAATTAAAAAGACATTACACCACAACTTGAGAGAATTTTTTTATTTGGTAATTTTCAAATAAGATTTGCAAGTCAGGGACTTGTATCTAAAGCTTCATGTATGGAGTTAGGAACTCCTCATGAAGCCCAATCTTATTTGTTTTACCAAATAAAAATTCAGATTTGAAGAAGGTTGAGAGAGAGAGATTTTGGTAATGCCAAGATGGGAGAATTTTTATTTGGTAATTCTCAAATAGGATCTACGAGTCAGGGACTCGTATCTAAAGCTTTATGAATGGAGTTAGGAACTCCCCATGAAACTCGACCCTATTTGCTTTTACCAAACAAAAATCCAGATTTGAGAATAAGGGAGAGAGAGATTTAGCAAAGAAAGGAACTGATGAAATCCCATATACAAACCTATGTTTCGTATTCCTCATCTGCTTGATATTGCTCTCTCTGTCCGTGTCTCTCTTTGTGTTTTTGCTGTGTGTGTGCTTCTCTCTCTTTTTTATTTTATTTTTTATGGGTAATGACATTAAGCCATCAATTTGACAAGACTTAACCTCACTTCTTTTGCAAGTGAGTGTGAGGTTATTTAATATATATATGTGTGTGTGTGTGTGTGTGTGTCATCCTTTTTTTTTTTTTTTTTCAACTATTGACTTTGTTAATTTTGGAGAGGGCATTTATTATTGGTCCCAAAAACTTGTCCAAAATTTATATTCTTTCATAAATCTTGCTTGAACATTTTTTATGTAAACATATTTTGCTTTTAAATTTCATATTTCAACATGTACATTTATTTAACTAATTATAATTTAGTCTTGTAAGTCTAGAAATTTTTTTGGTGCATAAACACTTGCCTCAAATTTTGTTTGCTAATGTAAATTAAGCCCACCTTAAAAATATTAAATTACCCAACTTCAGTTAACATCGCTAAAAAACCAGAAAATCAATATTTCAAATTTCATGCTTCAGTATCTACATGGTTAAACATAAACATTTTGTTTTTATATTTTTATTTACATTGTGGATTGTTTTAATTTTGGCGTAAATGCACTTTTAGTCCTTACATTTTGACTTTTTTTCCATTTTAGTCCCGATATTTTATTTTTACCACTTTTAGTCCCTGAACCAATTAACGCGGGACATTTAAGTCTTTGAAGCACCATTGGCTGACGTGGGCATTAAAATATTATTAAAAAAATTATTTGGCATTTTTCAAATGCCAAAATTAAATAAAAAAAATTAATTACTCAATTTTAATTAAAAAATAAAAAACAAACAAAAAAATTATTTTCTTTCAAACAAAAATTTTACTTTCTTTTAATTAAAATGATTTTTTTATTCCAATCCTTTTTTTTTTTTTTCAGAAGAACATATTCATGTTCTATGTTCTTCCCCGTATATGATTCATATTCTTACCAAATTAATCCTTATTTTCTTATCATTTTCTTTTCATTTCTTGTACTTTCTTTATAACCAAACACATCAAAAAAAAAAAAATTTAAATGTCTTTCTTGTCTTCTTTTTTTTCTTTTCATTATTTTTTTCAGAAGAACATGTTTATGTTCTTTGTGTTCTTTCCTAGTGCTCTTCCCTATAATCAATCTCCAGCAAAAAACAAACCCTAAACCCAGATCATAGGCGGCTCTACACTATTCTTAGGGGGTTCAAATGAACCCCTTGACTTCCCAAAAAAAAAAATTTATATATAAAAAATATTTTTTTTAGTTTAATACTATAATTTTTTTCTTAAAAATATATTTGCACACTCTGACTTAAATTTTACACACCCTTATTACAAGTATTTCCAACTCTAAGAATAAAACGTAAGTGTTTGTGAATTGTATTTGTCACTATTTTTTATAAATTTATATTATGTGTGTGAGTGTGTCTAATATTGATTGTGTGTATTACTTTTTGTTATAATATTATTTGTGTGAATTATGATGTGTGTGGATGTTTGTGTGTACATTATAATATAAATATATAATTTAATAATTAGGAAATAGATATGGTTTGTTACATGTGTGTATATTGTTATCATGTTATAATAACTTTTTGTTATAAAGTTAGTAAAATTCAAGAAAAAAAATGTAAAGTTAGTGATTGTCCAAGCATTTGATTGGTTAAGTAGACACTAGTATATAATTTTATGTATGAATGAGTGTGGCTGTGTGCATCAATAATTAATACAAAGCCAATGAGTTTAGTTTAGTCATTTAGTTTAAAATATTTTTATAAAAACAATAACAAATAGATAATAAAAACTGCATAAAAATAAAAAATGTTAGATAAACTTAACAAAATAAAATGATTATAGGCTCATAGCTACCCACATTGGCAATAGATACTTATAATGAACTATCGTATAACAATTCAAAATTTGAATACTTGTAGAAGGAAATTGTAAAACTTCATGTATTATTATTATTATTATTTTTTTGTCGGTAACTCAATATATTCAAGTTCTTTTTTTATTAAATTTTTTTAATGAAACCCTAAACAAAATTCCTGGAGCCGCCACTGACCCAGATCCTAACCAAACCCCAAACCCATATCCCTAGTAAAGCAAACCTTAGCCTTCAAACCCATAATTTTTTTTGGCAAACAAACACAAAAAAAACCCACTGGAAAAAAAATCCCAAATCACCACCACCGAATCAAAGAACATGAAGATCAAACCCAAGCAAAAGAATAGAAACCCAGCAACCAGCAAAGCACCACCACCAAATCAAATCATCCACTACCACATCAACGAAACCACTCCCAGAAAATACCTTGCAATCCGAAGCCCAAACCAACAACAAACCCAGCCAATGATCACCGATCTGACCAACCAACCAACTACGCCTGCAATTTGAAACTCACATGAACAGATTAGACCACTAGTCACCACCACTGTCACTGATCGGTTCATCAAGCCACTGCAACCCACACCAACGTCAAACCCATCCAACGATCCACCCCCAGCGACCACCGGACCAACCACCACTTCACAACCAGTGATCCGAGAGAGAGCTTTAGAGATTTTTCCAAATCCACAATCTTAGAGAGAGACTTTAGAGCTTTAGAGAGATGAAAGAGAGAGGGAGATTTTGGTTTGAGAAATAGATCTTTAGAGATTTTTGTTTGGGTAAGCAAACCCTGATCTACGATCTCTTTCTTCTTAACCCAGCAAACCCACTGACCAACGGTTGTTGTTGTTGTACGCACCCATTTTTCCTCATCTTCTCTAGAATCTTCTTTCTCTCTCTCTCACCATCTCTCCTCCAACTCGAGCCTCCATGGCCAACCATAGTCATCTTGGTTCTCTCTCCTTGATTTGAACATACTCAAATCTATCCCCTTTCTCTATCTTCGATCTAGACGGTTAGATTGGGTTTTTGCCATTTGGGTTTGCTTGGGTCTGTAAATTTGGATTAAGGCGTGTAAGGACTTTGGGATTGTTGAAGGTATTTTGAATCAGGTTTTTGTGTTTGTAATGGGAATGTGAAAGAATGATAGAGTAATTGTTGAATGTCTTTGTGTTTTGTAAATTTGTGGGCATGTCTTTGTGTTTGTAAATATGACTGATTTTATGGGTTTCGTTGCTAAGGAAATACAAGAAAAGAGAAAAAAAAATATTGATTTTTTAAATTTTCGGGCAAGGTTTGCTAGGAAGAAAATGAAGAACATGATTAACGGGGAAGAACACATGTTCTAGATTCTTCATGTTCTTCCCAAAAAAAGAGAAACAAAATTAATTTAATTCTTTTCTTTTCTTTTTTAAAAAATAAGAAGGTTAGAAATTTTATTGATCTGTTAGTTTCCCTGTTAGTTTGGTGACAGAATGGTGCTTCAAGGACTTAAATGTCCCGCATTAATTGGTTTAGGACTAAAAGTGGTCAAAATAAAATATAGGGACTAAATGGAAAAAAGTCAAAATGTAGGGACTAAAAGTGCATTTACGCCTATAATTTTCCTAGCTATGGTTTTAGCATAATTTGAGTATCGCTCGCCTCACAGTGTAGCTCATAAATCTTTTTTTTATATTTTCCACACACCTATATAACAATATGTGTATTTACAATTTTATATTTTTGATGTGAAGTAAAACTTCATGCTAAAAGTGTGGCGGGCGAAAAGTAGCGAAAAGGCAATCAATAAATGATGGTTTTTTTATTTTACTACAGTTCACTCACTTAATTAATTTGTAGAGATGGGATGCAAAGTTAACATTAAAATACCCATTATGTAAAAAGGAATTTTTGGGTTAAACTTTGATATGAGTATAAGTAATCAATTTGAATTCTCATGGAAATTTGCTAAATGTTCGTCCTTGGGTTCAGTTCGAGGATAGAATTACGACTGAATGATCTTTTTTCTTTCTCCTTCCCTTTTTTCAACCTCCCCTTGATCCAGGTGCTCCTTGGCTTTATATAAGTTGCAAGGATGCATTTGAATATTATATTTGGAGGGTTGAGATCAGATTCTCTTGATACTTGTCCCATCAAGATCTTGCTAGAAGACTTCTACAATAAAATATGAGCTGTGATGGACACTGTTCATGGTCATTTCTCCATTAATGTGGCAAATTAAGTGGTTGCAGTACATTTAATGCGGAGGGGATGGCTTCCTTGTCCTTCCTTTTTCTTCTCTTCCTTGTTCAGAACCAAATTACCATTGTCTCCCATAGGGTCGCACCGTGTTACCTTCATTCTGAAGTCTTGGCCTTCCCGAGGTCAAGTATGCCCCCTCGGTATTGTCAATAGTAGTATCATCCCAAACTCCTTACTAGTTAAACAAGTCCTCTCCGTTTAGTTTCCCTCTTTGGAATTACTCTAATTACCTCCATTAACTACCTTTGATCCTCGTCCCTCCACACTAAGAAAAACCATGAATTAACGTAGAAATTTTATTTTTTAAAAAATACATAAAACAAAAGCAATCACATTTTTATTGTTCCATGTGGTGTTTGTTAGACATATGGGTGGAAAGTTAATATTTATAAGAAATTTTATAAAGTTATTTATATTTAATTCCTTTCAAATGTGTTTTTAATACCTTGAAACAAATGGCTTAGGGTGTGTTTGATATGTAGGTGTTTTATTTTTAAAAAGTTGAATCCGGTACAACTTTATTATTTTTTATTAGAGGAGAGATAATTTTGTTGCTGACTTGTCTAATCATGTGGAGCACAGGTTGTTTAAAATATTTACAACAATGTCATTGAGTAACATTGTTTAAAAACTGAAAACTGGTAAGAGAAGTTTTCTAAAATTAGTGTTTAAACTTTAAACACCCTAAATTGAGCAATGTTGTTCAAACACTCTAACAAAAACACCCTTACCAAATGTTTTTTTTTTTTTTTTTTTTAACCACAGTTTTTAGTATTTAAATACTGAAAATTGTTGTTTGAGTTACATTACCAAACATTTACTTATTTTGTATCTTATTTATTCTGTCCTTAATGTGAACACTTGATTTTATTATATCATATATTTGCGATTTTTTTTTTGAGGAACATATTTGTGATATAATTATTGTGAGGATGGGCAAACCAAGCACGTTTATTTGGTTATGGGCCACGTCTGAGGACGAGCAGATACCCGAGGTTGGTTAAATTGTTTGTATAAACCTAAGCCAATAGGCCGTGGAGAAAAGAGGAGAGTGACGAAACAACTGAGGTTCCTGAGGAGCCGAACCACCTTGGGAGAGCTTTTGGGAGTCAACCATTTTGGAAAGATAAGCTTCAAGGGAAGTAGCAAAGTTGAACTAACAACAAAAGAAAAAATATCTGTGAAGGAGATTGTCACCATCACATTAAATGCATTGCACTAAATGAACTGGCCGCATTTGTGAAAAAATGACACCTAAATAGTGCCATCTTAGCTCATAGCTTCTCTTATATCTTCCAAGAGGGTCTTGATGGGACAAGCATCTAAGGGATTTCCTAGAAAGTAAACAGGTGGAGCGCTGAGATGTAGAGAGGAGAGACTATATACGGAAATGGCCACCATAAAAATGTGGCATGAAATCTGAGAAGAAAAGAGAATACTTTGTAAAACAAATAAAACTTGATTAATATAAGAACACTTCATCCTCGGACTTGTCCAAGGAACATTATTTTCATCAATTTACGCGTTTAATCATGTTATTTTGGATCCTATTTTTTAAGGCCTGCGCTTAATTGGCTAAGTAGTTTTCTTGTGAATCCTACTCTCTAACAAATTCATTATTTTGGGCTTATTGGACTAGCTTCCACTGTTCTTGGTGGGATGAGGTTCTAATTACTGCTTTTACAATTATGAACAAGAAATGTTTATGCTTCTAGAATCACCCCCCCCCCCCCCCCCACACACACACACACATAACATGGGTTAGATATTTTAAAAATATGTTTTTTTCTTTAATTGTTTTTTGCAATATATCTTAATTAATTTTGGATACTAATAATAGTGTTGAAATTAAGGAAAAATGGACATGAAGAGTCATATTTAATTGGCCTACTAACAAATATAGTTCAACTACGTAAACAGCTTTTTCACAAAAAAAAGAAAAGAAAAAAAGAAAAAGAAAAAAGAGTAAACAACTAAATACCCTACTAAAATAATAGTCATTTATAACACCTTATTTATTTTACACTCCCACTTAATAATATACTAGCCTCATGTGCGTGGAGCACGTGTAATGAGACTTGATGATGCCAAAATCGTCAGTTGGGTCACTCGTCCAATCCGGAGCTTTAGACGATCTTGTAGGACCTGCAAGATAAAGAGAGATAGATCGAAGAGACCAACGGGTTGTGCCCGATGGGGAAGCCTCCGATGCTTAAGTTAGTATCACCCCATATTTCTCATATTTAGATAGTGTTTTGTTATAGCTTTTGACATACCTCCACAAGTGAGACGGACTGTTCCTTTTATAGGTGATTTGGATAGCTGTTATACATAATTGGAGGTGATTATTACCCATGTGTAACAGTCATCGTATTGATGGGCGTTTAAGACCGATGAGTAACTGTCGCCATTAATGTGTTGAATGTGCTTGAACGGTTACATCTTTTGGTCTACTAATGATGCAAGGTTGTCCATATTAATGGACGACCTTAATGATTTTTAGGACTCATCAGTTGCCCCCTCATTCCCAAGTCTGATTTTGCTTTATGCTGATCAGGCTTAGGGAATGTTCTTGACTTCTTTAGATTCAGGCTTCTTTATCTTCAACTATTTTCTTCTTCAGGAACGGTAGTATTTTTTGAAGACTTCTTAGTATCTGCCTTTTGAAGGTCTTTTTGGACATTCGAGGGATCATAGCTTGGTCTTGAAAGTGAGCAAATTTCTTTAGACAGTCATTTTTTATCACTGCTGAAGAACAAGCTAACTTCTTTGGACGACCATTTTTTATCATTGCTGAAGTGTAAGGTGATTTCTTTGAACGTCCATTTTTTTATCACTACTGAAGAGCGAGGTGATTTCTTTGGACGACCATTTTTGATCACTTCGATGCTTCTTCTTTTATTCATTTTCTGGTTGTCACATTCGATATTCTTGATTTGCATTTGACTTGTGTTTGTGTAAGAATCCTTGTCTGCTTACACTTGTCTAAGGGTATTTAGTCACTTAGCCACTTTTGGGTGACTTACATCCAGTTATGGAGCTTCGTCATTTAGGTTTCGTCAGTGATTTACATCCGTCTTGGCAGAATCTTATCACTTAGCCATTTTTTGGGTTACTTGCATCCAGTTACGGAGCTTCGTCATTTAGGCTTCGTCAATGATTTACATCCGTCTTGGTAGAATCTTATCACTTAGCCATTTTTTGGTGACTTACATCCATTTAAGGAATCTTGTCACTTAGGCTTCGTCAGTGATTTACATCCGTCTTGGCGGAATCTTATCACTTAGCCATTTTTTGGTGACTTACATCCATTTAAGGAATCTTGTCACTTAGGCTTCGTCAGTGATTTACATCCGTCTTGGCGGAATCTTATCACTTAGGCATTTTTTGGTGACTTACATCCATTTAAGGAATCTTGTCACTTAGGCTTTGTCAGTGATTTACATCTGTTTTGGCGGAATTTTATCACTTAAGCATTTTTTGGTGACTTACATCCATTTAAGGAATCTTGTCACTTAGGCTTCGTCAGTGATTTACATCCGTCTTGGCAGAATCTTATCACTTAGCCATTTTTTAGTGACTTACATCCATTTAAGGAATCTTGTCACTTGTTGCTGGAATAATTCCTTGATGCTATGTCGTTTTGGACCTTCTTGAGGCCATGTTGATATCTGCATTTTGTAGCACATGCACTTGCCAAAATTTGTTTAAACAAGAATTTCAGAAAAATTCATACATGAATAATGAGCTACCAATGGCCTTGTTGGGCATTTTTCTTATTGTGCTAATATTCTGATTGAACCAATCATTCTGTTGTAATCCTATAGCTTTACCTCTTTTGTAATTCATGTAAATACATTTTTACATGAGACCTTATGACATTTACAAAAATAAGCATTGTGACTATAATATTTCATGTGAATAGTTAGCTGTGAAATGCTAGGGGGTAAGAGTTACATAGTTGCTAATCATAGTGCATAAACATTATCAAGAGAATAATTAACGTATTATAATACGTTTCCTCTTATTGCTTCCCATTTAATTCATTCAAAACTGGACTTTTTGACAATTTATTCTAATCATCATTATTACAAGAATATTGATAATCTTAAATAATCAGGTATAGCATTCATCATAATTGCTGTGCTTTATGCATTTGATGGGTTTCCTGAAAATTTCATGTATTTGCAAAACCCAAAAAAAACTATATACCTTTTTTATTTATTGATTATTTATGCAAGCTTGATATGTACTCATTTTTAATAAGTTAATCACTCGCATCGCTAGTTAAATGCACACGAATAGAAAGAAATAAATGAGTTACCTTAGATGACGACATTACGCTGCTATATACCTTGATCTTTTCATTGTTGAGATCTTCATGACGAGCTTTTGTCCTTTAAGACTTGTTAAGCTTAACATGATATTCAATGTCTAAGGCCTAGGTCTCTTTTGCTTCAATCTTTTGAAGATGTAAAAACTAGGTCATATTGTTGCCCCTTGTTCAGACATGAAAGGTGCAATTCTTATTTGACAACAACCAGAGGAATTGCCTATCATGGTTTGAACTTGTATTTTCCTTTCTTTGGGCTTAATCTTATTTTTTGACGGGAGTGCTTTGACCATGGTCATTTAAGACGACTCACTTCGATAGAGCTAGCTGCATTTTGTTAGGAGTGACAATATACAAATAGGCAATTGCATGTTGCACAATAATTGATGTCATTCGACAAAGCGTACTCTATATAAATCACAGAGAGGTATTATATGATGTATAAAGAATGAAGCTATTGACTATATGCTTCTTTAAAGTGTCGAGACTAAAGTAGAGATCGTTAATCATTTTGGATACTCTTATTCTCGACCGATTTCTCTTTGTATTTACAAATGTTTTCTTTTGTAGACTCACATTTAGCAATCTTTATAAGGCTATTTCCCATGTAGTTGACCTTTGTCATAAGATTACTATTAAACTTGGTAGTCCACCGGTGTTTCAGGTAATTCAACCAATTGGCTGAACCCCTCATGTATGTTCTGTTTGAATCTATATGAGAGTAGATAATATATATATATATATATATATATATATATACACACTCCTTTTTGACCTTACTCAATGGGTAGTTAACTTTCAAAATAACACAGCATTGCAAATATTAAAAGGTAAAAAGAGATGAATTATTAAATAACACGCAATCTAGCACTTTTCGCTTTTGAGCACAACCAATAGTCATCTCAGGATTTGGCTTCTCTTTCCTAACATCCATATATTATTATGGTATTTAGAGTGATGATGCAAAAGATTAATTTTGTATTTAATTGGTAATTTATGCAATGCCTTAAATGTAAACTATATACGTTACACTTGACAATTAAGTTTTAGAAAGTTAATAGGAGGAAGAGTAAGGTTTTAATTACTTGTCGGCCTTGGAGACTTTTTTAGAAATTGAATATCTGAGCCCACCTTTGCAAGGATGTTAGAACATTCATGCTTGGCTTGGAACCACTTTGCACACATGACGAGTAACTTGGATGTGTGTATGGGATTTTTGGTATCCTTTTAAGTTGATTCCTTTTCAACGAGCTCATCTTTGTTGGGTTGATATTGGCTTCAAAGCTACTAGGGCTTGATTCGCCATTTGTGATGTCAAAGGAATTTTCACAATCTTTGGTTGTATTTCCCTTTTCCATTTAAGACTTTTTGATCTCCTTTTTGGCTGTTTCTTTTTGACAAGTTCTCATTCTAAAGCTTATAAACTTAAGAATATAAGCCCAGTAAACAGTCTAGTACTTTTACTGTGCAAAGTGTTAGACTTGGAGTAGCATTGTCAAGTATAAAATTCACAAATGTTATTAACCACAAGTATATAAAATTTGTTGTGGCTTATGGGTGGTTGATGCATCCATAACATAGTCTTTAGCATAGTATACCTTAGCGCGTTTGCATAACACAAATATATATGTGCATAACATAAAGAAAATGTAATTTAATTCATTCTGAGCACTAAAATAATGGATTAATTTGCGAAAGTATGATGCTCAAATATATAGAGACCACAAAAGTTTCCATGAAACCATGCGGCAGATTTGTGGACGCATCATATGGCTGCTTCAATTGAATCATACATGTGGAAAGCGTGACACTGTTGAGAGTCTTACATTTTTCCCTTTGAACGTTGCTAGAAGGCATGGTCATGTATAGATGGAAGGAGCCATTTAAGTTCTCCATTCTCAAAATCAAAGCAACATGTATTTGTACATGGAAAAGTTTGAACAATAAATTTGGTATGTTCTATTATGGAACATTTCAACATATAAAATCTCATAATATTTTTTAAAATGATTTTTGCTTAACAATTCCTGTATTTCTATAAGGACTGAAGTTTGTAATTATTTGGGTCTTTCAACCCTAGTCCCACCTTGCATTCATTTTGAAAACTATTCTGTGTGTAGGGCCGAATAGGCCATTTTTGCATTTTACTCCTAATGCTCTTTTTATTATAAATCTTTTCAGATTGTTCTTTGAAAAAGAATGTGTAATTGGTCAATTGACAAACTAATAACTCGTGCATAACGTATACTTTTTCTATTTCTATATTTATCTTTAACTATTGTCATCAATAAATACAAATATAAATTTGGGGATGGCCCTATGATACAGCTTTGCTACCCATGAATATCAACCAAGATATTATCAATGTGCTGTGTACCATTTATTTTCCTTCTTTAGTGTACCATTAATTTGACACCATTAAAAGGACACAAACGGTTTGTTTTAGTTATAGTAGGAAATAAAGCTTTTTCCAGGCCACAACAATGATATCAAGGTCATAATGTTTGACTTATATTTGGGCTTTAATGGTGGGGGATATCAAAGAGAAAACGGTGAGATTCTTTGGTGTCTGACCTCTTTACATTCTCTTTTCCCTTGCCATATAATATATATATATATATATATATATATATATATATATACGTTGCATTCTTTGAACGTGCATAGGCAATAACTATAAATCCTCATAGTTGTACAGCTGTTCAAATCAGACTTTAACACCCAAAATTGGAATCTTAAATTCATCAATCAAGGCTATTTTAAAGCTAGTATATTTTTTCTTGAAATATTTCTAGGCTTTATATTTATATTTTACCTCAAATTGATTAATTCTAATTCATGCTATTCCATTGACTACCGTAGATTTTTCTATCAACAATTAACGTGGAGCTAATTCTTTAAGGAAAGAAAAGTGTAGCATGAAATAAACTTAACGCTATTCTATTCTCTAGCCTTAATGTGGAGCTAATTTTTTATCAATGCTTAACGCTATTCTATTGTCTAGCCTTTTCCTTTCAAGGAAAGAAAAGTGTCTAGTAATTTCTTTCGTTAATTCTTTAACTCCTTGACGCATAGGTGTCTTTTGAGGCTAGTGTAGCTTGAAATAAACTTAAATTCTGTTTGAAAATAATGAGATGAAAATAACTCATCTGACCTGAAGACCCAAGAATTGGGTCACGCTGTTGTGATTCGTCCAGGTTGCTTCTAGAAATTTGGAGATGAAAATTCTATATTTCCTTCCAAAGGTCATCCAGTGCTCCTTTTGACGGCGCTCTTGCTACTTTACAACGACCAAGGAGATGGCCTGCAGTCACTCGATCTTGAGATGCTTTTGGGTGATCTCATTGTTGTCAATTGGTTTCACCAAATATTGCAACTATGGTCATGCTTTGGGTTTGCCTTGCGTCGAAGACATTATTGGTCACCGCTTTTTTCTGACTTCAACCACTGTCGCTTGGAATGGTAGTTTTCCTAGATCTTTCTCGGATCCTTCATAATCTGTATTTCTTGATTTCTTCCCACATAAGGGAAGAATGACAGAAAGAGACAGTGTTGAAAGGGGTTTCATGGAGGAGATCTTGCAAATTTTTGACTAAGCGACCCTTTTGTTGTAGGAAGAGCTAGATGACTAATTTTCCCACAGACGGCGCCAAACTGATGATGCCAAAATCGTCAGTTGGGTCACTTGTCCAATCCGGAGCTTTAGACGATCTTGTAGGACCTGCAAGATAAAGAGAGATAGATCGAAGAGACAAACGGGTTGTGCCCGATGGGGGAGCCTCCGATGCTTAAGTTAGTATCACCCCATATTTCTCATATTTAGATAGTGTTTTGTTATAGCTTTTGACATACCTCCACAAGTGAGACGGACTGTTCCTTTTATAGGTGATTTGGATAGCTGTTATACATAATTGGAGGTGATTATTACCCATGTGTAACAGTCATCGTATTGATGGGCGTTTAAGACCGATGAGTAACTGTCGCCATTAATGTGTTGAATGTGCTTGAACGGTTACATCTTTTGGTCTACTAATGATGCAAGGTTGTCCATATTAATGGACGACCTTAATGATTTTTAGGACTCATCAAGACTAATGTGTGAGATATATATATATATATATATATATGTATGTATGTATATATATTTTGAGAAGATCTAGAATCCATATGTTAGTAGTACACTTATAATTAAATTCATAGATACAATTCAAGAAACGTATTTTGTTTATTTATAAGTGTTAATATAAAATTTCTTTCATTCATATGTTCAAAGTCCCATTTTAACATGGACGAACTTCTTCTATGGATGAGTAATCGACCCCCTGTAAGAAACAATCTTGTAATGAGGGTTTTTTTTTTTTTTTTTTTTTAATTTTTTTTTTTTAAATTTTAAATTTTGTTTTTAGGTTGGATACCAATATATCATAATGTGAACTTCAATAATATTATTTAGCTAGCTATCACATAAACACACATTTACACACACATACACATAATGGTTATGTTTATAATACATATATAATATTTATGTCTATATTTTCCAAGTCTGTTACATGAAAAACCTGTCACATTAACAAAAATCATGAATTATTAACTTATGATAATATTTCCAACACTTAAATTTTAATTTTTAATGCAACAACGGAGCTGGGTTAGGGACTTGGGGCATTCCCCACAATTTGTTAAAAAGTTTATAATGTGTGTGTGTGTGTATATATATATATTGTAATAAACTTTTAAGCATTCAATTGAAAAAGAAAAAAAAAAAAAAGGAGTTCGCCTCCAATAAAAGGTCTTGCTGCCCAAAGTCCTTTTTTTTTTTTTCCAAATGGCCCTCTTATAGAAGAAAGATTTTTTTTAACAAAAACAAGTTGTCTATTTTTAATCAAAAAAATAAAATAAAAGATTAATGCTAAAATAATGCTTCTCCCTTTTACCTTTTTTCCTCTTGTCTTGTGAGTTTGGATTGTTGGTTTCAATTAGTGAGTGTTTAATAAAAAATAGAAACCCCATCAAAAAAAAAAAAAAAAAATAGAAACAACTTTTTGTTGTACCTTTTTAACTATGAATCATTCTTGGCTTTTAATGACTTCATTGGAACAACTGTAATTTTAATTTATTTGTTTATGACTTATGAATAATAAGTATGATTTAATAACGCACAAAGCATAAGCATAACCTTTTTTAATTTAAGCATGGGCATAACATTGATTATGAAAATACCTGTGAAAACTCGTGTCACTAGACTTATTCAATTGGAAAAAACTAAGCATCCTAGTTACTATTCATAGAACTATACATGTGTAACACAATTTGGAAACCAGTAGTTGCTTTTCAAAACCCAAAGTATACACTATTCCAAAAAAATAAAAAATAAAAAAAAGCAAAACCCAAAAGTATACACAAACCAATGAAATTTGCACCTTTTCCGTCTGACTCTCTCCTTGTTCACTTTGATGATTTGTGCGATATTTGCCTTGCTTAGAGCACTCACAGCAGTGGAGGTATAATGCTATAATGCTAAAATTTAGCTCCATATACACAAAAGTCTTGCTGCAGCAGTGGAGCTAAATCTAAAAATTTTAGCTCCATTGCTACAGTGCACATCTATTTATAGATGTGCACTGTTCATGAAAGCTAAAAAAAAATAATAATATTTTAATCCTCACCTTATTAAAATATTAACCCTCTCTCTCTCTCAGCTCTGATCATCCCATTCTCAGCTCTCTCTCTCTCTCTCTCTCTCTCAACTCTCTCACCGCTGCCAGCCCAAGCCCCACTGCCGACCCACGCCATCGTCGAACCTCGCCGCCAGTTCACGCCGTCGATCCTCGCCGCCAGACCCAGACCCACGCCACCGTTGAACCCCGCCGCCAAATTCACTCCGTCGATCCTCGTCGCCAGACCCAGACCCACGCCACCGTCGAACCTCGCGCCAGACCCAGACCCAGACCCACGCCGCCGTCGATCCTCACTACCAGACCCACGCCGTCGATCCTCGCCGCCAAACCCACGCCGTCGATCCACATCAATCCACCGGCTATGGTGGTGGAATGATTTTTGATTTTTTTTTTCTTCTATGGGTTTGATGGCTGTAGTTGTGGGATGATGTTTGATTTTTTTTTTCTTCTGTGGGTTTGATGGCTGTGGTGGTGCGGTGTTTGATTTTTTTTTTTCCTGTGGGCTTGGTGGTTGTGGTGGTGGATTGGTGACTATGATGGTTGTTTGGGGATTTATTTTGTTTGTGGGTTTGATTGTGTCTGTGTTGGTGGTGGTAGTAGTGGTGGCTGTGGCTGTGGCTGATTGTAGAGGAGGATGTGGTCTGTGCTGAGGTGTTTTTTTGGCTGTGAGATATATTATTTTATTGTAGGGGTATATTATTTTATTGTGATGTTTATATTATTTTATTGTGTTGATAGTTAAAATAGATGCACTGCTGCAGCAGGTGTATAGGTATAATAGATAAAGTAACTTTTGGTGGAGCTAAAAAGCTAAATTTTTAGCTCCACTGCTGCAAATGCTCTTATGCTAGATATACGTGTAGCATAACAAAAAAGAAAAAAAGAAAAAAAGAAAAATAGCATATAATTTAATTGAACTAGAGTTTGGGGATAACAATGAGGCAGGATAGAGTTAGATCAAGGGTGCCTTGTCTTCGTCTTGTGCACTATTTGAGACAAAGAAAATCTATGCAGGATAAGAGAGGGGTGAGTTGGAGATATTGTCATTCATAATGAAACATTTTTTTACATTAATGAAGTAGAGATGAAAGAGAATGTATTACTAGTCGTGAAAGTTCTAAATGGGAGAAGAAAAAAGTGTTTTAGGAGATAGTAATAGAATATGTAAAAAAATAGTAATAATTAAGATTTGTATAAAAAAAATTAACTTGTAAATATAAATAATTTGCAATACATATTGAATAAAAACATATATTCATATTTGCGGTGGGGTGAGACAGGACATGGGTCATAGAGAGGAAAACCTCGGCCTCGTCACCTCTCTAATACAAAAAAACTCGTGCAAGACAAGACAAGTTATGCGGGTTGATAAATTTTTGCCATCCCCGTAAACTAACCTTTGAAGTATAAGAGCATACACATTTGACTAAGAGCCTTTTTAGTTAAATTTGGTCAAAAAAGTTATTTTAGCTAACTAATTTGCAAATTAGCTTACATTGAATTCAATATTCTATCATTATTTAATATGTTTCTCTCTCCATGCTCGCTATTTTTTTTCTCTCTCTCTCTCTCTCAACCACTGTAAAACTCAACATAACTCCATCACAACCCAAATCAACAATCGATATCCTTCATTGTGAGCTCCACCATGAACCCCACCACCACTACTTTGCCATGAACCCAAGTTTAGCTTCAACCACCAAGCACAACCAAACCCAATCACACCACTTTCAATCACCAAGCACTACCAAACCCACCAATCATCGATTGCCTTAGAAATCCATCCACCACCATCATTGAACAGATTGTGCATGAGAGAGAGAGAGAGAGAGAGAGAGAGAGAGAGAGAGAGTAAATAAATAATTTAATTTGGCACTGGCAATGAACAATGCCAGTTAAGTCTCGTGTGATACTATTCATTTGCAACTTTTCTCGATATTACGTTGTTTATGATGTGGAGCATTTTTTGGTTGATTAGTCAATTTTTTTGCTAGTTTTAGCCTATGATGAGACTATTGTGTTTAGTCAAATTTTTACTGATTTTCATCTGAACCCACTATAAACTTTAATTTTTTTTACTTTCCACTAATAATCTATTATATCAGCAACCGTGAAATTTGTAATGTTTATAGATTTCTCATATAATTTGGTTTGATTTTTGTCCCCTTCAACATATCTTTCTTATTTTGGCTGTAGCTTTTCACAATTAACGTGATAACAAATAGCTTTCCATTTATATTACATTGCCTATATATACACACAAATAATTATGGAAAATATGGCTGTAATAATAATAATAATTGTATTAATATATTGACTTTGCAAAAAAAAAAAAAACGTATATATTAGCTTCAAAACCCTTTTCTTTCTCATTCTCTCAACAAAAGCTTTTGTTCCCGTTCCATGAAGCCCAAAAACCTTAGCCACAACAAAGCCGAAACCCAAACCCACAATATATCTCCACTCACTTTCTCGTCTCTCTGCTGCTAAAAATCCTTCACCGACATTAGTTCTGTACCCAAAATTCCATTAACCTAATTTTGTAGAAAAAACCCAAAAAACAAAATCCCTTAAATATTTTCTATCACACTTTCCTTTTTCAATTTCCCGAGAAAATCGCTGGAATCGTTTTCGCATTGAGCAAAATCGTATTGGGCAATTTTTGTTAGGTTTTGTTGTTTCCACTTTCGGTGAAAATCTTAACGGTTTTATATATATATATTTGAATTGTTTTTTGCCGAGTTTCAGAGGGGTTTGGATCCGTGGCGGAGATTTAAGGGTTTTGTGGAGGATCGAGATTTTTGAATTGGGTTTTGGAATTTGGGGCAAAATTATTTAGGGTTTTGTGTGTGTGTGTGTGTGTTTTTTTTGGATTGAGAAAGTTGTTAGAGATGGGAAGCGTCGATGATCAGACATTCAATGTGAATTTTACTACTGATGGCGTTGGGAAGCTGAGGGAGGTAGTGAAGGAGAAGCTGATGGAGTTCACGGATTTCAGCGATGATCATCTTGTGGTATGAGCAGTTTTTATTGTTTATTTGGCTTTTTTGGAATCTGGGTATGCTATAAAATTTGTATTATATGTGTAATGGTTTGTTTATCTATTGGGTTTTGTGTGTTTTAGAGCATTTGTGATTTAAAATTTGGTTTTTGATTGGTTTTGGGATATGGGCATTTGGATTGGTTCTTTGTTGTTTATGTTGTTATATTGTGTTTGATTCATTTGAATATACTGTTGGGAAGGAATGTAGAGTAGAGATGCTGTAAACTTGAGAGAGACTAAAGAAGTTATGCATTATTTCAGTGTCTGGTTTTAAGAAAAAAAATAGAATTGCCGAGTATGAGGTGTGAAGAAGAGGTGAATGGTTGTTCAACTATTTCTTTAGCAATTTTGTGACTCAATTTCATTTTCTACTTGCTATTGGTATATCTTGTTGTTTATAGCAAATTTCGTGATCGAGGAGTTTGGAATGTGGAGAGGGGTGGGTCGGAAAAGAATGGGTGTTGCTGCCTAGTGAGGGTTTTTCCAGTATGTTTGTTCTTGTGTATTTGGAATAAGGGCAAGAAGAGTGTGCTCAAGATTGTTGAGAGTTAACCCCGGTGGTGGGCTCGTCGCTCTAGAGGTTCTAGGTTCAATCCACCACAGTATTGGTCCATGGGGTTTCTACTTGCTCTCTATTTAGTTAATATTCTTTTATTAAGGTTTTACCTGAATGGGTACTTGAATGTTTGAGACTAGGCTGCTGTTGCCAAAGCTTAGATGGTTTTAAATGGCTTGAGTAGGTGTACTCAATTGGGATACTTTGCATCACATTTGAATATTGTTTAATATCCTCTGATTGGGTTTAGTTGATATTTTGAGCTATTTTGGGGTGGCTGTATAGGGTCGCTTGGGTTTTGCATGCTTGGATTGAGCCTTATGTTGGGCATAGGTTTGACTTGAGTTGGATTAGACTTGCTAGTTGCTACTGACAGGGTAGGCGAATCGACATTTGGTTGGCAGAGGTGAATCAGAATAGGGGTTTTGTAGGCTTGGATGACATGGTTTGTATGGAGGTCTGGCATTTGATGTAGTGGGTTGTGGAGCTTGTGGAACGGAGATGTGGTTGTGTAGATTATGAGGTTTAGAGGTGCTGTCTAACATAGAACAGGTTATTGGGTTCTTGGGCTGTTTTCTTTCTTTCGTACAGAACTTGGTGTGGTAGTTGTTTTCATTCTTCCACGAAGAAAATTATTGTTATTTCTGAGAAAAGTCTGAGCCTTGTGTCACTGAAGAAGTTAGCAAGTTCTTGAATCTTTGGTGTTTTAAGATGGAAGCAGCTTCTGGTTCCGTGAGGACTATTTACCTTTTGGATGATGGTATGATGTGTCTTTTTGTTCTGGTAAACCTGTAATGATGAGAAAATGGCTGGAGAGATTCCATACTGAAGTTCTTTATATCACAGAACACATTGCTCCTTGTAGAATGTTTCTGGTGTATTATATTTGCATTTATATTATAAAATTTTGTTGTAATTGTGCATGTTCTTTCATGAATGAATAATTGGTTGTAATTTAGGATCTGGATATCTATGAATTATTAGTACTAGTTGGTTGGGCTATTCATAGTTTTTCCTGGTGTGAAATTGATAAAAAAAATCGCATCAGGCTTTATTATTGGTATTTTTTAGAAAATCCATTTTTCTAATAGTTTGGGTAGTCACTGTAATTAGAGTTTGTTGTCATTTTTTTGCTGGTGTTGGACAAAAGTGTGCTTTAGTTATGGTGGATGTCGTATTGCTGATGAAACCAGAAGGTATGTACAAAGTAACACAATCGGAATGTAATGTGATTTTAATAGGGCTTCAACAAATAAGTATTCCATTTGACCCTTCATTACTATATATATTTAATCGGTTCCATGGAATTAATGATGATTATAAAGTTTTTTAAAGTTATGTTCGTTCGTATATCTCTTCAGTGCTTTTAAATGGTTCTTTTGCTTATCATTTTTTGTTTTCATTCTGAGCATTTTTTTGCTATATTATATTGTGTTTAACATCTTCCATCTCTGTTGAATTTTAGTGGGTTGCAGAAATGAATGTTGATGTATTGCCATTGCTTTATGATTTTCATATTTGAAGATCTTGCATGATTACTCAACCAAAAAAAAAGAGAAGATTTTGCATGATGCCATGATCTGACATAGATTTAACCACTTCATCATCTGTTTGAAAAGAAGGGTTTGGTATTGCAACTACAAAATTGACATGATTCTCCAATTTGTATGGGCAGGAATATGTGATTGTGTTAGTAAAGAATGGCAAGCGCAAGGAAGATGCAAGGAATGAGTTGCGTGTGTTTTTGGATGGGGACACTGATTCTTTTGTATCTTGGTAAAACTTAGTCCCTTTTGTGTGCAAATTTGAGGCCTAATAAAATTTTCAACAACTTATCTCTGTTCATAGTTAGCTTTAATGTTATTTATTTATATGCCACCTTGTTTAACAGGCTGTGGGATCATCTTGCTTTAAATTTGGATTTGTATGTACAACATGAAGAGTCTTATATGGAAGAAGCTCCCAAGACAAAACCCCCATTGTGGGACCAAGGTGGAAAAAATGATTCTCATCGTTCAGATTCTGAATCAGAAAAAGAGAAGTCTAATACGTTATCTAGAAGCCGGCACAATAGGGAATGGAAAGGACTAGTGAGGGATGCAGCTGAACCCCCTCCTCTTCGGAGCTCTGATATTGACAAAATTCATTATGAAGAAAAACCTCATCGCAGAGTAAGTCGTGCAAAGAGGTCTCCTTCTCCCCGTTCTTTTCAGAGGAAAAGGAGTCAGCCGGATGAGCGTGAGAACAAGAAGGTTTGAATTTCTATTTTTTTCCTGAATATAAAATGAATGTTATTTTCTTTGTATATTTGAGCATTTGCAGTTCACTATATGTATGTACATATTCAGCAGCTTCCTAAATAAAACAATTAAAATCAAAGTGATTTGATAATTTATACAAATAAACTTTTAATAGCTTCTTCGTTCCACTAAATCTTATCATGTTTGGTGCTTTTCTTACTCTGTAGCTTTCTTATACAAGAAATCTATCTACACTTGGTTTCCTCTTCTTCTTTTTCTTGCTGAATTAATTTTTAATTTTTAATTTTTATTGTTAATTACATGCATCTAGTGGGTCTTGGACCCATGACCTCACCCTCCAACTTGCTCTTCCATGGGAGGAGGTGCTATTTGCTCTAGTTCTCATTGGTTTAAATTTCAAATAGAAATTTTGATATTATTCACACGTCTTACTTGAGCATGTCAGGCTAGTTTCAATTTATTTCCTCGGTTCAATGTCAGTTTGCTTGCTAATTACTAGATACATTTATTGTTAGGAAATATTTTGTTTTGGTAGTTCAATGTGGGAGTAATACAGTAGAATCTTTTGTTCCAGTTTTTGTCAAACTAATTGTCGAGGATTAATGGGAAAGTGATTTAGGAAGAGTTTCCTTGGATTACCTGGCACACGGTTCTGGTGGGTGGGGTTGTGTTTCCATGGTTTACTCCCTAGGGGTGGGTCTAAAGGGCCCTGCCTTGGTGAGGTTCCATGTCATCTAAAAAAAAAAAGTGGTCCTTCTGTTTTCTTTCTCTCCATTGCTGTTCTCTTCACTTCAAGTCTTTTTCTATGTTGTACATGTGAGAAAGACGATGGAGAGAAAGAGAACAAAAAGACCACTTTTTTATGGTGTTCGCATGAGGAATGACATGCCGTGCTACCATGCCATTCCTCTTCCCCTTTTCTAGAATTTCTTGATTTCTGTTACAGCTTGAGGCTGTCAATCAGTACACAGCTTGTGTACTGGTAGGCTTCCTGCTTTTCTGCATTTTCTTTACTTATTAAAAAAAAGTTGTATTATGATCAGTGGCCTTTTCTATGGTGTACATGTGTTGGGCTCAACATGATGTGGCTCAATCTCATAAATTGGATGATACACACAATACAATGATTGTTACGATTCAAGTAAAATTGTGAATTTTAGACCTTGAAACAGTGAAATACAAATTTTAGCCAAATCATTCATAAATTTTATTTTATCCACCAAAAAAAAAAAAAAAAAAAAAATTAATGATATGATTCATGTTTTGATAACTACGATGTTTATATCCAAAAGCACAAGAATTGAAGTTTTAGCTCATTTGTGTCAACATGTATTACAATATAGTAGTTTGATGTATGGAATCAAAGGTACTATTAGTTAATTTGGATATTTGTTAAATTTAGTATCTTTCATATCTTACTATTAGTTGTTAACTAGTATATGATTTGTTGATTCAATCTTGTTGGGAAGGTATTACGCTTTCTGTTTTTACTTTTTTTTCTCCCTCTCTTAAGAATTTTATGACTATGTACATAATTAGGAGATAAAAAATAGACTAAGAAATTATGCTGTAGTCATACAAATGGTGTTGTAGATCAGCATTATTTTTCTTGCTATTCCTTTTTCATATGTGCTTTGTTTGTTCTTCCAAACCTTCTGATCCTTAATGAACATTTTGACAGAGGGAGGCAGTTTCTCAAGTAAATATTGATGCCCCGAGGCGTCTACTTCAGTTTGCAGTTCGAGATGCAGTGGGAACTTCGAGGCCTTCCAATTTGGCAAAGGAACCCAGACTGAAGCGACTTCGTTCTGTGGTTTCAACATCCACTGGGGACTCATCATTTGTTGATCATCCTCAGCGGATTCAGTCTGTTGCCAGAGTGCTAAATCCCATGTCAACTGTAATTAAAGCTGTGGCAGAGGCTGCAGAAGATGTAATAAAGGTTAAACCTTCTGGAAGTGTGTTTGACCGACTTGGTCGTGGTATGGATGTATCAGAGACCAGTGTCCAGCATACAGAATTTAGAGAAGCCGCTGTTGAAGATGGGGAATATGGGGATGTTAACCAAATTCAGCAGCAAACATGGCCGAGCTATCATCAAAGAAGCAACTACAGTGGACAGTATGTTGGCGATATGACTATGTTGGAAAGTGAAACTGGCTTGGCATCTGATTCTACATCTGACAATGAAGGATATGATGATGTCAATGTCATTGGCCGTAGAGTGATGGATGTTTCTCAGACTGGCACGTCTGCTGGAAGCAAGGGTGAGGATTCAATGATGGTGCAGTATAGTGTAGCTAACAATGCTGATGATGTTGTTAGACGAAATAAGGATCATGATCAAGCCGTGGCAGCAGCAAATACTTCTCGCAGTAAGATAGTGAACATCTCTGTGAATGTAAACACTTGGAAGCCACCTCATTATCAGGAGCCTAGGGAGATTGTAGAAGTGGATAATAGGAAATCTCTACTGGACAGTGACACAGGATCTGGCAAGTCTGGTGTGCGTCTTATGACGGAGCCGGCCAAAGTTGGTAATGGAAATGTAAGATGCTTGTGTGTGTAAATATATGTCCTCATGCATGAATACACAATTCAAAAGTCTAAAATCTAATGTGTGTGTGTGTTGTTACTTGTCTTCAATTTGTAATTTTCCTTTATTCTTTATACTGGGTTCCTAGAAGTAAACTTGTAGTTGTTGATGATAAACAGGCAAAACCTGCTGTGGATGCTCAGAAAGAGTCCCTGAAGACACTGTCAGTCACTCCTGGTGAGTGGTGAACGCTCTTAAAATTTAAGATTCTAAGTTGATATACAACATGTTTACTTTCTGTTATTTCTTCACCTTTATTGGGTGTGTATTAAGATTGTTAGCCTTTTCAGTTTCGAACTCCTTGATGATTTTCCTCTCTTCTGTTGTGGATATAATGTGATCCCTCTGTTGTACTTGCCTTTTAAAATGTTCTATTGTGTGGTATTTGCAGGTTTATATGCTGCTGGTCGACCTCTAGAGGATGCTGATTCTCGAACCATCTTTATTAGCAATGTAATATTTCATACTGGTGTCCTTTTGGGATAGAAGGGTAGCTCTGTTCCTCACATGTTACATTTGTTGTCCTTAACAGGTCCATTTTGGTGCTTCTAAGGATAGTCTTTCTCGGCACTTCAATAAATTTGGGGAAGTACTAAAAGTGGTCATACTGACTGATGCAGCAACAGGGCAACCAAAAGGGTATAGATATTTCAGATGCTTTGCTTTCTAATTTGTTTGTCCAAATCTTTCCTATTATTCTTGGGAAAGATGTTTTTTTCTTCTTTAATAACATTTTACTATAACATTGTTTGAGCAGGTCAGCTTATGTAGAGTTCATGAGAAAGGAGGCGGCAGACAATGCTTTATCTTTGGACGGGACCTCCTTCATGTCACGGATTCTTAAGGTATATTGCTTATAGAAGCTGGCTTTCTTATGTTACTTGAAATGATGGTCTTTTCGTGTTTCTGTTGGTTTGCTTGTGGCATGAGTGGCTTTTCTTTTCCTTTTGCGTGTGTAACATACCAATAAGTTGAGACTATTGTAATGGGTTACTAGATAGCAGTTGTCCAAAAGTTTGAACAATTTATTATGGTCTTGCATATGCTAATAAAAAAGAGAAAATTATGGTATAGCACTTGGATAGAAGATAGCTGTGTTTAGTGGTCAGACTGTTAGAATTCCCATAACTCCTACTGCCTCCTTCCATGAGTGGTGGCTAAGCTTGCACTAAATGCTTTGGTTGCCGGGCATCATGAATTTGCTACTCTTTACTGGTAAGGCATAAGATGTGATTTAGTGATATGATGGTGGTGGTTATGCAAGAAGGCCATATATGGCACCCCTTCATTGCTTTTGATAGATATGTTAAACTGTTTCAGAGTTCAAGTTGTATTATGGGACCCATCTTAGGCTGGCTTTTCATGCATTGTGGTTCAATGTTGTTAAGAAGTTTTACAATATTTCCAGTGAAAGTCACTTGTGGCATTCCACATTTGTCATGTTTCGTTTTCTAGATTTGTTTAAGAAACGGAATCATAGATGCTGCCTCATAACCTGGCATATTAATGTTTAGGATTGCAATCTGAGTGACTCTTCAAAGCTTATGTGAATTACAACTACATGAAAGCTGGAAAGTCAAGAGAAGCAGCAGATAAATAATTAGAGATTTAGATAGGTCCAATTCTAGAACATTCTAAGATGTGTATGTGCTATCGTATTTCTCCCATCTGGTATTGACATTAGATTTGATATACATTGAAAACATCATTTGAGGAAGTTGGAAGGATCAACAGTCTATTAATTTTTTTGAAATCATCATTATCTGTTAAGTCTTGTTATTTGCTCAAAGCAGGGTAGCATTTTAAATTTACAGACACATATCTTACTAAGCATCAACAGTATGAATTAAGTGGATAAAGAACCTTTGGAGTTTCAAGCAATGATGATTCAGCTATCAAAAAAAAAAATAAAAAAAATAAAAAAAAGATCTCTTGGACTTCTTAGGATAACAACACCGTGGAGTACTTAAAATCCTATCCGTCTATTTTGAAATTAGTGGATTGGATTTTGTCACATCATCAATAATATAAATAGATACTAAATTGGTGATAGTCAACCTTTGATTAAATGTTGATAATGTGGCAAAAATCTAATTCACTCATTTCACAGTGAATGGAGAGGATTTTAGGAAGTCTATATTGGAGTTACCCTAAGAAGTCTAGAGGATCTTAGTCCCAAATTAAGTATTGTTGTGTCTTTTGTTTAAATGTTGCACTATGTTGGGTTGGTTTTTATTTTTTCACTTTGGGATAAGTATGTTGGGTTGGGTTTCTTGTAACTCTCTATAGTTAATTTTATGGATCATTTGAAATTTACCTGTGTAATTGTATAGGAAGCTTTCCCATTTGAGCTTTCCTTTCATTAGTAAAATTTTTATTACTTATAAAAAGCTAAATTAAGCTTTACATTTATATTGGAGAGGCTAATAGGTGCATCATGCAAGCCAAACCCTGGCAGAATAGTTGTACAATGCCATGAAATCCATGATGTTCTTTGGTTCCTTTAACATTTGGTTTCTGAAGCAAGCAATGTCTCTCCATTTTTCTTACTGTAGGTTGTGAGGAGAAGTGCTGCCAATCAAGAAGCTGCCCCTATCATGACATGGCCTCGGGCCAATCCATTTGCTGCTGCTAGGTTTGCCAGGGTTCCTTTTCCAAGAGGCATGTCTGGTGCATTTAGGGCTCGTCCTCCATTAAAACTTGGTGCTAGGAGCATGCAGTGGAAGCGGGATGCTCAGGTCACACCAGCTGAGAGCGGTGCTTCTGTCTATGGAAATGCTATTCCGTCACCCACTGCTCGTAGCCTCACCTATGTCAGAACAGAACCTAAGCCAGATGGGAATCCCAGTACAACCTAGTTCAACAGCCTTACCTTTTTGCAAAATTCTCAACTACAATGCACCAAAGTGCACTTGCAGGCCAGATGAGACCCTACCAGTTCTCTATATTTTGGAATATCATTCTTCTGTACATGAATGTTTTGAAGGGTTGAGGTCTGAAGAAGTGTAATAATTTTCTTGGTTTAATTTTTTGGCTGGAGAAGACCAGGTTTTTTTTTTGGGATATAGTTCTGGTGGATCCAAGATGGAAGAAGTTTAGAGAGAGTGGTTTGGACCAATTTCTTTCGATGCCTGTGGTTGTAATCTGTGAATAGGGTGGATGGATGGAATATTTATTAATTTGGAGGAGAATATCTTTGTTTGTTTTGTATCGGTTACTATTATTTTAATGATAAAATGAGAAAAAAAAAAGAGATGAAGAAAAAAGAAAAGAAGAAAAAAGAGAGGAAAGATTTGGATCAGTTGCCTCGTTATGTACATCCTGGTGTGCCTTTTATCTTATACATATGTAGGGTATGTGCCTTTTATCATTTTGAGTTTTTGATATTATATACTGTTTGTGCATGTTTTCTCGTTTAGTCTGCGAACTTAATGGTAATTGTCTTTGAGTTAATCAGAAATATATACGCATGCTTTATTTAGGCTCAAAAAAGATTAGTCCGTTGTATGTTCTACAGTCCTTTTATCTCTTGTCCATCAGAGTGCCAGGTTTTCCTAGGCAGAGAGAGGAAGTGTTCAAGATGCATTTTTCTTCTTCTTCTTTTGTTTGTGTTTGTCTCTGTTTTGAGAGCGAGGGGCTGGTAGTGTTAGAACCCAAGGCTGAGAAGTGCTAAAACCACTTCAAGATGCACTTACAGCCCTTTGTCTTTTATTCATTTCATGTTCACTAGCAGAAAAAAAACAGAAAGCATGCAGCCTTAGGATCCGTTTGGTTGGAGGAGTGGAAAAGTGAGATGATAGAAAATATTTTAATTTCTTTTATTTTTATTTGGTTGGGAGTGGAAAAGTGGAGGGATGAAAAAAGTGAGTTTGTATAAATTTACTCATATATCCTTGTTAAAAAATGATGGCCAATTAAAACAAAAAAGTGAAAAAAAAATCACCCAATTTATTAAAAAATAAAAATCATGTCCCACCAAAAAAAAAAAATCATGTCTAGTTAAAAAAAAAAAAAAACTATCACACCCACAATCCAGGAAATATATATATATATATATATAAAGAAAAAAAAAGGGGAACTTCCAGGAAAAAAAAGAAAAAGAAAAGACAGGCAACGTGCCCACCCAGCCCAGGAAATCAAAAAATAAATAAAAAATAAAAAAAAGAGAAGAAGAAAGAGGCAACGTTCCTAGCAAAAAAAAGAAAAAAGAAAAAAAAAAGAAAAGAAAAAAAAAAAAAAAAGAACTTGGATATGGGCATTTTTGTCCATTAAACTGTCCAATTTTCTCTCCATTTGGAGGAAAAAACTTTTTGATGGATCTGGAGAGAAAACACTCGGGCACCACCATTTATTTTCTTTTCTTTCCACCTAACTAAACACACTCTAAAAAATTTTTCTTCCCATTTTCTCTCCAAAATTTTCCATCCAACCTATTTCACTTCCAAACAAACACAATCTTAGGCTTGGACCTAAAAGGACTTCCAGGAATACCATGGATTCTTCTATATGCCGCCTCTAGCTCTTTATAAATCAAACGAGAAAGAAAGTTGAATAGTAAACTGTTAACTGTCTGATTACTGTTGGCGGCCACATTTGAAGAGCTAAGCTGTTTCGAATATAGTAATACTAGAGGCACATCTTTTACAATTGTTGACATGAAGCAACACTATTTTTCACTTAAATTTATTACTGACATTATTTTTATTATGCATCAATCACAACATTATTGACATTATTTTTAGGGTAAAATATCATTTTCGTCCCTAAACTATCACAAAAGTTCGTTTTTCGTCCCTAAACTTTCAAAAGTTCTATTTTCGTCCCTAAACTATTACAAAAGTTCGTTTTTTCGTCCCTAAACTTTCAAAAGTTCTATTTTCGTCCCTAAACTTTTCCAAACGTATTGATTTTCGTCCTCCCACATCAGCACTCTGTCAAGCCACGTCAGCACTCCGTCAGAACTTTTGGAAGTTTAGGGACGAAAATAGAACTTTTGAAAGTTTAAGGACGAAAAACGAATTTTTGTGATAGTTTAAGGACGAAAATAGAACTTTTGAAAGTTTAGGGACGAAAAAACGAACTTTTGTGATAGTTTAGGGACGAAAATGATATTTTACCCTTATTTTTATTATGCATCAATCACAACATGCTATGTTAGCTGTTGTGAAAAATGTTTTCCTTCTATGTTTGTGGTGTTTTAACAAAGACTTCCCAATATGTATTCTTTTGAGTATTCGTAGTTTTGTTTTTGGTTTCAAAGTCCATATCACCAGCACATAAAAACATGCTTCCTTTGCTATGTTAGCTATGACAAATAGAGAGCAGATACAGAATTGTGGTAGTTGGTAAACATGCTTCCTTTGCACATCTGCAACTGCAATGCCTTGTATGGCTTCTGCTTGTTGCAAATTAGACCATCAGCAGCTTAACATTATATAATTTATATTACATAAAAACGTCTTAAGAATTTCATAGCAAATGAAATAGTGGTCATTCTGTAATGTTATTCCTCCTAAGCTCTCTTTGTAGCAGAGAATATCTCTCACTAATGAGAAAGTAGGCCTGATGGGTGTATAGTGTGTCAGTATTAATGCACAACAAAAGGTTAATTCAAATTATTTCTCCACTTTTTTGTCACCCTACCATACAAATATAAGTTAACTATCACAAAGCTTGCCGAAGCTCCACTTGTCCTTACTATAAGCATCCCAAAGATGATTCTAAAACACATCCTGGTACTTCCAAATAATTCTAGAATGACAATGATGGGTTCCCAAACAATGCAATCTAACACAGTGCACACAATGCCTTCATGAATTCTTAATTGCTATTGAATAAACTTTCTTCTTTTGAGAATTGCAAAAAGCTGCTAGTTTTCTAACCATCAGAAAAGCCAAAAACTCAGTTAACCTCTCATGTCTCCCAATGGGCAATGGATGACACCACCACTACAGTGTCTACCTCCTGACAGAAAGTTTTGCTTCAAGATATTTATTAGTTTTATGTCTTTGATGGAATTGAAAATTCACTATGTCTGAATACACATACAATTACACAAAGCTCTCCGAAGATTGAAGCATACTTCCCTGAATTCTCTATCAAACTACGAACTAAATAACAGGATACATTCTATGTTGGCACATAACAAACAGAAGTTCCATTTCTTCAGAACTGTATTTTACTCAACATGAAAGAGCATCTCAGATTCTCAGAAAAGTACTGGTCTTGAAATCAATGAAAAACTATGAATTAATGAATTCTACTACCTCCTATATCCTTTCACACAATAATCACTTTCTCAAGTGCCTCTTAATTAATCCAACTAATTAATCATATATGTGCCATATTAAATCTTTATATGAATTGTTCTTCCCCATTTGAATGAAATGTTTGCTTTAATCTCTGCAACTTCCCATTCACAATAATACACACCTTGCTATTGCAACCAATCGCCCATCTTTCTAGTGGGACAAATCTGATGACTCAAAAGAAAAATAAAACGAATGAAAGTGAATAATTATCAGTCATTATACTACCAACCCTCTGAAACAACAAAATTGATGCCAAGTGTAAACATTTTGTCTTCTAAAGGAATGGCATAAGAAGATACTCTTCCACTAAACTGCTGTTAGGTTATCCCTTCACAAGTAAAAACAATTAATGTGTCAAATGCTATGGCTAATACTAAATCACCATTGAACATTAACATGTGACCTTGAGACAAATACATCCGTAACATTTTGATTTAGCAATCAAATCGAAAGTCACTCTTGGACTAATTAAGAAGACACTGCTCACTTTTCAACCAAAATGGTCATTTTACATAATGAAAGAAAAACATATGCCATCCAAGGAGAATCAAACATTAATACATGAAAATCCAACTCAATGGAAAACCAATGTATAATTTTATATCATTAGTAAACTAATCTTTGAAAAAAAGCTAAGTCATCTTGACAGCAGAGTGAACAATAATCCAACTGACAAGCCAGCAATACAAATGAAGGAGATTCCACGAACTCGAACAAATAATGTATTCAAATTCTTAGCAACCTGGAGAGTCAGAGTCAAAATCTGTAACCTACCTAGCTCTTCCATCTTCTTAAAGAAGTACATTGGCTTCAATGATTGCCTCAACATGAAGGCCAAAGAGAATGGAAACCCAAATGCCACAGCACTCATCATTGAAACCTCAGGAATAGGCGAAGACTTAGTGATATAAGCAATCCAAGCTCCAAGGCCAAGCTGAATCAGACCCAGAAAAGCCACAGCTTTACTCAAACTATAGATGGTCTTCATCATCCCTTCTAGAACTTCTCGGGTCTCATTGGCTAAAGCAGATTGGTCACGCTCCACTGTTGGTCCCTCAATTTCTTGGTGCTTGAAATCCGGGTTTTGACTTGGGTATTCACTAGGCTTTTGGGGTTTCTCAGATTCTGAGGATGGTTCAGAGGTTGAATAAAATCTGGGTTTTCCCCCATGAAACCAATCAAGCTTGAAACTTTGAGGGTTTTTAACAGGTTCTAGGGCTTTCCCAGTGTGTATCAATGAATCATAGGCTGAAATATTTCTGGGTTTTTCATTTGGTGACCCATAAAGATCAGGGTTTTTGAAATTGATAGCAGAGCTTGACCATGATCCAATGGAACCAAGATTGGAACTTTGGGGGTTTGGCTGTATTGGGGCTTGAAATTCAATAAGATTGAAGCTTGGGTTGGAAAGTGTTTTGGCAGAGATGAGGGAAGTGGAGGATGACGAGAATAAATGAGGTGTTTTTAGAAGCCTAGGGCTAAACCTGCGTGAAATCATGGCGGCCATTTGTGTGTGAAAGAGGGACAAGGGACAAGGTTTTTGTAAGGAGACACAAGGTTTGGCCAACTACTATGTTTTAGCGCAACGACTTGTAGCACTTGTTGAAAGAGTTTTCTTAAAACTTTTTTTTTTATTTTTTGGAGAAACTTTGGTATGTCGGTTTGACTTTGGTTGTATTCATTCCATCTTTCTTTTTTTGGATGTTTGAATCTTTTGTTTTTTTTTTTTTTTTTTTTTGTTTTTTTTTTTTTTGGTAAAAGACGATTTCATTTAACAACTAAGAAGGAACAAAAGGAGCAGGACATAGCCTGGACAAATAAATTCCATTACAATCAACCTCATAAGCCTTCAGAGCATCCACAGGCGGGCTCTCATAGGTAACAAAATCAGCTTCTTGGCTGATACTCATCCTAGCTAGACTGTCGGCACAGCAGTTTGCTTCCCGATAACAGTGCTTGAAAAGAATCTGATCAAAACAGGAAATCAGCCATCTGCAGTCATCCAAAACAGGGGATATAACATTGTTTACATATTGATCATTACTAATAGCATCCACAATAGCCCTTGCATCAATCTCAACAATGACAGAGGCTATGTTAAGATTTCTGCACAGCAAAAGACCCTCCCTTAGACCCCACAGTTCAGCTACAAAGCTGTTTGTGGCTCCTATGCGTCTGGTGAATCCCACAATCCAATGCCCACGATCATTCCTTATCACTCCCCCACAACCAACCACACTCGGCTTACCACACGCCGAGCCGTCCGTATTAAGCTTCATCCACCCAACCGGAGGCTTTTCCCATCGAACTCTCTGAATAGTTCTGTGAAGCGGAACTCTAGGAGAGACAATACAGTGCATGAACTCAACAACTTGATTTGAAATAAGCAAGTCTAATTGCGGGTTCAGCCTCTTCCTTTGAAAAACAAAATTATTTCTACTTTTCCAGATATTCCAAACAGCAAAAGGAAATCTAATTTTCCACGACAATCTCATGGATACACACATATCAATCCCCATGCCCTTATGATTTCCATTCCAATGAAGCCAGTCTAGCAACCCACTATCCCAAAATACCCGGTTTGCTTCTGTAATCCCCATCTTAGCCCACACCAGCTTAACCCAAGCACAGTCCCGAAGAGCGTGAATAACTGATTCTGGTTCCTCTTGACAAATGGGGCACAAATCTTCTTCACAAACACCTCTCTTCATGAGACAGCTCCTAACCCCAATACTGTTATGGGCACACCTTCAAAGAAATGATTTAATTCTAGGGAGTGTATTTGCTTTCCAAATCCAACCAGCACTGAAATCCGCATTCTCCTCATACCCCAAAGCAATTTTATAGGTTCAAGCTAAAAGAACCTTGAGGAGAATCAGCCCACGCAAGTTTATCCCTTCCCCTACTAGTCATCGCAATAGGAGTGGCTTGAATCAACATCTTAACCTCCGGAGGCAGCTCAAAGGATAGCCTATTCCAATCCCAACCCGTATCTCGTAAGAAATCCTTTACTTCCAACTGGTTCACTCCCCGAGGCAGAGGGCCCTGAATAGCACTTCGGAGAGTACCCTTGCTCAACCAATTGCTATGCCACAGATTCAAGATACTATCTCTACCAACCATCCATCTACTACCCTTATTGAAAATGTCCATCCCCTTTTTCATAGCTGCCCAAATAGAAGAACAAGGAAGCTTATGTGGATTAGCAGCACGCATTCTTCTACCAGCACAATATTTTCTTCTTAAAACTTGAGCCCACAAAGCTTCTCCTTCAGTATGAAATCTCCAATTAAGCTTCGCAAGGAGAGCAAGGTTTCTCCCTTTGGCAGATTGCAGCCCAAGACCCCCCTCCTCCTTTGGTTTGGTAACCTTTTGCCAACCAACCCAATGCATTTTCTTTTTTTCCTCCGATGACCCCCAAAGGAAGTTTCGATTGACCCTATCTATCCCATCCAAAATTTTTCCAGGCAAATAAGAGCATTGCATAACATAAGAAGGGATAGCAGCCGAAGAGGCTTGAATGAGGACCGTTCGACCAGCCAAAGACAACATGCTCGCTTTCCAACCCGACAACTTTTGCTTGACTCTATCAAGAATAAAATTATAAGCCTGAGCTGACCTACCAGCATGCTTCAAAGGAAACCCCAAATATTTATTAAGTGACGGCGTGGTTGCAAAACCTAGAATATCACTTAACGACTCCCTAGTATCTCTGTCAACATTTGGAGAAAAATAAACTCTCGACTTAGCTTCACTAAGAGATTGACCGGAGAGATTGCAAAATTCATCTAGAACATCTCTAATCGCTGTGCAGTTTATGTGATCTGCTTTGGCAAACAACAAAATGTCATCAGCAAAGAGAAGGTGAGAGAAAGAAAGACCACTTTGGGAAGCCTTAACTGGCTGCCAGAGTTTTGCATGACATTTCTCTTCAATCAACTGCCCAAGGTAGTCCATGCACAGAATAAACAAATACGGGGACAAAGGATCCCCTTGCCTTATCCCCCTAGAAGGGTAAATCGGATCAAGAGCCTCTCCATTAAATAATATTGAAGTTGAAACCATGGATACACAACTCATGATAATATCCCGAAGATCCATTGGGAGGTTGACTCTAGTGAGCATGTCTCTAATAAAACTCCATTCGATCTTATCATACGCCTTCTCCAAATCTATTTTTAGCACCATATACCCAACTGCCCCTTTCTTTTTGCTTAAAGAGTGGATAATTTCTTGAGCTATGATCACATTATCAGAACCTTTCCTGCCTGGCACAAAAGCCGTTTGAAAAGGGGAGATTAATTTCCCCATGTAAGGTCTTAACCTAGCCACAATAATCTTAGTCAGGACCTTGTACACTGAATTACACAAACTGATGGGTCTATAATTCCCCAACGTCTCCGGGCCTTGGACTTTTGGAATTAAAGCAATGTGGGTCTTATTTAAATAATCCGGGACTCTTTTATCAGTAAAAACCCTCTTGATTTCCTCCATCACTGATTTCCCCACCACAATCCAAAATCTTTGGAAAAAGCCTGCATGCAGCCCATCCGGGCCAGGGGCTTTGAAAGGTTTTAAGGACCACATTGCTGCCTTAATCTCCTCTTCTGAGACCATCCCACTCACACTTTGTTTCTCTGCCTCTGAAAGCCTTGGCTGCCACTGGCAATTTGACCTGGATGAGGCCGAATCAGCAACAAGGGAAGTCGTATATATGTCAGCAAAGCCTTTCCAGAAGAACTCTTTCACCGCATCCTCCTCACACAACCACTCCCCACTGGTATTTTTAATAGCCAAAATTTTATTTCTTTTCCTTCTAACCAAGGTAGACACATGATAGAAAGTGGTGTTCCTATCTCCCTGAATCATCCAATTCACTCGGGATTTTAAAGCCCATAACTCCTCTTCCTGAGCCAGCACACTCTCCAGCTCCTTTAACAAATCATTTTCAAGATTCAATAAAAAATTGGAAGGATTCACAGAAACAGCTCGCTGAATGCCGTTAAGTCTGGCCATAATATTCTTTTTCCGAGCAAAAATGTTCCCAAATTGAGTTCTATTCCAGACCTTGGCTTCCTTTGTAAAATTCTCAATTGCCTCACCAAGCCTGGGAACATTTCTCCAAGCCTGGGCGACAACCTTAGGAAAGGTAATATTAGACAACCAGCATGTTTGGAACATAAACGGCCTCTCCCTTCTATTTACTTCCCTTGGTTGCATCTCCAATAATATGGGGCAGTGATCTGAGTGGCATCTTGTGAGATGAACCACTTTAGCCTCAAGATACATAACACACCAGCTAGGATTAACAAAAAACCTATCAATTCTTTCTTGGATCAGAGCCTGGACTTCCCTTCTGTTTGACCAAGTAAAGCGAGGACCCGAAAATCCAATATCAATCATGTTACAATAATCAAGACATTCTTTAAACAACAAAGACCGATTAACACTAACAGCTCTCCCCCCAAACTTATCGTCCTCTAAGAGAGGTTCATTAAAATCCCCTGCTATCACCCAAGGCATATTATGGAGATCTGCAACTTTAATAAGGTTATTCCATAATACGTGCCTTTCAGCACTTCTAGGACTGGCATACACAGCAGAAAATAACCAACTAAGGTTTGAGGGACGAACCTTCACCGAAATGTGAATTTCCTGCTCTGTACTGGCTAAGAAGGAGACCTCCACCTTCTCTGACATCCAAAGAACCCACAAACCACCAGCGTATCCAATAGTGTCCGTATGGAAAGCTCCATCAAAGGGGAGATTATCAGTAATCGCCCTTGCTCTCTCCCCTCCAACCCGAGTCTCCATCACCACTAGAATTGCAGGGTCATGATTCTGCACCAATTCTCGAACATGCTTTTGAAAGGAGGGCTTCGAAGCACCCCTACAGTTCCAAATTATAATATTCATTAAAACAAGGGCTGGGGAGGAGCAAACATCAACAGGAGGCTTCTGCTTCGCCTCCACCTTCCAAATCCATTCGATCTCCAGCCACAACTCCATTGTCTGGACTTTCCCGAATGCTATTGTTAGGTTGAGCTGAAAACCCCCCATTTTCATTCCCTGTGAAGCCATTTAAGATTTGAAGGCCACCATTCGTTGAATCACTTGGATCATTTCCTCCACATCTAATAAGAGCTTCTCCCTCCAAATTTTCCTTATACTCACCCTCAGGCTGGTGTTGTATCATCCCATGGTAAGGATCGGAATTACACGCATCTCGGCTTGCGCTAGACCCAGATACTTCGCCACTACACCCTCCAAATTGGTAGCTCTCATCTGACCCATTGGAAGAGCCGAACTGGAAATCATACGTGCTCTTCGGATTTGAAACACCATTGCACGCCTTTGAAAGAATATGAGTGCGAAAAGGAACACTTTCTCTCTGAAGAGTGATGGAGCTTTTTGCTTGATAAGAGTTAATGGCGCTCCTTAACTGAACCTTGGGATCCCTAGCACGGGCAATGGCTTTTTTGCCCTTCACTGAATTGCTTCGGATGGTCTTTACTTGACTTTTATCCAGAGAGGGCCACTTTCCCACCTGACCCGTGCTCTGTGGGCTTGTACTTTGGCTTGAAGGGGGCTGGGCCCGTCCCACGAACTCTTTAGAAATATTTTGGATAGCACTTGCAAACTGGGCCCTATCAATGGTCCTTGAGGGGGATAGCTTCCTTTTTGTCTCTCTAGATGGCCCAACACTTTCTTTAGAAACCCATACATTCCTACCATTACCACGAATTTCTTGTGCACTAATCTGGCCCACAGGGGTCCCACCATTCCTGCTGGCTCTTGTCTCATTCTTCTTGCGGCCTACCACTACCCAGGGGCCATACGTACCACCATGCACATCTTGAGGCCTGTCCTTTTGCACGATCTCCTGTACCACATTGTCTGACCCCGCCTCTGCACTAGTCTGCTCCTGATCATGCATACTACATGCCTGATCATTCCCTTTGTCTTCTACCTCCACCTCTGTTTCCCTCATCGGCGAGTGTTGCCGGACAAAATACGGGCAAGCTTCACGCCTATGCCCCAGCCTCCCACACTCAAAACAAAGGTTTTGTATCCCCTCATAAGCTACTGATTGTTCACGTTTACCAATAAGTATGGCAGTGACCAACGGTTTTTCTACATCAATTTGAATACACAATCTAGCAAATCTACCCCTGCTTTCCGACGCTGTGAAAGTGTCCACCCGAAGCACATTACCAATAGCATTACCTATATGTTTAAGCGCCTCTGCATTATAATACTCAATCAGCAATTCATTGAGCCTCACCCAGACTGCAACTGAAGAAATATTTGCCGACGACGGTCTAAAATCTGGCTCCCATAGTCTAAGAGACAGAAAATGCCCTCCAATGAACCAAGGCCCCTTCTTTAGAACATTTTCAAAGTCTTCCTTCAAAGAGAGTCTCGTGAGAACAAAACCATTCCCCAAATTAACATAGTCCAGTCTGCCCGCTGGTTTCCACAAAGCCAGAAGCTTGCTTTGAAGGAAGTTAAAACCCACTGATTTCCCGTAAACCTTTACAATGAGAGCTCGAACCCAAGGACCTCGTATTTGTTGCTTGAAATCACTAGAAAACTTCACAGCTACCAGACCGCGCCTAAGGTTCTCCACTTCCTCATCCGACTCAGCACCATCTTCCATAGCTTCCCCAAAGTTGAAAGCTTGAATGTAGGCACCTGGAATCTCACCTACAAGCTTGTCCTTGAAGGACATACTCTAAAACCCTGGACCAGCCCCACGGTTTGTGGGTGGAGGGTCTGACTCCTGCCTATCCCAGAATTCTGCATACCGGACATCCTTTACTTTTTTCTTGCTCCGAGATAGCTCCTCTTGTTCTTCTTTGGAGAGCGAGAGAGCCATAATCGACATGTTCATGCATTTACAGACCCTAGTATACAGGGGTTATTATTGGGTACGTTGAGTGAAATCCACTTTTATATGAGAGGAAGCATCAGACTTAGGTTCTAGTGTCTACTTTCTAATGTTATTGGACTTGTTGAGATAATGACATGTGTGCACTTTTAGACACACGTGTCTAAAAGTGAACACATGTCATCATCTGATCAAGTTCAATGTATTAGACCTAAACCAAGTTCTAAGAAAAATGGAAGAGAAAGACACGTGTCACCATCTGGGACTGAAATAAGAGATATGACTCACTGATGTTCTTGCTTGCAGGCTTGAACCTAGGAGATAAGATGCTAGAATGATAATTTTGCAAATATAAAAAAAGTCACTCTAATAGCTCCTACCCTTTTCGATTATCAAAAAACTACTCTCATTTTTGACTTTTCCCCCTTGTAAAAGGATCAAAATCTAACTAATCTACAATATTACTTGATAAATTAAGTCCTATGGTTCTTTGTGTGAAACTTATTTTATATTAGTTTTGTATTGTAGATCACATATCTTTTAATTGTCTATATATGAAAAAACTAAAAAAAATAAATAAATAAAGTTTTAAAATACAATTGGCAAACTAAATTATATAAGAACAATAATATAATTCCAAATTATTTTTTCGAGTTCAATATAATTCCAAATGTGATTACATATGTTTCTACATAGGGAAAAAAAATATCTTACCTAAGATTAACAAAACATAAACGCAAAAACTTTATTACTAATGGACTGCTTGAATACCGCTTATTTTGTTGAAAACTGAAAACTTATTGCTGAAAACACTGTAGCAAAATAATTTTTAAAACTGAAAATACTATGTATAACACTTGTTGCGTTTTTCCTTGTCTGATTGGTCCATGAACAGTGCGTGGCATGACAGTACAAAACGCCAAACGCAGCATTTAACTCTACAAACGCCCAATCCAAACGCATGCTAAGCCTTTGTTTGGATACCAATCAAAAATGAAAATTATTTTACTATTCAGCTTATTTTTGCTACTATTCATGGGCTCTACTGCACTTTTTAGTACTATTCATAGCCTCATTATATTATTTCAACTAACTTTTATTTTTATTTATAATACTTTCAGTAATAAGTTTTCAGTTTCAACAAAATGAGCGATATCCAAACAGACCCTAATGCCGCATCCAAAAAGTGACAAAAGATATTTATTTAAATTAAAAATTATGTATACCAAAAAAAAAAAAAAAATTTATATTATGGAAAGTTTATTTTTTGAGAAACATAATATAGAAAGTGAAATATATATTCTTTAATTTTTTTTAATATAAGAATATTTTTATTTAAACTTATTGTCCTAAACCTCAAATTATAATGAGCGGACCTTGTCTTGACCTTGTCTTTAGTTTTTTCCCCCTCTTTGCTCCAATCCTCAAACTTATTACAAAACAGTTGAAACGATTTTTCCCCCTTTTATATACAGTACAGTACGTTGACATGTTCTTTGATAAGAATGAAAATAATGTTAGTGATGGGTAGATATTGCTCTAAACACAATTCACCATGTTAACATGTGGTGAACAAGATGGTGAAAAATGTTGTGTTGCTCATTATACAACAAGTTCCTAAAAGAAAATTCACTATTAACTTAAAAATCGCACATTTACCAAAGAAAATATATAAATATCCTAAGTTTGTGTTTAGATAATTGAATTTGGATTTGAATTTGAATTTTAAAGTGATGGATTTGAAATGTCTTAATTCCAAATCTATAAATATTTAGGTATGTCATATGGATTTCTAAATTCTATGAGTTAAGAATTTATTTCTAATTCAAGGATGTAGATATGTCAAATCCAAATCCTTGGCCTTTTACAAACTATTCAGACAAGGTATTTGGATTTTAATCACCCAAATCTTGCCATCTAAACACAGCATAAAGATACACATATATGAGCCAAGAAAACAAAATCAATGGAAAATATTAACCTTAATACATTACTGGAATAATATAAAGATAATAATTCATCAAAAAAATACAAAATTCATGTTGCTAACAGTACAACATCTCTTCAAAAGAAAAAAATAAAAATCAACACAACATATTGAAATTCTGTTATAGCAAGATTAATACATGCAAACACTAACAACATAACAAAGAAGGGAACACCCTACAGCCACAATAGAAGCTGAGAAAGCAAAGGCTGATGGAGCAATCTCCTCCTCATAAGCACAAGCTCTCATCGACTGTGAGCAAACCATTGCACTGAGCCAAATGGCTGTAAACAAGGAAACCATCATGAAGGCCAATAGGCAATAGTAGGCCACAGTAGTGACACAAAGCTTAATTAGCAAGTGAGATATGTGGGTGACAATTTTGGACTTAGTAATAATTTATGGTGTGATTTGCTAAAAGAAAGAAGAAAAAGATTTATTAAGAGGGTTAAAAAGTAAGGAGAATGCATGGTTGACATGTGTTGTGAGGATTAGTCCTTGTAGCTTCAGGTTGTCATTCGTTTAGATAGTCTCATATGCCACGTTGTGTCTCATACTACATTTGTGATTTGTGTAGAGAATATTAGAATGTGTTTAAAAGATTCCTTATGCCTTTGTGTCTCATACTACATTTGTGATTTGTGTAGAGAATATTAGAATGTGTTTAAAAGATTCCTTATGCCCTAAATATCATGGTGACCAATAGGCCAATGCTGCAACTAGAGAAGTATTAAGTTTGTGAAAAGGAGGTTTCAATTAGCTCAATTGATTAGAAATAGAATTTGAGTTTTTCTTGTATATATAAAAAAAATCTATTAGCACCTTAGAGCCTGTTAAAACGGAAGTCTAATATTTATTATTTTTACTTTCTTGTTAAGTCACATCAGCATAGCATTTTGATTTACTTTGGTTTATTTCAGTTCACTTCGATCCATTTAGTTTACTTTGGTCCATTTTGGTTTATTCGGTCCACTTTAGTCCATTTTGATTACATTCAGTCCATTTTGGTCATATTTGGTCCAAATAGGCCCATTTTGGTCCACCTTAGAGTATTCGGTCCATTTAAAACTAATTTGGTCCATTTTGGTCTAGTCCAAAGAACGAGAAATTTAAAACTTAAAAAATTTTAGTTTATTTTTATTTTTATTTTTATTTTTTTAAGAAGTAAAAGTTTTAGTTGTACAAAAAAAAAAAATAAAAAATAGAAAAAAAAATTCATAATAATAAAATTTAGAAAAATATGGACCACTTCAAAAAGAATGATATCAGTAAAAAACACTAAAAATAATATAATATATATTTGTAAAATTAGAGTAGAGAGATAGAAATTACTTAGAAATTGTTTAATTTTTAGGGAGAACAAATTATTTACAATAAAATTTAGAGAATAAATTATACATTATACTATATCTCAAAATAATTATATATATATATATATATATATTCCCATGCATAGCTGCAACTAGTTTTTTTTTTTTTTTTTTTGAGAAAACCAACCCAACCGTGAGAGTATTATTAAATCTTATTCAAATCAAAGTTGTAAATAGCATAAATGTCTAGAGGAACTGTCTCCATCCAGACTACAAATGATTCAGACTTAAAGGCTTGTCTAACAAGCATATGAGCAACACTATTTCCTAATGACAGAAAGAATATCCTGGAAACCAGCAGCAACAGCTTTAATATCCTGGATAATGCGACCATAAGAGGAGCTGCAGCTAGTTAGTATAAAAAGAAAACAATGAGAGATCATTCTACCTATACTTTATCCTATTATGGCTCTAATTAAATGTCCTCCCATTTACGCCAACGTACATAACAATGGTAAGTAAATCTGTCAATTCTTTTGCCTTTTCATCTTTTCTTGTAGGCCAAATAATATGGCAGAGAGGCAGAGCTGATTTTTAGTTATACGACCAAAAAAAACTAGAAAACAAATCTCCCTGGAACTTGATGCGATTCTCTATATGGTAATGTTAATTGGAGAACAAGAATCAAGAGATTTGATATAAATGCACTACAACAAACTTGACTTGTTTCAACCCACTTTTCTCAGGGGTTGACTAAAAAGTGCCAAAACCATTACTAAAAATTGGGGCGGGTGGTTAAGTTTGATTAGTTTTATTTTGAGGGTCAAAATAAGTTAAAAAGACACTTGAAATAAATGTGAAAAAAAAAAAAAAACAAATGCACCAGTTTTTTCAGCCCACAACCCTTGATAAAATCTTACAAATTTTTCAGCCCCTGAAAAAAGCCCACAACAAACTTTTCATCCCTTGAAAAAAGCCCAACAAAATTTAAAAATATAGCCCAAACTTAACCAACAAACACAGAGCTCTTATCACTCTTTCGCTGAAAGCAAACGGAGAAAGCATAGAAATCTCACAGAGCGCATGGAAATTTCATAGAGCTCGACGATCATGGAGATCTCATAGAGCCCGACGATCATGGAGATCTCATAAAGCTCAACGATCATCGATTAGGTCTGTAATTGCACAGCTCCGATTAGCATTGTGTTTCTCAGCTCCGGTTAGGTACGAATCACAAACCCTAATTTCTCAGCTCTTAATAACTTTTAATCGATCTTCATTTTAGATTTCTTAGAAAACTGAGCTGAAATCACTGTAACGTAATCGTTTTCCTTAGGTTGTAGAAGCTGAAATCACTGAGCAGGACTCGCTTCTTCTGGTAATCATCATCATTATTCCGATTTTCTATCTTTCAACTTCAATTACGAACAATCGCATTTGAATTTCTTTAGCAGAAATTTACATCTGAGCATATTTTCCTTGTTTATGTGATCAGATTCAATTTTCTTTTAGAAAATCCATAGAATTATTTTAGCAGAAATGTACATCATCATGATATGTTGTTTTGTGATTTGTTGTTGTTATTTATCAAATGAATGGAGTTTCTTTGGGGAAGAGTTTGGTTGTTGGATGATACCGTGACAGTTAAGGGTGTTCGTGGTGCGGTTTAGCTAAAACCATAACTGCACCGCACCTTGTTTTTGCGGTCACATGTGCGGTGTGGTGCGGTTTAGAGTTTAGCCAAAACCATAACCGCACCACACCTCATTTTTTGCGGCCACATGTGTGATACTATATATAAGATGCGGTTTGAAGTCGGTATATTTTTCAAATTTTGGGCTTTTCCTACTCAGTCCAAAACTAATTTTTCCATTTTTTTGGGAAAAGTTTTAAATTATTGAGCTAGTTTTTCTTTATTTTGGGTTGGCTTTTTTAGTCAACACTTGCTAGGGTTATTAAACTTTTTTTTTTCTTTTGAAAACTAGGGTTATTAAACTATTAATAATATATTTAATATTAAAAATAAATTAATATATTAATATATAGAGAGGGTGCGGTGCGGTGCGGTTTTCTTATTATAAAACCGCAAACTACACTACACCATGCGGTGCGTTGGAATGCACGGACGCGGCTCCAGAGGAGCCACACCCGCGTCCGACTCGGCGGGACGCAGCGACGCAGGAGGGACGCTGCTGACCGTGCGTCCGTGCCGCGTCGGGCCGCGTCCTGCCACGTGGATTCCCCGACTCGCGCCGACGCGGCTTAAATCAAGCTGACTCGGGCCGTATCGGCCGAAACTGGCGAAATGGCCGAATCAAGCCGAAACTCAAAAAAAAAAAAAAAAGTGCAAAACGCACCGGCCTTAACCCCTCTTCTTCTTCCATTCTTTTCGCCAGAGCCCAGTCGTTCTATTTTTTTTTTTTTTTGATAAGTTTTGTTAAATGCCTTCCACTTAAAAGGCACTTTATGTACAGAAGGAAAATGCTTTATTTTGGTTTTTGTGCTCTCTAACCAAACACGTGATCCACAGCCACTAAGCCATTTTTTTTTTTGATAAATTTTGTTAAATGCCTTCCACTTAAAAGGCTTTACTTTATGTACAGAAGGAAAATGCTTTATTTTGGTTTTTGTGCTTTCTGACCAAACACGTGATCCATAGCCACTAAACCAATTTTTTTTATTTATTTAAATTTATGGGAAGTTCTACCTATTTTAATACCTCTGTCAATAATTCAAGTGTCAAAAATTTGTGAGTTGTATTCTAATTTCCGAATATCATGAAATGTTTTAGTTTCAATCTTGTGGATTGTATTTAATTTATGAACATTATGTTTTAGTTATTATCTACTATTGCTCTTAAATTTGGTATACGTTTATATAATGTGAAAAAGTATACTTAGCAATATATTAAAAATATAAATAAAAATATTTTTAATAATTTTTTAATCGCCGAGTCCCGCCGCACCCGCATCCACATTTTTCAAAAATTGCCGAGTCAAGCACCCGCACCCGAGTCCCGAAATGCACCCGTGCTTCCTAGGCGGTGCGGTGCACTATTACTTGCGGTGCGGTTATGCCATTTTGTGGACGGTTTTAGTGCAGTTTTTGTGGTTTGGTGAACACCCTTAGTGACAGTATTGTTTATGGTTGTTGGGGCTTGTAGATTGGGTCGTTGAGAGAAGGGGAAAAGGCTCATGCTCGTGTGGTGCAATTCGGGTTTGAGTCAGATTTGTTTGTGCGGAACTCATTGATTCACATGTACTCGGTTTGTGGGAGGATTTGGGATGCTCGGATGGTGTTTGATGCGGGGCCTGACTGGGACTTGGTGAGTTGGAATACGATGATTGATGGGTATGTGAAGAATGAGGAAGTTGGTGTTGCGTGTGAGCTTTTTGATGAGATGTATGAGAGAGATGTTTTTAGTTGAAATTCTATGATTTCGGGGTATGTTGGGATTGGGGATCTGGAGGCAGCAAAAGGGTTGTTTGAGAGAATGAAAATTAGAGATGTTGTCTCTTGGAATTGTATGATTGATGGGTATGCTAGGATTGGGAATGTAATAAGTTAATCGTTTTTCATTTTTTTTTTTTGGTCTCAATTGTTACATATTTTTGACTTATTCAATGTTTCTGCTATTTACTCTCAGATTGAAGTTGAACTGAAAACAGCCCCTGCTGATTTTCGATTCCCTACAACAAATCAAACCAGACATTGTTTCACACGCTACGTTGAGTTTCACAAGTACATCTTACTAACTTTCAATTGGGTAACTTCCAATTGGGTTCAACAAAACACTTACTGGAGGAGTTCTTTTTATTTATGAAAAACAATTTCGACTGCAGGTGCTTGGCAGCAAAAGGTGAAGAGTCTGGTGCATGTGAGAAATTTGCCAAGTATTATCGTTCTCTTTGCCCAGGTGACTGGGTAAGTAGTCTAGCTTTGCAACTGGCAAAAACATTTCTTAATTGTGCACTTATTAAATACCAGAATTTATGGCAACATTTTTAATAAAGAGATTAGATTTTTTAAAGTTATGAAGCGTGTTATAAAGCATAAATTATATAATCACACTCTCTTTGAACTTTTCTGCTCTGGTTCATCTTAGATTGTCCAATAAGGAGACCATATTCAGTTAGCAGTTGGTGTTACATTTAACTTATTGAATTGTAAGAATCTGGGATGTTTGAATAGCATGATGAAACAAAGTTAAACTATTGCTAGTCTGTACTTTATACCTCCTTCCAATCGACAATCCAAAACCTCTTTTCCATGTCAACTGTCAAGTTACTTTTATGCTTTCTGTACCTCGCCTTTCTTCCTTTAATAAGTTTACAGACACACAAATTCACAACCTTTTTCACAATCTTTTGAGGTGTATTGCACTCATGTGAAAGTGGCAAGGCATCTAAGCAAGTTGTGAATTTGTGTGTTTGTAGAAGAACCAGTCTTCCTTATGTATCATAAAATATTTTCTTTTGATCTGTATAGATCAAGTCAGTCAACCTTTTCTAGTATTACAGTCAATCTGAGATGCTTATAGTCCTCTATTTGCTCTTATTTCAATATTTATGTACTCAATGTCCATGCATCCTGAGCAGTTAGCTTGGTGTGGGTTAGACAGTGTGTTACTTTTAATCTAATACTTGTTTGGAGATTCCATGAATCTAGAGCGCTCATGTGCTTTGATAAAGGGGCAAGAGATCAAGATGAGATAAAATATAGTATTTTTAATTTCTTATCCTTTTTTTTGGGGGGGGGGGATGGTTGGTATTTCCTTGCACCATTGATCCCATTCTATCCACTATGTCATGCCTTGTACAGCTATCACTCTTTTGACAGTTGACTAGATTGTTTCTGGTTCCTCTTTTATCATATCCTTAAAGCTTAAGATCATCAAGTACTTTATTCTATTTTGTGTATTTTATCTATTGTATTATATAATGTCTCAAACTCTACATTGAAATATTCTTTTATGCAGGCTTTTCCACTGGATTTAGTACTCTTTTCTGGTTGAGGACAACTTAAGGTGTGTCCCTCATTGAAGATTTTTTTTTGAAAATTTAATCCAACTTTAGATGGAACGGAATTGGGTAAAGCTCAGGAATAGAGCTCTTCCTGAGTATAGACAAGGAATTAAAGACTTCCTTGATTTTGCATTTGAGCATACAACAATGGGGGATAAAATTTATTGTCTATGTAAGAAATGCAATAACTACTTTGCAAAGACCAAAGATGATGTTGAGGCTGTTGATCTAACACTCAGATATTTTTCTTACAATATCCTAGTCTTGCCATTTCTATATTTAAGCATTACTGATCATGCACATGCATTAGATGGCATAGAGCTATCATATTGTCTGGGCTTATTCAGAGTTCAGGCATTAAAGTTGAGAGAGCTTATTATATTCCACCACTTTTTATATGCTGTAGGGTTGTTGAAAGTGTGGGAGAAGATGTAAATGAAGTAAGTGAAGGAGATACTGTCATCCCTACGTTCATGCCAAATTGTGGAGATTGTGGAGATCAACTCAAGTTCAATTGTACTAGCTGATAACTTCTTGCTTTGGAGATGACGATGAAGAATAAAATGTATCAAAACTTTTAACTTTTGGACAGATTTGGTCTTTGTACAAAGTGTGGTTGTTGATATATTTTCTCTTAAACAATAATTGACATATTGGCAGTTTGTATGCGGTCCCTAATCTGTTAATTTGTAGGTTTAAGTTTAGAGATCAAAGAAAGTGTAATTGTAGCAATATACCACTTTTGCTATACATCAATATCATAGCATATCATCTCAACAATTGTGAATTTGTGTGTGTGTATATATATATATATATTTAATAAATGATTGTGGGTTTTTTTTTTTAATAAAATAAAATCTTATTTTGAGGGTCAAGAGACCCCTTAAATAACCTTATTTATCAAGGGTTGTAAATATAATTCTTTTAAACCTTGGTAAAAGGTTATTTAAGGGTCTCTTGACCCTCAAAATAAGATTAGAGCATTTGTTTTAAGGGTCACGAAGGCCTTTAAAATTTCTTTTTTGACGGTATATGTTTCGAAGGTTATCAAGGGTCAATTGGACTCTTAAAATAATTTTTTTAAAGGTTTTTTAATACTTTTTTTTAAGGGTTTTGACCCTTGAAAAAAAGTCAGATTTGTTGTAGTGATGGGATGTTGCCTAATGAATATTTAGTTGGCTATTGCCAGATGAGATTAAATTCCATAAGGATGGGGTGTAAAACCCATATTTTACCCCTCCAATCCTAACATGCTACATCATCTTATCACATATTTATCACATCATTTGTATATAATTAATTTAAAGTTGAATTTTAATTTGATTTCCGATTTCCATACTAGCATTCCTTTCATCATGGGATATGATTATTCAGTCCACAATATCAAAGATTTTGAGTTATAAAATTCTTTGTATAGACTTACAGAAAAGTTACAGTGATTGGAATTTGAAAGAATATTATTGTCAAATTCTCAAAAATTTCATTAAAAAAAACTTATTTACTATTCAACCAATCGAGTATGAATTGGAATATTGAGAAGAATTTGCATAACCAATATACAAACCATAGGCACATCTAAAATCATCAAACACGATTGGTTCCAGAAAAGAAAACCATGCACAACCCAAATATATAATCCAAATACTGTGCACGAAATGCTCTTCTTTTCTAATAAATCAGATCATTCACATAAGGCATAAAATAAATTAGAATTAGAAATCCAAGAATAAAGAAATACAAATATAAGAAAACTCAAGAACACCCAAAAAAGATGTAATCTTTATTCCCTCACTTAAGCTCTATACCTTAACTTGTTTTAATTAAACATCTAGTACAAGTAATAGGCAACAAGTGACACAAGAGAAGCACCAACGAAAGAACCAACAACTGGGAAAGTTGCTGAGGCACCACTGCTTGGTCCTGGTGCTGGAGCTGGAGCTGGAGTTGGGGAGTAATGATGATGATGATGGTGATGATGGCCTTCATGAGCCAACACTGCAATCATTGAGGCAACAAAGAAAAGAACAGCACAAAGGATCTTCACCATTTCCATTGAGGCAAGAGTGAAAGGCAAAAATCTTGCAAATAAATGTAAGGATTATATCACCAACAATTCACCTTTGGTATTTGGGGGCTGTTGAATGAGGGTTGTGATTGAGGGGAATTTTATAGGAGATAACTGAGATTTTTTTTTTTTGGAAGGAAAAAAGGAGGTGATTTTAAGTTTCCTTTTTTAAACATTTTATTTGGTAGGCTTATGATTACTTGATTTTGTTTGGTAAGAGGGTCAAGGATATAAAAGGTATTTAAATTAATGATTTTTGAGGTTTTAAAATTCTTTTTGAGAAGAAAAATAGATAATTTTGAGGTTTTAAACTTGATTTCTGGTAAAGTTTGTACAAGAAAAAAAAATTGAATAATGCTAGAGATATAAACTATTTTACAAATTTTTTTACAAACTGTTGATGTGATGAATAATTATTGGTAAATGAAAAGTGATATTAATAGTGGGCCTAGATGAAAGCCAATAAGTAGTTGGCCACATCAATATATTGTAAAAATGTTTTAAAATAGTTTGTGATTATAGTATTACTCAAAAAAATTTGGTGGGTGTGCGGTATGCCTTTAATTATCTTGAGTGGTATCTCAGTAATAAATGTAAACAACATTCGTCATATTTACATTTGGGATTTGTGAATGTGAATTTCATCTCATATGTATTTGTTTGGGCCGTTCATGAATGTGAATTCCTTTAGAATATAAGACAATTGTCATGTAAGTAAAAGCCAATTGGTGTCTTAGTTTAATGATAAAGAACAATTATTAGAATTAGACATTATAAGTTAAAACTCTTCAAAAATAAAAAATATGGTTATCACATAATTTGTATAAGATAATTAAACCTTGTAAGTGTTGATTAAGCCATTTATGAGAACTTCTAAGGATGGAAAAAATGCCTTATCTCATTAGACTCGCTTTGTTTCATGTGGGTTATTTTATTTTATTTGGTGAGGTGATGGTGTGGGGACATGTTTTTCTCTTCCAATAAGCTATGAAGAGAATTCCGTTTAAAATTACTCTTTTATTCTAAAAAACTACAACTAAAAGATGCCAGGAGTACTACTTTAGATATCCTATTTATCTCTTTACATTAAGGTTTTATTTTTTTTTTTTATTTTTTTTTGTGTGGAAAATTATACTTCAAATTTTAAACCTCTAATTTAGGAATAAAATAAATTAAATCCTGTAATTTTAAAAGTAACATTTAAAAAAAAATTAAAAAAGTAACAAATTAGTTACTCATTTTTTTTTTGATTGCTTACAACAAGGGAGAAGGGAACCCAAGCTTTTCTGTGATAACACTGAATCAAAAGTCTCTTTGGTCACTAACACAGTTACTTGGATAGTTGATTTTGTGCTGAAGTTTCTTTTTTCCAATTGTTAAATTCATTCGTAATGGTTGTTCCAACTTCCAAGATCACAACTTAAGAAAATAATAAAAATAGTCTTTATGTGATAATTGGGGCATTTCCCAGGGAAATGTCATATGTTTTGTGTTCTTGCACTTTTAAAAGGCTGAATAGAATGGAGTGTTTTGCAGCCTATTAGTATGGGTCCTCATCAAATTTTCCCCCCGACCAAATGCTTGTTCTGAGGCATAGTCTTTGGCTACTCTATGCTAGCCAGCCACTTATCCCACATAGAGGATAACAAACAGGTTTAGAAGTTGGGTAAATGCTGTGTATACACATGTAAGTAAAATTTCACATTAAATATATGCTAATGACAAGTGTGGGTAGTTAATAACTTAATATAACATGGAAAAAGTTAATGGATGTCTTAAGAACATTGATTTATAAAATTTTTATGGTAAAAGAAAAAAACTATTAATTTTCTTGACCATTTTTTTTAAATATATTTCCATACAAGTTGTGTTAAAACTTTCTTAAAATAGTTTATTAATAATTGCCCAAATGGCTCCTTTAACATGGCCCATATAACATAGTTAGTCCCAAACGAATAGGTTTAAGCTTTTGCATTAAATGATGTTCCTATATATCATGTTTTGGAGTGTCCCTAAAACAATCTATAAATTTGATAATTTAGATTAAGATCCTCAAGAAGGCTATAAAATTCCTAAAATCTTAATTAACACAATAAAATCCAATATACTGATTTTTACAATGGTTAAATACAATTTTGTGATTTATTGTTCATATGAGTATTGCATTAAAATGTTATGTAATGTTATATTAATTACTTAATTAGGAGTCTTCCCTAATCGTTTTCCCCAACAATAAATTAACAACGATTTTTTTTAAAAAAAAAATCTATAAATTGGATAATTTAATTGGAGTACGATCTTCAAATAGGCTATAAAATTCCTAAAACCTTAACTAACATGATAAAATCTAATATACTCATTTTACAATGGATGAATAAAATTTTAGGAGTTACTTTTCATATGAGTAATGCATTGAAAAGTTGAGTAAGGAATTTTCTGAAAATCTATGATTTTTAACAACATTTAAAAAGCATGCACAACTTGTACAAAAAATAAATTAAAAGGAGTCATGCATAATCCAAGATTTTATAACCTATTAGAATGCTTTTCCATAGTATCAAATCATTCAAATGTAGTACGTGCATAAAAGAAATATATAAGAACTCTAAGAAAGAAAAGTTAAAAGGAAATCTAAAGAGAAAAGACCAACAAATTAGTAATATATTCTCATTAATCTTGTAAAATATTCTTCTTCTTCTTGAAGCTCCCTCTTTCTTCAATTTCCCATTTTCTCTCTTTCATAAATATATAAATCTAGTGCAAGTAGTAGGCCACAAATGACACAAGAGAAGCACCAACCAAAGAACCAACAACAGGCAAGCCAGCTGAGGCTCCACTGCTTGGTCCAGGTGCAGGTGCAGCCTGTGCAGGTGCAGGAGCTGGTGAGCTCGTATGATGATGGTTATGAGCCAACACTGCACTAAGTGAGGCAGCGGCGAAGAGCACAGCACAAGCGATCTTCTTCATCTCCATTGTGGTGAAGCGTGATCGGCAAGAAACTCAGATACAGAATTTGAAGAGTTTTCACCTATTGATGCCTTTGGAATTCGCAGCCTATTCAATGAGTTGGGGTTGAGAGGCATATATAGGGAGAGAGGGTTGAGCTTTTTTTGGAATGAAAGGTTGTGGTTTGTTTGATTTCCTTGCCTTCTATTTTTAACAATTTTGTTTTGGAAGGACTTCATTTACGCGGGTTGTTTTTACATATCAGAATCGTCTAGAATTTTTAGAGTAACTATATGAAATTCTTAAAATATTGTTCATCCATTGTAAAATGAGTGGATTAAATTTTGTTACGTGGTTAACATTTAGTGTGCGTTTGACATTGGCTTAAAAAATTAGTTTTTTTTTTTACTATTTAGCTTATTTTTGTTACTATTCATGAGTCTCATTGCACTTTTTGGTATTATTCATAGGTCTAACTGTACAATTTCAGTTACTTTTAGCTTTTAGCAAAATTTTTTCAATTTAAGCTAAATAAGCTGTTTCCAAAATGGACCCTTAATATGTATTTAAATTATTGACGAAATGACAAAATCAAACTTAATCACTTCAAAATGAATTGATAGAATTTTAGGAACTATATGGTGCTTTACCCTAACAACTTTCGAGGATGTTAATCTATTTTTACATGTATGAGGATGTTTAAATGAAAGTGATTTAGCTTATTGGTTTAAGCATGTTTTGTGGTAATGTTTGTTAGAGCAAACTGGGAGAAATAGAGAATTAAATGATTAAGAGGGATTGAGATCAGGTGCAATATCTAGGGTATAACTTTAGATTGTTGAAATTGAGAGTTGATTCTCAACCATTGAATAAAAAAGTGAAAAAAGTTAAAAAAAATTAAAGTTAAAAAAGTAAGGCAAAGAGGTGAACCATGTTGTTTGAAGCGTCCAAGTGAGATTGGGACTGCATATGTAATACATGAATCAATTATTTGTGTGGTCATGTCCAATGCTGAGATGACTAGACTCTCCAAAGAATGACATAGGGCATCAAGAGCCATGTTAGGTGGCTCTGAAATGAACTTGGAAATATATATATAAACAATGGGCATGGGCCAAAAAAAAAAAAACTTTAAGAATAAATAGATATAAATAACTATTTTAGTAATTTGTTTTCACCATGGTTAATTACTTATATATCGTGCTTTTATTTTTTTCATTTTCGTTGGGGATGATTTGTACTTAGAGACTATTGTTGTTAGAGTTATATTAGCCCATCAGTATAAGCCTTAAGCCTATACCAATGGGCTAATATAACTCTAATAGTACTCTGAGTTGTATGCCTTTTAGCTGATCAACAGAGGGAATAGATTGCAGTTGTAAGGTACCCTAAAGAAAATGGTGATGAAATAAATGGCAATTGAAGTGTATTTTACTACGCAGAAGATCCCACTCAATTTGTCGTTCCGCTACTAGGTACTGCTTCTATTTAGAGGATAAATTGATTTCTTAGTGAAGTAAGAAGCAAACTATTGTTGCTTGAACGAGTACTAAGGTTAAATATCGTGTCGTAGATGACACCACTATTGAACACATTTGTTTGCACTCTCTTAACAAGCACATGACATCTCTATTTCTACCATCTCATCAATTTATTGTGATACACAAAGTGCTATTTAGATGTCAAGAGTTTTGTAATTTAATGACATAGTAATTCTCCTTTATTAAGAGTGCCCGTGTTTGAATTTCTCATTTCATCATTTCTATTATTGTAACCATAAAAATAAATAAAAAAGGAAAAAAAATAGAGCTATATTTTTTTTTTTTTAGAGAAAATGTAGAGCTATATTTAGATTGGTCACAATAACTTTTTATTTATATTTTTTTATTTTTATTATTTTTTTATGAAAGGACAAAACATATTAAGATTGACTGTTATTAAAAACCACATAAAATTTTATCAATTAAATTAATTAGGAGTTAGGATGCACGCTTATATGTAGATTTGGAGATTCCCTCACAGTAGAATCATTATGTACATTTTAGCAAAAACAAAAGAGAATAAAATACTCCCTACAAAAAGCATAGTTTAATTATCACGTTTCCTAAATGTGACATTAGTTTAATTGTTTTCAATCACATAAAAAAAAAAAAAAAGAGTTCAATTGTTTTTAAAGTTTTCAATCTAGGTAGTTGGCATCAATTTTATATGTCAAAGATTCCGTTCGAACCCATTGGCATAAATTTTAATACATCATATTCTGTATTTTATAGTTAAACTAATTTAAGGGTTCAGAGAATAGGTGCTTTTAAGGCATTTGTTAATAGATTATTTTAAAAAGTTTTGATATTATTTTTATGGAAAATATAAAAAGTTGTGTAAAAATTTAAAAAATTTTCTATAAAGTTTTTGGGTAAACTACGTATTTGATTATTATAATTTATACCATATTTCAATTTGGTCCCTAACCTTTCAACTGTGTAAATTTGGTCCCTAACCTTCAATACCATGTTACCTTAGTCCTTACTGTTATCTCTTGGATGGATTAGATTGACACGACACTGAAAGGTTAGAGATAAAATTGACACAATTAAAAGATTATGAATTAAATTAAAATATGGTATAAAAAAAAAAGAAATCATAGTTTACCAAAATTATTTTTTAAAATATTTTCTAATACAATGTCCTTAGGTATCAATTAACTTTTCCCATAATTTAAAGCTCCACTAATGGATTCTAGGATTATTTGAATGGTAGTTGTATAAGTTTGGTACAGCCTAATCCGCACTACTGTTTGAAAGTAAAACCCCCGTCCCCAAGGCCCCAACCCCGACATATCTTTATCAGCTCAATAAAAGCTCAATATCCTATTAGTTGATTGATCATAAAAGACAATACATGTACGATTAATAATTGAATTGTGCTTATATAAGAACAGTTTCTTTTCTCTGCCTCTTCAATTCCATGATAACTTCCACAATTTTGCATTTTTGGGCATGATAAATTTGTAAAATTCTTGTTCTTATAACTTATACTGCTTCCTTCTCAAAAAAAAAAAAAAAAAAAACCTTATACTGCTTCTGTCCCAGTTTGTTTGTCATCTATTCCATTTTGGAATGTTTCAAAATATTATCTTATTTTTAAAAATAAAAGTCATTAATTTACTAATGTTTCTATTATACCCCTACTTTATTTTCAAAACTATTTGAAAATAAAACTAACAAATTTTTAAAAAATCAATCTAATTGGAGCACTTTTTTAGTTGTCTCATTAAAAATAACTCTTTTAAAAAAAAGCTGATATATTTATTTAAGGGTAGTTTTGTAAACTTATACTCCCTGCGTTCCACTTTGTTTGTCTTCTATTTCATTTTGGGATGTCCCAAAGTATTGTTCTGTTTCTAAAAATAAAAGTAATTAATTTACTAATGTTCCTATTATACCCCTATTAATTTACTAATTCAATTTTTTGATAAATTTATTTAAGGGTAGTTTTGGAAACTTTTACATTTTTAAAAGGTAGACAAGACAATAAATGATGTTCCCTTAAAAAGTTTGACTTTTTAAACAGGACAAACAAATTGAGACGAAGGAAATATAAATATATATCCCCAAGTCTTTGTTGAAACAAGATGAAATTGGAATTTTGACTTGGGCATATATACTTGAATGTTTCATTTCACATGCTAGCATCAATTTCATTTCCCATCTCTATCTTATGGCTAAATACATCACAGTCAAGGTTATTGATAATTGCTATCTCTCTCCCCCACCTAATGCAGCTCCACAAACCTCTCTCCCTCTAACCTTCTTTGACATACCATGGCTTTTCTTCTCTCCTGGCCAAACTTTGTACTTCTATGAATATCCCTACTCAACTACTTATTTCACATCCACTGCCTTTCCAAACCTCAAGAACTCCCTCTCTTCGACCCTCCAGCAGTACTACCCTTTTGCTGGAAACCTCAAGTCACCACCAAAACCTGGCAAGCCTGAGCTTGTTTACACAGAAGGTGACAAGGTTCAGCTCACACTTGCTGAGTCAAATGGGGATTTCAACTATCTTTCAGGTAATCATCCAAGAGACGTCAATGAATTCTACCAACTTGTGCCAAATTTGCCAACATGTTTCTCAGGTGAAAAACAATTACTTCCTTTGCTTGCTGTTCAAGTTACTGTTTTCCCGAATGCTGGAATCTGTATTGGACTCACACACCACAATGTTGCTTGTGATGGAAGGACTTTCAACAATTTCATGAAGACTTGGGCTTGGTATTATAGTCTTGGAGACTACTCTTCTCCCATCAAGACTCTACCTTGTTATGATAGGTCAGTCATCATTGACACATGTGGGCTTGAGGCTATTTTCTTGAAGGATTGGTGGAGCAAAAACTCTTCACAAGAAATTGTTGTTGGTACAAAAACAAATGTAGATTTGTCCAACATGGTTAGAGCCACTTTTGTGATGAGTTTGAGTGATATGGAGAGGATCAAGCAATGGATATTAGCTCAATGCAAAAGGAAAAATAAGTCACACCCAATACATTTATCACCAAGTGTATTAACTTGTGCATTTGTATGGGTTTGTTTGCTTAAAACCCAAGTGGGTGTGAATGAGAAATGTGTTGGTGAGGAGCCAATTTATTTCGGCTTTAATGCTGGAGGTCTTACTCGTTTGGAATATCCAGTGCCCACAACATATTTTGGAAATTGCATTGGGTTTGGCAGGGGAATGGCAAAGATGAATGAGTTACTAGAAGAAGATGGAATTATAGTTGCAGCTGAAGTGTTTGGAAACACTGTTAAGAGGTTAGACAAATCATTTTTTGGAGGGGCAGAGAAGTGGATTTCAGATTGGGAGGTGATGTTTGGATCTGAGCTCCATGTCATGGTTTCTGGGTCTCCAAAGTTGGATCTTTATGAGACTGATTTTGGGTGGGGGAGACCCAAAAAGATTGAGGAGATTTCAATTGACACTACCAGAGCCATTTCATTGACTGAGAGTAGAGATTTGGAGGGTGGCATTGAGGTTGGCTTAGCCCTACCTAAACCTGAGATGGATGCTTTTGTTACTTTGTACACTGAAGGTCTCAAGGCCCTTCCTTGATTCACTCCTGCTTCAATGTAAGTCTAGGATCACCAAATTTTTCACAATTGCTTGTGCCTACTGTGATTCATGTATATAATCAATGAGTTGTGAAAAAAATTGTATCCTAGCATTGCTCTTCTTTCTTCAGGCCTGAGTGTGCAACATGTCCCTCATTTCTTTTCTGGGTAAGATGCTTAACATGTTCTAATTTGACCATATTTGCATTTGGGAATACACTTTACAAAGAGGACCCCACGAAGACATATTCCAGACAAAGTTTCAATAATTATGTTCCTTTCACCATGATTATTCATTGGAAAAACTTAGCAGTATTACTTTTTTATTTTTTGAAAATAACTTAGCAGTATTTTCTAAGGTTAGGCAGAGGAGGATCCATGTCAAATTCCTTAAAATTTTCTCACTATTTTAAGATAAGAATCTACTTTTTAGCTTCACCTCCTTTAAAAATGCTCTTACCTTATTTCTTATCATTTGTGGGTGAGAACTTTTGTTGTACTCAAGGACCTTGTACAAAGTACTAGGCTTTGTTGTACATAGCCATATTTGTCAGTCATTAGAGGCTGGTCTTGTTAGATTTGAGATTGTTTTTAGAGTCAAGTTCGGAATTCAATACCAACACAAAGAAGACCAACTTTATCACTTATCATTGCATTTTTAAGCCTAAAAAGGAATTAAAACCTAAACTTCAAGGGCATGCAGACAAAGGTACTTTGATTTATATCCAATTGTAAAGCAGATAACAACATAGTGTAGATCCATCAGTAAAACAACATTTTATTTTTTTGCTAATATCAGTAACAATAATTATAAAAAATATAGTAACAATAATTATAACAAATAAAATGAAATAGAATAAAAATAACACGATATATAAGTCCAGCAGTAATAAAACATATGGATCCAACAGTAGAGATAGTAAACTGTTAGCATAAATTTTTTATAAAATGAGAGTAAATTTGAGTGTGATAAAGAGAAAGGGCATGACTACCAGTGATGCACAAGAGTAAACTGGTTAGTTTCTATTGTCAATCTCTAGCCAAAGTGGAGTGGGCTTTTCCCACATAAACACTTTTCTTTGCTTGAAGGGGTTTTGAGGGAAGTGAAGTGAAAGAAGGAAAATGAGTGGTTTTTTTTTTTTTAGTGTATTTGAGCTTGGACAACAAGGTAGTTTTATGTGATAGATGAAGATATGACAAAAAAAATGGACATGAGGGGATGAGAGAAATAATATGGGCTGTGTGCCTTGATTCATTGAGGAAACAAATGGACCATAAGTTCAATCATCCATGTAACAATAAAAAAATGAGTTAGTGAGCCCAATTTGTAAAGCGAGAAAATAATATAAATTATAAGCCCATCTTGTGATGTAAAAAAATTATGGGCGATAAACTTGTTTCATGAAGTGAATGGAATTTTGGCCCATAACCTAACTCAATTAAATGAAGAATCTTGGGCCCAATTGATGTAGTTGGATGAATGTTGGGCTTCAAATGAGCTTTGGCCCAAAACCTATCATTTAAAAAAAAATCATGCTTGAGATGGCCTGAGTTGACTAATGAGATTATGCCACGTGGCCTAAGAGTGAGAAAAAAAAAAGACCTCAAACACACTTATTAACTAGAATGTCATCATATTAAAAAAAAAAAAAAAAAACTAGAATATCATACATGTATGGGAATGTTAGGTGAATGAAATGCCTAAACTAGTTATGTGAAGGAAAAAAATTAATATAGATTTGTAAGCTAATGATTGAATAAAGATTAAAAAAAATCATATGGAGGATTCTATGAAGCAATGAATTCAATTTACTATTGAGTCTTGTGATTTTTTTTTAGAGAAATCCATAGTCCATAGCCTATCCCTCAAAAGTAAAAATCTTGTACATTCTTTTTTGTTGTTATCCTTTTGAGATATCCACAGTTTTTTAATATAGATCAGGCAATTGGAAAGATAAGTCCAAGGAGGTGGCCCCAACAAGTACTCTAATCTCATGTGAGGCTGTGAGCCATTATGAATTTATTTCATTTGTAAACTTTTTCAAAATTTTAAGGCATATTTCTCACTATCGAACAAATTTTATGGGTCCTCATTCACTCACTTATCAAAACGTGATACTTGCTACTTGCTATTCACAATATAATGCCAAAGACCTTATCAGCTTTTACTAATGCCTTAGCTTATTTTTGATTTACACTTAATAAGCAAAACCACATTTTAATATAAAAGATTTTTTTTTAGTACATTACATTCATGTATTTACTATTCATGCAACGGTATTTGATATTTCTGAAAGGTGCTCTATTCGCTTGTAACTAGCGTTTGAAATTAGATAAAATAAATCTTAATTTTTGTTTTTCTTGTGATGGACCTGGAGAGGGGGAAACATGTCAAGTATCCACATCTTAGTATCAAGAAGAAAAGAAAGCAAAAATGATTTATGTACTAGTAGCGAGCAAAAAATGGGAGTAGGCAAAATCATGAACATCTTGTGGGAGAGCAATACGAGCGTCATGGTTGATAGGTGAAAGTCCAATAGCTGATAGTTGAAAGCATCACTAACTTATGCTTTGACTCGAGTAGCACGGTGTACATTTAGAGTTTGAAATTACCTCACAGTAGAATCACTCTGTACAATTTGGCAAAAATAAAATAGAATAAAAAAAAATTATGTTTTAAATATTAGAATTTCAAAAGAAACAAATTAAACATTGAGGTTTTAAAAAGTAACAAATTAAGTGTGCGTTTGGTTTTTGCTTAAAAAGTCAGTTTATTTTACTATTCAACTTATTTTTGTTACTATTTATGGACTCCACTGCACTTTTTGGTACTATTCATGAGTTCCACTGTATTATTTCAGCTAATTTTTACCTTTATTTACGGTACTTTCAGCAAAAAATTTTCAGTTTCAACAAAATAAGCGTATCTCAAACTGACCCTAAGCTTATTGTTTCAAAAACAACAAATTAATCCTTGATATTTTAAAATTTTAAAATTAAATGTTAGCTTATTTAAGTGTAACAACATTGTATTAGGGATTTAACATAGGCTAGGGGTTTAATTTGTAAATATTGTGTTTAGTTTGTTACTTTTTTGAAATATAACATTTAATTTTTAATTTTTTTTAAAAAAGTATAGTTTAATTTACTATTTTTAAAACTATAGGATTTGAATTGTCATACTTCCTTATTGTAGGGTTTAAAATATAATTATTCTAATAGAATAAAGTGCTTTTTTTTTTTTTTTTTTTTTGAGGTGAATAGAATAAAGTGCTTTGTACATAAAGCATAGTTTAATATTTCCCAACTTCATCACGCTTCCTACATGAAAAATGTGACATTAATTTAATTATTTCCCAAGTCAAAGTTACCATCTAACTAGTTGGCACCAAATTTTTTTTTTTTTTTTTTTTTTATATGTAAGTTTCCTTCTACCTGGTTGGCATCAATTTTATATGCATCATGTTCTGCATTTTCCATTTTTCTATATGTAAAAACGGGGTTGTTCTATGGTACCCTCATTTTTTTTTAGGGTGTACCGTACCCACTCAAATCTTGACCCTCAATTGTAATAGTTTTAATCCTGACCGTATATATAATTTTAGTGAATACCAATTACCGGTAGAGCAAGTTTCCATATAAAAGCAAAAGCAAAACCTTAAAAAAACCAAAACAGATCTGTTTCTCTCTTGCGTTCACTCAATTCTGGGGGCGAACCAAGCTTTGTGTCCATCGATCTCCTTCCCACATTTCTTGACTCTCTATTTGATTTTGAGATCGTCGAATATGGGTATTGGGTATGGCCGTTTATAAAATTATTGGGATATGTTCTTAAGAGATTCTTCTTCTCAAGCTCTATTTGATATCTTTGTTTCTCCTTGAAATAGGTTGCGCTTTGCGATGATGATGAGTTTCTTGTTCTAGCCACTTGTGATAGGATTTGGTTAGTTGGTTTCCATCTAGGTTCTCTTATTAATGTATTTTTTTTCTCTCTAATTTGTGAAATTTACTCTGAATGCTTTAGGGACTGTATTTGTTAAGTGGTACTCTGAATTCAAAACTTTGTGAATCTGGTGAAAGCGTAGATGGTCTTATGTGTATGATGATAAACTAGGCTTTAGGTGTTTGCCATTGCTTTACTGGTTTTGTTGGAAGTGCTTACAAGTCCTGAGGGCACATTCAGTGCAAAAGAGAATTGGAAATCTGCTTCTTGGATTACACTCGCAGAAATCAGTTGTGATAACTTATGTTCATTACTTTTGACTTTTATGTTATGGTTGATAATGTCTTGGGCATCATTTTAGCTACTAAATTTAATTGGGTCGTCAATTATTTTTATTTTCAATTGTTTAGAAAAGTTGGTATTGGCAATTTGGCACATAATGTGATGGAAGGGTTCTGCAAGTGTTTGTCACAATTGGACATTAATGTTATGGAGAACCTTTTTTTTTTTTTTTTTTTTTTGCATGCTTTCTAACATAATTAACTTTACTCCATCTCTTGTATAAAACCTTGACATTGAAGGACTTCTAGGAATATCTATTTGAATGTAAAAATGTTGACTTGGTGTAGTTGTTGAGGGTTTGAATGATCTAATTATTTTTATTGATTAGTCTATGAGTCTGTAAACTTTAGGAGCAACACCAAGATCTTTGGGTTCCAACATTAAAGTTCAGAGTTGTCAAAATATGACTTGATTATTGATATTCAGTTATACTATTGGCTGAGGACAATAGCAAAAATATTTTATTTTTGTGTGTAGCATCATGTAATGTCTAAATTTTGGAGATACTACTGCTATGTGTGTTGGGCTATGCCCTCATTTGATTCTCTGGTTTGACATATTTTGATTATGTTTTTATTTCATAGATTTGGCTGTTTTTACTTAGTTCCTTTTTTTCCCCTTACTAGGGAGATGCAGATAGTGCACTGGAGCAGAAGTCCGACAACAATAGATTAAAGGGAAGAGAGAATCAAGTTATCTTTGTGTTTAAGGAATTCTGTTAAGAGAAAAGATAGTGTGGTCTAAGGATGTTGAGTACTGCCAATCAGTTATTCAAAACATTGATAGCTTTAGCTCTTTCATGTCTTGTTATTTAATTTTGGTTGTTCAACAATTGTTAGTATCAAGTTATGATATTTTGCACTCAATGTTGAACTCAGTTATTTAAAATATTAGCAAAAATTGAGGTAAATACCAAGTCTTGAATTTTATTTCCTTATTGTTGTTAAACGTTAGAACTCAGTAAAAAAAAAATTTTAATTTTAAATTTGCTTGAAATAAAAATCTAATGTATGTCAATTAGATGGTAACTTAGAACATTGATCTTCTATGGATTTCTTTGGCTGATGAGAATTTCGAGGTTCCTTTGGCTTTCCTCAGTGAGGTAATAGCTTCAAAAACTTGTAGTGAACCTATAATGAACACATTACAGCCTATGCTGACATATATCTTTATTGGTGTTTAAAGGGATGAAATGTTGCTAAGAGAATTTTATTTTTTTTCATGTGGAAGCTCAATTAGATGGAGCTAATAATGAGACTTGACCGGTACAAGGAAATCTCTTAGTCGTGAGACTGAAGTTGCTATCTTTGGGCTTTCTGGTTTTGACCTAGACAAACGTATTCACATATGGTTTAAATGTAGTATAAAGATATTATTGATATAAACTCTTACTTTTTCTGTTTTTTCTTATATATATCCTTGTATAAGGAGCAATGCAGATGTTTATATGTGAGCGTCAAGTCCACTAAAAAGGCCATTCTTTCTCTTTCTCTTCAATTATATGCAGTTTCTGAATGTTTTGTTAGCAATTGCGATGTTCGCCTTTTTGGCTAAAACGTGAATATCTTGAATCACAAATCAGTACTCTTGCATTAGGTCATTCTACAGTACCTACCTATTTTTTAAGTAGGTACCGTACCCACCCAAATCTTAGCCGTTTATTTTTATTGTTTCAATTTCGACTGTTTATTTAAGTTTAGTGGTAAACCTAATTCTAGCATAATGGGTAGCGTATAAAAGTCAAAACAAAACCAAAAAGAAAAGAAAGAGACAGAGTACGAATGATTTGGTAAAAAAATAGAGAACGAAAGAGGGCAAAAGCAATGTGCCACTACCACCGCTCACCATCCACAACCTTCAGATCATCTGCCACTATCACCGGTAATAATATTTTTTAGTATTTGAGAAGTTGTTTATTTATTTATGAGATTTAGGTTTTTTTTTTTTTTTTAGGTTAGATTTGATCTAGGTATTTTAGAATTGAGGAGCTAGGTCTTGTGTAAGAATTGGGTTTTTTATTTCTTTTTTTCTTTTCCTGATTTTGGGTTAATTTGTTTGGGTATTTCAGCTTGATTTGGTTTAGGTATTTTGGGTTATATGTTTTCTAGTTTCCAGTGATGATTTGGGGACAAAAGTCCAAGCACTGAAATTATATTAAGCATTCAAAAATATTGACAATTTGAAACTCTTTTTCATGCATGATTAAGCATTCTATAATGTTTTTGTTCCCCTTAGGGTGATAATCATGCCTAGGAGGGTTGAGTTTTTGCCTACTTTGGCTGGTGTGTCTGCACTATTATTGTGGTATGTAATGCAGAGTCTTTGGGTTTCACAAGTATTTCGATAAGTTTCTAGGTTTCGGGGGCATTACGGTCATTTTTTATGTTCTAAGCGTATTTAAGTAATTTTTTAGGTTATAGGGTCATTTTGGTCATTTTTTAGGTTTCAGTGTCATTCAGTTATTTTTTAGGTTCTAAGGGTCTTCTGGTAATTTTGAAGGGTTTCGAAAGTATTTTGGTCATTTTCAAGTGTTATGGGGTATTTTTGGTCATTGTTTTAGGTTTCTTGGTTATTTCGATAATTTTTTTTTTTTATGTTTTAGGGTAATTTCGGTCATTTTTTAGGTTTTAGGGTCATCCGGTCATTTTTTAAGTTCTAAGGGTATTTTGATCATTTTTTAGGTTCTAAGGGTATTCCGGTAATTATTGAGGGTTTTGGGGGTATTTTGGTCATTTTATAGGTTTCAAGGGTATTTCAAAATTTTTTAAGGTTTCAGGGTCATTTCGGTCATTTTTAAGGCTCTATTGGTATTTCGGTCATTTTTTAGGTTTAAGGTGCATTATGGTCGTTTTTAAGGTTCTAAGGGCATTACTATCACTTTTTAAGTTACAAGGTTATTACAATCATTTTTTAGGTTTCATGGTCATTTAGGTCATTTTTTTAGTATCTAATGGTATTTCAATTATTTTTTAAGTTTTGAGGGTATTTCAGTCATTTTCTTAGATTTTAGGGTCATTTCGGTCATTTTCTAGGTTTTAAGGATATTCCAATAATATAATTTTTAAGTGTTAGGATGCGTTTTGGTAATTTTTGTATATTTAAGGGTATTTTGAAAATTTTAGAGATTTTAGGAATATTTTTGTTATATATATTCGTCGATTATTAGGTAATTCGGTGGGATTGGGTTGGGTTGGCTAAGCCCATATGTAATGTTGGTATGGCTTAATGTGACGATGGAATTGTCAAATGTGAGTAAAAAAAAAAAGAACCATTGAATGTGATAAAAGTACGGTTACATGTAATGTTGGTACTGCCTAATGTGACAATCGAACCATCAAATGTGAGAAAAAAAAAAAAAATAAAGGAATCACTAAATGTGATGTTGGTACTGCACAATGTGAGGATGAAACCATCAAATGTGAGAAAAAAAGAGAACCACCAAATGTGACAAAAGTATCGTCAAATGTTATGTTGGTACTACCGAATGTGACAATGGAATCATCAAATATGAGAAAAAAAAAAAGGAACCATCGAATGTGACAATAGTACAGTCACATATAATGTTAGTACTGCACAATGTGAGGATGGAACCGTCAAATGTGACAATGGAACTATCAAATGTGAGAAAAAAAATAAGGAAACTATCAAATGTGACAAAAGAAAAGTCACATGTGATATTGACATTGCATAATGTGAGGATAGAACCATCAAATGTGAGAAAAAAAGGAACTACTGAATGTGACAAAGTTACAATTACATGTGATGTTGGTACTACACAATGTGAGAATAGAACCGTCAAATGTGAGGAAAAAAAAAAGGAAACCACAAAATGTGACAAAAGTTCTGTCAAATGTGATGTTGGAATTGTATAATATGAGGATGGAACCGTCAAATGTGAGAAAAAAAATAAAGGAACCACTAAATGTGACAAAAAAACTGTCACGTGTGATGTTGGAACTGCATAATGTGAGGATGAAACCATCAAATGTGGGAAAAAGAAAGAAAGAAGAGAACCACCAAATGTGACAAAAGTACTTTCAAATGTGATGTTTGAACTGCATAATGTGAGGATGGAACCGTCAAATGTGAGAGAAAAAATAAGGGAACTACCAAATGTGACAAAAAAATGTCACATGTGATATTGGAACTGCACAATATGAGGATGAAACCGTCAAATATAAGAAAAAAAAAAGAACCACCAAATGTGACAAAAGAACTGTCACATGTGATGTTGGAACTGCACAGTGTGAGAATGAAACTATCAAATGTGGGAAAAAAAAAGGAAAACCCCAAAATGTGACAAATGTACTTTCAAATGTGATATTTGAATTGCATAATGTGAGGATGGAACCGTCAAATGTGACAGAGAAAAAATAAGGGAACTACCAAATGTGACAAAAGAACTGTCACATGTAATATTGGAACTGCATAATATGAGGATGAAACTGTCAAATAAAAAAAAAAAAAATAAAGGAACCACAAAATGTGACGAAAGAACTGTCACATGTGATGTTGGAACTGCACAATGTGAGGATGAAATCGTTAAATGTAAGAAAAAAAAAGAACCACCAAATGTGACCAAAATACTGTCAAATGTGATGTTGGAACTGCATAATGTGAGGGTAGAACCGTTAAATATGAGAAAAAAATAAGGGAACTACCAAATGTGACAAAAGAATTATTACATGTGATGTTGAAACTATACAATGTGAGGATGAAACTTTCAAATGTGGGGAAAAAAAAGAGAACCACCAAATGTGACAAAAGTACTATCAAATGTGATGTTGGAACTGTACAATGTGGAGATAGAACCGTTAAATATGAGAAAAATAAGGGAACCACCAAATGTGACAAAAGAATTGTCATATGTGATGTTGGAACTGTACAATGTGAAGATAGAACCATCAAATATGAGAAAAAAAAATAAAGAAACCATCAAATGTGAGGATTTGGTAACTTAGTATAGCAAGTGGACTACTAGTGGTACCCACTACCCAAAAAAAAGGGGCACTGTAAAATTACCCGTAAAAACGAAGTGGTTTAAGTCCTTCTATGTTATAGATAACCAATGGGTACCACCAAGTGCTATATAGAATGACTTGCTGAGTACTAGTCAGTCGTGCGGTAGTGTGGTGTGTACCACGCAATAACCAGTCATTCTTCTCTCTCTCTCTCTTACCCATGGCAAAATCCTCCACAATCAAAGTTCTTGAGCACTGCAATGTCTCTCCCCCACTCAATTCAGCTCCACCAATCTCACTCCCTCTAACATTCTTAGACATACCATGGCTATTTTTCTCTCCAAGCCAACCATTGTTTTTCTATGATTATCCCTACACCACTTCTCATTTCACATCCACAACCCTCCCAAACCTCAAGAACTCTCTTTCCCTCACTCTCCAACACTTCTGTCCCTTAGCTGGGAACCTCACAATGTCACCCTTTGAACCATGCAAGCCAGAGATTATATATAGCCAAGGTGACTCGGTTTCATTAACTATTGCTGAATCAAATGGGCATTTTAACCATCTCTCTAGCAATTATCCAAGAGATGTGAATGAGTTTCACTCACTTGTGCCCCAACTAGATGATAAGCAAGTGCTTATTCCTTTGCTAGCTATTCAAGTTACAGTTTTTCCAAAGGCAGGCATTTGTATAGGACTTGCTTACCAACATGTTGTAGCTGATGGAAGGACTTTCAACAATTTCATGAAGACTTGGGCCTCATTTTGTAGCTTTGGTGACTCTTTCTCTATGAAATCATTACCTAGTTATGATAGGAAGGTCATTGTGGATGCACTTGGGCTAGAGGATATTTTCTTGAAGGAGTGGTGGAGAAGAAAGTCTTTAAAAGGTATTGTTATTGGAAGTGAAGCGAATGTAGATTTGTCCAACATGGTGAGAGCAACATTTGTGGTGGGCTTGAGTGACATGAATAGGATTAAATCATGGATTATTGCTAAATGCAATGAGGAAAATAAGTCACTCCCGGTTCATTTATCAGCCTATGTCCTAACATGTGCATTTATATGGATTTGTTTGGTTAAGGCCCAAGAGGAAGTCAATGAGAAATGTTGTGGGGAGGATCCAAATTACTTCGGGTTCATTGCTGGAGGTATTACCCGTTTGGACTTTCCGGTACCCGCTTCATATTTTGGTAATTGTGTTGGTTTTGGTCGATCGATGGCGATTAGGAAGGAGCTAATGGGAGAAGATGGGGTTGTTGTCGCGGCAAGAGCTATTGGAAGCACTGTGAAGACGTTGGATAAGGCAATTTTTGGAGATGCAAAGAAGTGGATCTCGGATTGGAAGGTGTTATTCGGGTCGGATCTCAATGTTATGGTTGCCGGGTCACCAAAATTGGATCTTTATGAAACGGATTTTGGATGGGGAAGAGCCAAGAAGATAGAAGAGATTTCAATTGATTGCGTGAGAGCTATTTCACTCACTGAGAGTAGGGATCTGGAGGGTGGCATTGAGGTAGGCCTATCTCTACCCAAAACTAAAATGGATGCTTTTACCACTTTCTTCACCCAAGGTCTCAGGGCTTTTCCATGATTTATCTATTTTTAAGCAACCCATGATTTATTCTAGTTAAAGAATTCACTTGTTGGATTCATAATTAATGTTTAAGTAAGAACTCCCTCTGAAAAAAAAAAAAAAAAAAAAAAAATATATATATATATATATATATATATGAACGAGTTCATTATTTAAAAAGGCTTGTACATAGGGCAAGACAACTGCTATTATCATTTTAGTTTTAGTAATTAATTAATAATGTGTCTTTTGAATGCTACTCTTCAAGTTGTTGTTGTTGTTGTTTTATTTTTATTTTTATTTTTATTTTATTAAACAACTTCAAGTTGTTTAATAATGGTCCAAGGCATTTGTCCTTGAATGATTCCCTCAATAGAAAGTACTATTTGAATTCCTACTTCAAGTCTCCAACTAACATATCTGTAATTCCGAGTAAATAATTAAAACAATGTTGTTCCTATATATATATATATCCTGCAAGCATGCATATGTAACATCCATTCCATTCATTACATTAGTGTAAGAGTAAGACTTAGATACAGTACTTAGGTACTGTTCATTAGGTTCATCTTTTAAAATTCTGCCATGTGGTTTTTTTCTCATGGATGGAAGTATATTTTTTAAGTTAAATAGCCACATGGCAGAATTTTAAGAGGAGAACCTAAGAAACAGCATCTAAGATATTGTACGTAAGTTTTGTCCTTAGTGTAATATATATGATATGGTGCACATATTTTATTAACTATTTTATTTAGCATAAAAAAATCTCCTAGTCCATATCAAAAAAAAAAAAAAAAAACCACCTAGTCTAATGATTAAAAGAAAGAAATCTAGTTTGTAATGCAGTGACTTTCGAAGCCATGCATCTCTCTTTGATTAATTCCCAACTTCTTAAATAGAAAGTATTATGTAAGCTACTAGTTTTATTTTTGGTGTGGTAAATATGTAAGTTACTGCTTTATATTAGTTAAGTCTCCAACTAATATAAACTACCGACATGCTGGTTGGACTTGGGACAACATATCTCAGGACATGGTTTCGAGTTCTCTACTAAGAGCATGTTGCGACTCCTTGTATTGGTTAGGATGTTATTATGGTCATGCTTAGGTAGGAAAGCCACGTTTGCCACTTCTTTCTAACTATTTTTCTATTATCCTTAAAAAAAAAAAGGTCTCTAGCTAAGATTTGTACATAAGATAAGTGTTGAGGAGATCACAATTTGACTCCTTACAACCACTCTAAAAATAGGCCTGTGGGACATTATGTCGAATGCCATAAAAGATATGAGTGTCTCTTTTATATCACTAATTGATTTTGAGGTGAAATAACATAGCTCACAGTCTGACAAACGATATTACAACCACTCTAAAAATAGGACATTATGTCGAATGCCATAAAAGATATGAGTGTCTCTTTTATATCACTAATTGATTTTGAGGTGAAATAACATAGCTCACAGTCTGACAAATGATATTAGAGCCAAGGTTATGGGATTGAGTCATGGGAGTGTCATTGTGAGGGAGGAATTGTTGAGAAGTCCACAATTCGACTCCCTACAACTACTTTAAAAATAGGCCCACAGAGCGTGATATCAAATGCCATAAAAGATTTGAGTGTGCCTTCCTCATCACTAATTGGTTTTGAGGTAGAATGACACAACTTACTGTCCAACAATAAAGTTGTTAGTGCATGAGATGTAATATAGCATCTATACATATGAATACTTTAGCCAATGCCAAATGGGAGGGATCATTCCTTTCATTAAAGAGGGTTCCTGACTGCTGAGTCCTCGTGGTCCTTCTCTTCCCTTCCATGGATTGTTCAGATCACTTTCTATAATAGTCATCATTTTTGAACATTTTAAAATGGAATTACATGGATGTTCGGAGTATATGCTTGTAGAAGATATATGTACATTAATTTTCGAACCCTCTTTAGTGACTCTTTTTCTTTTTCGTTTTGATTTTTTGTTTTTGTTTATGAAAGTTCAATATATGTCTAAAACACCCTTGAACGTTAAGACCCCCAATTACAAAATTGCCAATTCAAGCTTTATATCAAACAATGTCTGTGTGGAAAATGATAACAAGCTTATAATAGAATTGATAAACAATCTAAACCATAAATAATCACAATCACAGCAGCAATTAAATGGTAAAGATGAAGGGAAGAGAGACGCAAACACAAGGACAACACGCGATGTGTTATAGAAGAGGAAACCAAAGCCCTCGACGTAAAACCTCTCCGCCGCCCTCCAAGCGGTCAATAATCCACTAGAAAATGTAGTTGGGATACATGAACAGCAATAGACCCTCCAAGCCTAATCTACCCAGGTACCTAAGCTCTCCAAGCTTCCTGCTCAATAGAGATTGCGTCGAACCTTTTTCTTTTCTAGCTTACCAGATTCTGCTACTAAACCATAGCATCAACCAATGAATATTGGTTCCTTCCAAACTGCTTCCCTTAGCACCAAATGAACATTCTCACAGACGTGGGTGTGATGAGAAAATGATTTGGTCAATGACCTCTCAAGAATGTAACAATGGAGAGGAAGAGAGTAGAGGAATTTGTAGAGTCTCTTAGATGGAGATTGGGGATGAGGCAATCTTGTTTTTGCTCTAGGGTTTCTCTCACAAAATTCTCTCTGGAAGCTCTCTACATTTCATGGGAATGAGGGGTATTTATACTAGGATGAGAATGGAATGTGAAACGTCAGTTTTTCCCAAACAGGGCATTCTGGTGACTTGACCTTGCGACTAGGTTGAGTCGCGAGTTCAAGTCGCGAGCTAATGGCCTGGCCAGCCTGGGACTTTTGTCCTGTAGTGCAATAGCTGGCGCGACTCTTCAGCTTCTGACATACTTGGCACGTGTGCAACTTCTGGCGACTTGCAAGCCACGAGTCACCCGCGAGATCCGGTCGCGAGTCTCTGTTTTCTTTGCACAATCTTGAGGATTTCTTCACACTTTCTCACTCACTACCCTTACAAGTTTCCCACCTAAATACAGGGTTACTAAATGCTAAATTACAAGCAAATTGGCACGGAATAAAGCCAACAAGATGGTTGATAAAATTCAACCTTACAATCTCTCTCTTTGGCTATTCCGTGACAAAACCCTAAAACAAACTTTAGACTTAACGCGTGAGTTGGGAACAGTTGGAAAACTCACTCACACCTAACTTTAGAATCTGTGAAGCTTTTGAACCATAAGAATAAGTAACTCCTGAAACACAACAACACAATAAGTTCATTGTATGCAGAAAACTTGTAATGCATATGGAGCAAGTACAATGCGATCAAGCACATTGGAATAAAGCAATTAACCATGGCAAGACCAAAAAAAAAAAACAGGTAATCACTACATACAAGTGATCACAATGCTCATTCACACTTGGAATGAACATCCAGACATTCAGGCTGACAAACACAAGGCAAATCACTTGAATGGCCAACACTCAACCAATGCACAGTACATGAAGTATGTGCATCTAGGAACAATCCTACAAGGGCACAAGAGTGACAGTACTTAAAAAGAAATGCATAACATTAAGTTAGAAGTACTGATTTAACAAAGCACAAAGGCTGCATAAAGCAAGGTACAAACCACAAAGCCTACAGAGTGCATAAAAACAAACCCTAAAAGCTTACAAAAGCAATATGGGTACAAAACATGAACAAAAACCTTAACAACGTACAAAGGTACCAAGTACAAACCAAAAGCATAAAGTACTGAATAGTATAAAATGGATACTGAAATGTGATAAAAGCTAAAGATAGAAAAAAGCAATAAACAAAAGCTTGTTAGCTGAAATCTCCCCCTTTCGTTAAGCTCCCCCTGCCAACAGCATCTCCCCCTTTTTGTCATGGAATAGCTAGTCTTCATCATCTTTTAGCTTTCTTTGAATTTGATCCAATTGAGCTTGAATAGAAGTTAACTTCGTATCCCACCAAATGTTCAGATGATGTATGATGGATGTAAGTCCGGACATTTTTGAACTCAGTTCATGAACAGAGGCTACAATAAAGTCTAGCTTCTCGTCGGTGGGGAATGAACTAGAGCGCGAACCACTGTGAGATGCTGAAGCTTCTGTTTTGATTCCTTTCTTGATATGGCCAATGCTAGCGTTGAATGTGTGCATGTTGATTGGACATGATTTTGGGCAAGGAAATTCATTCTTAAAAGGATGGAGCCCTTTAAGCTTCAAAATCCTTGAAATGAGACAGCAAAAAGGAATGCATATCCTTGACTCTATTCGTAGAACAGTTTTGCGAAGGATGTGAAAGATATGAGCACAGATATCAATCTCTACATCAGAAATCAGATCATGAAGGAACAGTGCACGCCCGAGGTTCATATACCCTGTGCTGGATAGGGGGTAGGTTGTGAAACATGACGATCGTAAGCACCCTCAATTTTGGAGGAAGAGATGAAACACTGATTGAGTTTCCATTTGAGGAAAATTCCAAATCTTCTCCAAGAGCTACTCTAAGTAAGTCCTCATCTGGATGTAGATCATCATAAACTGGTGAGACTCCAAGTATTGGCCTGTTGATGTGCAGAATCTCTGCCAGGTATGTGGGAGAGACCGAGAAACTTTTTCCCCGAACCCAGCACTTAAGTTCGTCTCCTTTAACTATTGCATTGGCATAAAACTCTTTAACCAAATTTTCATATGCATTATCAAGGTCGGAGAGAAGATAGTTCCAATCCTTGCAGGCAAACCATTGAGGGATGTCGGTGTCAAAAAGAGAATGTTGATCAATGACTCTTTCAATCAATGGTGTAGCCTTTTTGAAATAATTTTCATGAGTTTGAAAAGCAGCATACGATCGAAACTTGTTCGGATCAAACACACCAGATGGAGAACGAGCCCTTTTTGGTCTAGGAGAGAAATCATCAATTTCAATGATAGGTTCCTTCCCTTTGCTGTTACCTCCTTTCACAGCTGATCTCTTGAATAGAGACATTTTGACACTGCAACATGATTTATCACACACAAGAGAAACCAAAACAGGACACCAAACATTAGTAACAATGTGTCAGTTTCACACCATGGAAGATGAAGAAAACCCTAAATGCTTGAGATTTAGGATCAAACCATGGCAATGAGTTTGTGTATACAATCAAAACCACAATAGATACACACGATAAAGAAAATCAGTAAACAGATCAACCCAAACACATAGTACAACCAGAAAAACATAAACCCATGTTCGAACAAGATGAAACACAATCCTTAGTTGCAACTCAAAAATCAAGAAAAAGATGCTCAAATCAGTAAGTTTGAAGTGAAAGAAAGAAAACTCATACCTTTTTGTTGAAGATTTGAGAAGAAATGATGCAGAAATGGAGGATTTTCAAAGAAATACTCAGAGTGTTTGAGAGAGTGAAATGGGGAAGACAATGAACAGTCATTGAAATTCGAGGGAAAAATTGAAAAACAATTTTAAAAACTGTCTTTAAAACGCAAAACACGCGTTTTTCGCGACTGGATTAAGTCGCCAGTCAGTCGCCAGGTTAAGCCGCGAAACACTGTAAAACCAAGATTTTCAAAAAATCTTCTAAGTGTTTTTCGCGACTAGAAGGTCTACCCGCGAGATAGTCGCGAGATGAGCCGCGAAAATCTCTGAGTACTCCTCGCGACTGGACCTTCCACCCGCGTACAAGTCGCCACACTGAGCCGCGAAAATCATAAAAACTCAAATTTTTGAAAAATTTTCTAAGTATTTTTCGCGACTGAGACCTTGACTCGCCAGTGACCCGCGAAAATCTCGGAGTGAGCTTCGCGACTGGAGCATGCGACTGGACCTACCCGCGACTGAGTCGCCAAAACAGGGCAACACTGTTTTTGAAATTTTTGACATTTTTGTAAAAACAAAAACACTTTCCAAAAACAAACTAAAACACTCAAAAATCTTTTTGTGTTTGATCAACAAAGATTGAGCTTGTGAAAAACACATTTAAAGAAGTACAATCACACAAATAAATATGACATTCATTGAACATAGACTTGTGTGTTGTGTGTGGATATCAAAAATGAGATAGTCCTTAGTCTAATGTGAAGCTTCAATGATCAATTCAATCAAGGCATACACAACTAGCACTAGATAATGTGACCCATCTCAATTATAGAAGTATGCATATATGACCTCCCACATAAACTTGAGTACAATTCATTGAAGCTTTTCATTTGGCTCCATTCTTAACATAACATTTGATCTTTTTGAATTAACAAATCTCATTGTGAGATTGATGCCTGAAATTTTTAATATTTCAATTTGATGGTTAGCCTTTGGCTTTTTGGGCATCATATAACTTATTTTGGTCGCTTTCCCTTTTTCCTAGTCAAATACTAGTATGTGCAACAGGCTTTTGCAGCTCAATATCTCTTTTTATTTGGAGATTTACATTTGGTGAGCTCTTTGAGTAAAACAATAAAATAAAAGTGGGAAGATATATAGGCACAAGTCTATGCATGTCTCAAGATCAACAAAACCATTCACTAATCATTCATGACAAGGTTGAAGATTTATTTACAACAGTCGCATGGATTTTAGAATTTCTTCCACAATGATATGAGTGCATAAGAGACAAGCTAAGCTCGTTAAATGCACAAAGCCATTAGTATGCAAGTACAAGGCAAAACAAGTTTTGAGACAAAACTCAGTAAGGCTGATCAAACGTTTTTGGATTTTCTTCTTTTTATGTGTTTTTGGATTTTTGACTCAAAGGCAAAAAAAAATTTGATCAAAAGCATATCAACAAAGAAAAAAAATGAAGACAAAAATAAGACACACAAAGCAACCAAGAACACAATAAGATATCATGGAAGATTGAGTTTAAGGAATGATACCGACACCAATTGTCTTACGCAAGGATTCAAACCTCGGGCCATCAAGAGGTTTGGTGAATATGTCTGCCTTTTGATTGTCAGTATTGATGAACTCTAGACATACTGTTTTGTCCTCTACCAAGTCCCGAATGAAGTGATAGTGGATCTCGATATGCTTTGATTTGGAGTGCTGAACTGGATTCTTTGACAAGTTTATGGCACTAGTGTTATCACAGAACACACACATAGTGTCTTGAGAAATTCCATAGTCATGCAATAGCTTTCTCATCCATAACAGTTGTGCACAACAACTTCCTGCTGCAATGTATTCAGCTTCAGCCGTTGAAAGGGATACTGAATTTTGCTTTTTGCTCATCCATGAAACCAAGTTATTTCCAAGATAAAAGCACCCACCAGAAGTACTTTTCCTATCATCAATGCACCCTGCCCAGTCAACATCTGAATATCCCGCTAAACACTCATTCGAATCTTTTGTATACCAAATCCCATAGTCAGATGTGCCATTTACATTGCGAATGATTCGCTTAACTGCTGTTAAGTGGGATTCTTTAGGAGCAGCTTGAAACCGTGCACATACCTCGACAGTGAATGCAATATCTGGCCTACTTGCTGTGAGATAGAGAAGACTGCCAATCATACTTTGATAAAGTGTTGGATCATCGTCAACACTGGCTGCATCTATGCTTAACTTTGCCGAGGAACTCATGGGAGTAGAAGTATGTTTCTTAAAGTCCAGACCAAATCTTTTGACAAGATTTTTGGCATACTTCTCTTGAGAAATAAATATTCCATCTCTTTGTTGTTTCACTTGAAGCCCTAGGAAGTAGTTCAACTCTCCCACCATGCTCATTTCAAATTCCTTTTTCATTTCTTCCGAGAACTCGTGAGCTAGTTGATCAATTGTGGATCCAAATACAATATCATCCACGTACACTTGAGCGACAGGGAGGGATTTCTCATCTCTTTTAACAAACAATGTTCGATCTGCTTGACCTCTTTTGAACCCACGATCCAATAGGTAAGTAGTGAGACGATCATACCATGCTCTTGGTGCCTGCTTCAACCTATACAAAGCTTTCTTCAATCTTAGTACATGACCCGGAAAGTAAGGATCTTCAAACCCCTTTGGTTGTTCAACAAAGACTTCTTCATTTAGAAAGCCGTTCAAGAAGGCACTCTTCACATCCATTTGGTACAACTTGAAATCCATGATGCATGCTATAGACAAGAGAATTTGAATGGACTCTAGTCTTGCTACCGGAGCAAACGATTCATCAAAATCTATGCCTTCCACCTGAGTATATCCTTAAGCCACCAATCTAGACTTATTTCGGACAACCTCGCCATCTTTATCTGTTTTGTTCTTAAAAATCCACTTGGTGCCGATCACATGTGTATCTTCAGGCCTTGGAACCAATTCCCACACATCATTTCTAACAAATTGTTGTAACTCCTGGTGCATAGACTCTACCTAATTCTCATCTTTCAGTGCTTCTTCTACCTTTTTAGGTTCAAATTGAGCAAGATAACAGTTGTATGTTACATGGTTAGCAGTATACTTTGGCCCTTTTCTCAAACAAAGTCCCTCGTTCACATCCCCAATAATATTACTTGATGGGTGATTGAGAGTCACTCTTGATGAAGGTTTCTTGGAAGTTGAGAGTTCCTCATCACGAGAAATTGGGGTCTGAACTTCTGGAGGTGTGAGTGGACTTGAGACTTCTTGTGTTGATCTAGTCTCTCTTCTTGATATAGGAGGTGTGGACTTCTTTCCGGGTGTTTCTTTCTCAGCATCATCACTTAGAGACATATCATCATCATCCTCATTCTTCTTGAGTTTGAGCCCCTTTCCATCATCCTCAATTTCCTTTTTTGATATGGTGTCGTCTATGACCACATCGATTGGCTCCATCATCATCTTAGTACGCTTGTTGTACACTCTATAAGCTCGGCTATTTGTGGAGTAACCTAGGAATATTCCTTCATCACTCTTAGCATCAAATTTTCTCGGATTTTCCCTATCATTTAGAATGTAACACGTGCTCCCAAATATTCTGAAATACTTCACCTTGGGTTTCTTTTCTCTCCATATTTCATATGACGTCTTCTTTGTCCCAACTCAGAAATAGATTCTATTGCAAATGTGACATGATGTGTTCACAGCTTCAACCCAGAACCTTTGTGGTATGTTTTTGTTGAGTAGCGTGACTCTTGCCATCTCTTGGATCACCCGATTCTTTCTTTCAACCACCCCATTCTGTTGTGGAGTCTTCCGAGCTGAAAATTCCTTCTTGATACCATGCTCTTCACAAAAAGCTTCAAATTTAGCATTCTCAAATTCCTTCCCATGATCATTTCTGATTTTGACTATGGGAACTCCTTTTTCATTCTGCAATCTCTTGCATAGTCTTTGCATTTTATCACATGCTTCAGACTTCTCTCTAAGGAATTCCACCCAAGAGTACCTTGAGAAATCATCAACTACCACCATAATGTATCTCTTTCCTCCTAGGCTTTCAGTTCTTGTAGGCCCTATTAGATCAACGTGAAGAAGCTCTAAACACCGTGAGGTAGCAGTCACATTCACCTTGTGATGGCTTGCCTTTGTTTGTTTTCCCATTTGGCATGCTCCACATATAGTCTTCTCCACCTTTCCAAACTTTGGAAGTCCCTCAACTGCCTTAAGTTTAGAGACTTTAGATACTTGTTTGAAGTTTGCATGTCCAAACCTGTGATGCCAAAGTTTCAGCATATCAACACGAGCACTTCTACACGAAATAGGTGTCGTAGTAACTACTCCATAGCAATTATCAGTAGTCCTATTTCCCTCCAAGACTTGAATCCCTTTTTCATCAATGATTATGCATCCCTTCTTTAAGAATTGGACAAGAAAGTCCTCATCACATATTTGAGTGATGCTTAAGAGATTTGCCTTCAATCCTTTGATGTATAGCACATCTTTCAGTAGAGGTAATCCCGGTATTTCAACCGTCCCTTTGCCGAGAACTTGAGCATGGCTCCCGTCACCAAATGTCACATAATCACAGGCTTTCTCTTTAAGAGTCTTAAAGAGTGACTTATCTCCTGTCATATGATGAGAACATCCACTATCAAGATACCATAAACATGAGTTAAACACCTTCAATGAGGTGTGCACAAATAGACAAGCAAGAGATAAACATTCTTAACCATCAAACAGAAATTCATCCCTATTTTCCATGCTTTTGCCATATTGAATTTTCTTTTTCAGATTATCAACCTTTTCACACAATGTTCTATTTCTTCTCTTGTATTTCTCAATCAAAGAGTTAGACTCACATAAACTATTGTGTAAGGTGTGGTTCTTATTTTCAAAGTATTTTAGCATGTGAACTAACATCCTAGCATGTTTCTTGGATTTGATTAACTCTATGAGTTCATTATTAGAACACCCTTTAAACATACTCATAGAGTCATTATCACAAACATCTAACCCACAATTCAGCATGACCTTTTTCATAGCTGCATCAATGGCCAAGGGGTCTACGATCGCACTCAGGTAATCAAACCACAAAGAGTGCACCCACTCTGATACCAATTGAATGTTCAATATGTGTCTAAAACACCCTTGAACGTTAGGACCCCTAGTTACAAAATTAATAATTCAAGCTTTATATCAAATAATGTATGTGCGGAAAATGATAACATGCTTGTAACAGAATTGATAAAAAATCTAAACCATAAATAATCACATTCACAGCAGTAATTAAATGGTAAAGATAAAGGGAAGAGAGATGCAAACACAAGGACAACACACGATGTGTTATCAAAGAGGAAACCGAAGCCCTCGGCGTAAAACCTCTCCGCCGCCCTCTAAGCGGTCAATAATCCACTAGAAAATGTAGTTGGGATACATGAACAGCAATAGACCCTCCAAGCCTAATCTACCCAAGTACCTAAGCCCTCCAAGCTTCCTGCTCCAATGAGGTTGCGCCGAACCTTTTTCTTTTCTAGCTTATCGGATTCCGCTACTAAACTATAGCATCAACCAATGGATATTGGTTCCTTCCAAACTGCTTCCCTTAGCACTAAATGCACATTCTCACAGATGTAGGTGTGATGAGAAAAGGATTTGGTCAATGACCTCTCAAGGATGTAACAATGGAGAGGAAGAGAGTAGAGGAATTTGTAGAGTCTCTTAGATGAAGATTGGGGATGAGGTAATCTTGTTTTGCTCTAGGGTTTCTCTCACAAAATTCTCTCTGGAAGGTCTCTACATTTCGTGGGAATGGGGGGGTATTTATACTAGAATGAGAATGGAATGTGAAACGTTAGTTTTTCCCAAACAGGGGATTCTGGCGACTTGACCTTGCAACTAGGTTGAGTCGCGAGTTCAAGCCGTGAGCTAATGGCCTGGCCAGCCTGGGACTTTTGTCCTGTAGTGCAACAGCTGCGCGACTCTTCAGCTTCTAACATGCTTGGCACGTGTGCAACTTCTGGCGACTTGCAAGCCGCGAGTCACCCACGAGATCCAGTCGCGAGTCTTTGTTTTCTTTGCATAATCTTGAGCATTTCTTCACACTTTCTCACTCACTACCCTTACAAGTTTCTCACCTAAATACAGGGTTACTAAGTGCTAAATTACAAGCAAATTGGCATGGAATAAAGCCAACAAGATGGTTGATAAAATTCAACCTTACAGTTTATATATATATATATATATATATTTTTTTTTTTTTTTTAAGTTCAGGTAGCGTAGATGTTTTTTTTAGAAAGTTTCAACTTATGGCGTCTGATCCTGATGATACTCTTTATTATCAGACTAAGACACCAATTGGTTTTTAGTATAGGTAGGGATTGAACTCTAGATCTCTTATTCAACTATCAGAGACTTTACTAGTTAAGCTAACTGAAACCCACTACCTTTACGTAGATTTGAAGTTGAATTAATTCATATAAAATGTATAGATTAATACAATATTTTCCACCCAAAAGCTCCTCTTGAAAAGTCTTTTCATACTTTCTCTTCCAATAAACAGAAATCCGATTGTAAATCTTTTTCATATTTTTATATATTCCATTTCAATTTTAATTTCATTCAAAGATAACGAATCCTTTTGCCAAACTTCAGTGTCTCAATAGGTAAACCATCATATTATGCTAACATGTTGCAAATAGGCATTGCCTTTTGACGGAGATGCTTCATCTTTCACCATTGCTTTGGGTTAGAATAATTATATTTTATTCAACTATGTATAAACTGTACAAAAAAAAAAAAAAAAAAGTCTATATAGAAGCGCACACTCTATGAGTAGATTAGAAGAAACATCACCACAAAAGAAACATTACCATGAATTCTTGGTGTGATGGTTACTTCATAAATACAAGTGTTTGTGAGGGTGGAGGCTTCACAAGAGAGCTTCACACACATACATTTAGATTATGTTAGAGTAAAATTCTATTTTAGATTAAAAAAAGAAAAATGAAACATGAGTTCCGTGCTAAATTACCAATTTGTCTAAAAGCTTAAACAGTTAGAAAATAGTGAACTTAATTATTTAACCATAATTCTAACATTCAATACAATTTAAGATGGGTTGGACTGAGCCTCTAGATGAACCTAAAACTTGTAATTTAACAGCCCCATTCAAATTTAAGATGTGTTGTCGAAAACCAACTTGAGTTTAGATACAAGAATAGGATCATAGAATTGGCCAAATGGATGAAATTTGGTGAACATTTCGGGTAGTTGATCATGAAAGGGAATATTTGCAACTGTTAAGTACTATAAAGTTGGTGACGATGAAATTGAATAAATTAAGTGAGAACAGCTCATACTGTCCTTGGTTCGCTCAGGAAAGGCATTATTGTGTCTGATCTGTATTCTGCTTCAATTATTGGCTTATTGCATTTGATAGGAGAGGCAGGAAATGAAGAAGCTCCTATATCTTGAAGAAGCCATCTCAGCCACAATAGATCAAATGTAGTATTATAGCAAGCACTTTGTATTTTACGTTTTGTCCTAAAATATGCCACCGCAGTACGCTTAATCCTGTCGAGCTTTAGTCTTCGAACGGAGTCATTTTGAGTTATCTTATAGGTAAAACAGGTCAACACAGAATTGGCCAATTTATTAAACGTGTCAAAGTGGGCGAACCTGCCTTAACATGAACATTTGACATTGGACACAAACTTGCAAAAAATCTTATCTTGTTCACGGGTCCAATCAAATATATATTGACACTCTTAATATGTGCACTAAACAAAAATGTAAAAAAAAAAAGCCTAAAATAAGAGAGAGAGAGAGAGAGTGCATGGCTAAACGCTTTTTGTTCTGTTTTGTTTATTTTATCTCTTTCTTCTGATCTTGGGCAGTTGGGCTGAATTGGCCGACAACTATGGCACAAATGACAAACCACAGGGCCAGCAGTCTCTTTCTCTTTCACATTAAGAATTCTTATTACTCGGATGTATATAACGCGGCCAACCAATAACCAAGAAATATGCCAGCAAAAGCAGCCATTGCATGTAATGTTTGAATGCTAATCCACCGTCTACACTTTGATACATACAGCCCAACGAATGTCAATCATAAACTGTGTATATGAAAAGCACTTGCAATCTACTTTCCTTTTCCTACACTCCCATTACACATTATTTTAACTAAAATTGACTTCAAGTAATGGTTAAATTTTAATGAAGTAACGTGTTATGCGTGTAATAGACATTACCCATAAATCCTTTTTCTCTTCTTACACACTCTTGTTACACAGTATTCTTATCAAATATTATTACAACTATTTTATTATTAATGAAATAATAATAATAATAATAATAATAATGTGTGACACTTGAGTTTCAATTAACTCAACTACTGAAGTCTCTCAGCTAGTTATCATCAAATAAAAACAAATTAGATTTAAATTTCACCTATACTAAAAAGAAAAATCATTTTTCTCTTCTTACAAACTCTTGTTACACTGCATTCTTATCAAATATTATTACAACTACTTTATTATTAATGAAATAATAATAATAATAATAATAATAATAATAATAATAATGTGTGACACTTGAGTTTCAATTAACTCAACTACTGAAGTCTCTCAGCTAGTTATCATCAAATAAAAACAAATTAGATTTAAATTTCACCTATACTAAAAAGAAATTTATTAATCTCTTAACAAATTCTATCTTGATAGATGTGAGCAATCATTATGAGTTGATATCATATGTTTCAAAATTATGTATATATATATATATATATATAATATGGAAATGAAGCCTTAACTTTTAATTCTACTACTAGCTTGTAATCCCATACATATGCATGAAAATTCTTAAAGATATATAATAAGATGCATAATATAGTTCATATATATATTATGGGGCCAGAAAGAGTCAGGCAACCCCGGCCCACTCCGAACCAGGCCCAAAGGCCCACGCCGAGGACGCGTCCAAGGTCCGAGGACGAAAGTGTAAAGCCCATTCACCCAAGAACCATTGCCGAGGATGATTACTTCCTCGGCCGCCCGAGATCAGAAAGCGAGCAAGCTGCACACCCTCAAGGGGAATCTCCCTGAGCATCCAAGGGCAAATAGCAAGTACCAAGCACCGGACATGGAAGCATGGTGGAAGAGCAAGTCCCAGATGAACTGTCACCTCCACATTAAATGCCCTCAACTAACGCCCTGGCCGCATTAATGAGGATAGGACCCCTGAACAGTGCCGTCTTGGGTGCTGCAACTCACAGGAGGGATGGGAATGCGGCTGATGGGACAGGCTCTCGAGTGGTGGCCTGGCTGATCAACAAATGTAGGGCTAGGATTAACTGAGAGAGAGGTATATAATGTAAGAAGTCCCTCTTGAGGGGGGGGGGGGGGGCGGACGGAAAAACCAGAGAAAAGAAATACTGTAGCAGTTTATATTCTCTCAAACCTTGTAACATTTCTGAAAAGAGAGAATAAGAACTTCAAGCTCTGGAAGGCACGTCCGAGGAGCACTATTGTTCATCCCAGTCAGCGTTTAAGTTATTAGCATTCACGTACAACCATGCATGGCCGTTGCATTCCTCACTAGGGCCTAGCTCTTGAAGCCATACTCTATAAATTTATTGCAGGGTTAGCTGGGCTTGGGTCCACTCTCTACCCAAAGGAGTGCTCGAAACCGGTCCCTACATATATAATTTAAATACTATTAATAGTTATTTTTATATTTTGTTAACTCTTTAAAAAAATTTGTTAAGGATATTATTAGGTATAAAATGTAAATTGTCCACGTTTTTTAAAAAAAAAAAAAATTGTGAAGCACTTTTTTTTTTAAGGTTCATTTATTCGAGACTCTTTGGTTTTTGTATTTAATAACTCACTTGGATGAATATTTATGACGTGGTTCAACATTTGATTCTAAAATTAAGAAACAAAACTCTTTAAGAATAAATAATTTAGAACACATAGCACAAAATTAGAACTCTAATTTGGAATTCTAATTTGAGTTTTTCTCAGCTTCACTTATTATTATATATATAGATTTATGCTATGTAGTTTTTTTTTTTTTTTTAATATTTAAAACTTCCAAATTTTATTTAAACCATCATTTTTTTCCCACTTGACCCAATTGTCATCTCTTAGAATTCAAAATCAGTTCCATTAATTTTGACTTTTGATGTACCGATTAAGATTCAAAATTTAAAATCATAATCTCTCATTTAGGCATATTATTGTATTCAACTGTCTACATTATATTCTTTCATTATTGTACAAATTCTTAAATTGACATCTTGTGAATGTAATTATTGTACAAACATCTCCTTTTTGTTTTGCAAAATTATTGCTCCTCTTATTACTACCAATAAATATGAATGTAAGGAATATCTGCTCTTTGGAACTATTCTCGTCCCTTTGCAATGCAGTGTTGTTTCAACAGAGAACAGTCATAAATAAAAAGTAAGTTTTAGAAGCGAGTGAGGCAGATCAATCTTTGCAAGGGATGCAAGTTTAGGATAGAATCTAATATACATTATTTCAAGTGCATAATAGAGGTTTTGTAAGCCCTTCGAAGATAGGAATACTAAATTTGGAAAAATTTACAACATTCAGCTTCGCAGCATCATCAATTTCCCATCTTTCTCTTCAGGAAACAACAAATGTGGAAGTACATAAGAAATATGGAGATGTCTAAGAGATGTGAATCTATGCAATTTCTACTCAAATAGTTACTTATGATAGAAAGATGTGGTAACTCTCTTTTGAAAAAAAATAAAAGATGATTCTTGGTCAACATTCACCGATAATCGATTGTTGAAGAGATGTGAGGTTGTGCATGTGGTTAAGCAAGATCTTGAATTTATTGAAATCACAAATTGAAAGCTCTTTCAAGCTAGTTAGGAGCAAACCTCCATCAGGGAAGGAAAACAAATTGAAACAACTATATATGTCTATTTCATTAAGGTGGCAGAGTATGTTTTGCCCCTCAAAGAAGAATTTGATCTTTTCACAATGCTCAATGTCAAAATGTTCAAGAGACACATTATTTTACAACTTATCTGCTATTGGCTCCAATTTTGGACAACTCTTTATAGAGAGTTTTTTAAGGGTTGCTGGTGACTGGTCTCTTCACTTGAGAAGAAGAATATCCATATTCCAAAATTCCTTTAAACTTTAAGTTGAATTACATATCTTGAAAGTGAAAGAGGAATACACCAATGATCTTGGATAATAAATTTTTAATTTCTTCCAATACCCCAATAGTGGGCCACTTCTTTGTACAAACATTAATTTGGTATTTGTGTATTTTAATAACTTTATGTGTCAATTGAATTTTGAATGTTCAAATAGTGTATAAACCACTATGAACGTTTAGACCCTCAAATTACAAATTACCAATTCAAACTTAATATCAAACAATGTATGTGTAGAAAATGATTATAAGCTTATACCAGAATTGATAAACAATCTAAACCAAGTAAAATTACGTCCACAGCAAAAATTAAATGGCAAAGATTAAGGGAAGAGAGATGCAAACACAAGGACAACACAACGATGTGTTATCGAAGAGGAAACCGAAACTCTTGGTGTAAAACCTCTCCGCCGCCCTCCAAGCGGTCAATAATCCACTAAAGAATGAAGTTGGGATACATGAACAGCAGAAGACCCTCCAAACCTAATCTACCCAATGTATCTAAGCCTTCCAAGCTTCTTGCTCCAACGAGGTTGCGCCGAACCTTTATCTTCTTTAGCTTACCGGATTCCGCTATAACCCATAGCATCAACCAATAACCATTGGTCCATTCCTAACTGCTTCCCAAAGCACCAAATAGCCTTCTCACAGATGTGGGTATGGTGAGAAAAGGATTTGGGTAGGAACCTCTCAAGGATGTAACAATGAGAGGATGAGAGTAGAGGAATTTGAAAAGTCTTTATGTAAAGATTGTGGATGAATCAATCTTGTTTTTCTCTAGGGTTTCTCTCTCAAAATTTTCTTTGGAAGCTCTCTACATTTCGTGGATATAAATGGTATTTATATTGGAGTGAGAGTAAAATGCAAAGAGTCAGGTTTTTCAAAACATGGCTGGCTGGCGGCTTGGCCTCGCGACTTGACTGAGTCACGAGTTCAAGCCGCGAGATAACAGAATGGCCAGACTGGACTTTTTGTCCTGTAGTGCTCCAGCTGGCGTGACTGTTTATCTTCTCTGCATGCTTCACTCGTGTGCTACAGTTGGTGGCTTGCTAGTCGCGAGTCCCAGCCGCGAGTCTCTGCATCCTTGCACAATCTTGAGCATTTCTTCACACTTTCTCACTCACTACCCTTACATGATTCCCACCTAAATACAGAGTTACTAATTGCTAAATTACAAGCAAATTTGGCACGGAATAAAACCAACACAATGGTTAATTAAATTCAATCTCACAAATTTGTTCCTTTGCGCTAATCCCACGATCATCATTCCAAAGTCATGAAACATTTGCCATTTTATTGGCATGTTAATACTCTTCATGCAAAATATAACCATAATGTTGTAAAAGATTGCCCTTTTTTTTTTGGATTATAAGTAGTTAGTAGGGAGGTGAGGGTAGGATTTGGATTACATACATGAGATACTAAAAAAATATGTCATTACTACTAGCCTATCACTATAATCCAAATATTACTTTGACTTTATGGATTGAATGAAATATTAGTGGAATTTGATCTTTTATCCTTTTTAAGCATGTAATAATTTTAAGAATAAACGTTGAGTTTTTTTTTTTTATTTTTTTTTTTAAATCAAAAGATGAAACAAACAAAGCTACTCTCAATATAGATTACAAGCTAAAGGTCCTTTATTACTAAAAGCACGATTTCTTTGTCCCAAACCGAAAGTCATAGTTGTACCAGGATTTATATTTTCTGAATAATAATAATAATAATAATGTGAGATACATGGATTTTAATTAACTTCATTTAAAAAAAAAAAAATTTATTCTTAAATAGCTGAATATAAAGTTTAAATTTGAATCTCATTTATATCAAAAAGAAACTTCTTAGTGCCTTAATTCTTAATAACAAATTCACGTGATAAACATTAGCCGTCATCGTAAAACAAATATATTCACATGATGATTCAAATTTCATCATGTTTATCAACTTCACCTAGGTAATGAAATTGATGTGATATATTTCAAATCCTATTACATCTCTTAAAAAAATAAAAATAAATAAAGGTGTGACATCAATTTCATCATGTACAAATCATCTTGGTGTCACATACCACAACCTGACGTATGTCTAGCCCAAATAGAACCAAGCTTAGCCTAGTTTATAGTTTTACTTCGACGCAAAGAAGACCAAATAGCTAGTTGGTTAACAGTCTCAACCAAATAGCTAAGAAACGTGCTCAGAATATTTCACCACCTCGCTCACCAACCATAGAGACCAAGTTACAGTTTCTTTCTATAGACTTTTCATAAGTCTCTCTTTTGATCTTTTCTCTTTCCTTAACGTGGCCAGCTCTCCAACCCAACAGTCCTCGTTTTCCTTTGGACCCACACGCCTTCATAAACCACTATATATACGACCCTCCTAACCATTACATTCTCATTCACAATTCACATTCATCACAGTTCAATCTCATACAAACAGTGCTTTTTAGAGGAAGATAATCTTTTTGGTATTTTAACTTTGATTAGCAATGGCACAAGAAATCACATTCAAGGCTTTGGCTATTGTATTTGCTGTTGTAGCAATCTTCTCTTCAAGTGTGATGGCTCAAGATTTTGCACCAGCAGCAGCACCAACACCAGCAATAGAGAAAGGTGCAGCTTACTCTAATGCTGTCTCTGGGTCTATGATTTTTGGGTCTCTGGTTCTGTCCATGCTGGCTATGTTGAAGCACTAAGATTGGATCTGTGATGATGGATTGATTGATCATTGATTGATTATTCTTTTGGTGTTTAGAGGGATGAGCTGTGAGGGCATTTCATTTGTTTCTTATATACTGTTATTTATTTTTTTGTTTTAGCTTAGAGAGAGAATAAAAGAGATTCATATATATGGTTGTTGTATACTTGTTTATATTTTTTCATGTTTTATGATTAATAATATGTGTTACATATGTTATATACAAGATTGTTTTGTCCAGATTTTTTTATTTTTTTTATGGTACACTGTTTATTGTCATATATAACTTTTTTCTTCTTTTCTTTTGATCTCTTTTTCTGAGCTAATGAACAATGAGAACAACAATATTGATGAGATACATTACCATATTTTTTTTTTTTTTTTCATAATTACTAATACGGCTTATTGTGATTCAAATAACATCACTTTCATTCAAATTCTACTAAAATATCATTTTTATTATTTACTAACTACAATAAACTATTTTAATAATTTTTATAAAAAATCCTGAAAAGTATTATATTTGTAGATGCTCAACTGTCCATTGGAGAAACATCCTCCCCCACCCCCCAAAAAAAAAAAATCCTTTATTAGCCAGGCTATTTTTAGTTTTTTACTTGCTTTTCCCTAAGTAGGCCTGGCAAAAGTTTGAAGCCCGTCAAACCTGGGGAGATATCCACTATAATGGGCCTGAGATCTGCATGTAATGTACTGATCACAAGGACGGGTCACTACCCAAAAAATAGTAACCTGAATGACTTGGGTCATTACTCATTACCCAAATCATTCACCCCTATTTCACAGTACTAATTTGCAAATTGAACACTTTTGTATTTTGGGTTATTTTTATTTTGTCCACTTAAGTTCAAAATTTTGGCTTATTTTATTTTACAATTTATTTTTGCATAAGAACAGTTGCTAAAAGATATCTTGTAAAACAGTTGCTAAAAGAGTGTTTATGGTAGATGATAAAACTTAAAAGGCATGTAGTAATTTCAGAAAAAAAAAGAATGTCCATGCCAGGTTCAGTAAAAGGAGGAACAATTCAAAAGGAATGAAATTTTTGATGGGAAACCGTCACAACAAAAATGTCAAAATCTACCCTTTTTTTTAGGGTGCATTTTGCAATTAGCACTAGCTGAACACAATTAATATACAAATAGTGGTAGACATAAATTTTTTTAAAGAGGGCCAAGCTAAATATATCATTATATCTCTGTATCCTTAATTCTTTCAATGTATGACTTTGTGGGTTCTAGTTATCTCAACTGGTAAAATCTTTGATGGCTGTATATGAGATTTGAGATTCAATCATCGCTTACACCAAAAACTGATTAGTGTCTTGATCTAATGATAAAGAGGTATCATTAAAAACGGACACCATAGATTGAAATTCTCTATAAAAAAAGAGTGTATGATTTTATTTTTGGAAAGCCAAAAAAAAAAAAAAAAAAGGCTAAAGAATTACCTATATATTTTTATAAATCTATGCTTTAAATGCTCCTAAAATTAATAATTTATATAATATGACCAAAAGTCAATATTAAAATGAAATAAAGGAGATAATAATAAATTAAAAAGTATTTAAACTAAAAAAAAAAAAAAAAGTAGACCATTACCTAAAATTTATTCATATTTTTAAAATTTTGACATTATAAAACAAATGGGAGGGGCATTTTTCAAAAAGCTAGTGTGGGCCTCGGCCCCCACCCCCTCCCTCCAGCCCTGTTTGAAAACCCATACCATAGCAAACAAGGACGAAAAAATCTATAATTTTAAAATCTCTCTCCGTTTGCTTCAATGATTAGAGCCACATGGTCAATATTTTCTTTTTGATACTGTTGAAAGCCACCCATGTGAGATAAATATTTGTTGTCAACCAAGCATGCTGTGTTCTTGACGTTTTGGTAGCCTCTAGCAATTTTTTTTTTTAATTTTTTTAATGAAATATAATATACTGTACGAACTCTTTCTCCTCTAACTTCAAGTATTGGTGCCAATTCAGTTATAAGGCTATTAAAGGAAAAACTTGAAATTAAAAAGGCAATGTGATCTTCTATTAACAAATTTTATATTTTAAATTCTTTGCACGACATGTCAACAATTTTGTATGTTTATATATAAATCTTACATGGTTGTATTAACCTAAGTTTTTGTCATTTGACACATTCCTTAAAATTCTTCTCATTTAGGCTTCCACCTCATTAAATGTTGAATTTATGTAGTTCATTGTACCAATGGAGTAAATCATATATTCATTAGAAACATTTTTTTAAATAAAATTTATTAATGTCATTAAGAAGAGTTAAATTTTTTTTTTAAGGATATACATGCATTTATTTCACATTTTTACTATATATGGTGAACTAATTATTTGTATAAAATAATTTATCATATTTATTTTTCTATAATTTATATGAGAAACTATTGATTAGGAATATAATATTTTCTATATACTAGTTAGCTTAACTAGTAGAGTTTGTTGTCTTTCTCAAAAAAAGAAAAAAGAAAAAGAAAAGTAGATTCTGTTGTCGTCAAATAAGAGATCTTGGATTCAAATGTCATCTACATAAAAAATTCATTGATATTTTGGTTTAATAAAGAGCAATCATCATAGAGCAGACACTATAGGATGAAAGTCTATCATTTTATCAAAATAAAATATGATATTCTTACTTAAGTCTAATAATTTTGACAACAATTGAAACATAATCAAGCAAAAAGAGAAAAATACATTTAAGAAAACATGTGATCAAGAGTATAAAAAAATTACTATGTACTTAACATAGGGAAAATAATTAATAATTTTCAATTCACTTAAGACATAATTTCATATTCTTAATTATAATAATCATAACATTTTACATTTCCAACAATGAAGTCTAACATAATTAGAATAATTTCTAAATAATATACTATGTAATGAGTATTTTACATAAGTATTAAAAATAATTTTTTATTAAGATTTTAAAATTGAACTTATAGTAAATACATCAGTTAGTTAAATATAAAAGCAAGAAAAACAAGATTTACGAAAAACATGAATCATAAAAAACCTAGACAAAAAGTTTACTTCTATTATATTTATTCAATTGAAAGGGACCGATAACATTATGAATTTAACCAAACAATCTCAAGGTAGACGACTAGAAACAATAACCTGTGTCTCACAAATATAACGCATCTCAATAATTTTCTCTTGTAGGAAAGGGGGTGCACTACTTGTTAATTCATTCCTACAGTTTTCTGTATCAATCATGCAACTATTAGATGCAACTTTTACCGAGAAGTAGTCACGAGTTGTCAATGCAGCTTTTGCATATTCTAGATCACCAAGAATGCTGTTATATATAGAGTTCGAGGCAAACTTCAAATGGCGCTTTTAATACGGGGTCTGTGGTTTTATTGACGAGTGAGCGAATAAGGGCCATGGTTTTCTTAGCAGCAACATCTGTTAAGTGAACTGAAATGTTGGTAAGGCCAACAAGGTCGACTAAGGGTGCATGATGATCGGATTGGAGAGTTTGCAAGCAAAAAGGAGGATCTTCATGCCAAGAGTAAACAGAAATAAGCATATTTTCTGATACCTTCACACTTAGCCATGCATTTGTTGGGCAAATCAATAGGATTGCCATGCATAGAGGAACAAGGAGGCACAAAATGAGGGGGCCATTATGTTGAGTTTAATTTCTTGAGGATGTGTAGTGTTTCTGTCAAAATGGGACAATTATGACAAGAAATTTGAGGATATTCTTATATGTATATATTGGTTGGCTCTTCTGTCAAAATGGGACCATTTTGACTAGTTTGATCTTTTAAGGAAGAGAGACCATTTATTTAAGATACTTTTTTTTTGGAAGGAAATTTATTTATTTATGATACTTAAATGTCAATATTTCCTTACTTTAGTTTTTTTTTTTTTTTTAATTTTAATTTTTTTTATATACAAAATAGAAATTCTATTCTAACTTAATTTAAGTGTATATGTGTGTAAAGTTCTCTTTTGAAAATTTGAACCTTGGTCCTTGCCCACCACACCCCACAAGCACTCATACTTGTGGAGTGGCCATCGCGCCAAGGGTGCGTAGTGGTATATCATTTTTTAGTTATTTAGTAAAAGGAGGAACAATTTAAAGAGACAAAAAAAAAATATCCATTTTAAATTTTCAATAGGTGACATTCCTAAAAAAATCTATCATAAAGTCACACTAAAGAAAAGGAAAAGGAAAAAAAAAAAAAAAAGTCCCCCACATTTTAACTGTTTGTTCAAATTTAAGGGTAATGTAGTATTGGGAAAATGATTGCGAGTTTTTAAGTTATAGAATTTTACATCATCTTCCTTTAAAAAAAAAAAAAAAAAAAACCCACTAAACTCACCCCATGCAACTAAACACCATTAAATCCACTAACGAAAATTGGTACATTTAATCATTTGTAATTTAACCCTCACTTTCCCAACACTTATCAATACAGAATTGTACTGTTAACGATTCTCGTTTAACTTTCCACTTCAATTGTTTCTCCCAAAAAAAAAAAAAAAATGTCCACTTCAATTGGATGATATATTTTAAAAACTCTCATTTATTTGATTTTCACTCTGTGCAGATTTCGCACGTTAAGTGAGCAGGGAATAAATCAGCACATATTTTAGCTCAATATGCTAAGGGATTAGATAGTTATGTAGCTTGGATAAAGAAAAATTCGGTTATCATTGAGTCGGCTTTAGCTCATAATGTATGGAATTTATCTTTATTTTAATAAAGTTACTAGTATTTTCATTAAATAAATAAATAAATTTTAAAAAGAATTTATTGATTTAAGCACAAGGTTCACAGTTTCTAGTAACTAATATTGTTATTTATTTTCTTGTGCTCTATGCTATGGAAGAAGATGGATGTACTATTGTAAAAGAAATTCTTGATCTCTTGTGTTGTCTCAAAAATGTTAAGATCATTTCTTGGCCGGGGGTAGGAAGTACATGGCTTGGTGTTCTTGTACTTCCACATTTCTTTTCCAGCAAAGTATTCGGATAGTTTAGTTCAATGGTAGAATAATTTTCTTTTCTCCTCAAGTAGGGTGTTAAAAATTAAACTTAGTTCCGACTCAAAAAAAGATATTAAAAAAAAAAAAAAAAAACTACGAGGCAAGCTTAGGTGGAAAGCAATAAGTAATATTCAATAATGACAAAGCATTTTAATCATTTGATCTTTTAGAAATCTATGTGGTAAAAAATTGTGTAATTTTTCAAATTGTGAGTTCCTCATTGCATGTGGCAAGACTCATTATGGCACTGCTCAACCAATTCTAGAGATCAAACTTTAGATTGTCGGTGCAAAATTGTTGTATATATAGGTATATACAAAGATATGTTGTAATAATGATATTTGAGTTTGGAGAATATGGTTTCATTAATTAAAAATTCAAGTTCTGGAATTTTCTAAGTGAAAATTCGAAAATCATTATTTTCGATTGGTTGAAACTTTGGCTCGATTGATCGAAAATGGTAAAGAAAAAATCTTGGAGTTTCTGGATGTCTTGATCGCTGTTCGATTCCTGTTCGACCGATTGATAAGAGCACTCGATCAATCGAAAGTAATTTTCGACCAATCGAAAATCGTGAAACATAATTTTTTGGTGATTGTTCAAAAAGGTTGAAGAGGTTTCAAGCATTGTTAACGGTTTTATGAAACATTTTAACTCTCCATACGTGCCTTTTGATGAAATATAACCTTATGGGTATAAATAGAGACTTATGTTCACTTGAATTGTTGTAGTCATTCTCTAGAATTGCAATCTGTAGAACCTAACATCTTGGCTATATCCTAGGGACAAATTTGCGATAACTTTTTAGTAACAATAGTGTGGGGAGCAAATATTGTCTAAGGGAAACGATATAGTACCTCCAAGTTATCTATTTTCTATTTGTCTTTTGTGTTAACCTTGTACTTCCATTATAACTTTGTGTAATATCCCCAACACAAATTCTGTAATTGTTATGAAACACAAAACACAAAAGTACAATATCGATGGCTCATGTCAATTCAAGTCAATACAACTTAATTTTTAGTTTGTCAAAATGAAAGAAACCCCAAAAATGATTTGGATCTTGTTTAGATTGGTAAAATTCTAATTAAGTTGATATGGGTCACACCATTGGGTCCAGCAATATCTCTAAAATACTCCTAAATCCAACAAAATTCTTAAACAACTCACAAGGCTAATTTTAGAGATTAAGTAGTTTAATTATTAACTTTCTTTTTATGCTATTAACTTTTGGGTATCATTTACTTCACATAAGTAAGATTGTAACACCAAGGCGATTATAACATTTTATTTGCTCCCTTGTGAAAGATGCTGAGTTTAACGTATTAAATGCAATTTAACAAGATTGATGCAATACTCACAGTGAAAAAGAATGAAAATTAGGCAAATTTTTCCTATAGCCTATATGAAAAGTTTAAGAATGCACATTCCTTCGAATTCACATCCCGTGAATTTTAGAGAAAACGTGTTCAGAATATTTCACCACCTCGCTCACCAACCATAGAGACCACGTTGCTGTTTCCTTCTATAGACTTTTCAAGAAGTCTCTCTTTTGATCTTTTCTCTTCCCTCAACGGGGCCAGCTCTCCAACCCAACAGTCCTCGTTTTCTTTTGGACCCACACGCCTTCATAAACCACTATATATATGACCCTCCTAACCATTACATTCTCATTCATTATTCACATTTATCACATTTCAATCTCATACAAACAGTGCTTTTAAGAGGAAGATAATCTTTTTGGTATTTTTACTTTGATTTTTTGTTAGCAATGGCACAAGAAATCACATTCAAGGCTTTGGCTATTGTATTTGCTGTGGTAGCAATCTTCTCTTCAAGTGTGATGGCTCAAGATTTTGCACCTGCATCAGCACCACCACCAGCAACAGAGAAAGGTGCAGCTTACTCTAATGCAGTCTCTGGGGCTATGATATTTGGGTCTCTGGTTCTGTCTATGCTGGCTATGTTGAAGCACTAAGATTGGATCTATGATGATGGATTGATTGATCATTGATTGATTATTCTTTTGGTGTTTAGAGGGATGGGCCGTGAGGGTATTTCGTTTGTTTCTTATATACTATTATTATTATTATTTTTTGTTTTGGGTTAGAGAGAGAATAAAGAGATTCATATATGTGGTTATTGTATACTTGTTTTTATTTTTCATAATTTATGATTAATGTTATGTGATACATATGTTATATACAAGACTGTTTTATCTAGATTTTTACAAAAAAAATTTGATGGTACACTGTTTATTGTCTTATATAACATTTTTTTCTTTTTTTTTTGATCTGTTTTTCTGAGCTAATGAACAATAAGAACACAATATTGATGGGATAAATTACCATGTTTTCTATTTTTTTTTTTATAATTACTAATACGGTTTATTGTAATTCAAATAATATCACTTTCATTCAAATTCTACCAAAATATCATTTTTATTATGTACTAACTACAATAAACTATTTTAATAATTTTTAGAAAAAATTCCCGAAAAATATTATATTTGTAGATGCTCAACTGTCCACTGGAGAAAAATCCTGAAAAGCAAAATCCTTTTATTAGCCAGGCTATTTTTACTTGCTTTTACCTTGATGGCTAACAAAAGTTTGAAGCCCATCAAACCTGGGGAGATATCCACTATAATGGGCCTGAGATCTGCATGTAATGTATTGATCACCAACAAATAATAACCTGATTCTTACCTGAATGACTTGGGTTATTACTCATTACCCAAATCATTCTCCCCTATTTCACAATACTAATTTGCAAATTGAACCCGTTTATATTTTGGGTTATTTTTATTTTGTCATCTTAAGTTTAAAATTTTGGCTTATTTTATTTTACATTTTATATGTGCATAAGAACAGTTGCTAAAAGATATCTTGTAAAACAGATGACAATAATATGAAATTTTTCTTTACAAAAGAAAAAAAAAGAGTATTTATGGTAGATGATAAAACTTAAAAGCCATGTATTAATTTCAGAAAAAAAAAAAAAAAAAGAATGTCCATGCCGTGTTCAATCAATGGAGGAACAATTCAAAAGGAATGAAATTTTCCATGGGAAACAGTCATAACAAAATCTACCAAATTTCTCTCTTTTTTGTTGCATTCTGCTATCAGCACTAGTTGAACACAATATACAAATAGTGGTAGGTCCAGAAATTTTTTTAAAGATGATCAAGCTAAATATATCATTATATCTCTATATGCTTAAATCTTTCAATATAAGTGTGTATGATTTTGTGGGTTCCAATTAGCTCAACTGGTAAAGTCTATGATGGTTGTATAAGAGATCTAAGGTTCAATCTCCGCCTATACCAAAAATTAATTAGTGTCTTGGTCTGATGTTAAAGAGTTATCATTAGGAGCGGATGCCATAAGCTGAAACTCTCTAAATAAAAAAGAAAGTTTGTATGACTTTATTTTTGGAAAGCAAAAAAAAAAAAAAAAAAAAAAGGCTAAAGAGAATTACCTATATATTTTTATAAATCTATGCTTTAGATGTTCCTAAAATTAGTAATTTATATATGACCAAAATTCAATATTAAAATGAAAATAAAGAAGACAACAATAAATTAAAGAGTATTTAAACTTAAAAAAAGAAAAAGAATTCCCATTACCTAAAATTTATTCATATTTTTAAAATTCTGACATTATAATAGAGGGGAGGGGCATTTTTGAAAAACTAGTGGGGGCCTCGGCCCCCCACGTCCTCCCTCCACCCCTGTTTGAAAACCCATACTATAGCAAACAAGGACGAAAAAAAATCTATAATTTTAAAATCTCTCTCCGTTCGCTTGAATGATTAGAGCCACATGGTCAATATTTTCTTTTTGATATTGTTGAAAGCCACCCATGTGAGATAAATATTTGTTGTCAACCAAGCATGCTGTGTTCTTGACGTTTTGGTAGCCTCTAGCAATTTTTTTTTTAAATTATTTTTTAATGAGATATAATTACTGTACGAAACCTTTCTCCTCTAACCTCAAGTACTGGTGCCAATTTAGTTACAAGGCTATTAAAGGAAAAACTTGAAATTAAAGAGGCAATGTGATCTTCTATTAACAAATTACACATTTTAAATTCCTTGCACGACATGTCAACAATTTTGTATGTTTATATATAAATCTTAGAGTAAATTGTAAATTACACCCTTGAAGTTTGGGTTAATTAGATTTTACACCTCAAAATTTCAAAAATTTGATTTTACACCCTGAAGTTTGATTCCGTTAACAATTTACCCCCACGGTTAGTTTTTTCTATTAAGTGACACATCATCATGTTGATGTGTTTTATTCTTACCAATTTAGCTTTAAAACTACGTCGTTTCAATGATAACCAAGTGAGAAGTTGGCACAATCAAAACTATGTCGTTTTAGGCCTAAATTTAAACAGAATTTTTTAGCCCGAAACGATGTAGTTTCATGCCAAACTCTAAAATCAAAAACAAAAACCATGAACCCCACGGTTTGTCTACTTGAAGTTGGAGAAGATGCTGTTGCCGCCGCTGCCTGGGTTTGGGTCAGGGAGGTCTGTGTTCAAGACTCCAAACCCAGGCAGCGGCGGCAACAGCATCTTCTCCAAATCTTGACCACCACTTGAAGCAACTGGCAAAGCTAGAGGTGGTCTATATGATGTGATGGTTGTGGAGATCGATGATAATGATGATAATAAGCTTTGAATTGTTGTTGATAGTGGTGGAAAACTTCTGATGATGATCGATGATGGTGATCGTTAACTTCCTTTAGGTGGAAGTTACGGTGACAGTTACAGGCGACGTATTTCAACGCGTCGAGTGTATCTTCTTCTCCGGCAGCCAGGAACTCGCCGCAACCGTCTACCATGTGGCCTCCCATACCCATCGCGTGGTTCTTCAAGCATTTTTGTATCTGGTCATCGCAGACGAGGTGGTGGGCATTCTCTGTATCTGGTCATCTTAGACGAAGTGGTGGGGTTGGTGGTGGGACTCACCAGTTTGGGCTTACTACTTACTAGCTGAGTTGGTAACCGCTCTGTATCTGTTTATCGAAGACTGCCTTTAGCTTTGCCAGCTACTTCAGGCGGTGGTCAAGATTTGGAGAAGATGTTGTTGCCACCGCCGCCTGGGTTTGGGTTAGGGAGCATTGTGTTCAAGTAAACATAATGACATGTCGTGGGGTTCATGGTTTCTGATTTTGATTTTAGAGTTCATGGTTTCTGATTTTGATTTTAGAGTTTGGCCTCAAACTACGTCGTTTTAGCCTAACAGTTTGTGTTTAAAGTTTAGGCCTGATGTAGTTTAGATTGTCTGGCTCTTCACTTGGTCATCATTAAAACGATGTAGTTTTAAAGCTGAATTGGCAAAAATAAAACACATTAGTATGATGATGTATTACTTAACAGCAAACACTAACCATAAGGGGTAAATTGCTAACGGAACCAAATTTCAGGATGTAAGATCAAGTTTCTAAAACTTTGGGGTGTAAAATCCAATCAACCCTAAACTTCAAGGGTGTAATTTGCAATTTATCCTAAATCTTACATAATTTTGTATGTTTGTATTAATCTAAGTTTTTGTCATGTGACACATTCCTTAAAATTCTTCTCATTTAGGCTTCTACCTTACCAAATATTGAATTTATGTAGTTCATTGTACTAATGGAGTAAGTGCATATATTAATTAGAAACATTTTTTTTAAAATAAAATTTATTAATGTCATCAAGAAGAGTTTAAATTTTTTAAAGGAATTACATGCATTTATTTCACATTTTTACTATATGTGGTGAACTAATTATTTATATAAAATAATTTATCATATTTATTTTTCTGTAATTTATATGAGAAACTATTGATTAGAAATATAATATTTTCTAGACACTAGTTAGCTTAAGTACTAGTAGAGTCTGTCGTCGTCAAATAAAAGATCTTGGATTCAAATGTCATCTACATAAAAAAATTAATTGATATTTTGATATGATAAAAAGCAGTCATCATAAAGCGGATATCATAGGATAAAAGTGTTAGGATTGTGAGTATTAGTTAATTCATTGAATTGTTTGGTTCATTAGTTCATTCATGTGAGGTCTGATGTGAGGGCTGTTATAGCTATTGTTGTATTAGAGTAAGTTGGTAATTGGCCAACTGTGTAAACAGTAAACGCGGGTTGGGAGGGTCAGTTAGCAAAGTTAGAATGGAAGGGTTAGTTAGAGAGTAGTTACAGATTGTATAAAGGGTGTAATTGGTAACACAAGAATCAATCAGGACTTTAATAACAATTTGTCCTATTATCCTTTCATTGAATCTTCCTCTCTTCTCTCTCTCTAACTTCTGGAGGCCTAGCTGTCCTACAATTCAGCTACAACACAACACGTTCACACGCAGAGCTCTAACATCAACATGTTCGCACACAGAGAGCTCTAACATCAACGCGTTCGCACACAGAGAGCTCTAACAAAAAGTCTATCATTTTATCAAAATGAAATATGATATCTTACTTAAGTTCAGTAATTTTGACAACAATTGAAACATAATCAAGCAAAAAGAGAAAAACACATTTAAGAAAACAAGTGATCAAGAGTATAAAATAATTACTGTGTACTCAACATAGTCGAAATAATTAATATTTTTCAATTCTCTTAAGATATAAGTTCATGTTCTTAATTATAATAATCATAACAATTTACATTTCCAACAATGAAGTCTAATATAATTAGAATTAATTTCTAAATATTATAGTATGTAATTTGTATTTTACTTCAGTTGTAAAAATAAATTTTTATTAATTAATATTTTAATATGGAAGTTATAGTAAATACATCAGTTAGTTAAATATAAAAGCAAGAAAAACAAGATTTACAAAAACATGAATCATAGAAAACATAGGCAAAAATTTTACTTCTATTATATTTATTCAATTGAAAGTGACTTATAACATTATGAATCTAACCAGACAATCTCAAGGTAGATGACTAGAAACAATAACCTGTGTCTCACAAATATAACGCATCTCAATAATTTTCTCTTGTATAGGAAAGGGGGTGCACTACTTGTTAATTCATTCCTTCAGTTTTCTGTATCAATCATGCAACTATTAGATGCAATTTTTGGTAGCCTCTAGCAATTTTTTTTAAATGAAATATAATATGCTATATGAACTCTTTCTCCTCTAACCTCAATAATTGGTGCCAATTCAGTTACAAGGCTATTAAAGGAAAAACTTGAAATTAAAGAGGCAATGTGATCTTCTGTTAACAAATTTTATATTTTAAATTCTTTGCATGACATGTCAACAATTTTGTATGTTTAAGAGACAGAATATGCACCTTCCTTCGAATTCACATGCCATGAATTTTAGAGAAGAACGTGTTGACAATATTTCACCACCTCGCTCACCAACCATAGAGACCAAGTTGCTGTTTCCTTCTATAGACTTTCCAAGAAGTCTCTCTTTTGATCTTTTCTCTCTTCCCTTAACGTGGCTAGTTCTCCTACCCAAAAGTCCTCGTTTTCTTTTGGACCCACACGCCTTCATAAACCACTATATATATGACCCTCCTAAACATTACATTCTCATTCATAAATCATAATTCACATTCATCACAGTTCAATCTCATACAAATAGTGCTTTTATTAAGAGGAAGATAATTTTTTGGTATTATAACTTTGATTTTTGTTAGCAATGGCACAAGAAATCACATTCAAGGCTTTGGCTATTGTATTTGCTGTGGTAGCAATCTTCTCTTCAAGTGTGATGGCTCAAGATTTTGCACCAGCATCAGCACCACCACCAGCAATAGAGAAAGGTGCAGCTTACTCTAATGCTGTCTCTGGAGCTATGATTTTTGGGTCTCTGGTTTTGTCTATGCTGGCTATGTTGAAGCATTAAGATTGGATCTGTTATGGATTTGATTGATTATTCTTTTGGTGTTTAGAGAGATGGGCTGTGAGGGTATTTCATTTGTTACTTATATATTATTTATTTAGGTTAGAGAGAGAATAAAGGAGATTCATATATATGGTTATTGTATACTTGTTTTTATTTTTTCATGATTTATGATATATGATACATATGTTATATACAAGATTGTTTTTTTAAAAAAATTGAATGGCACACCGTTTATTGTCATATATAACCTCTCTCTCTCTCTCTTTTTTTTCCCCTGAGTTAATGAACAATGAGAGCAATAATAATAAATTAATAATGGGATACATTACCATGTTTTCCATGGTTTTTTTTTTTTTTTTTTGGTGGTAATTACTAAAATGGCTTTTTGTGATTCAAGCAACATCACTTTCATTCAAATCCTACTAAAATATCATTTTTAATTATGTACTGACTACAATAAACTATTTCAATAATTGTTAGAAAAAATCCTGATAAATATTATATTTGTAGATGCTCAACTGTCCACCGGAGAAAAATCCTGAAAAAAAAAAAAAAAAAAATTCCTTTTATTAGCCAGGCTATTTTTACTTGCTTTTTTACCTTTAGGGTTGACAAAATTTTGAAGCCCATCGAACCTGGGGAGATATCCGCTATAATGGGCCTGAGATCTGCATGTATTATATCGATCACAGTAACGGGTCGTTACCCAAAAAGTAGTAACCTGAATGATTTGTGACTTGGGTCATTACTCATTTCCCAAATCATTCAAGGTACTGATTTGCAAATTGGACCCTTTTAAATTTTGGGTTATTATTTTTTTGTCCACTTAAGTTCAAAATTTTGGCTTATTTTATTTTACATTTTATTTTTGCATAAGAACAGTTGCTAAAAGATATCTTGTAAAACAGGTGACAATAATATGAAATTTCTCTTTACAAAAGAAAAAAAAGAATGTTTATGGTAGATGATAAAAGGCGTGTATTCCAGAAAAAAGAATGTTCATGCAATGTTTAGTAAAAGGAGGAACAATTCAAAAGGAAAGGAATTTTCGATGGGTAACATTCATATCAAAATCTACCTTTATAAAGTCAATCTAAAGATAATTATAGAAAATTGGGGATAATGTGGTATTTAAAAATTGATAACATTATTATTATTTTGATAATTCAACAGTAATGATATGAGAGAGAGGATTTACGTCTTATAATACTAAGAAATATCGACAAATTGAACTACAAAACTCTTGACATTTTATGAGTTAAATTTTGAGAATGATAGAATAGAGGATGGGTCAATAAATAAACTTTTTTTTGGGGATCAAATAGATGAACTTTTAAAATCTAGGTGAACATTGCACTGTCATATCCTGAGGTTTACACTATCTACATTGAACTCCCTTTTAGTTTGAATTGCACATAAACTTCCCTATTGTGTTCTATTTAAAGTTTCAAGACTCTTTTGTTATTTTCAGGGTTATTTTTTTCTTCTTTATTTATTTTGGTTGCCTTCATGTGTTGGATTTTTTTCCCCTTCTCTCTCTCTCTGCTGTTCCTTCAATTCTTTGCTTCTTTGTGCTGTCTTTTAGGCCTACTTTCTTTTCTCTGTTGCATTCTGTTGTCAGCACTAGCTGAATACAATATGCAAATGGCAGAGCTAGAAATTTTTTTCAAGAAGGGCCAAGCTAAATATATCTTTATATTTCGGTATCCTTAATTCTTTCAATATAAGTTTGTATGACTTTATTTTTTGAAAACAAAAAAAAAATTGCTAAAGAGATTTACTTATATATTTTTATAAATCTATACTTGAAATACTCCTAAAATTAATGATTTATTTATGATCAAAAGTCAATATTAAAATGAAAATAAATGAGATAATAATAAATAAAAAGTATATATATATATATATATATTTTTTTTTTTAAAATGAAGAGGGCCATTACCTAAATTTATTTTTTGACATGATAATAGTGGGGAGGGGCATTTAAAAAAAGAAAAAGAAAAAGAAGAAGAAGCTATAGTGGGGGCCATGGTCCTCCACCCCTGTTTGAAAAAAAAAAAAAAACTCAAAAAAGAGCTACATGTTGACTGGTATCTATAATTTTAAAATCCCTCTCTGTTTGCTTGAATGATTAGAGCCACACGGTCAATATTTTCTTGTTGATATTGTTGAAAGCCACCCATGTGAGATAAATATTTGTTGTGAACTAGGCATGCTATGTTATTGACGTTTTGGTAGCCTCTAGCATTTTTTATAATGAGATAGTTGTAATATACTGTTAATCTCGTAACTTGAATTATTTCTCCTTTAAACCCCTAAGCACCGGTGCAAATTTAGTTACGACGCTATTAAAGGGAAAACTTGAAATTAAAGAGGCAATGTGATCTTCTATTAACAAATTACATATTTTAAATTCCTTCCATGACACATCAACAATTTTGTATGCTTATATATAAATCTTACATTTTTTTTTTGAGAAGAATACAAATCTTACATGGTTGTATTAACCTATGTTTTTGTCATGTGACACATTTCTTAAAACTCTTTTCATTTAGGGTTTCACCTCACTAAATGTTGAGTTTATGTAGTTCATTGAATGTATCAATGGAGTAAATGCATATATTAATTTAAAATATTTTTTAAAAATAAAATTTATTAATGTCATTAAGAAGAGTTTAAATTGTTTAAGGATGTACATGCATTTATTTCACATTTTTATTATATATGGTGAACTAATTATTTATGTGGGGCCAGAATAAGTCAGCAACCCCGGCCCATTCCAAGCCAGGCCCAGAAGCCCATGCCGAGGACGCCTTCAAGGTCCGAGGTCCGAGGACGAAAGTGTAGAGCCCAGGGCCCAAGGAGCATTGCCGAGGATGGGTACATCCTCGGTAGGCCGAGGTCAGAAGGTGGGCATACAACATAGCTTTAAGGGGAGCCCCCCTAAGCATCCAAGGAGCAAATAGCAAGAACCAAGCACCGGACATCGAAGCATGGTAGAGGAGCAAGTCCCAGGTGAACTGTCACCTCCACATTAAATGCCCTCAACTAACGCTCTGGCCGCATTAATGAGGATAGGACCTCTGAACAGAGCCATCTGGGGCGCTGCAACCCACTGAAGGTATGAGAATGCGGCTGATGGGACAGGCTCTCAAGTGGAAACCGGGCTGATCGACAAATGTAGGGATAGGATCAACTGAAGGAGAAGTATATAATGTAAAAAGTCCCTCTTGTGAGGGGGACGGACGGAAAACCAGAAAAAGAGAAATACTGTAGCGTTGTGTTGTCTCTCTACCATTGTAACCTTACTTGAAAGAAATAAGAGCAACTTCGACCTCTGTAAGTCTGTCCGAGGAGCTTTATTGTGTATTCCAACCCATATTTAGGATACCAGCATTCACGTACAACCATGCATGGCCGTTGCATTCTTTACTAGGGCCTAGCTCTTGAGCCCATACTCTACAAATTTATTGGAGGGTTAACTGGGCTTGGGTCCACTCTCTCAATCCGCAGAGAGCGCTCGAAACCGGTCCCTACAATTGGCGCCGTCTGTGGGAAGAGCTTGTGCGTTAGTAATGACAACAGTCGAACATGGTAGGATCAGGCCCTCACCAAAGAACTCCCAATCGACCAGAACCGGCGAAGTCACGGCCTCAGGGTCACTATGGCGACCCCGGGGGCGGTCAGAACGACAATAGACATCTTCGAGAAGGAAGCGTGCGTACTTCAACGGCGAGCGAAAGCCAGGAGGACGGGTACATTCCCCAGAAGCACGACGATGGCCAGGCCACGCGGTCGCAGGAGGCCCATAGCCATGCCTCCCAGAGAAAGGATGATAAGGTGGCCATGCAGCGTGAGATAGACAACCTGAAGAGGAAGCTACGCCGTGCGCAGCGGAGACAGTCCGAGCTCAGCCCTGACTTGCCCTCCGACGACGAGAGCGATGATGAGTACAGGCAGAGGTCAAGAACGCCCCCCAGCGAGACTTTCTCCCACGAGGAGGAGCGCTACCAGAGGCGTAGGCGTGCCAACCCAACCCCTAGGGGCTTAGGAAGCGACGCCATGAGCAAGGCGCTGGATCAGCTCTCCAGGTCGCCCTTCACGCGTCGTATAGAAGAGGCAGAGCTTCCTCGGCGGTTCCAGCAGCCAACCTTCATTGCTTCCAATGGCAAGACGGACCCCGTAGAGCACGTGAGCCAGTTCAACCAGAGGATGGCTGTCCACTCCAAGAATGAGGCGCTGATGTGCAAAGTCTTCCCATCCAGCTTGGGACCCGTGGCGATGAGGTGGTTCAACGGTCTAAGGACGAATTCCATAGACTTGTACAGACAGCTGACCTTGGCCTTTGGTTCCTGCTTTGTCACGAACAGCAGGCCTCCTCGGCCCATGAGTGCATTGCTGTCCCTTTCTATGCGTGACGGGGAGACCCTCAAGGCTTATTCAGACAAGTACTGGGAGATCTACAACGAGCTGGACGGCAAATATGATGCCGTCGCCATCAGTACGTTCCAGAATGGGCTACCATTGGGGCACGACCTGAGGAAGTCTCTGACCGGAACGCCCGTCACCAGCGTGCGGCAGCTGATGGATCGGATCGACACGTACAAGCGGGTGGAGGAAGATATGCTGCAAGGCAAAGGCAAGGAGAAGGTTATCCCTCAGGAGAGGAGGGATTTCAGGTCGGACAGGCACAACCACGCCCGTCCGAGGAGGGATTTCGGTGGGCAATCCGGGGCGACCAATGCCCAAACTGTCGGCGCAGTATTCCGAGAACCTGTGCACAAGGTTCTGGAAAAGATAAAGAACGAGCCATACTTCAGATGGCCGGCTAAGATGATGGGGGAGCCTGGTAGGCGCAACCAGGATCGTTACTGCCAATACCACCAGGACCACGGACATGCCACGGAGGATTGCAGGAACCTCTGGGATCACCTGGACCAACTAGCCCAGGAGGGAAGGCTGAAGCACCTTCTGCACCATTCCAGCGACCAGCGGGGCCGAGCTTACCACGAGCCTCGGAGGGACGCCGCCATGGGGCAGCCCACCGGGACGATCAATATAATCCTGGCCGCGCCAAGAAGAACAGGCACACCCCCTTTGCGAGTGTTGTCTGTGACCCAACTGCCCGCCGAGGACCCTCGGACGAGGCCAAAGAGGTCCAGGAGGAATCCTCCTCTAGCCCTGAGCTTTTCGGAGGAGGACAAGATTGGGACCATCCAACCACACGAGGACGCCCTAATCGTCACCCTCAGAATAGGGGGCTATGACGTGAAAAGGGTGATGGTGGACGGTGGCAGCGCAGCCGAAGTCATGTGTCCAGACCTCTATAAGGGGCTGGGGCTAAAACAGGAAGACCTCACACCTTACAGCTCCCCCCTAATGAGCTTCGACGGGAAGCTCGTCATCCCAAAGGGCATGATCAGACTGCCCATACAGACAGGCCCGGTGGTGGTGGAGGCGAACTTCATAGTGGTGGACACGTACTCCCCCTACACAGCCATCGTAGGGAGGCCTTGGCTACACGCCTTGGATGGCGTAGCCTCCACCTTGCACCAGAAGGTGAAATTCCTGTCCGGGGACCAGGTTCTGGAGATCCGAGGTTGCCAATCCACGGCTAGGCATTGCATAGTGGCTGCCATATCCCATCGGATTGATGCGCAGTCCTAGGCCGCAGCTGAGGAAAATTCATAGCAATCAAAGACCCAGGTGGCGCCTCCGGATGCACCTGCCGAGGATGCTAAATGCGAAAACCTGGAGAAGGTGGTAATTGGCGATGATCCGGAGAAGTTCTTCCAAGTGGGAACCCAGCTGCCTCCACAGGAAAAGGGGGAGTTGCTTGAGTTCCTCAAGAGGAACCTTGACGTGTTCGCATGGGACCCCTGCGATGCCCCTGGGATTGATCCCTCTTTCATCTGTCATTACCTTAACGTCAACCCATCTGCGATCCCCAAGCAGCAGCCACCTCGGCGCCCATCGAAGGAGCACGCTGATGCGATCAGGGAGGAGGTCGATAAGCTCAAGCATGCGGGGGCCATCAAGGAGATCTTTTTCCCAAAATGGTTGGCCAACACTGTGGTGGTCAAGAAGAAAAGTGGGAAGTGGAGGGTTTGTGTAGACTTCACAGACCTGAACAAGGCATGCCCAAAAGACCCCTTCCCAATGCCACGAATTGACCAACTGGTAGACGCGACTGCAGGCCATCCTTGGATGAGCTTCCTGGATGCCTTTCAGGGTTACCACCAAATCCCACTAGCCTTGGAGGACCAAGAGAAGACAGCATTTGTGACACCCATAGGGAACTACCACTACAAGGTTATGCCCTTTGGCCTGAAAAATGCCGAATCTACCTACCAGAGGATGATGACGAGAATGTTTGAGCCGATGTTGGGGAAGAGCATCGAAGTCTATGTTGACGACATGGTGGTGAAAAGCAAGCTGGTGTCCGAGCATTTGGAGGACCTCGGCCGCACATTTAGCGTCCTGAGAGAGCATAAGCTCCGCCTTAATGCCTCAAAGTGCTCGTTCGGCGTAAGTTCTGGCAAATTCTTGGGGTACATGATCACCCATCGTCAACCCTGACCAGATCAAGGCCATTCACAATTTGAAGCCTCCGCAGAACCCCAAGGAGATCCAAAAGCTTACTGGGATGATCACGGCGCTGAACCGGTTCATTTCCAGGTCGGCCGACAGATGCAGGCCCTTTTATCTCCTGATCAACAAATGGAAAGGATTTGAGTGGTCCGAGGATTGCGCCAAAACTTTCCAGCAACTCAAGGAATATCTATCCCGGCCGCCTATCATGTCCAATCCTGAGCCCGACGAAGTCCTATACGCCTACCTGGCGGTGGCACCCCACGCAGTAAGCTTAGTGCTGATACGGGAGGACAATGGCGTTCAAAAGCCAGTTTACTACGTCAGCAAGTCGCTGCATGAAGCAGAGATCAGATACCTACCCCTGGAGAAAGCCATATTGGCAGTGGTCCACGCCACGAGAAAGCTCCCCCATTACTTCCAAGCTCACACGGTGGTTGTCCTAACCCAATTGCCCTTGAAGGCTGTACTCCGGGCCGCTGATTACACGGGTCGAGTCGCGAAGTGGAACACAATTCTGGGGGCCTTTGACGTCAAGTACATGCCCCGGACTTCCATAAAAGGCCAGGTATTAGCGGATTTGACGGCTGAGTTCGCTGAACCAGACGTAGAAGTGGCAGCCGAGGATAAGAGTCGTGATGAGAAATCGGTTGGGGCAATCTCCATCCCAAGGCCACTATGTTGGAAAGTATACGTGGACGGCGCGGCAAACCAAAGGGGGTCCGGAGTGGGGCTGGTCCTAGTATCCCCTGAAGACCATGTCATTGAGAAGTCCCTGAGGCTCGAATTCGCGGCCACAAACAACGAGGCCGAGTATGAGGCATTACTACAAGGGATGATCATGGTGCAAAAGATGGGAGGAAAGTCGATAGAGATGTTCTCAGACTCCAGATTGGTGGTAGGGCAGGTGAAGGGGGAGATGGAAGCCAGGGATTCGAGAATGCAGGAATACCTTAGCCAAGTCAAGCGCTTGTAGTTAGAGTTTCGCCCCTTCAGCTTGTCCCATATTCCTAGGAGTGGGAACAGTCATGCCGACTCACTTGCCACGCTCGCAACCTCCTCGGTAGGGGCTCTGCCTCGGATCATACTTGTGGAGCACCTGGAGAGGGCAAGTGAAGTGCCAAAGGGAGTAATCCCCGTCCATCAAATTATGATGGGTCCCAGCTGGATGGACTCCATAGTAAGATTCCTTAAAGATGACGTCCTACCTGAGGAGAGGTCAGAGGCAGAAAAGATACGAAGGAAAGCTCCTCGGTTCTGGTTGTCCGAGGATCACAAGCTATACAGGCGGTCCTACTCTGGGCCATACCTTCTATGTGTCCACCCTGAAGCGACAGAATCCTTGCTCGAAGAGTTGCACGAAGGAATTTGTGGGAGCCATACGGGGGGGAGATCCCTGGCTCACCGTGCCGTCACTCAAGGATACTGGTGGCCGGGAATGCAGCAAGAGGCCCTGGAGTATGTCAAGAAGTGTGACCAATGCCAAAGGTTCGCCCCAAACATCCACCAGCCAGGAGGGGTCCTCAATCCATTATCCAGTCCATGGCCATTCGCCCAATGGGGCTTGGACATTGTAGGACCTTTCCCCAAAGCACCAGGGAATAAGAAGTATCTACTAGTGGCCACGGACTACTTCACCAAGTGGGTCGAGGCCGAGCCACTAGCCAACATCAGGGACGTAGACGTGAAAAAATTCCTTTGGAGGAACATAGTTACACGGTTCGGGGTCCCTCATACCCTCATCTCGGATAATGGGCTTCAGTTCGATAGCAAAGCCTTCAGGAGGTACTGTTGCGAACTTGGGATCACAAACAGGTACTCAACGCCGGCCTACCCTCAAGGGAACGGACAGGCCGAGGCTGTCAACAAGGTCATCGTCAACGGGCTTAAGAAGAGGCTGGATGATGCCAAGGGGAGATGGGTAGAAGAGCTGCCCCACGTCCTCTGGACGTACCGGACTACGCCCCGGCGCTCAACGGGAGAAACACCTTTTGCCATGACTTATGGTGCGGAGGCAGTAATCCCCCTGTAAACCAACTTCCCAACGCTAAGGACGAGCTCCTTCACCCCAGACAGCAATGATGAACTGCTGGGGCGGAGCCTGGACATGGTAGAGGAACGAAGAGAACAGGCAATGATCCAGCTGGCCTGCTACCAGCAAAAGCTCAAGCAAGGATATGACGCCAATGTAAAGCTCAGACCACTAGCACCGGGAGACCTGGTGCTGAGAAAAGTCGTAGGAGCTGCCAAGAACCCTTCTTGGGGGAAGCTCGGACCCAACTGGGAAGGCCCCTACCGAATCACCTCAGTGGCAGGGATAGGAGCATACTATTTAGAAGATTTAGATGATAAACCTGTACCTCGTCCATGGAATGTAAATAACCTGAAAAGGTATTACTATTAATAAAGAAGTCCTTTTTGATTCAGATGTTATGCCTTTCATTATCACACGCCTCGCGTCCCAACGCCACTTATATCTGGGTGCTAGACAGAACCTAGGTCTTGCATGGTCCAAGGACTCAAGCCTATGGGGAAACTAGTTACTTACAGCCAATTGAAGGCAGCAACTGTACCTGGGTCTTGCGTGTCCTTGGACCCAAACCTATGGGGAGCTAGCCACTTATCTTGAAGGCAGCAACTGTACCTGGGTCTTGCGCGTCCTCGGACCCAAACCTATGGGGAGCTAGCCACTTATCTTGAAGGCAGCAACTGTACCTGGGTCTTGCGCGTCCTCGGACCCAACCCTATGGGGAGCTAGCCACTTATCTTGAAGGCAGCAACTGTACCTGGGTCTTGCGCGTCCTCGGACCCAAACCTATGGGGAGCTAGCCACTTATCTTGAAGGCAGCAACTGTACCTGGGTCTTGCGCGTCCTCGGACCCAAGCCTATGGGGAGCTAGCCACTTATCTTGAAGGCAGCAACTGTACCTGGGTCTTGCGCGTCCTCGGACCCAAACCTATGGGGAGCTAGCCACTTATCTTGAACGCAGCAACTGTACCTGGGTCTTGCATGATCCAAGGACCCAAGCCTATGGGGAGCTAGCCACTTATCTTGAAGGCAGCAACTGTACCTGGGTCTTGCATGGTCCAAGGACCCAAGCCTATGGGGAGCTAGCCACTTATCTTGAAGGCAGCAACTGTACCTGGGTCTTGCGCGTCCTCGGACCCAAGCCTATGGGGAGCTAGCCACTTATCTTGAAGGCAGCAACTGTACCTGGGTCTTGCGCGTCCTCGGACCCAAACCTATGGGGAGCTAGCCACTTATCTTGAAGGCAGCAACTGTACCTGGGTCTTGCATGGTCCAAGGACCCAAGCCTATGGGGAGCTAGCCACTTATCTTGAAGGCAGCAACTATACCTGGGTCTTGCGCGTCCTCGGACCCAAGCCTATGGGGAGCTAGCCACTTATCTTGAAGGCAGCAACTGTACCTGGGTCTTGCGCGTCCTCGGACCCAAACCTATGGGGAGCTAGCCACTTATCTTGAAGGCAGCAACTGTACCTGGGTCTTGCGCGTCCTCGGACCTAAGCCTATGGGGAGCTAGCCACTTATCTTGAAGGCAGCAACTGTACCTGGGTCTTGCGCGTTCTCGGACCCAAACCTATGGGGAGCTAGCCACTTATCTTGAAGGCAGCAACTGTACCTGGGTCTTGCATGGTCCAAGGACCCAAGCCTATGGGGAGCTAGCCACTTATCTTGAAGGCAGCAACTGTACCTGGGTCTTGCATGGTCCAAGGACCCAAGCCTATGGGGAGCTAGCCACTTATCTTGAAGGTAGCAACTGTACCTAGGTCTTGCATGGTCCAAGGACTCAAGCCTATGGGGAGCTAACCACTTACATCTGGGTACTAGACAGAACCTAGGTCTTGCATGGTCCAAGGACTCAAACCTATGGGGAAACTAGTTACTTACAGCCAAACTCAAGCGTCAAGCAGCACCAGGGCTCTGTATTGTCCTCGGACTCAGGCCTGTGGGAGCACTATCTACCTCAAGAAGCTAAGTATCAAGCAGGACCAAGGCTCTGCATGGTCCTCGGACTCAGGCCTAAGGAGAAGCTAACTACATTGAAGAAACACTAAGTGTCTACTCGAAGAAATTCTATCTGGTCCTTATGAAACGAAAAGTGCATTAGAGCATACATGCCCTCTCATTATAATAACTGACGCCACGATTGGCCGAGATGCGATTGAAGCTAAAACCGTGCAAGTAAAGAAAAAGAAGACAATGTGCAAATAGACAAACAGCCACAACAAACAGGAAAGGAAATAAAGTTCTCATTTCATTAAATTCAAGGGAATCACACCAGTGGAGTTACATTACAAGTAAAAAAAAAAAAAAAAAGAGAAAGAGATGCAAAAATAAAGTCCAGCATGCAGAAGCGCCAAGGAGCCTAGTTGCCCGCTTCGGTGGGTGGCTGGCCCGCAGCTGCTTTAGGGTCCTCCGAGCCCTGGCCAAGGGGGATGGCCTGCAGAGGCACAGTAGGAATAGCTGCCCCCTCGGCAGAAGAAACCTGGGCACCGAGGGAAGGTTCTGCAGCCTGCTGAGGCGCATCCTCGTTGGAGCCGTCACTCAGTTCAACCGCCGAGGAGGGAGTACTCCCTTGGACTGGCTCGTCAGTGGCCCCAGCAGCCGAGGCCCCCTCGCCCGGGGTGGCAGCAGTTTCCGCAGCAGCCTCCTCGGCCTCTGAGCCATCTGGGGCAACCTCGCGAATAACAGGAGGGTAGTACACATTCTCCTCCTTCCACAAGTCAGAAGAGGCCTCCACCCCAGCCTGCCTGAGGGCCTCACTCCAAGTCTCGGAGCAATAGCGCCTACATACCCCAGGGACTTGGGATTTGTAGGCAGCTGCCGTCTCGGTTGCCCCGGCAATATAGGCTGCCTCCTCAGCTTTCTGCTTGGTGGCCCAGGCTTCCTCCCTGCCCTGCTCGGCCTCAAACTTGGCCCTCTCAGCCTCCCCTTTGGCCCATTCAGCCACCCTCTTGGCCTCCTCAGCATCGGCCACTTTCTTCACCAAGCCAGCTATTTGCTCCTCGGCAAGCTTCTCTGCCTCACCCAGACGCTTTGTCTGAATTTCGGCCTGCCTTTGGGCACCCTCAAGGCCTGACATTGCACTAGCCCTAGCCTGAGTCATTTGCTTCAACTCCTCCCTCGCCTTGGCAAGGTCCTCCTCGGAGGTCTTGAGGGTCCGAGTGGCCACCAGGCGCCTCTCGCACTCCTCGTCCATGGCCTTACCATGTTCACTGGCCGCCTCTTCCAGCCTAAAAGTGGCCTGTACAGCCTGCCAAACGAAACAGACAAGTCATAATTAGCCGAGCTCAAAAAAGAAAGGAAAGCAGAAAGAACTGAAGCAAGAAAAAGCACAAGTGTTAAGCGCCTTACCATCCCCAAGTATCGCTTGAGGCAGAGGAAGACGTCCCTACTCCTCATGGTCCCCAGCTCCGCCATGTCCGCGGGAAGGAGCAGGCATCTCTCCACAGCGTCGGCCACATACGCGCCTTCGCCATCCTTAAAGTCCCTGAGGGAGGAGTCATCCCTCAAGGGTGCCCCATGGAGCATTGGGGCGGGGAGCCAGGCCTGAACCTCGGGCGGGGGAGCGACCTGTTTATCCTGCGCTGAGGAGCCTATCCTCAGTTGCTTCGATGGCCGACGAGTGCCATCGCCCTCCCGCGTGGGCCCAGTATTGTCCTCAAGGGTCCTCTTGCCCTTGTCCTTCTTCTGCTTGGGGTCAGCAGGCTCGCGCTTAGACGGCGGGCTCGGCTGAGGCGGAGGAGGAGGAAGCTTGGGCTGTGTTGAGGCCGACCTGGTCTAAGCAGGGCGAGCCTTTGGAGGAGGAGGAGGAGGCTTCGGTTTGGACTTCCCCGGCTGACCTTCGATTAGGTCGAGTAGGGAGGGTTGGGCTTTCTTTTTGTAGCCCATCTCGAGCCGAGAAGATTTGTCCGACGCTAAAAAGTCTGCCTCGGATAGACGAGGATCACCCAAGTCTCCAGAAGGGTCCTCGGACTGATGGAATTGCTCGAAAACACTGAAATCGTCCTCGGCAGGACCACAATCTACAGCGTCCCCTTCCCTCTCTAAGCCCTCTTCCGCAGCCTCTGGGAATGTATGGGAAGACGAGGGGACTGCTACTGTGATGCCTTCTGAAGTGGAGGTGTCCTCGGGAAACTCGAAACCGTCCTCGGTCACTTTTATTTTCTGCAGCCGAGGATCCTTAGCTCTTATCACGTACTTTGGGGCCGCAAATGACTTCTGGAGCGGAGTGTACCCCAAAATCTTGTGCGCAACTCTAACTTGGTGGTCTGCTTCGTTCTCAAATTCTGCAGACCTGAGCACCTTCTGCAAGTCTTCCCTGTTGACCAAGCTGAAATGGCGCGCAAAAGAGTGCGTATCTGCAAAGGGAAAACACATCCATGGTTAGAGGCCAAACAGTACAAGAAGAAACAATGCAAAAAAAAAAAGAAGTCAGAATCTTTGAATCCCCTCCTATTCCCACTGTCCCACCTGGCGTTCCCTCTGTCATCGGGCAATGGAGGCCATCGTGCCACGCTCCAGACACGATGAGGAAATCCTCATTCATCCCCTTGTTGGACTCGAGGAGGCACTGGATGAGCCGGACCCTGTCGTCCCTCGTCCTCATGTAGTAGGACTTGTTCTTCAAATGTTGAAGATTGTAACAGTAGTTGACATCATGATACATCAGCCTCAGACCCATCTTTTCATTAAGGGCATCCACACTGCCCAGAATTCTGAACATGTTGGAGGCGCATTGGGTGGGGGTCAACCGAAAATAGGTGAGGTAATCCCTCATCACCGGCCCCATGGGGATCCTCATCCCCCCTTCAAGGAAAGCGATGACAGGAATCACCACCTCGCCCTCCTGCTTCAGGAGGTGCCACTCCCCCTCCTCACAATACCTCAAGCCAACGTTGGCCGGTATCTTGTAATCGGCGATGAATTTCTCCATCGCCTCCTCAGTGCCAACATACTTCTTAAGTCTACCCATCCCAAATGACGCCTAAGCAAACTAAAGGAGGAACGAATGAAAGAGAAAGACGAGTAGAGAGGAAAAGAAGCTCAGAGAGGGATAGAGAGACTTACAGAAATGAGGAGGAGCTCCTCGGACTGGCTTTTTGTGCTGGAGATGGAGATGGAAGTTTGGCTGGACTCAGAATAGAGGCGCAGGAGCTCTTGATTGTAAATGAAGAAAGGAGGAGGCGGTTCCAATGGGTATTTATACCCTAGGTAGAAGAGCCGCGCGAGTTTTCCCGCCCATAAATGCCAGACGCATCCCCACCGTTGGATTGTCATCTGCCCGTTGAACGTGGGGAACATAAAGCCGCCTGAATTTAATGCAGGACACGTTACGCGCATCGAAGCGCCAGTAACGCACCTTGGGCAGTTGAAAAGGCTCCAACGCTGACGAGGGACAAGACTTGATTAGACGCGAAGCAGGTCCGAGGATGTCAAAATCCTCCTTTCCGCCCGAGGATGCGGACAGCAAGATTTTGAGGGGCTATTGTGGGGCCAGAATAAGTCAGCAACCCCGGCCCATCCCAAGCCAGGCCCAGAAGCCCACGCCGAGGACGCCTTCAAGGTCCGAGGTCCGAGGACGAAAGTGTAGAGCCTAGGGCCCAAGGAGCATTGCCGAGGATGGGTACATCCTCGGTAGGCCGAGGTCAGAAGGTGGGCATACAGCATACCTTTAAGGGGAGCCCCCCTAAGCATCCAATGAGCAAATAGCAAGAACCGATTACCGGACATTGAAGCATGGTGGAGGAGCAAGTCCCAGGTGAACTGTCACCTCCACATTAAATGCCCTCAACTAACGCTCTGGCCGCATTAATGAGGATAGGACCTCTGAACAGAGCCATCTGGGGCGCTGCAACCCACTGAAGGTATGGGAATGCGGCTGATGGGACAGGCTCTCAAGTGGAAACCGGGCTGATCGACAAATGTAGGGCTAGGATTAACTGAAGGAGAAGTATATAATGTAAAAAGTCCCTCTTGTGAGGGGGACGGACGGAAAACCAGAAAAAGAGAAATACTGTAGCATTGTGTTGTCTCTCTACCATTGTAATCTTACTTGAAAGAAATAAGAGCAACTTCGACCTCTGTAAGTCTGTCCGAGGAGCTTTATTGTGTATTCCAACCCATATTTAGGATACCAGCATTCACGTACAACCGTGATGGCCGTTGCATTCTTTACTAAGGCCTAGCTCTAGAGCCCATACTCTATAAATTTATTGGAGGGTTAGCTGGGCTTGGGTCCACTCTCTCAACCCAGGGAGAGCGCTCGAAACCGGTCCCTACAATTTATATAAAACAATTTTTCATAGTTATTTTTATAAAATTTATTTGAGAAACTATTGATTAGGAAAATAATATTTTCTAGATTCCAGTTAACTTAACTAGTAGAATCTGTTGTTGTCAAATAGGAGATCTTGGATTCAAATGCCATCTACATTAAAAATTAATTGATATTTTGGCCTGATAAAGAGCAATCATCATAAAATAGACACTATAGGATGAAAGCCTATCATTTTATCAAAAAGGAATATGATATTCGTGCTTAAGTTTGGTAATTTTGACAATAATTGAAATATAATCAAGCAAAAAGTGGAAAACTCATTTAAGAAAACATGTGATCAAGAGTATATAATTACCGTGTACCTCACATAGTGGAAGTAATTAGTATTTCTCAATTCACTTAAGATATAAGTTCATATTCTTAATTATAATAAGGGCAAATTACAATTTACCTACCTGTGATTTGGCCAAAATTTAAGTTGTCTATTTGTAGTTTAAAATTTGGCACTTTACCTACCTGAGGTCTGTACTGTTAAGGGTCTGTTACCCACCTATGAATTTCTCCGTTACAAACATAAAAAACATAACAAAATTTTAAAAAATAAGATCAAAAGTTGGCTTTTTGAAATTTAGAAGCTTGCTCAAGAATTTCAATAGAACAAATAAATTGGCATTTTAGACTTGTAAGATGATGTTTTATTCTCTCTCTATCATATATTCATATCAATTTGTACCAACAAGACATTTCTATCTCACCATTTGTCACCGGACCCACCACCATAGGCAGTTCTTCCTCGTCAATTTCACTTTGAAGCGCTTTTGTATTCTCTAATCTAAACAAAGCCCATGACCTCAAGCTTTCCCTCTCTATCTATGATTTCTGTTTCATCGATCTGGCATTTGAAGGTTTAACGGTTGCGCATGAAGGTTTGAGTTGTTGAAGATGTGCTGTGTGAAGATCGAGTTGGAATTTTTTGGGTTCTATTTGGGTGTTCTAATTTTGAATAATAATTTATGGTACAAAACACACACATATATAAAAAAATAAAAAAAATAAAATAAAAAAATGATGTTGTTCTGTTCACAACATTGTAGCTCAAATCTTAAAAAATATTTCATCTTTCTTTCATTTGTTTTTGGGAAAGAGAAACCTAGAGAGTTCAAAGATATACGGATACCCATCACATTTACAACTCACAAGACCCCTCACCCACCACCAAACCAGAAATATATAGTTCAATATTCTTCATATTCACTAGCTGTGAAGAACCCATTAACCAGCCAAAAGCCAAGCCATCCATAAATGTTGTTCAGTTCACAATGCTACTACCGTCTGCTAAGTAAATTTAGAACTCACTTTCACTTTTTATTTTTCTTTTTGTTTAACTAGATGATGTAAAAAGCTTGGATTTTTCTTGTGGGCTTGTTGACAGAAAAAATGGACAGTACTGGGAATTTTGTAGTGGCTTTGTTGTTTTGTTGATAGAAAAGATTGAAGGAGGAAGGAACAAAGAGGTGGGGTTGGGGTTTCATGTTTTAGGTTTCATTTTCTTCACCAATTTCGTCCAATTTTCCATTTATTATCTCTCATTAGTGATTATTCTTTGTGTTTGGCTAATTTTGTTGTGTTGTTGTTCTAATTTGTATGCAAGATTAGTGGGTTTTAGATATGTATAATTGTTTGTGGAGAGTGTTAGCAAGAGCTCAGTTGGATAATTTTTGTGTTCTAAAGTTCTTGAGCAAGTTTCTAAATTTTTAAAAAGCCACCTTTTGATCTTATTTTTTAAAATTTTGTTATGTTTTTTAAGTTTGTAACGGAGAAAGTCCATAGGTGGGTAATGGACCCCTAACAGAGTAAACCTCAGGTGGACAAAGTGCCAAATTCTAAACCACAGGTAGGTAACTTAAATTTTGGCTAAACCACAGGTGGGTAAATTGTAATTTGCCCTTATAATAATCATAAAAATTTACATTTCCAACAATGAAGTCTAATATAATTAGAATTAATTTCTAAACAATGAAGTCTTTGATGGTTGAATAAGAGTTCTAGGGTTCAATTCCCGTCTACACAAAAAACCGATTGGTGCCTTGATCTGATGATAAAGATCTATCATTAGGAGTAGATGTCATAGATTTGAAACTCTCTAAAAAAAAATTGTAATATTATATTATGTAATGAGTATTTTACACATTCCTACTAAAACTTCTCATCATGCTTATTTTTTCTGAATAGGCTAGTTGCCAAAATAAAACATAAATAAATGTCATCTCTTCCAAGGTTTTCAGACCCGGACCATTCATTGAACCGTAAAAGGGAGAGGTTCAAGGTTTTTGAGATCGAACCAAGGTCGAACCGTGATGACGTCATAATTAATTTAATAATTAATTAAAGCCTAAATATAGATATTAAATTTATAAAACTAGCAAAATTGACTAATATATCTATATTTGTGAGGAAAATTTAATCATTTTCAAGAATATATTTAATAATTAAATAAGAAAGTTAATAAAATAAAATAATAACCATGAAAATATTAAAATTTATGATTAATTTTTGAAGTAAAGTTGAATATCTTTGAAGGATTTTAATTATAATTTTTTTTATTCCTTGTAAGAGATGGATAATTTAATTAAATAGAATAAAATTGTGTTAAGTTGTTTTTATAAAAATAAAAAAAAAATTGCTAAGGGGTTGGACCGCACGGTTCTTGATCGGTTCATACGGTCCAACCCCGGTTTTAGGGGTTCACGGAATTGCCACATATGCCTAGTTTTTTATGCTTAAAAAACCAGTTTCCATCCCGGTTCACGGCTTTCACGGCCTGACCTCCCGGTCCGGTCCGGTTCTGAGAACTATGATCTCTTCCCTTCCCTCTCTTCATCTTAAGGCATATGTAGAGGTAATCTTCTTATTACTCAACATTTTTTATGTTTTCTTGGTCATGTGTTTGTATATCTGTTTTTATTTTACATATAGTCCTTAAAAGATTTTCGTCAATTCTCTTTAGGTGTTCAAACTTGAAACACTCTTCTAATCTAAAATTTGTATACATTTCAAATTGTCATTTCATATATAGAAATAAGAAGAAAGAATAAGTTGAAATTTATTAATTTTTAAGGAAAAAAAATAAAAGAGCCTCTGAGCACTTGCTCACACAGTAATATATTTATTCAATAAAAGGGGACTAATAACATAATATATACTATTTTGCATGGCCACATGTACATAAGGATTTAACCATAAAATCTCAAGTTAGATGACAAGAAACAAGAAACTGTCTCACAAATATAACCCATCAACTTATTCTCTTGTTGTAGGACGGGATACATTAGTTGTTAATTCATCGCCACAATATTCAGTAGCACTCGCCACAATAAGATTTTACCGAGAAATAGTCACGAGCTTTAAACGCAGTTTTTGCTTCTTCTTGATTGCTAAAAATACTATCATAGAATTTGAGGCAAACTTCATATGATGCTTTCAAATTGGGGTTGGTGGTCTTGTTGACGAGTGTGCTAATATGGGCAAAGGTTTTATTAGCCGCAACATCTTGAAATATTGGTAAGGCCAACAAGGTCAACTAAGGGTGTACGAGGATCGGATTTGAGGGCTTTCAAGCAAAAAGGAGGACCTTCGTGCACAAAGCAAATAGATTTAAGCACATTTTCTGATACTTTCACGCTTAGCTGGGCATTTGTTAGGCAAATCAAAGGGATTGCTAGCATAAGAGAGAGCAACAAGGAAGTACAAAAGGAGGGGGCCATATTTTTGAGTTTGATTTCTTGAGGATGTACTGTGTATACTTATACATCAATTTGCTCTACTGTCAAAATGGGACTATTCTGACATTTTGGTAGATTCTAGCATTTTTTTTAAAAGGAAAATTTTTTATTTTTATTTTTTGAGATAGTTATAGTGAAAGCTTGGATTTGTGCTAAAATACAAGAGTTTGTTCAGACCCCAAAATAAAAAATGGCTAGACTGCTTTTACTCTAAGTTAGACTAAGTGCGGAACAAGAGTAAATAAGCGCAATGAACCGATAACACTATCCTAAGCCATATTCATCTATCATTAACAATAAAGTAAAAGATTAAAGGGTAGGGAAGAGAGATGCAAATACAAGATAATACCGGGACGTGTTATCGAAGAGGAAACCGAAAAACTTGGTGAAAAACCTCTCCGTGACCCTCCAAGTCGAAATCGATCCATTAGAGAATAAAGTTGGAGTATACGAACAACAAAAGACCCTCTAAGCCTAGTCTACCCCATGTACTTGAGCCCTCCAAGCTCCTGCTACCAACTTACTTCTCAGAGCCTTGTCTTCTCTAACTTTCCGGATCTCGCAATTCATCCGATTGCATCTGCCAATGAATGGCTTATTCCAATGCCTCCCAGCATCACCAAAATCTCACTTTACACTCAGAATGGGTGTAGTAAGTGTTTGGGCTACCAACCTCTCAAAGATTTAGAGATTGAGAGGTAGGAGTTGAGAAAAACCACAAGAAAATATGTAGATGATTGTAGGTATAACAATCTCTAACTCTCAAGTGTATTTTCTAAGGTTTGCTTTCTGAAAAACACTCTTTACAATTTGTAAGTAATGATGGTATATATAGTGTGCGTAAAAACTTGGTAAAGTAAACACAACTTTTTGCCAAACAAAAACTTTTGTGAGTCCTTCGCAGATGGCCCTTCTCGCAAAACAGTCGTGAAAATGACAGTTTGACATGACTCTTCGTCTTCCAATCATGTGCTCCACACATGACCTTTTTGCGGGTTACTTCTCGTGAGCTACTCGGGAGCCAGTCGCAAAATCTACTGATTCAACTCTTGAAGCTTGATTCTTCACCGATTTCTCACACTCATCCTTATAAACCCACATACATACAAGGAAAAATGATTGAAGAAATTACAATAAAATTTGACATGAAATTAAAGCCTACACAACATAGTTGGAAATCACAACTTTACATATAGTATATTATTAATCCCGCAGTTCGAACTCTTTCCCCCTATAAATCTCCAAGCACTTAGTGTGTGGGAGGTGCTGATTCAGTTACAAGGCTATTAAAGGAAAAACTTTGAAATTAATAGGCAATGTGATCTTCTATTAACAAATTACATATTTTAAAGAACATTGGCAATACCATCAATCCCGTTTGAAGCTTAATCATAGCTCTACTAATTTGCTGACTTTCAACTTTTGGCTGGTATATATTTAGGCATTCTCCAATGCCGTAAAATTCCTTATTGTCTGGTTTTACTTGAATTCCGGCAAACTACCCGATTAAATTAAGTGAGAAAATGAGCATAGTGATTCTAGTGTAGAAAAAAAAAATTCCCAAAGATTAGTAATTTGGCATAAATAGAAGAATGTATAAAAAATTCATCGAAAAATTGAGAGAGAAAGAGAGAGAGAACCTTTTTTCTGAATTCCAGCAAACTACCCGATTAAATTAAGTGAGAAAATGAGCATAATGATTCGAGTGTAGAAAAAAAAAAAAGAAAAAAAAGAAAAGAAAGGATTCCCAAAGATTAGTAATTTGGCATAAATAGAAGAGTGCATAAAAAATTCTTCAAAAAATTGAGAGAGAGAGAGAGAGAGAGCCTTTTTTGTGAGAGAAAATCATGCATAGATTGAAATAGATAGTTACAAATTTATAGTAAGAGAGGGCAAATAAGAAGAGACAAAATAAAGGAAGATGAAGAGAAAGAAGAAAATTAATATTTATGTAGAGGATAGTGGGGAGATGAAAAGAAGAAGAATAATATTTATGCAGAGGGTAGTGGGGAGATGAAAAGGTAAGGGTGGAGAAAGGTTGGAAAAATTGTAAATATTAAAATAAAATAAAAAGTAAATGTTAAAAACAATTATAGGAAAATTGGAAAGAAAATGATAATGAGGTGGACGCTGATGTGGCTCAACTAGAGCGTAGCAACAATAAATGCTACGCTTCAGCTTTTAGATATATATAGATATAGATATAGATGTTGATTTTCCTTTGTTAAAAAATTAATTGAAATTAGCCATGAGTATTGTTCAAAAAGAAACCTCTACCATATCCAATTTAAAAAATTTTGTCAAAGATTTTCAAAACTCTTGTAAAAAATCTTGTCAAAGTTGTTGCAACAATTTATTTTGTTGTAATACCTTTATTTTAAAATTTATTAAAAATCATTTATTGCAACAAAAGCTTATTGCAATAAAATATTTTGTTGCAATAACCTATTGCTTTAGACTTTATTGCAACATTTTGCAACAATTTTTTTTTTTTTTTTCAATAAGTGTTTATAGCAATAGTTTTGAGTTTATTGGAAGGGTTAGCTGTAGAGAGTTTTCCATTTTTCTCATAGAATACATTTCCAACATCCCCATCTAATTCTGAAAACACTGAATTTCCATTATTTGCAAAATTCCCCTCCATATCACTTATCTCATAAGCTTCATGCCTCTCTTGAAAAGAATTCAAAATTGGGATTACCTGGGCTGACGAAATAATCTCATTATCTTCCACCTATATGTTACCTATACTTTATTATCAATTATAAGAACAAAAGTGGAGAAGCCTAGTTGTTAAAAAAGAATAAATTCTTATTGATAAAAGAGGAGAAATAAGTAACGTGAAAAGTACTTATAGACCTATAATGCAGATGGGTAAATGATTTAAGTTAAAGTCCCTCAAATATGGTCTCTATTGTTGGAACATTTGGTGAGCTTTTCCTCACCTGCACTCCTTTAAAATTGGGGACAACACATAAAAAAAAAAAAACCATATTTAAGAAGAAGAAAAAAATACAATTTAGTCTTCACAAGAAATCACTAGTAGCCTTAATATTAAAATAACGTTATTGCAACAAAATAAATTGTTGCAATAACTTATTGCAACACAATTTTTGTTGCAATAGGTATGGCCACATCTAGTTCATTGCAACTAAATAAATTAATTGCAATAACTTATTGCAGCATAGTTTTTGTTGCAATATAGGTATGGCCACAACTAATTCATTAAGAGCCACTGCAACAAAAATTTTGTAACAAAAAATATATATGCAATATATATTTTCCCTAACTAATGGCAACTATCCTAAAGTTGTCCCTCACCTTACTTATATTCCTACATTCTTTGAACCCATGCAAGAGCTCTAATGACAAAACTATAAAGTTGAATGTTGATTTTCCTTCATTCAAAAATTCATTGAAGTTAGCAATGAATATTGTTCAAAAAGAGACCTCTATCATATTCAATTTAAAAAATCTTGTCAAAGATTTTCAAAACTCCAACATTCTTTCTGGTTGTGCTAAGTTGCTGGAATCAACTCAGGAAGTTATGGATTGGTCTCTTACCAAATTTGATGATCTACTTGGTGAGTATGAATGTATATTAATTACTCTTTTTTATATTTCGGTGTTTATATTGTTAAATTATAAGCCTTAAACATACTTGGATTGTTTCTATTTGGTAACAAGTGTGTTCTAATAATATAATATTAAGGTTTCATAACCAGTATCCTTAATATTAAAATAAAGTTATTGCAACAAAATAAATGGTTGCGATAACTTTTAGCAACATAGTTTTTGTTGCAATAAGTATGGCCACACCTAGTTCATTGCAACTAAATAAAATAATTGCGATAACTTATTCCAACTTAGTTTTTGTTGCAATAGGTATGGCCACACCTAATTCATCAAGAACCATTGAAACAAAAATTTTGCAACAAAAATATATATTTACAATATATATTTTCGGATACCTTCACGCTTATCCATTCGTTTGTTGGGCAAATCAATAGGATTGTTAGCATAAGAGAGAGTGACAAGGAAGCTCAAAAGGAGGGGGCCATCAAAACAAACAGAACACTAGTATAATACTAATTATCAACAATTTGGGATGAGTTTCATGAGATCAAGAAAACTACAATATATATTCAGACTGTAATAGTGCATCTTCAAAAGCAATACGCAACAATTATACTATCTTGAGCAGATAAGAGTTCATAACAACTACTTGGTTTAATTTATTGTATGCTAGATTTTTTGATAATGTTGGTAATAAATTAAAATTTTTAATTGGCCAAACCTCCATTGTATGGGTCGCCAGGAAAGGGCAACCAAGAGTCTCCATAGAGAAATTGAGGGACTGTGTACTACTTGGTTTGAGAGGAAACTAAATTTGAGCACCTTTTCACTTCACCCGCTTCTTTGTGCTTGCACCTGGCCCATAGTTTTGTAGTCTCCATAAAACAATGTTGATTCGGAGCTCTCATTCCATCGTAGCCACCCTTCTGGCATTATGATGTTGCTCATGCATAACTGCATAAACAATGTTCTAGAATAAGGCCTCCATGCTCTACCAAGGTATGTGGATGTTGGATTGGCTAAGGAAACTAGGTCTGTATCCTTAGATATGTTGCACCTATTGAAAGAGAAGCATGTGGTTTTCAATGCAAATTGACGGCCTTGAGCATGACGTTAAATTGTCAGGGCAATGATTGTCTTGGTCGGATATCACAAATTTAAAGGACGATTGTGGCATCTCCAAAGATAAAATCCACTATGCCACTTATTTGGTACTCACGGTAGAATTGACGCTTAGATTGTGGACATAAGGTATGCTACTAGCCCTTAATTCACAATGATAAAAGATTGATAGGTTGGAGTTAGATAGAAGTGCCACAGCTTGGCCTCCATTTGGTCTTGCTGTGTTCTCAAAGGTAATGTTCGCCGTAATGAACTGTTGACATTCAACATCTGCACATAACAAAAGGAAATATTAACTTATAATTCAATATATAGCTTAATTGTTTTAATTTTTTTAGAACTCAATTGCATTAAAAAGAAAATTTTGTGCATTGGTAGCTACATTGACTATTTTGGTAATTTTCTCAAGGTTCATTGCCATTTTTTCTTTCACAATGGTACTGAAGTTAGTGGCAGCAAGTTCCTTATTGCATCTGGCAAGACTCGTCATGGCATTGCTCAACCAATCCAGGAGATCGAACTTCAGATTGCTGGTGCCAAGTTCTGTAATTGTTATGAAACACAAAACACAAAAGTACAATGTCAATGACTCATGTCAATTCAAGTAAACACAACTTAATTTTCAAAAATGATTTGAATCTTGTTTAGATTGGTAAAATTCTAATTAAGTTGCTATGGGTCACACTATAAGGTCCTGCAATAACACTAAAATACTCCTAAATCCTACATAATTCTTAAACAACTCACAAGGCTAATTTTAGAGATTAAGTAGTTTAATTATTAACTTTCTTTTTATGCTATATATTAACTTTTAGGTATCATCTACTTCACATAAGTAAGATTGTAACCCAAGGCTATTATAACATTTTATTTGCTCTCCTATGAAAGATGCTAAGTTTAACGTATTAAATACAATTTAACAAGATTGATGCAATACTCACAGTGAAAAAGAATGAATATTAGGAAAATTTTGCCTATAGCCTATATGAAAAATTTAAGAGACAGAATATGCACCTTCCTTCAAATTCACGTGCCATGAATTTTAGAGAAAAACATTTTTCCAAAGTGATCCAATGTTGTGTAGAGAGAAATTGTCATTAATTTTACTTCTTCAAGCTAACTGACTTCTTACTCTTATAAATGATTTCTTGTGAAGACTAAATTGTGTTTTTTTTTCTTCTTAAATATGGTTTTTGTTATGTATGGTCCAAAAATTTCAAATGTAACAATTTATTGATAGAAAACAATGAACTGACATAATGTGAGTGTTTGGGTGTGCAAGTGAGTAAAAGGTCAACAAATTTTCCAACAGACCATATTTGAGAGACTAACATAAATCATTTACCCTTATTTGCAACAATTTTTTTTTTTTTTTTTGGTTGTAAACTGTTGCAATTAAGCCTAAAGCAGTAAGTTATTACAAAAGAAAATATTTTATTGCGATAAGCTTTTTGTTCAATAAATTCGTTGCGATAAAGGATTTGTAATAACTTTTAAAATAAAGTTATTGCAACAAAATAAATCATTGTGATAACTTATTGCAACACATTTTTTGTTGCAATAGGTATGGCACACCTAGTTCAATGCAACTAAATAAATCATTGCGATAACTTATTGCATTAGAGTTTGAAATAGGTATGGCCGCACCTAATTCATCAAGAACCATTGCAACAAAACTTTTGAAACAAATATATATATATGCAATAAATATTTTCAAATACCTTCACGCTTATCTGTGCATTTGGGCAAATCAATAGGATTGCTAGCATATGAGAGAGCAACAAGAAAGCTCAAAATGAGGGGGCCAATTTGTATGTTAAGTTTGATTTCTTGAGGATTTATAGCGTTTTGGTCAAAATTGGATGATTATGACAAGAAATCTAAGGATGCAGTGTTTTACGTTGCTCTTTTTCTAATAAGAGAAACCATTTATTTAAGACACTTAAGATATGTTTGGTAACTATTTTTTTCCCTTATTTTCTGTTTCTAAAAACAATTTTCTATTTTTGAGATTAAAAAACTTGTTTGGCAACCCAAAATGGATAGAAAACAAAATCTGTTTTCAAAACTTAATTTGTGAAGGAAATTGAAAAACATGTAAAAGACTGTTTTCAGTTTCTAGTTTTTAAAAGTCAATGAAAACACACGACTAATTTAATGAATTTAGTACTAAAGTTCAAATCCTAGTAAACATATTTTAGTTTTTTTTTCTTCAAAAAAATATTTTTTTTAATTTCAAATAACTAAACATGTTTTTGATTTAAAAAATACAAGAAAATTGTTTTTTTTTATACTCCCAAAAACAACTTTTTGAAAATAGAAAACAAAAACTGTTACCAAACATAATCTTAAATGTCAATTAATGTATTTTTCAGTAAAAGGAGGAGCAATTAAAAGGGAAAGAAGAAAAAAAAATATATAATTTGATTAAAATTTTCAAATTGTGACAATCACAATAGAATCTAGTTGATTTACTACAAGTGCCTTAAGTGCACATACAACTTATAATTGAGCATTGATTAATTCTTAATTTGTGAAAAAATGTTGTGCACTTAAGGCACTCATTAGCAATATCTTTATTTTTAGCAGTTTCTACATCTACAACATTCTCACAATAAAGTTTCAATCATAATTTGTAATTGATTTTGATATAAAACCGTTAATAGTTTTCCACATAAGTTTTGTTGTGAAATTAATACGAAAATGTTATCCATTTTTTTTTTAAAACTAGTGTCTCACTTTAAATTTTTTTTTTTTTTGTTTTTTTTTTTTGTTTTTTTTTTTTTTGTTTCTGTTTTTGTTTTTTGTTTTTTTTTTTTTTTTTTTTTGTTTTTTTTTTTTTTTTTTGTAAAAGGTGAAAGAAACACACATTTTGAGAAATTGGGTTTATTATTTTGCTTATTTAGAAAGAAATTGCGTGTAAATAGGCATGGTATAATGTTGTGTTGATAGTTTTTTCAACCAACCCGACCAACCATATATATTAATTTATACTATTATCCTTATTTTAATATTTATATTTGATTTATTTTGGTATTTTAGGATTTAGTTGCGAAGAATATGAAAATTTGGAATATAATTTATGTATATTATGTGAATTATAATAATTTATTGAAAAAAAATGATTAATCAGTTTATAAATGCATGGCCAAATTTTTATAATGTATAAAACATGTTAACACAACTTGATCCATGTGGGTTAGGTTGGTTTCTACACATGATGGGTTGAGAATTTCTCAACCAAACGAGGTCTGATTGGGTTAAAAAAAAAAACCTCCAACCCAATAACCAAACTTAACCCATGCACACCCTTAATTACAATTATATATAATATTTTTTTTATTTAAATTGTGTTTAGAGAGGAATGATATTGTGAAAAAAGAAGAAGTTAGAAAAGGATTTAAAATTTGGCTTTGATATCAGGCACATATTTTTTTCCTTTAAAAGGAGGACAACGCTAATAGCTTCATAGCTCATTTTGACATCTAGTGTTTTCCACACTAATGACTAAGTTAGGACAAAGAATTTTACTGTTTTATATAATAGCTTTTGTGAAAATTACAACCTTACCATTATGATTTTAGCCAAAAATATATTAGTAGCAACTATTGTGAATACTTGTACAAAATTATAAATTAGGGGGAAGAAAACTCACTCAAATAAAAATTTGGGGAAAATGTTTTTTTTTTTTTTTTCAATGGAAAGTAAGATTGTAATTTTCATTAATGGGAAAATAAATGTTCTACGTCACGGGATAAATCCGAAACAACAAAATATGGAGACTTCTGCTAGGGAGCAAGTGTGTTGCTTCCTCACCTAGTATGAGAAATTCTTATACTCTTCACAGAAGCATTGCAGTTGAGCAAGAACACTGCTGATGATAATACTGATTGTAGAAGGGGCTAGTAAGCTTTCTCTTAATCTGCAAAAACCTCTCCATCAACGTTCACTTTATACCAACCTTGTGCCGGAGGACACCAACGTTGTGGCTCTTGTTTCTATCCAGCGTACGTGAAAGAGTCCAATAAATTACTTTGGTTTGGGGAAAAATGTGTCTTTGGTGTAATAAAAAAAAAAAAAAAAAAGTGTCTTTGAGTCTTTGATCTTGAAAAATAAATACAAAAAAATCATTAGTCCTGCAATTTTTATCAATGTTTTTTCATTTTTATTGGATTTAAAGAGTAATCGTATGTATCATGAAAAATAAAAGAATAGAAGGTTTTAAAGTTTGGTTATTTTCATAACAAACAAATGATTTTTTTTTAATCTTTAAAAATAGAAAAAAAATTATTTTAGACGGTGGACAAAAAATCAACACTTGTATGACAATATAATAATGGTGAAGATTTTTCCCACTTTATAATTCATTAGTATTAGCAGGCTGGAGAAGAGGGAGTTGAACCCTGCATGTTTTAGAAACAGTAAGAAGTGCCCACTACAAGGCTCTTGGCTATTATAATGATAAAGAAAAAAAATACTTAACTTATGTCAATAATACAACCTTACCTTATATGATTTTATTTTTATTAACAAAAGAAATTATAGTAACTAAAAAAAAAATTGTATTATTTGCATGCATGATGACATGGCATAATGATAAGTCTTGCTGATCTCTTAACGAGCAGCATCTGTTTGAGTTACCCTCCCAATTAACTAGTTAGATTGACTAATCCATGGATACAAAGATGTGTATTTTTCTTTTATCAAATAAAGGCTACATGGTAGTAATAAACAATCTTTTTTTTTTTTATTGAATAAAGGTTTTATAGTAGTAATTTATTTGTTCCTTGTTCCTCCTATGATATGGAGTAATTAAACAATATTATAAGTGTAATCTCGCGGTTCTATTAATTCATGTCAAATGGTTGTCTAGCAGAACGGATTCTAATTAACTCAATTGGTGAGTTTTTTGTTGTTAGATAAAGAATATGGCCAATTTGGGTATAAATACCACCTATGCCTAAAAGGAACCATATGCTATGTTGCTTAAATGATTAAAAAGAAAAAAACAATTATTATAAAGTGAACACATTTCAAATCCAATAGTATTTATTAAAAGAAATTACAAAATGTGAATCAAGAAAGAAAACCAGACTTGTATAAAACACACAAAAACAAAAACAAAAACAAAAACAAAAACAAACAACATTTTAAACTTATATATTATATTAATTCAATAGAAGGTGATGGATAATATCAAATATTCTATACTTCATGGCCACATGCACATGAGGATTTAGCTCTCTCCTGACAGGAGTTTTGAAACAAAGGGATATTAATATCAAATATTCTATATTGCATGGCCACATGCACATGAGGATTTTTTAGACATATTTTGTTAGGCTATTTGAAACACGTAACAGTGTCGTGAAGTAGTAGTTATACACTTTTTTATTCATTTCTTGGAGAGGGACTGAGTCGGGGGATCCTAATTCATCGCTACAATCAGCATTGTAAGTGAGGATACGTGCAGCAGCAACAAATACTTTTTCGTAGTCACCAGCTTTCAATGCTTTCTTTGCATCTTCTGTCTGGTCAATAATATTTACATACATTTCATGGCAGATTTCATACTGCGCTACATATGAGGGGACCATGGTCTTGCGTTTGAGTAAAGCCATAAGCTCAATGGTTTTATTAGCAGCAACAGCAGCTTGGTTAATTGAAATCTTGGTAAGGCCAATAACGTGGGCTAAGGGTGTAATAGGATAGGATTGGAGGGCTTTCAAGCAAACAGGAGAATGTTTGCGTTTAGAGCAAATATCATGAAGCACTTTTTCTGATAAAGTGTAATGTGAATCTGCTGGGCTAATGAATAGGATCGTTAGCATAAGAGAGAGCAACAAGGAGAGATAAAAAGACGAGGCCATTTCTTTCTTCCTGTACTAACACCAATGGTTGGGTTTGATTTCTTGAGGATGTATTCATGGGGTTCGAGGGAAGCTTATATAGCAGTAGTTTGTTTGTTTGTTTGTTTCCGTTCTTAATAGAATGTAGGGTGCATTTGTATAATCTGTTGCAAAACGGTGTTTTTTGTTTAAAATAAGTGTTTGTAAAAAAAGGTAGGGGGAGTTGTTATTGTGAAACAGAGTTTTAAGTTTTAAAAATGTAATTTTAGACTCCCAAAATGCTTAACCAAACCAGTAGCAGTTTGTTATTTTTTCAAAAATGGGCTGAATATGACCAAAAATCTAGAGATATACTTATTAAGTGGGTGGTATTGACTTGGCAAAATTTGTTTGGAAGAGAAACCATTTATTCTAGGCACTAAATTGTTAATTAGTGCCTTATATACCATAAAAACGAAGCGCAAGTAAGAGAGGAAATAACAAGAAAGATAATTCGTTTCAGAAGGTGTTATTAGTAACAAAATACTCATAAAGACACCCTAAATATCATTGAAAATGAAAATCTGTCACATGCATTTGAACATATTTTTCCAATCTGAAGGGTCATATACTTTTTAGAAATTGATCACTATTTTTTTTGTTTGTTAATTTATGAGAATGAGAGAATAGAGGATGTGTTCCGTAAGTGATATTTTTTAATCCAATAAGTGTACTTCAAATATCTTTAAAAAAAATAAAATAAAATAAAAAATCTAAAGATAGTTTAGGGTATTATTAAAAAAAATGGTATTGAATTCTGACCATTAATTAAGCAAACTCCCCCCACCCTCCTTCCCCTTCCCCCCCTAATCAAAAAATATTTACTTTTTTTTTTCGAGAAAAAAAAAATACTTGATAGAAGCATATATGATTTAAGCGTGTGTGTATATATATATATATATATACGATTTTCCATTTAAATTGTATATAAAGAAGAGCTGTATTCTCGCCAAAAAAAAAAAAAAAAAAGGAGCGGTATTATGACAAAACAATAACATCAAAAGCGATGGTATGGTGAAGAGAAAATACTTCTCCTATGTCAACATTACCACACCCTTATGATTTTAACAAAAAAAGGTTAGTACATATATTTGTTGATGAGCAAGATGATGACAGAGCATATGTGAACTCGGTTTCATAAGTCAGCTCGGCTGGATGATCATGAGTTGAGCAAACATCAAAATCGACCCCTTGTTCAAGCTACCCTCTCAAGTCTCAACTAGTTAGAGCAACTAATCTATGAAAAGAAATGATCACTATGATTCCTCCCAAAATTTAGGTTGAAAAAGGTTTAACATTCAATTGACAATCGACATAACTCTTAGGTTGGAAAATAAAATGTAAATCAAGACACATTAGAAAAGGAAAAAGAAATGTAAATCAAGAAAAACTGAACAACACAAAATATTTAACTATTATTATATATATATATATATGTGTGTGTGTGTGTGTGTGTGTACACACACACACACATATATATGTATATATATGTATGTATGTATGTATATATATATATATATATATTATGTGAATTATAAACAAGGATTTCACCAACTAAAGATAGACGTATGGAAACAGGCATATCAATGCCTCACAACTTGGGTGAATAAACTTATTGTATAACTAATATTCTTGGTTCACACCAAATAATTAAGATTGGATTTTTTTTTTTTTTTTTTTTTGAGAAACAAATACACAGGATGGGGATATGCAAGGCTTTTCTCTCTGTAAGAGAAGCCCAAAACTAACCCATCTACGGTTTGGAGATGACAGTTTGCTTTTTATAGGGCTACTTCTAATGAATTTGCAACAAAAAAAAAAAAAATTGAATATTAAGAATTTGGGACACCTTTGAGAAAGCTTCGGGCCAAAAAGTGAATAGAAATAAGACGACAATTTTCTTTACCAAATCCACTACAGAGAGCACCAGATAGCATATTAAGAATGCTATGGGTTTGCAGGAGATTACATAGTATGAAAAATATTTGGGACTTCTGTCTTTTGTTGGGAGGGGGAAAAGGAAAGCTTCAATTACATCAAAGAAAATGTGTGGAGAAAATTGCAAGGCTGGGAAGGTAAACTTTTATTTCAAGCAGGGTGAGAAATTCTTCTCAAATCAGTAATATAGGCCACACTAACCTTTGCCATGCAGTGCTTTAAATTAACTTGGCTTGTGTCATGATATAGAGGCTCTGATCAAAAAGTTTTGGTGGGGATATCGGAGTGATCGAAAGAAAATCCATTGGCTTAAGTGGGAGAAGATGACTAAATCAAAAATAGATGGAGGAATGAGATTCAGAGACATGACACATTTTAATGATTCTTTGCTGGCTAAACAAGTGTGGAGGTTATTGCATACCAAATCCTCCATTTTCTACAAGGTGTTTAAAGCTCTCTTTTTTTGAACTAAACAAATTTTTATTTTTACCTACAATATTTTTTCCCTTTTCCCGTAGACCCATCCGCTTTCTCTCTCTCCTCTCATAATTTTAGATTTCTTGTTCTTCTACATCTTTTCCATATTGGTATTTGTCTTCTTCACACCAAGACCATTGCCTTCCTCTTTCTCTCCCTTCCTAATTTCATATTTCTATTTGTCTAGAAGCAGATCTACAAGTCTTTCATAGATTTTGGAAGCCCATCAGTCAGAGATACACATCTATTAAGCAAATCTGCAAGTATTTCACATTTGTTCAAACTTCATAGTTTCTTTTTTCAATTATACCAGCATATTGGGGAAAATGGGCATTTGCCCCTAATTTTAAAACTGTACAATAAAATGCCTCTGTTTTGAAATTATTTAGCAAAATGTCCTTGTTTTTTACACTCAATTTTAACAAAATCGAATTTTGTGTAAAACTACTTGATATTCTCAAAATCGAGAACTATGTATATTTTTAAGTGTAACATGACATTTGTAATATCAAGTTTCACTTAAATTTTCAAAAAAAAAATTAAGTGAAAAAATATGCATAGAACTCGACATTGCTCATGTCAAGTTTCACTTGTAACTCGATTAAACATGAGACATTTTGCTAAATAGTTTCAAAATAGAGGCATTTTGCTGCATAGTTTATAAATTAGGGATTGGTTCTGTTATTAATTTTATTGTGAAACAGTAATTTTATAATATGTGGAATGGAAGTAGCTAGTGGTGGGGATATTGATCTATTTCCATGGGTTTACAATAACACGTAATATGATTTTACTATGGGGAATCTCTTCAAGCTTCTTGGCTCAATCTCATTTTAACGAGTTACACCGCAACTACCAGAATAAATTTCATTTGAATTCTATTATTTCTTTTTTCCTTTTTTGGGGTTGTGTTGTTTTGATCCCTATATTTTTGTCTTGTAAATTGTAATGAAGCTCTTAACAAGGTGCTTCCACAATAATGTTGACAAAGGAATGTAATGGGAGCATGTAATTCAAAAAAAAAAAAAAAAATATTAATTATTTTTTCTTTTCAACTAACCAAACTTGTTTTCCAATTTGAAAAAATATCAATTTTTTTTTCTTTTTTTCTTAAAAACAAGAAATTGAAAATAGAAAATAAAAACATTTACTAAATATAGATTTTATTTTTTATTTTTTTTAGAATCACTAAATATAGACTTAGAATCTAGTTTGAGTAGTCTTTGGACATAAATTAATAGCCTCGCACGACCACATAAGCACAGGTGTGGGAAGGGATGTGTCCATAGGTGGTAGATATAACGCTAATGGGTGGTTCCTCCTCAGCCACGTTAACCCAAGCCTGTCACAAATATTTTATTTTTTTTGTGTGTGAATGTATTCTCACAGTAAAATTGTTACCCACATATGGTTGTCATTGCTACATTGCCTAACCAGAAGCAACCAGAAAGCATTAAAAGTTTTAATTTAAAACTTCAAAGACATGAAGCAATTAAATAATATTACAAGTGTGATATCCTCAATGGCAGAGCCAGAATTTTAGTTGGGGGCAAAATTAATTTGAAATTATTAATAAATATTTATGACAAAATAAACATACAATTGTAAATAAGTAAAAATTTACTAACTCAACTATTGTAAAAATTATTGTGTTTCTTACTATTTAAATAAATTAAATAAAAAATAAAAGGCAGGAGTGTTATGAGTCTATGACAGTATATTAGTGAGAAAGTGAAAATGTGAGACAAGCCAAAACTAAAAGTTCTTTTTGACTTGTTAACTTTGCTGTGTCCAGATCAAGAAAAATAAAAAATAAAAAGACTTTGATATGTCAGGTAACTCCTTGCTCTCTTTGTTACAGTGCCATGTTCTTATGCTTTTTTTTGAGGAAGACTGTGTTAGTTTTTAGTTCATTTTATTGAGTGTTATTTTGTTTTTTTTTTCCCTATGTTAATGAATCAGAGGGGGCAAGTTTTTCTCATAACTTATAGCTGAGAAAGTTTTAGAAGGGTCAGGGGGGCAGTTGCCCCCTCTCTACCCCCCTGGCTCCGCCCTTGAATCTCATGGTTCTATTAATTTATGTCAAAAGGTTGCTCAGGATGGATTCTAATTTACTCAATTGGTGAGTTTTTTTGTTGTCGTGGGATAAAGGATTTGGCCAATTTGGGGATAAATCTCACCTATGCCTAAAAGGAACCCTTATGCTTGTTGATTAGATGATTAAAAAAAAACACAATTATTATAAAGTGAACAGATTTCAAATCCTAATGCATTTATTAAAAAAAATTACAAAATGTGAATCTAGAAAGAAAACCAGACTTGTATAAAACACACAAAAACAAAAACAAAACAGCACTTTAAAGTTATATTATATTAATTCAATAGAAGATGATGGATAATATCAAATATTCTATTCTTCATGGCCGCACGCACATGAGGATTTAGCTATCTTTTGTTAGGCGTTTTGAAACACGCAACAGTGTCGTGAAGCAATTATACACTTCTTTATTCGCTTCTTGGAGAGAGGATGCTTCGGCAAATGTTAATGCATCGCTACAATCAACATTGTAAGTGAGGATACCACCAGCTTTAACAAAAACTGTTTCGTAGTCACCAGCTTTCCATGCATTCTTTGCATCTTCTATAATGTCAACAATGTTTCCATAAAATACGCGGCAGCTTTCATACTGCGATGCTAATACGGTGTCCAAGGTCTTGCTTTTGAGTGAAGCAATAAGCTCAAGGGTTTTATTAGCAGCAACATCAGCCAAGTTGATTGAAATATTGGTAAGGCCAACAAGGTCGGGTAAGGATGCACTAGGATCGGATTTGAGAGCCTTCAAGCAAAAAGAAGAATCTGCATGGTTATGGCAAATATCATAAAGCACTTTTTCTGATACCTGCACATTTTTCTGTGCATGTGTTGGGCAAATCAAGAGGATTGTTAGCATAAAAGAGAGTAACAAGGAGAGAGAAAAAGAGGGGGCCATTTCTTTCTTCCTGTACTAGCACCAATGGTTGGGTTTGATTTCTTGAGGATGCATTCATGGGGTTTGAGGGAAGCTTATTTATGTAGTAGTAGTTTGTTTGTTTGTTTGTTTTTTTTTTTTTTTTTTTTATGGAATGTAGGTTGCATTTGTACAATCTGTTGCAAAACATTGTTTTTTGTTTAAAATTTGTGTTTTGTCAAAAAAGATATAAGGAGTTGTTGCGAAACAGAGTTTTAAATTTTAAAAATATAATTTTAAACTCCCAAAATGCTTAACCAAACCAACCAGTGCAGTAGCAGTTTGTTATTCTTTCAATAATGGGCTGAATATGACCAGAAATCCAGGAATATACTAATTAGGTGGGTGCTATTGACTTGGCAAAATTTGTTTGGAAGAGAAGCCATTTATTTTAGACACTAAATTGTTAATTAGTGCCTTATATACCAAAAAAAAGAAAAAAGAAAAGAAAAGAAGGAGTGCAAGTAAGAGAGGATATAACAAGAAATATAATTTTTTTCAGTAGGTGTTATTCATAACAAAATACTCATAAAGTCACCCTAAATATTAGTGAAAAAGAAAAATTGTCCCATGCATTTTAACATATTTTTCAAATTTAAAGGGTCATATAATTTTTAGAAATCGATCACTGTTGTTAATTTATGAGAATGAGAGAATAGAATGTATTCCATAAGTGATTTTTTTAATCAAATAAGTGTACTTCAAAAATACTAAAAATTTCTAAAGATAGTTTAGGGTATTATTAAAAAAAAGGGTATTGAATTCTGACCATTAACTTAAGCAAACTATCCCCCCCCCCCCCCCCCAAAATCAAAATATATATACTTTTTGTTCGAGAAAAAAAAATTGATAGAAGCATATATGATTTAAGTGTGTGTATATAGCGTGTGTGTGTATATGTGTGTGTGTGTGCGTGCGCGCGCGCGCGCGCATGCGTGTGTGATTTTTCATTTAAATTGTATATAAAGAGAAGCGGTATTATGACCAAAAAAACAAAAACAACAATAACATCAAAAGCGATGGTATGGTGAAGAGAAAATACTTCTCCTATGTCAACATTACCACACCCTTATGATTTTAACAAAAAAAGGTTAGCACATATATTTGTTGATGAACAAGATAATGACATAGCTTATGTGAAGTCAGTTTCAAAAGCCAGCTCGGTGGAATGATGAGTCGAGCTGACCTCAAAATCGATCCCTTTGTTTAAGCTGCCCTCTCAAGTCTCAACTAGTTAGAGCAACTAATCTATGAAAAGAAATGATCTCTATGATTCCTCCCAAAATTTAGGTTAAAAAAGGTTTAACATTCAATTGACAATCATCATAACTCTAAAATGTAAATCAAGACACATCAGAAAATTAAGGAAAAGGAAAATGTAAATGAAGAAAAACAGAACAACACAAAAAAATGTAAGGTTATGTTTGGTAATAGTTTTTATTCTCTATTTTCAAAAACTTGTTTTTGGAAATATAAAGAAAAAAAAAAATTTCTTGTATTTTTGAAATCAAAAACATGTTTGGTTAGCTAATAGTTTTTTGAAGAAAAAAAATAGGAAATACAAAAATATGTTGTTACTAGGATTTGAACTTTAATGCTAACTCATTAAATGAGACAGATTAATTAAATTAAATACGTGTTTTCATTAACTTTTGAAAATTAGAAACTGAAAACAGTTTTTTGCAGGTTTTCAGTTTCCTTCACAAATTGAGTTTTGAAAACCGTTTTTATTTTCTATCTATTTTGGGTTGCTAAACATGTTTTTTAGTCTCAAAAATAAAAAATTGTTTTTAAAAACATAAAATAAGGAGAAAAAACAGTTACCAAACATACCTTAACTTATATATATATATCCAAACAAGGATTTCACCAGCTAAAGACAGACGTATGGAAACAAGCATCAATGTCTCACAACTATGGCTAATGAACTTATTGTATAAATAATATTCTTGGTTTACACACCAAATAAGATTGGACTTTTTTTTTTTTTAAGAAACAAATACACAAGCCAGGGATATACAGGGCTTTTCTCTCAATAAAAGAGGCCCAAAATTAACCAATTTGCTGATTGTAGATGACAGTTTGCTTTTTATAGAGCTACTTTTGATGAATGTGCAAAAATTTTGAATATTTTGGACACCTATGAGAAAGCTTTGGGCCAAAATAAAATAAAATATTTGATATTATCGATCACATTATGCTCAATCGAATATGATGAAAGGTATAATTTTTTTTCTTTCTTTTTATTTATTTATTATTTATATAGTTGTTGAATTAAAAAGGAGGTTTTTGGTGATAGTAAAGGTAATTCTACGTGTATTTGATTCACATTTTGTAGTTTTAATAGATATTGAGGATTTGAAACGTGTTTTCTCTATATTAAGTATTTTTTTATGACCACCGCACACTCTTAGTGCGATAGTCACTCCACAAATATAAGTGTTTGTGGGGTGTGGGGGGAATGAGTCGGGGTTCAAGTCTCCAGAAGGGAGCTTCGCACACATATACACATAGATTATTAGGCTAGAGTAGAATTTCTATCTTGTATATAAAAAAAAAAAAGTATTTTTTTTATGATTAATATGTAGGATTTAATCCTAGATATTTTATTTATGAACAAAAAAATTGACTAATTGAGTTAATTAAAGTATATTTGGTAACTTGCCTAAAAAAAAAAAAAAGAGTATATTTGGTAACAGTTTTTTTTTTTTTCTAAGTTTTCTATTCCCAGTGACTATTTTCTATTTCCAATAACAAAAACCTTGTTTGGTAAGCTGAAAACATTGAGAAATATAAAATAGTTTTTGTTTTCAATTTATAAAAAATAAAAATAAAAACAACCAAAGAGCTATTTTTAGTAGAGATGGGTTCAAGTTATACCTAGTGTAACTTGACAAGAGTTACACCATTTGTAGACCGTAGATTTGTAATTGATCTAATGGTTAAAAAAAAATACTCTCTCAGTCCCAGTTTGTTTGTCCTCTATTTCATTTTGGGATGTCTCAAAATATTGTCCTGTTTCTAAAAATAAAATTAATTAATTTATTAATGTTTCTATTATACCCCTACTTTATTTTCAAAACTATTTGAAAAGAAAAATAAAAAATATTTAAAAAATCAATCTAATTGAGGCACCTTTTTAGTTGCCTTATTAAGAATAACTCTTTTTAAAAAAGGTTGATAAACTTATTGAAGGATAGTTTTGTAAACTTATACATTTTTATAAGGCAGACAAGATAATAAATGATGTTCTCTTAAAAAGTTTGACTTTTCAAACAGGATAAACAAATTGGGACGGAGGGAGTAATATTAAATGCTAATTGACCTACACCTCATTCACTTAATTAATAGCAATTTTGTTTCTCTCTCCTTATTTATTATTTAAAACCTTTTACATATATTCTTTTTTTTGCCAATGACTTTACAAATATATTTGCAAAACCTTTTTTTTTTTTGGTTGAGTTTGTACTACTTTTTTTTTTATTTTTTTTATTTCTTTTAAGCCAATCATACTCTTATAGTCTTATCAATTGTGAATATATATCATGTCTCCTTAAAAATAAATAAATGGCTAAGTGTTGTTTAATGAGGTTTTAAATAAATGGAGGAAACAAAGAAGAAGAAGTAATTACAACAAATGAAGAATTAAGTACATAGTTCCTTTTGATTAAAAACAGTTTGCTTGAAATCTATGACTCTGTGGGAAAAGGCACTACTACAACACTTATGTACTTGGATTACCAACGAAGACTTGCATCAAACTATATCACTATGTTACCTGGGATCCTCGTCCTTTGTCTAAGTCCTTATGAACATGATTACTGATAGTTTTTGGTCTCGTGTCAAAAAGTTGAACAAGTAAGTTTTAAAGAGTTCAAAAACCATTATTACAAAGAACAAATTTAAAGGAAGAATAAGATTGTATTTATGAGGTAATAGAACAATATATCGCTGAACTATATCGCTGAACTAGAAGTGTTAGTTGGCTAGGATTGGCCTTGAATGAAGAGAGATAATTCAGCATTGAACTACTTTATTGCCTAAAATGAGCAAAAAAATGAAAGCTTTCTCTACTGTATTAAGCAAGGGAGTCAATACCGTACCAGAAGTTGTACCGGTTTGGCCAGCGGTACGATATATTTCGGATACTGGTCAATACCGGTGTACCGTTTCGGGCTTACCACTATTTTTTATATTTATAAATAAATAAATAAATATATATATATATATTATAATAAACATATTATAAATATATTTATATATATTATAATAAATATAAAAGTTTATCATAAAACATTTCCTCAATTCAGAACTAATTATTCATGGTTTTAGACTTTAGTATTAATTAAAAGAAAAAAAAAACACAACATAAAATATAGAAAGCTTAAAAGTTACCATTGCATATTAAGAAAACAAATAATACTAATAAGTTACCATTCTGCCTTAACAAAAATTCAAAAATTACAAAACTTAAAAAAAAAAAAAAAAACTTTTTTCTGTACTGGCCGGTATTGCCCGAAATTGGCCGGTATGGCCGGTACATGGCCGGTACAGCCAATATTTAAACCGGTACGAAACGTTGATGTTTTGATATTGGTATACATACTGGTATGGTACATACTGGCCGGTACGGCTGGTATCGATACGGTATTGACTACCTTGGTATTAAGTGTCTTCAATCAGGATTTCCCAAATAAGATTTTCCTAATTGCTTTGCATCCCGTGGAGGTTGAGGAAACCTCACAATATGATGATCAATGGCACAGTACCACAGAATAATCAAGTCCCAGATTCCTTGCCTGTCCTCTATACCTTTAAATTGAAACTAGAAACAAAACACAAATAATATATTTGTAAACTCATTGGCAAAAAAAGGAATATATGTAAAGGCTTTTGTTAACGCGTGCTGGACAGCACCCGTTAAGTCTGCATGGGAAGTATTTAGGTCAGCGTAATTTTACTAAAATAACCCTACTTTAATTGGAAAATCAAGAAAAACAACACCACCTTAATGATGTGTGTCAGCCGGCATAGAAAACAACAAATGTTGCCTGCTTTTACTTCAATACCCTTTCAACCATTTTTACCATCTCTTTTTTATCTCCCCCGTCCTTTGGTTTCTTCATTCATCCTTATCTTTATATTTTTCCCCCCTTTCCTACACAGCTACAACATGTATGTCAGGCGCAAATACGAAGGTACCATTTGTTATTTATTTATTTTTTATTATTATTATTATGCTTTAGCCTCCAAAAAATAACTTTTTAAAAAAGAAATAGGACTCCTAAATTCAAATATTCATGAGATGGAACATTAAAAAAAAATATATCTAGAAAAATGGCAAGTGGCGTGTGTGTGTAGACTTCACAGATCTTAATAAAGCTTGCCTAAAGGACCCTTTCCCTATGCCTCGTATAGATCAGTTGGTGGATACAACGGTAGGCCATCCTCGGATGAGTTTCCTAGATGCCTTTCAGGGCTATCACCAAATCCCATTGGCATTGGACGATCAAGAAAAAATAGCTTTTCTCACTCCCACTGGAAACTATCACTACAAAGTGATGCCCTTTGGCTTGAAGAATGTGAGGTCTACTTACCAACGGATGATGACGAAAATGTTTGAGCCACAATTGGGCAGGAGCATTGAGGTTTATATTGATGACATGGTTGTGAAGAGTAAAGTAGTGTCCGATCATATAACAGACCTCACAAGTATTTTTGAAATCTTGAGAAGGCATAAATTGCGACTGAACGCATCCAAATGTTCATTTGGGGTGGGCTCAAGGAAGTTTTTGGGCTACATGGTGACTCACCGAGGAATTGAGGTAAACCCTAACCAGATCAAAGCCATAAATAGTTTACAACCACCTCGGAATCCCAAGGAAGTCCAAAAACTGACTGGGATGACTGCTGCTTTAAACAGATTCATAGCCAGGTCAGCAGATAGGTGCATACCTTTTTTCCTTTTGCTACATAAATGGAAAGGATTTGAATGGACCGATGAGTGTGCCCTGGCATTTCAACAGCTTAAAGAGTATTTATCTCGGCCACCTATTATGTCTAGTCCTGAGGTGGATGAGGTCCTTTTTTCATATTTGGTGATAGCCACTTATGCGATAAGTTTTGTCTTGATACGAGTAGATAACGGCATACAACGGCCAGTTTATTATGTGAGCAAGTCGCTCCATGAGGCCGAGGTGCGTTATTTGCCATTAGAAAAGACCATTTTAGCAGTGGTACACGCTACGAGGAAACTTCCCCATTATTTCCAGGCACACACAGTGGTCGTCCTAACTCAGTATTCGCTTAAATCAATACTTCGGAGCGCAGACTACACTAGTAGGATTGCCAAGTGGGGGCACAATTCTAAGAGCTTTTGATATTAAGTATATGCCTCGTACTTCTATGAAAGGTCAGATTCTCGTCGACCTTGTGGCCGAATTTGCCGAAGGCCCTGAGGAAATAGAAACAAATCAAGACGACATTGATGAAAAATCGGTTGGCCTAATATCCACAAAACATTCCTCATCCTGGAAAGTGTATGTGGATGGGGCAGCAAACTAGCGAGGGTCAGGAATGGGTTTGGTTTTGGTATCCCCTGAAAAGGTCACTATTGAGAAGTCTTTAAGGTTGAGATTCTCAACTACCAACAACGAAGCAGAATATGAAGCGTTATTAATGGGAATGGCAATGGTCCAAAAACTGGGGGGAAAAACGGTGGAGATGCTCTCGGATTCAAAACTGGTCGTGGGCCAAGTTAGAGGGGAATTGGAAGTTCGGGACGCAAGAATGCAGGAGTACTTGGGTCAAGTTAGGCGTATGCAAGTAAATTTCAAATTTTTTGACTTATCTCATGTTCCCAGAAGTGGAAATACCCATGCAGACTCCTTAGCTACACTTGCCACCTTCTCGGCGCAAGATCTACCCCGAGTGATACTGGTCGAAGACTTAAACAGGCCTACCCCAATGACGAAGGACTTGCTTCAGGTTCATCATATCAAGTCGGCGCCTAGTTGGATGGATCCTATACTGTTGTTCCTAGAAAAGGATATATTGCCTGAAGATAAATTAGAAGCTGAAAAAGATACGAAGGAAAGCTCCTCGGTTTTGGCTGTCCGAGGACAAGAAGTTGTACAAACGTTCTTTTTCTGGGCCGTATCTGCTTTGTGTACATCCCGAAGCATCAGAGCTACTTCTAGAAGAGCTACATGAAGGAATTTGTGGAAGTCACACAAGAGGAAGATCTTTATCTCACCGAGCAGTTACTCAGGGATATTGGTGGCCGGGCATGCAAAAGGAAGCGTAGAAGTATGTTAAGAAGTGCGATCAATGTCAAAGGTTCGCACCAAACATCCATCAGCCAGGGGGAGTCCTTAATCATCTTTCTAGTCCTTGGCCCTTTACTCAGTGGGGCTTAGATATTGTTGGTCTTTTCCTTAAAGCAGTAGGAAATAAAAAATATCTGCTGGTTAGCACAGACAATTTTACGAAATGGGTCGAAGTTGAGCCTCTGGCCAATATCAGGGATGTGGATGTCAAGAGGTTTATCTGGAAGAATATCATTACTCGATTCGGGATTCCTCAAACTCTCATTTCGGATAATGGTCTTTAATTTGATAGCAAGGCTTTTAGGAAGTATTGTTCCGATATAGGGATAAAGAATAGATACTCCACTCCGGCCTATCCACAGGGAAATGGGCAGGCCGAGGCTGTCAACAAGGTCATAGTGAATGTACTTAAGAAGAGGTTGGATGATGCCAAAGGAAAATGGGTGGAGGAATTGCCATATGTCCTTTGGACGTATCGCACGACACCTCGACGGTCAACTGGAGAGACTCCATTTTCAATGACGTATGGGGCTGAGGCTGTAATCCTTCTAGAAACGGGTTTCCCTACGCTGAGAACGAGCACATTCACCTCGGATGGCAATGATGAACTGCTAAAGAAAAGTCTAGATTTGATAGACGAACGACGAGAGAAGGCAGTGGTTCAACTGGCCTACTACCAACACAAGCTCGAGTAAGGTTATGATGTAAATGTGAAGCTGAGACCGCTAGCCCCAGGAGATTTGGTATTGAGAAGAGTTTTGGGAACTACCAAGAACCCAGCCTGGGAAAAACTGTGGCCTAATTGGGAGGGACCATATCGTATCACATTGGTGGCAGGAATAGGTGCATACTACTTGGAAGATCTAGATGAAAAAACTATACTCCATCTTTGGAATGTAAGCAACCTAAAGAGGTATTACTATTAATGAGAACGGTTCTGTTATGCTTCCTTTTTTCTATTCATTCTGACTATGTACCTTGTGTGTCCCAATTTATTGAAGTATTAAACAGAAACTAAGTTATGTCAGACTCCTCGGACCACAAACTTAGTGAAAATTAATACCCTTTGACATCTATTGAAGTATTAAACAGAAACTAAGTTATGTCAGGCTCCTCGGACCACAAACTTAGTGAAAATTAATACCCTTTGACATCTATTGAAGTATTAAACAGAAACTAAGTTATGTCAGGCTCCTCGGACCACAAACTTAGTGAAAATTAATACCCTTTGACATCTATTGAAGTATTAAACAGAAACTAAGTTATGTCAGGCTCCTCGAACCATAAACTTAGTGAAAATTAATACCCTTTGACATCTATTGAAGTATTAAACAGAAACCAAGTTATGTCAGGCTCTTCGGACCACAAACTTAGTGAAAATTAATACCCTTTGACATCTATTGAAGTATTAAACAGAAACTAAGTTATGTCAGGCTTCTCGGACCACAAACTTAGTAAAAATCAATATTCCTTGGATTGAATTATGACTAAATTTATATATCAAAGCAAAATTCATGAGCATCACTTAAAGCGTTTTCAGGTATTCAGGACCTACCTGTTATTTAAGCATTCAAAATACTTTCTCAGATTCGGACACTTGTTAATGAATTGAAAGCACACCTTTGTAGTGCTGTAGAGTTCACAGTTATAGCCTACTCGGACTTGCAATTAAAATACATAAAGTTGAGATTCCCCTTATATCAGTAAACTTTATTCTTCCGCAGCATATGATCATGTAAAAAGAAAGAAGGTTCATGCTGAAAATCGTACATGTAATAGATAAAGCAACAATATCCCATATAAGTTTAGAAAGGAAAAATATACATCACGGTAGAATTATCCTAAAAAAAAAAAAAAAAAAAAAAAAAAAAAAAAAACAAAATGAGAAATGAAGGGAATTTAACTACATTAACTATGGTTTCAATTTTATTTGGAGCTTAGGCTGGGGGGCTTTGTCAGTTGCCTCAGGAGGAACTTCCTTTTCTTTCTCCTTTGGAACTTCTCCAGCAGGTAAAACAGTTGAGGCTAAAGCCTGCTCAAAACTTTGAGAAACTGCTCCATCTTTAGGAACCTCTGCTGCTTTGTCCAAAGAGGTATCTTTTGGAATTTCAGGCATTTTGGGCTGCTCCTGCTAATTGAGAGGAAGAGGATTCCGAGCTTGGGCTTCTTTGGCGGAGTCAGCAGATGTAGAGGACGCCTCCTTTGATGGAAATAAAGATGAGTGCAGCGGAAATAAGTTTTAAACGGATCTACTTCATTCGATATTGATAACACGTACTAAGTAAATTTCAGAATTTGAGAACAAGAGATCGTACCTTGAAGCGGTGAATTTCAAAACTGAAGATTGAAGCACTTGGGAATACTTTTAATTTTCACTCCAATTCCATTAACGCCTAAGATGTGTGGTCTCTCAATTGGTAACAAAGGGATGACTAAAAGAGTGACTCACACTCTCATACACACCACTTTTCAATAATGTTTTTTTTTTTTTTTACTCTCTGAAAAATCTGAATGTTTTTCCCTTTGTATCTAACCAATATAACTAATTGGGCTGGCCTTTTGGGCCTTCCCAATTGGGCTTAAGTGTGTGGCTTGGAGTGGGACCAAAAGGGACCAATAAGACACTAGCTCCAATGGGCCTTGGGCTTTTCTGTCAACTCTTGACAAGTCCAAAGTTACCATTAATTATATTTAATACCACTATATAAATATAATTGCACTCTAGGCCTTATTAATAAATTATATCCCAAGACTTTATTATACATACAACCCCTTCATAAAATATTCGTAGTAATATAAAGTCATGAATGTAGACTGCCACTTTGTAACTTACTACATCTTAATCCTTGAGTACCCGGTTTAATCCTCTAAGTTATTCATCATATATTTATGAAATCCAATTTCATAAATATATACTTTAGTAACTATTTACTAAAGTAGTTAGGCCTAACATTCTAAATAAAAAACCCATTAAACTTATTTCAGGGGAATATTTTGTATCTCTATTAACAGACTATGAATTCTATCTTGAGAATATATGTTCCATCAACACTAAATGTGGTTGCCCAATATACTGAGGTTTTGACCATGACTTTAGATCTTATTCCTGATATATCAAAGCAAACTATACTTCATGATTAGACCCATTATTCTCTCAAGATTAAGAGTTCATGCAAATATAAGTCGTGAGATTTATTATTCATTTGATAGTCGTTAAGATAATAATAAATCTCACAGTGGTCCAGTTAAATATGTCTTAACTCTTAAAACATATCAACACATTAACTAGAAGTCCTCACTTCCATGATCAAGACAAATCATCTTAGTTGATATGCTATAGTTTTCGCAGATGAAACGCCCAATTTCATCACCAACTACGAACTATAATTCTGAATTTACAAAAAACTTGTGGTTTATATTTTCTGTGACTTTTCACATAAATCACATACTATGCATCTCATGGACTATATGATAATGTCTGAATATTCATGTTATCATTATTTTAGATAATAATAAAACAACTTTATCAATCACAATATTAAGTCATACATAATGTCACACTTAATATCATACATAGCATCATACAATAGGATTTAAGGGCACTAATCCTAACATCCTTTTGTTTAGAAGGAGGGTTTGAGGCTCGTTTGGCTGGAGGGAAATAAACGTTTTCTGGCCTTCTCAACTCAGAAGAAGACTCAACTCTAGCTCGGTTAAGGGCTTCTTCCCAAGTCTGAGCACAGTAGGCTCGACATACAGCGGAGACCTCAG